>CM045769.1:21846764-22457333 GCA_025200525.1 Camellia lanceoleosa | reverse complement strand
ATGTGTCCCTCATGCTTTGGAGTTATCCCCATCTATGTTAGTTATAAAGGCTCAGTTTTCTCTCCTTAGAACCTGGGTTTTAAGAAGTTAATGGGCTGGAGCTTTTCAATTGTCACATCATCTTGATGTTGACAAGCCAGTGAATATGGTGCCACTTGTGATGGGCATCATGTAAGGCCCATTTCATCACACCCTATTTGAGATGAAGGTCAGAAGAATTAGGCGATTTATTTAAAGCTTGATTTAGGAGTTATGTAATTTTGTTATTTTGAGAGTATCATTTATTTCCTTATTTGAACCTTATTAGTTGGCTGTAAATATTGGGCTTATTATTGTTATTGGAAGGCACTTTTGATATTGACAATAAAATTGAGTTGAGAATATTGATCTAGTTAAGGATTTTAGCTCTTTATATCGTTTACTCTTATTTTCTTGCCATCCTTCCAACATCAATTTGTTAGCCTTGTGAGGTGACACATGGACCAATGACATGTCTTGACAAGCTCCTACTCTAGGGTCAAACCATGTTGACCAACACAAACAAACACGAGCGACCTTCTCAGTAGTCCCTCCCAAGCCCCAACAAAGGGCATATGTCCGGTCCTCTTGTGGCATCCCTTTGCTCAACCGGAATCTTTATCCAAGCGGTTGCATTCTTTGCTCATTCATCCAGTTGACTGCCCATTCGAGCATAATTTCCCTTATCGTCATCATCTTAAGACCAAGGTGTGCTCATTCTTTGGCCAAGCATGGATTAAGCAGCCCCCCCCCACCAACCACCTACGTTACACGATCTCTTTGGAATTTTAGCACACGACACAACACGGGTGTGGGTGCGGACTCTGACTATTTAGAAGCGGATCACGGCGAAGAAAGCGAAAAGAGGAGAGTAAGAGTGAACAGTCGCCGACTTCAATTTGACCTGGTTGCAAAGCCAAATTGCAAGACCCATGCGAAGTTAAAGTCGAAGATCGATCTGCGAAGTTGATCGACTGTGTTCCTTCGTCTTCACCTTTGGTCTTGGTCTCAAACTCTCTTCTTCTGTCTTCTTCTCGTCTCTCTCCATTCTCCTCTATCTCTTTCTCTCTCTCTTTCTTCTTTTTAATATAATTTGAATTATATATAATATAAACTATATTAATATAATATTATTCACCCAAAAAAGTATTATATAATATATCATAAATAACATAATTTTTATGCCTAAAATTAAAATATTTTGTTTTATCATATATAATATAATTTATTTTGTCATAATTTTTATTTATTATTTATTTGTTATTTTTTTTAACAAAATATGTGATTTCCTAACTTTTTAAAACTCATCTTTATATAATAAATATATTTAAAAAATTACTATTTAAATGTTCATTGCCCATATCTAAATTTGGATCCATATCTCGTATCCTCAATTTTTAGTTTTAAAGTGTTCTACTCAAGGTTAAAGCGATTCTTGTCATCATGAATTGGGCGTGATCTTGATTCTTGATTCTTGAGGTGTAAAAGGCCGTAGTGTAACAGTTCTTGATGTCGGGCAAATAAATTTTTATTTTCACACAATTTGAAAAAACTTACCTACACATATATTTTTTTCCATGATCATATTTATTGGATTAAAATAAATATTGATCAATTTTATAAATTACAAGTATGATCCAATATATTTCATATTTTTAAATCACTATAAATTGAGTTTTTTACATTTTATTTTAATAATTAATGACTTTATATTATACAAAAAATCAATCACTAACTATTATATATAAGATAAAAAATGACAAAAGTAAGAGAATAAATAAGAGCCTAAATATATATATATATATACATGTTTTAACCAAGCCAAATAGATAATGACCACGCTTACTATTATTATTATTTTCAAATAATATATAGATAGACACACACAAACAAAATGGTTTAGTGATAGCAGCTAAATAAAATAGCATTGGTCTTACAGCTTCAACAAATCAATAACATGTTCTTCATCTTTCCTCTTCTCTCTCTTTATCTCTTGTTCATCCATTTTCTCTCTTTATCTTCCCTCTTCTCTCTATCCTTCTTCCCCCCATTTTTAGCTTTTTTTTGTATGTTTTTTCGAAAGAAACAGTTTGGAATCGTTACGTAACGGTGCATAACAGGCCATTATGGCACATTATGCATCCGTTCGACCGTTATTCGACGCTCGTACTGCCACGGCCTACGTGAATCTCAATCCTGCTTTAAGACGGCCGTAGCGGTGGCGGTTAGCGCTAAAACCGTTCGTAACGGCGTTGCATTCTTTACATTTAAAACCTTGGTTCCACTCCTAGATACACACCGCTTTTGATACCTGCAACCAAGTCAGGTGTAACATAGCCCACCTGAGAGACTCACACCAATAAGATCTATGGCTACCTAGGTTGGAAGTAGCCCACCGAGACTTACACCAAGATCTATGGCTACCTAATCTCTAGGAGAACACTTTGGCATTCTTATGGCTACCTAGGTTGGGAGCAGGGCCTAGGAACACCCGACCAAAACCATCAGAAGATTTATGGCTTAAAGGGCTTGTCAAGGTGCCTTCCCATCCCTCATCTTGGGGGCAGCTGCACCTTGATCAGTCTTATACAGGAAATAAATTGCACAAGCCAAGAACAGGTTCAGTAAGACGTGCCACCTTGTAAGGAGTATAGTTATCCAACTCTTGTAGCACTGTTGATAGTCTTTGAGGGTGAACATGCCTACCACTGCACTCTCATGATACAACCCCTAAGGTCGGGTGTATTAGTAGTTAGAAACCTTTGAATTGTCGAACCAAAAGGGCTGAGCCATGTGTTCCTAGAGCATGGGACACTGTGCATTGAGTTGGTCCTCATTATTCGAGACCTCTCAAAGCATGAAAAAAACAAGTTATTGGCCATTAATATCCTTCGACAATCTCAAAAGCTATCTCTACTGTCACTCTCGGTCTAAGAGTGCTTTGCATCTCACCTCCCCAACCTCCTGTAGTCCCTTTCCATCTTTGTGGCTACCATCTTTCCAGAAGGGCCTAATTAGGCCGCCTCAAGGCTAATCATCCACACCGATCCTTTAAAGGGAAATGCGAGACTTTATGTTAATTTTACTTAACATCTGAATGTGAATTATTTTATCAATGGCTTTAGATATTGATTACAACATGTCGACTAGGAGAAAATTTGAGTACTAGGGGAATAGAATGTTGCTAAAAGAATATTCTTATGTTCAGTGTCTAACTGTTTCATTTTTTGGTAATAAATTATTTTACCTATTTAAGTAGGCGAATTTGTCATTTAAATAAATCAAGATGGTAAAACCAAATCAAGTTATGTTGAGCTTTTTGAAGGAAGAGGGTCCAAAATTCAAGGACGGCTTTTGTTTGATAATTCATGGAGGGAACATGCCTACATAAAGGACTCGTATAGAAAATCTTCTTAATAATATGGCACCTAGTGCTATAAAGTCATGCTTTCATAGTTGACAGACTGGTGTACTATAAATGACTTCCTTGAATATCAAATACGAAGGCAAGACAAATGTTCTATATGTCATCTCACTGGACATTTTCTTTTTTTAAATTTTATTTTATGCTTTTCATTTTTATCAAAAAGAGAAATGCCTTTTTGAGTGAAAACTTGAGCAGAAAAACTTTGGGGAAATTTTCTTGAAGATGTTGTCTATATTGATAATGGTTTCGTCATTTTTAAATAAAAAGTGAAGAGGCTATGGATAAAATCTTGGAAGATGGCCCCTATTATGTGTTAGAATAATATATTATGATTTGGGTTATTATTTTGTAATTATTTTATGCCTTAGGGCTTCCTTGTAATTATTAATCTTCATTAATATAAATAGGGGATGATATCCTAATCATTCCCTAATATTGTATTCTCTAAAAATAACATGGTATCAGAGCCTAATCCTAAACCCTAATTTCTTGTACTAATCAATTACCGAGCCACCAAACCACGAGACCAACCCAGCCGAATCACAGTCGGATCATCGTAGTTGGCTTCGTCGTCTACATTTGTGTCAAGCCTGAGGGGTTTCGGCTCATCTAGGGTTCGGAACTTGCTTGGTGTGATGAACATGGACCACTGAATCACCTGTTTTAGCTTCGTCGACCACTGGATGGCCAGCCAACGGCTCCTCAGCCTTCGTTGGCTTCAGCCGACTGCCTTGCCCCTTCCGCCACTCTGCCTTGCCTTGCCTCTCCCTCTGCTTGACTCCTGCTTTTACCCCTGGTATCCTGTCGTCTTCCTCGTCTGTCTGTCTGTCTATCTGTCTGTCTCTCTCTTGAGTTTTGTTTGCTTATATAACCCACGTCTGTGTTTCTATAGTCCTAGTCACTTTATATAACCCTCGTCTTTGTTTGGTTTCATTATTTTTGTTTAAAGTCTAAAAAAAAAAAAAAAAGTATGAATTGTTAATTCTTTACTGTCATAGTGGTTGTTTATTTTTTATCCTTCAACCACCACCTTCTGGGTTTGTGATTAGTACTAGTTTTGTTGCGGGTTCAGTAGTACAGTATCTATGGCAGATTCCACCGGTGTGTCCACTACTTCTCAGACACCTAGGAGTGAGAGTTTCCCTATACCTACTACTATGACTGATAACCCCAACCCTAGTCTTAAAATCACCACCTCTCTATTTAATGGTCAAAACTATCTCGTGTGGTCGCAGAGTTTTACTATGTTTTTGAAGAGCAGAGGGAAGATGGGGTATGTGGATGGTAGGATACAGGTACCCAGCTCAACTGACCCGGGTTATGACCAATGGGAGATTACCAATTCTTTGATTCTGGGTTGGCTTATTCATTCGATGGTACGGACATTGGTGAGGGCTACTTGTTTATGGAAGCCCGAAGATGTTTGGGATGTTGTGGCTATCACCTATTCATGAAGGGAATTTTTCAAACATTTGAGTTCGCCGCTCTATTGAGAGCTCTGTTCAGGGGAGCGACGGTTCTTGATTTCACCTTCCTCACCAACGGCTAGAAATGCCTTGATCACTTGCAAGACTATAAACCTGTTTGCACTGCTGATTTCGTCGGGTACAGGAAGTTCATTGCACAGGAAAGGGTCTTCAACTTTCTGGCCGGTCTCAATGTGGAGTATGATCTAGTTTGAAGTCGAGTTCTGAGTATGGACACTCTTCCTTCACTTCAGGAGGCATTTGCCTATGCACAGAATGAGGAGAGTTGTCGGTCTGCTATGATGTCCCCCATCTCTACTGACCGCTCAACATTACTGTCTACTTCTAGAGATGGCCTCAGCTTGATTCTCATCCCTCTGTCTGCCGCTAAGGAGTCTGTATTCTGTGATTACTGTAAGAAGCCGCGGCATACTCGTGAGACGTGTTGGAAGTTTCATGGGATTCCATCCGGGGGTCAAGGTGATCGATCTAGTTCTAAAAGAGGTCGGTCAGGCCAATCTAGAGGACGTGGCTCCTCTCTATGGGCTCATCAGTCTAGTGCCGTTGATACACTTGATTCTACTTCTGCTTCCATTGGCTCGACTTCTGATGGTCTCTTTGGCATGACTATTCATGAGCTCGAGGATGTTCTGTGTCAATTGCTAGACCGTCGGTCTTCTACTACTCTCAGCACATCTTACTCGTCCTTTGCCTGCTCAGGTAACTTAGCTTCTTCTTCTTGTGTTTTCCTGTCTCATAAGTCTTTGCCTTGGATTATTGATTTCGGTGCCTCAGATCATACGTCTGGCTCCTCTGACCTTTTCTCTGCCTATAAGCCCTCTTCAAGTCAGGACAAAGTTAGGATTGCATATGGTACTGTTTCTTCTATTTCTGGGAAAAGTTTAGTCCATGTCACTCCTACTTTACCTCTCTCTTCTGTTCTCCATGTTTCCAATTTTTCTGTTAACCTGTTATCCTTGAGTCGTATTACAAAGGATTTGAATTGTAGTGTGAAATTTTTTCCTGATCATTGTTTTTTTCAGGACCTTGTCACGAGGAGGACGATTGGCAGTGGTGGTGCAGAAAATGGTCTCTACTTCTTGGATCAATCGGACAAACTTGTTTATTCTTCCACCATAGATCCTACTACCTCCGATGATATATGGCTGTGGCATCGGCGTCTTGGCCATCCTTCCTTTTATTTACTTAAGCATTTATTTCCATCTGTTTTTTTAAACAATAATATGCCTGAATTTCTTTGTGAGTCTTGTCAACTTAGAAAGCAACACAGAGCTTCTTTGCTCCCAGTTTTAATAAAAGTTTAGTTTCTTTCTCATTAATACATTATGATGTCTAGGGTCCTCGTGTTGTGTCAATGAAAGGTCATCGCTGGTTTGTTACATTTATTGATGATTTTTCTCGTACTACTTGGGTGTATCTCATGAAAGACAAGAGTGAGGTTTTCTCTGTGTTCTGCAATTTTCATAAGATGATTTGTACTCAGTTTGGGGCCACTGTCAAAATATTCTGTTTTGATAATGGGGTGAATACATAGATTCTGGGTTAGGGCACTATTTTTCTACTCATGGCATTATCCATCAGACCTCTTGCACCAATACCCTTCAACAAAATGGGGTGGCGGAACGCAAGAATCGCCATCTTCTTGACATGACTTGGTGCATGTGTTTTTTTATGAGTGCCTCGGTCCTACTGGGGCGATGCTGTTCTTACCACTGCCCATCTTATTAATCGTCTTCTTACCCAGGTCTTGCAAAAACAAGCTCTCTTCAAGTTCTCCTAGGTTCCCAGTCCTTGTTTTCTATTCCTTCAAAAATATTTGGCTATGTCTGTTTTGTCCATAATCACTCTCCTACTCATGGTAAGTTGGACTCTCGCTCCCTCAAATGTGTTTTCCTTGGATACTCTCATACTCAAAAAGGGTATAAGTGTTACAACCCTCTTTCTCGTAAGTGGTTTGTGTCCATGGATGTCACATTCTTTGAGTCCTAATCCTATTTCTTGTCCTCTCCGATGTCACAGTCCTCCCTTCAGGGGGAGCCTTGGTGTGAAGTGATTCCTGTGATTCCTATGATGGAACCAGTTGTTCTTGCACGACCACTTCCTGTGGGGACTGCAGAACCCAATGTCATCAAGGATAGGGAAGAGCAAGTTTATGTCAGGGACAAAGACAGACAACAAGTTAACTGGATACAAGAGACCATTTCTGCTCCTTTACTGCCATCTCCTACTTCTGATGAGAGTCCAGGTAACTTTGAATCTCTTGAGTCCATTGATCTTGATGTTTCTATTGCCAAGAGAAAGGGTGTGAGGTCTTGTACTCAACATCTTATCTCAAATTTTGTGTCCTACTCTCATTTGTCATCCTCATATAAAGCGTTTGTGTCCAATATTTCCTCTGTTAGCATTCCTAACAATTTTCAGAATGCTCTTACTACCTTTAAGTGGAAACTTGCCATGATTGAGGAAATGAAAGCACTTAGGAAGAATGGCACTTGGGAATTGACTGAGTTACCTAAGAACAAACGACATGTGGGATGCAAATGGGTGTATACTATGAAACACAAAGCAGATGGTTTTATTGAGCGTTACAAGGCTAGACTTGTGGCAAAAGGGTTTATTCGGACATATGGCATTGACTATCAGGAGACCTTTGCACCCGTAGCTAAGATGAATTCAGTCAGAGTGCTTCTCTCGTTAGCAGCTAATCTAATCTAATCTAGATTGGCCACTTCATTAGTTTGATGTAAAGAATGCTTTTCTCCATGGTGACCTCGAAGAAAAGGTATATATAGACATTACGAGTTTTGAGGATCATCAGACAGAAGGCCGAGTATGTAGGCTTCGAAAGTCATTATATGGTCTCAAACAGTCTCCGAGAGATTGGTTTGAGAGATTCACTCAGGCTATGCAAGAATATGTATTGAAGTGCCAGCAAATAAAGAGATCCTCGAGTCTTTCAAAATAAATCTTAGTTATGGTGACCCCGTATGACATTAGAGTTGAGATTCCATGGAAGCCTCTAAGGTGTGATGTTTGTAAGACATTTGGTCATACCACTAATATGTGCCTGCAAAAGCCAAAGACATTGAATCCTCCCTCTTTCAAACAAGAGCGGGGAGTCAAGGAGACTAAAACACAAATTCCGACTAATTGGGAAGTGGTGAAGAATAAAAAGGGGAGAGATGGTGTGCAAGCTTCAACAACAGAGATAAACGAAGAGAGAGACACGGTCTTCCTGCCCCTCTATATCTAATGCCTTTGAAGTTTTTAAATTTTGTGAAATGAGAGAGTTTGGGAATGGCGAATCAAGTCAAGAGTTGATGAATATTCTAAATCAGAGAGAGAGTCCATCTCCAAGGGACTTTAGTAATGAGGAGACTTCTAAGGAGGAAATTAGAAGAAAACTCAAAGAGAAACTTCACACCATTGTTGTGATAGTTGTCTTATGCCTCTTGTAGGCTTAGTTTTGTGTCCTTTGGTGAGAGTAGTTTAGTTCTGTTTATTTTTGTGCTCCCTACAAAGATGTGTGCTGAACTTCATTGTAGATCTGCCTTTTTTGGTTATAAAATTACTTATTTATCTGAAAAAAAGAAATGCCTTTTTAATTGTGTTTTTTAAAGCATGTTGCTTCACATTAAACAATTTTGCTTTCTCTCTTGCTTTCGCAGCGGAGTTTTTATAGCCGAAGGTGTGATCAGAACGGACCATATTTTCGAAGGCCATGGTAGTCTTTAAATTCCAAACTTGCTCCTTATACTCGCATATACATTTGCTAAACAATCCATTCCAAATTGAGAATATTTTCGAAGGCCATGGAAGTCTTTAAATTCCTAACTTGCCCCTTATACTCACATATACATTTGCTTGTCTATGATATTTCTTTGTTTTCTATTTTCTGTCTATGTTTTTTCTTCACTTGTTTATTTGTGTGCATGCGTTTCATGCGTGTGAATGGCTAGGTGTGTGAATGGTATATAACAATTTAATTAGTAGAGATTTGAAGCTATTTATGGTCTTTATTTGAAGAAAAAAAGCTATGATGGAAATTTTTACGAAAATGAAATGGAATGTTTATTGCCAGAATGGTGAAATCAATTCAACGACTGAGCTTATTTACAACCCATCACACTTACTAGTGCTAGAATAAGGTTGAAAGAATGGATCTGCGTAGAGGATACATTTAGCTTGGTCAATTCGGACTGGATTGCTTAAACATCTCACTGGGGAGCCTGGTCTTGACTCATGTATGATATTTATTTTTGAATGGCCTTGGAATCACATCCTGCAGTTGGAGGGACTGTTTGCAAATCCAAATGCTCAACATACTTAATTGGTTCAATGGTAGAATTTTTACTGACAACATGAATTGGGTATTGAAGGGCTGCTTGTGGCCGAAGTTTCTGTAGGGAATGTAATAAAGGAGGAAAAGAAGATAACCTAATTCCTCACTGTGGTTTGTATAGGATTTTCATTTGCAAGAATCAAATGGAGTTTCACAATTAGAGAGAGGGCGCATCAACTTACAGTTTCTTCTTATTAACCACCTTAACGGTATTAGGGATTATACTCATTGATCACATTGTTGATTTGTCTCAAGCAAACTAAAAGTAAACCTTTAATTCTCCAACTTCTCCAGGATTTAGAACTTAGGTTGGAGCAGAGGTGGAAAACTCATCCTGAACCCATAAACCAGCCAAATATTACCCAATTGAAACCTGTCTAAATTCACCAAATCTATAAACAGGTTTAAATGGGTTGCATCTTGCAAACCCAATTAAATTTGGGTTTAAATAGGTGGACATGAGTACTAGTTTAAATGGTCCACCTCCTCCACCACTGCCACCACCCTAACTCCTCCACCACCACCACCACCACGGCCACTCCGCCACCACCTCATTCTAATCTTTTAACAATAAGTACAAATATATATATAGAGAGAGGTAGTGCAGCTTGTTGATCTCTAGGTATTCTGTGACTGCTTCATTTCTACACATATTTTTGCAAGTGCTTTTTTGTGCTTTGCAGTGCAGTTTAGTAGAAAAAGTAGGTAATTTGAGTTTGAAACAAGCAAGCGAGAAAAACAACTTAGAGAGAGGGAGGGAGGGAGGGAGGGAGGGGGAGAGAGCAACAAAACCGAAAATGATGTAAATCCAGCAAGACAAGTATGGAAATTGAGGCAAATGTCAATGCCCAGCTTGAGTCACCTCTACACACCCAATCACAACCACCTCTCATCACCGTCTTCATTCTCATCCCCTCCACCACCACCACCACCACCACCACCACTACTACCACTACCACCCACCACCAACACCGTCACCACCTCCACCCTGCATTCTCCTCCACCAACACCTCACTACCACCACCACCACCTCCACCACCACCACCACTGCCACTGCCACTGCCATTAGAAGAAGAGTTCAATAAAAAAAATGGGGTTGGATTGATTAGTCCAACCCGTACCCAACTTAACCCAACCCATTTAAACCCATTTGTTAAATGGGTGGGTTTTAAATGGGTTGGGTTTAGTTGGATTGTTTTACAATCCATTTTGACCATCCCAAACCTGTCAGTTTTAACATGCTTGATATACATCAATCATTGTCATCCCCAACCTATAAAATCCCAAGTAGTAACCCTTGCACACTATGAATATTTTTATGACTGGTTGTCACTAATTTGAAAATGCTATTTTCATAAAAAATTCAGATAAGTAATACCAAATAATGTTACGTGGCTGTAGACAGCCCATTTCCAACTATGAAAAGAACACAAAAAACAGAGTCGGGGCATGGCTTCTCATTTGCTTCAAAGGGTCGTTCTTTTGAAAAATGGAAAGTATAATGAGATGTTATAAAAAATAGCATGTTGCAATTAAGAGAATCTTTTGTAAGCCAAAACAGATAGATAGCTCTGAATTGACAAAACATGGATGAGTACGTGTTGTTTGTTTGCCATTAATAAAGTGAGGTGGTAATGCATTTAGGTGTTAGCATTTTGCAATTGGGTCTTAGCATTATGCATCATAGCACATTGAATAGTTTACAACATCCACATGTCATATTATCATATACATACAAAATTGAAATAAACATGTAATTAGGAAAGTGCTTAATTTGATTAATTAAAGATCTATTTTTTATTTTTTCCGGGCCTCTACATATACTTAGCTGCAGATCAACTTCAAAATAAAATTGGTACTACTTGCAACATGTTTGTGGAACCTTCTGGCAGTTTTTAACAAAGATATCAACATTTTAAATGTAAATTCCGTTTTGAATTAATGTTTTCCTCCTAAATTTTGGTTAGATCCTAGAAGCTTATAATCATTTTGTTAGATACCCATTGTGTTTAGAAGTACATGCAACACAAAACAAAAACAGACAAATAGATAAATAGGTAAAATTACACGATGCTTCCTCAACAGTAGAGAATATAGTCAAGATATGCATATAATTTTGAAGTGTAAAAATATGGGACACACCTTTTGCTGTTACAAATCATTGGTTTCTTTTCTGTGATATGTATCAAGCTGTTGTCCACTTTATGATGTAAAGTGATGTTTTTCTTGATGCATGATCTAACTATCTTGAAGACATATTTTAGTGAGTAAAAAGTTATGCGTGATCTGACTATCTTGAAGACATATTTTACTGAGAGAAAAGTTCACAGTTAACTATCTGTATCTTCTTCCCCGTTCTTGATCCAGATCTTTTATTGAAGTCATTTGTTCCATGTTTGATATTCTCTGTTGTCTTTTGGTTTATTGTGTGATTCATAATTCATTAAAATTCTTCTAATTCGTATTGGCTTTGACTCAGGAAATTCATGGGGCTACCTCATTCTCCTCTATGTTTTTGTCCAAGTGTCTCGGATGATTGTTGTTGGGGTATTGTATCCCTCTCTGCGGTTCTTTGGGTATGGTCTGGACTGGAAGGAAGCAATTATTCTTGTATGGTCGGGTTTGCGAGGTGCTGTGGCATTGGCACTTTCATTGTCAGTTAAGGTAAGTTCTGCGCGCTCTCTCTCTCTCTCTCTCTCTCTCTCAGAACAAATAATAGAAAGAACATGATATTTTGCCTGCTTTGATACCATAAAAGAACAGAAAATAGAAATCCACTCTCGCATGCCTTTGATGTGAGGAGTCTTGGGTGTTTATGGAGTGCTGCCCACATTGTCTGTGCGTAGTTTTTTTGGGGCTGTATATTATTCAGATTATATATTTGTGTAATTCTTAACATTAGTTTGTAGATAATAGTATTGCTATTAATTAATTTTCAGAAGGATAAAATGTGATAAGACAAACAACACGATAGATGTGTTTGCGGATTGATTGGAGAGTTCTTGATTTCACCACAAATTGGCACTCTTAATCCACAATTTTGCAAATCTAGAGCAGATGTGTGGGGTTCATTTTGGTTAATTAGGGCACTTAGTCTGTCTAATGCACCTCCAAAGTAGAGCGTATGTTTCTTTTTCTATTTATTTTTGTTTTTGTTTATATGTATATATATTTTTTTGGGGTGGTTGGGTTTGTACTCCTTTGGTAGTTGCTTTTTCTTTGCTTTCACTCGCTGCTTTGCTCCCTAAATTCTTCCTCTTGTACGTCTTCTTTGCCCTTTTAATAAGTTTTTATTTCTCATATCACATGATAAAGCTTTTAAGGCCTGTTTGGTAGAGCTTATAACCTGCTTATTTCAGCTTTTAGCTTAATTTAAGCTAAAATATTCTATTTGGTGCAACTTAAATTAACTAGCTTATAGCTTAAATCAAGCTATTTCTCAGCTTCTCTCAAAAGTTGGTCAGGGGGTGCTTAAATTTTTGGCTTAAGCGCGCAGTTAGTGTGGGGGGGCTAAAATTACTTAAATACCCTCGTCAATACCCAAATATTGATATTAATTAATATTAATATTAATTAAAAAATAAAAAATTGTATATTTCTGAAGAAAAAGAAAAAAAATCAATATTAATTAAAAAAATCAATATTAATTGGTATTAATTATTAATAAATTAATATTGTATACTTTGTAATGAATTAATTATTAATTGATACTAATTAATAGCAATTGTTGATTATTTATATTAATTGATACTAATAAAAATTAAATATTAATATTAATTGATACTAATTAATAATTTTAGTATTAATTGAGACTAATTAAGCCATTAATTGATACTAATTAATAATTGTAGTATTAATTGATACTAATTAAGCAATTAATTGATACTAATTAATTTATAATGGAAAATAATTGTGACAATAATACTTCCATTACATTTTTAGCAAATGTATCAATTTTTATATTAATTGATACTAATTAATACTAATTATATTAACTTTTATTAATGAAATATTTTTTGTAAAATTAAAACTGAAAAAAATGACTAATTATTTTTATATCATATAAGGACAGAAAGGACAATTATACAGTAAAAAGCTATTTTACAGCTTATTAACCAAATACTACTCTGCTGCTTAAATCCATAATCTCACAGCTGTACCAAACAGGTTAACAGCTTATGTTTACAGCTATAAGCCATAATCTGTTAAGGTATAATCTATAATCAATTTTCTACAACTCTAATGCATGTGCAAGGCAGATTGTTTTAAGTCACGAATAGGGTTATGATACTTGACGAGGCATGACAGGATCTGAGCTTTGATATGAGATGTGTTGGCCACTTCAAGCTCATTTAAAACAAATTCGATTTATATTAGATTGATAATATATCATATCAAATGCTATGGGACCTATTTTAAAAAGTTATTCAAGATCGTCAAAGCTAGCATTCTTGTTTTGATTAACCTTTCATATTATTTTGTTTCTATGTTATTCCAAAGGTTATTTAATTGAGCATTTACCTTATTGGCTTTAGTTAGTGGAAACCTATGCTTTCGTTTCATGGGCTCTTAAAACAAAAAAATATTCAAGTACCCATGCCAAACACTTGACACCTGGATAGGGTTCTGGGATGTGTGTTCAATACCCCTAAGATATGTGCTTAGCAAGCATATCTATCGATTCAAATATGTTATATAATTGTATTTTACATTATCATTGTGTTTAATGTATTTTTGTTGTGTAATTTCTATAAAATGAGTAAAGTACTTGTTGACACCAATGCTATTAAAGGTGCGCCTAGGCCCAAGGCTCGTCAAGGCGCAGTTAGTGCGCTTTGGACCATCTCAAGCCAGGCAACATAAAAAAGGTCCATAAAGGCGCATGAAGAGTGCGCTTTAGGCTTAAGCTCAAGGTGCACGACTCGTGTGCTTCTTTTAAAATGTTTGTTTATTACAATTACAACTCTTTATTTCACTTAACCTCATTGTTTTTTTGTTTACATGCGGCTACGAGGGATTGAACCCCTAAACATACATTGCAATTCAACACTTTTTGAGCCTAATTATACAAAGTTGTTGGTTGGATAGAGTTTTTCTTCGACCAGACTAATAGTTGTCATTATTCTTCTTCATCTCCTCAATCTCCTTCTCTTCTCTATGCTTATCTTGTTCGACACTTCGATTTCGTTGCTATTTTCAAATGTTTACGAGTTAGATGTTTGTGTTATGTGAACCATAAATTATTTGTCTATAATAAAATATTGTTGTTTGTTGGTATTTATGTTCTAAAATATTTAATATTTCATTTTCTTGTGTTGAACCATGAATTCTTTGCTTATATTAAATCATCTACTTTTTATCATCAACATGAGCCTCGTTTCAATGAAGCTTACGCCTCACCTTGCGCTTTGCTCCTAGGCCCTAGGAAACCTTGGCACTTCAATGCACCTATTGCCCTTAATAACGCTGTTTGACATTGATTAGGACACATAAAACACCATTTTATCCCACAAAATAAATTAAAAATAGAAATAAATATGATTTTTTTTTTTTTGCCAAGTCCACATTTTCAATTAGAGGTTTGATCGGTTCGACCCCCTACACACCTGTACGTGGCACCCATACCCAAGTTCATGTAACATAGGTGGAACTGTGGAAACCATCTACGGCTGGTTTCTTTTTGTATTCTTTCATTTAATTTGAATTTTATATGGATGTTGTGTTCATCTTCATTGCTCAAGTCCCTCTTTCAAGAGACGGTAGCAGAACAGTCAAACAATCTTACAGAAACATACTTGATTCCTGAACCTTTCAATTAACAATGGCATTAGAGAATATGTAAAATTCCAGTTCAAAAATCAAGTGTGCTGCATGTGTACATATTTATACCAAGCAATAGGAAATTCATGCTTTGACATGCAATCCTTGTTCTAATACGAGATCTTATTTTCTAATTAATTGATGCAATTTTTGGTGCCTGATTCTGATTTTTGTTCTAAATTGTCTAGTTTTTCTTTTTTCCAGCAATCTAGCGGAAACTCATACATCGATTCTGAAACAGGAACTCTGGTATGTTATTGCGAAATGCATCTTGTTTGAATGTTTTTTGGGTGTAATGCCAAGGGGTTGAATTTTATCATTCAAAAATAATAATACTAACAACGACATGTACATTTAATCGGCATGGTAAAATGGATTGGGATCTTTTGACTTGTCAAATTGTCAATGTGTTTCTTTCTTATCAACATTTTTTGTGTTTTTCTTTTGCAGTTTGTTTTTTTCACGGGTGGAATCGTATTTCTAACACTTATTGTGAACGGATCAACCACCCAGTTTATTTTACATTTTCTAAATATGGATAAGCTGTCTGCACCAAAGGTAATGTCACTACTGATTTTTAGAAT
The DNA here is from genome assembly GCA_025200525.1 of Camellia lanceoleosa. Classification (NCBI taxonomy): domain Eukaryota; kingdom Viridiplantae; phylum Streptophyta; class Magnoliopsida; order Ericales; family Theaceae; genus Camellia; species Camellia lanceoleosa. Next base: position 22,441,655 of record CM045769.1, on the reverse strand, counting down.
GCTTTGAGCAATTCCAACAGCGTGCTATATATCATGCTATTGATAGAATATGGCACGATAGGCACAAAATCACATCCAGTGTGCTATTCATCGTGCCAAATTTAGTATGATACTATATATCGTGTCAAATTTAGTACGGTAGGAGTATCATATGCCCAGTTCTAGTATGATGGATGCTGCCCATTGACTTTCAAATCTTTTACAGTATTACCCCCAAAATATATCATGCCATGTATTTGTTTTATACAAATTCAATAAATTAATATAAAAAATTGTTAGAATAGTTGGGGTCATTTGTGTCATTTATTTATATAATAAGGGGTATTATTATCATCATGTAAGACTTGAGTTTAATATAAATTAACTGTTGAGGTGAAGGGTTTGAATCTATTAACCAGATCCTATTACTTACGTATTCCTCCTCTGCCTCCTGCTTCTCTCTTCTCTCTCTCAGCTTAACCTTAAATTCTATACACTTTAATCTCTAACTTGGTATCAGAGCAAAGTTCTACTCCACAGAATCTGGAAATCTTTTCAAGATAACAATGGTGTGCTGACATCATCATCCGTACGATGAGGTCAGCATAACGACAGGTCCGTACGGACGTCTTGATTTGGGAAAACCCTTGTCTGACTCGAAATTTAATTCTGGTATTTATGGTCATTTTTACACAATTAATTGAAGATATCTGATGTAAGTTTCTTATTTTTGAATGTTTTTCAACAATATTGTGGTCTATCTTGTGGTATATGATTCCAGCACCTGTTGCATATTTTTGGTTGTTGAAACCTCAGCTATGGGAGCTGACTGACATTATTAGGGCCTTTTTTGGTGTTTGTTTGATGTCTTGGTGCACTTGGGTTGAGATTTCATTCGTTTTTTTGGCACTTCTTTGCCTATTTCAGCCCACTATTGTTCTTCTGATCGCTTGTCTGTGGCTGGAACAGCTCTATAACTCTTTTAATTAGGTAATTCGGATTGTTGCTTGCTGGTGTTGGGTAGTTCTTTAGGTGGTTTTGTTCTTAGTTGCACGAAGCGGGAGCGGGAGCGGGAGCGGGAGCGGGAGTGGGGAATCGTAGACATTTTAGGAATCATTTAGTTGGGAGCGTTTGTATATATTTTAAAAAATATATAAAAATATGTTGTGAGGTTATATTTTTTTATGGGACTATACATGTTATAAATAAATAAGAAGTATAAAAAATTATATGTTAAAATATTCTATTTATATACTTTTATTAGAATATTTTTAATTTATTCTAAAATATTTTTATTACTTTTTATCTATTTATTCTAAAATATTTTTGTTAAAAATTATTTATTTTACGTTATTTTCTTAAAAAAATAACATAATAATATTAATTCAATAAATATAATATATAAATAATTACACATAAATTTATGAAGATAATATATAATATATAAATTAAAACAGATATGTATATATATAAAATTTATAAAGGTTATATATAATATATAAATAAAAACATATATTTATATATATAATTTATAAAAACAAAAACAAAAACATATATACATAATACGTATTATATATATATTTATATATCTATCTATCTTTGATCTGAGAAGAGAAGACCAGAGAGAGAGAGAGAGTTGTGAACCAGTCGCAGAGAGAGAGAGAGAGAGACGTCGCGCGAAGACCAGCGAAGAGGAGAGAGAAGTCGCGATGGCTGTGTGCGACTCGCGAAGACTAGTGAGGAGGAAGGTAGAAGTCTGCGATGGAGCTTCGACTGAGGGGAAGACAGATTCGTATCAGATTCGCGTTTCTCTTCCATCAAAATCGCGATTCTTCAACGAATTTGAGTCAGAAGCGCAGAATTGCGATTCTGAGGAAGAATCATGAGCAGCATGAACGATTCCTGCTACTAAGGTTTTGTTCTATAAGCTTTTGTGGGATCAGTTGTTACAACATCGACCTTTCAGTGCGGATTTGGCCCAACAGAAGTAGCATTGGGAGGAGTTTATGATTGCTTCTTTGCTCACTGGTTTAGATTCTGATTTGCGTGGCTTCAAGGATCAAATTTTGGCCAACGAGACTTTACCTTTAGCAACCAATGCCTATTCTTGCTTATTACGATCTTCTTTGGGACACAATTCTAGTATTTTTGGCTCTACTCCTTCGATTGGTGCTTCCTCTGTTTTGGTTTTTGGTTGGGGTACCACTCCTAGTAAGTCTCATTTAAACTTTGGCTCTCGTGTCTTCCTGACTAGTTCTAGTGGGAATAGTTCCCGTGGTGGTGGTTCATATTGTGGCTCACGTGGTGGTCGTGGTTCAGCTTCTCGTGGTGATCGGAGGTGTGACTGCTGTGGTTCCATTGGTCATACTGAGCCTTGGTGCTGGCAAAAGTATGGCAAGCCCGATCATATGCATCAAGTTATTGATGTTGCTGCCTCGTCCCCGACTTCTTCTGGCTCTGTAGCTTCTTTATCTGATTCTCATGAGGCACTCACTACTCGGATTAATGAGCTTACTTCCCTTCTTCCGTTTGCTCTTCCCTCATCTTCTACTGCCACCTTGGTGGGTTCAGGTAATATTGCATGCATGGCCCAGTCTAACCAACCTTGGCTCCTAGATTCTGGTGCTAGTGCCCACATTTTTGGTAATTCATCACTTTTTCATTCTTTACATCCTGTTACCCATAATATTGTTCTCGCTGATGGGTTCTCTTGGCCTGGTAGTGGGATGGGTACCCTTCATCGCACCTTCTCTTTATCTTTGCCCACTAGTGTTTATGTTCCTTATTTTCCATTTAATTTGTTGTTCGTTAGTTAGTTGACTAAAACTCTTAATTTTTCCATAACCTTTCCTCGTACTTCTTGTGTGTTGTAGGACCTCAAGACCAAGAAGATGATTGGTTCGGGGCATGAGCATCACGACCTGTAGTATCTGGATACTGATAGCGCTTGTCTCCCCCTATCTCCTGTTCTAAGTGCCACCATTTCTCCTCTGAAATGGCATTTTCGTTTGGGTTATCCGTCCTTGGCCAAGTTAAAGCTTACTGTTCCTAGTTTGAGTCATGTGTTTACCCTAGAATGTGAGGCTTGTCAGCTTGGAAAGCATCACTGTAGTTCTTTTTCTAGTCATAGTGTCAATCATGAATCTGAGTCCTTTGATGTAGTCAACACGGACATATGGGGTCTTTCTCCTACTTCCACCCTTCATGATTTTTTTATATTTTGTTGTTTTTGTGGATGATTTCTCCCAAATGACTTGGTTGTTTTTAATGAGACATTGCTCTGACTTGGTTGTTTTTATGTTTTTAAAGTGTTTTGCTCTAATAATACCTAGTGTATTCAGTCTATTGTTAATTCCTTTTGTGTTGGTCGGGGTATTATTTATTTGACCTATTGTTGCTTATGGCCCAATTGGTATATTTTCTCCATTTGAGGTTCCTATTCCCCCTTCTCCTCTAGCCTCTGCTGATTTGCCTATTGCTTTGCATAAAGGTAAACGTACTTGCACTCAGTATCTTATTTCCGAGTTTGTTTCATATGCTTGTATTTCTCTTGTTTTCCTTTCATTTGTTATAGTTTGTCTTCTCTGTCTATTCCCACTTCTTATCGATTGGCCTTGTCTAGCTTTGGCTAGAAACATGTTATAGATGAGGAGATGAATGCTCTTCACCAGAATTAGACATGGGAGCTTACTACTCTTTCCTTTGGGAAGCCTACTATTGGGTGTCGTTGGATTTACACTGTTAAGCATCTCCCTGATGGCTCCGTTGAATGCCTTAAGGCGCGTTTGGTTGCGAAAGGCTACACCCAAACTTATGGCATTGATTATCTTGAGATTTTTTCCCTCGTGGCTCGTCTTAATTTAGTTCGGATACTTCTCTCTATTGCGGTTAGTTGTTCTTGGCCCTTATATCAGCTTGACATAAAAAATGCCTTCATGGTGATTTGCAAGAGGAGGTATATATGGACCAACCTCCTGGTTATGTTGTGCTTGGTTTTGAGCACCTTGTTTGTCGTTTGCTAAAGGCTTTATATGGATTGAAACAATCTCTTCGTGCTTGGTTTGACTGCTTCAGTCATGTTGTGCTTGCCTATGGTTTTCAGAGATCTATCTCTGATCATTCTGTTTTTGTTTGCCAGTCCTCTGCTGGGGTTGTAGTCTTGATTGTTTATGTGGATGACATGACATCATTATTTCCGGCAGCTTAGTAGCAGGAATCGTTCATGCTGCTCACGATTCTTCCTCAGAATCGCGATTCTGCGCTTCTGACTCAAATTCGTTGAAGAATCGCGATTTTGATGGAAGAGAAATGCGAATCTGATACGAATTTGTCTTCTCCTCAGTCGAAGCTCCATCGCGGGCCATCGCAGACTTCTACCTTCCTCCTCGCTGGTCTTCGCGAGTCGCAAACAGCCATCGCGACTTCTCTCTCAGCCATCGCGACTTCTCTCTCCTCTTCGCTAGTCTTCGCGCGACGTCTCTCTCTCTCTCTGCGACTGGTTCACAACTTCTCTCTCTCTCTCTCTGGTCTTCTCTTCTCAGATCAAAGATAGATAGATATATAAATATATATATATATAATACGTATTATGTATATATGTTTTTGTTTTTGTTTTTATAAATTATATATATAAATATATGTTTTTATTTATATATTATATATAACCTTTATAAATTTTATATATATACATATCTGTTTTAATTTATATATTATATATTATCTTCATAAATTTATGTGTAATTATTTATATATTATATTTATTGAATTAATATTATTATGTTATTTTTTTAAGAAAACAACGTAAAATAAATAATTTTTAACAAAAATATTTTAGAATAAATAGATAAAAAGTAATAAAAATATTTTAGAATAAATTAAAAATATTCTAATAAAAGTATATAAATAGAATATTTTAACATATAATTTTTTATACTTCTTATTTATTTATAACATGTATAGTCCCATAAAAAAATATAACCTCACAATATATTTTTATATATTTTTTAAAATATATACAAACGCTCCCAACTAAACGATTCCTAAAATGTCTACGATTCCACGCTCCCGCTCCCGCTCCCGCTCCCGCTCCCACTTCGTGCAACTAAGTCCGGCAGTGATTCTATTGGGATTGCTGATTTGAAACACTATTTAAGCCAGCTGTTTCATACTAAGGACTTGGGGCATCTTCGGTATTTTCTTGGGATTGAAGTTGCTCATTCTTCTCGCGATGTATTCTTTTCTCAATGGAAGTACATGCTTGATCTTTTTTCTGAGACTGGCCTCTTAGGTGCTCAACCCATTGATTCTCCTATGGACTCGTCTGTCAAGCTTGATGGTGAGCATGGCGAGTTAGTATTTGGCCAGTATCATCAGTTGGTTGGGAAATTGATTTATCTCACTATCACTCGTCCATATATCACTTATGTTGTGGGTGTAGTCAGTTAATTTATGCATGCTCCTCACCAACCTCACTTTGATGCTGTGTATCGTATTTTGCGTTACCTTACCTCAAGAGTGCTCTTGGTTGTGGTCTTCTGTATTGCCCTTACTTCTTTGTCTATCACTGGCTTTAGTGATGCTGATTGGGTTGGTAGTCGAACCGATCATTAGTCTACTTCTGGCTACTACACCTTTGTTGGTGACAACTGATAGTTTTAGAAATAACCAAGATTAAGGAATGATTTTGATACCATCTCCTTTTTATATTAATAAAGATTAATAATTACAAGGGAGCTCTAAGGCGTAGAATAATTACAACTGAATAATAACCCTACTACTACTACTAATAATAATAATAATATTCTAACACTCCCTATCAAGTTGGTGCGAAGATATTGCTTATGCCTAGCTTGACTAGAATGTCATGCAAAGATTTACTCTTAACTCCCTTGGTGAGGATGTCAGCGAGTTGTTCACCAGTCTCCACAAATAGAGTACATATTGTGCCATTAGTGAGTTTTTCCTTAATGAAGTGGCGATCAATCTCAACATGCTTTGTTCTGTCATGTTGAACTGGATTGTGAGCGATGTTGATGGCGGCTTTATTATCACAATATAACCGCATGGAGTCCATCTGATCAATACCTAGATCACTTAACAATAACTTGATCCATAAGAGCTCACACACCCCTTGTGCCATAGCTCTAAACTTAGCTTCTGCACTTGACTTGGCAACCACATTCTGTTTCTTACTCCAAGTAACTAGGTTGCCTCCACTAAAGGTGCAATACCCTGAAGTCGATTTTCAATCAGTTACTGATCCAGCCCAGTTAGCATCTGTATAGGCTACTACACAAAGATGATCATGCTTTGAAAAATAAAGACCTTTAACAGGAGCAGACTTTAAGTACCTCAAAATTCTCATGACAGCCTCGAAGTGAATTTGGTGAGGAGCATGCATAAACTGGCTAATTATACTGACAGCAAAAGCAATATCAGGACGGGAGTGAGATAGGTAGGTGAGCTTACTCACTAATCGCTGATAGCTCCCCCTATCAACAACTGCTCCTCCTTCATCATTCCCTAGTTCCTAATTGGGTTCCAATGGAGTGTTATAGGCCTTGCAGCCAAGCATCCCAGTTTCTTTCAACAGGTCAAGCGCATACTTCCTCTGTGAGATAAATATTCCATCTTTGAAGCGGGCAACTTCAATTCTCAAAGAGTACTTCAAGCTCCCCAAATTTTTGATTTCAAACTCACTTGCTAAATATTTTTTCAACAAAGATATTTCATCACTATCATCGCTTGTAAGAACTATGTCATTCACATAAATAATGAGCACTGTAGTCTTACCACATAAGAAATGTTTCACAAACAAGGGGTGATCTACCTGACTCTGTTTGATGTCATATTTAAGCATAGCCTGAGTGAATCTCTCAAGCCAAGCTCTTGGAGACTGTTTGGGACCTTATAATGACTTCCAAAGCCGGCATACTTTACCCTCTGTCTGATGATCCTTAAAACCAGGAGGAATGTCCATATATACCTCTTCTTCTAGGTCATAATGGAGAAAGACATTCTTTACATCAAACTGATGAAGTGACCAATCTAGATTAGCTGCTAGAGAGAGAAGTACTCTGACTGAATTCATCTTAGCCACAGGTGCAAAGGTTTCCTGATAGTCAACGCCATATGTCTGAGTGAACCTTCTTGCCACAAGTCTAACCTTGTAATGCTCAATAGAACCATCCGCTTTGTGTTTCACAGTACACACCCATTTGCATCCCACAGGTCATTTGTCCTTAGGTAACTCAGTTAATTCCCAAGTGCCATTCTTCCTAAGTGATTTTATTTCCTCAATCATGGCAAGTTTCCACTAAGTGGTAGCAAGAGCATCCTGAAAATAGTTAGGAATGCTAACAAAGAAAATATTTGACACAAAAGCTCTATATGAGGGCGACAAATGAGAGTAGGACATAAAATTTGAGATAGGATGTTGAGTACAAGATCACACTCTCTCTCTTAGCAATAGGAACATCAAGATCAATAGGAGTATCATGATCAGTGGACTCAAGAGATTCAAAGTTACCTGGACTCTCATCAGAAGCAGGAGATGGTAGTGGGTAAACAAAAGTGGTCTTTTGTATCCAGTTAACTTTTTGTCTGTCTTTGTACTTGATATAAACTTGCTATTCCCTATCTTCGGTGACATTGGGTTCTGTAGTCCCAATAAGAGGTGGTGGTGCAAGAACAACTGGTTCCACCATAGGAATCACAGGAATCACTTCACATTAAAGCTCCCCCTGAAGGGAGGACTGTAACACCGGAGAGGACAAGAAATAGGGTTGGGACTCAAAGAAGGTGACATCCATGTACACAAACTACTTACGAGAAGGAGGGTGATAACACTTATATCCCTTTTGAGTCGGAGAGTACCCAAGGAAAACACATTTGAGGAAACAAGGGTCCAACTTACCACGAGTAGGAGAGTGATTGTGGACAAAACAGATATAACCAAATATTTTGGGAGGAATAAAAAACAAGGACTCGGAATTGAGGACTTGAAGGGAAGCTTGTTTGTGCAAGACCTGGGTAGGAAAAAGATTAATAAGATGGGTAGCGGTGAGAACAATGTCATCCCACTAGGACCATGGTACACTTATAGAAAAACACATGCACCTTGTCATGTCAAGAAAATGACAATTCTTGCGTTCCGCCATCCCATTTTGTTGAGGGGTATCAGTGCAAGAGGTCTGATGGATAATGCCATGAGTAGAAAAATATTTCCCTAACCCAGAAGCTATGTATTCACCCCCATTATTAGAATGGAAGATTTGACATAAGTACAAATCATCTTATGAAAATTGCGGAACACAGAGAAAATCTTATTCTTGTCTTTCATGAGATACCCTCAAGTAGTACGGGAAAAATCATCAATAAATGTAACAAACCATTGATGACCTTTCACAGACACAACACGAGATGGACCATAGACATCAAAATGGATTAATGAAAAAAGAACTAAACTTTTATTAAAATTGGGAGCAAAAAAAGCTTTGTGTGTTTTTCAAGTTGACAAGACTCACAAAGAAACTTAGACACATTATTGTTGGCAAAAACAGATGGAAATAAATACTTAAGTAAATAAAAAGAAGGATGCTCAAGATGCCGATGCCACAGCCATAAATCATCTTTAGTAGTAGGACTCGTAGTGGAAGAATGAGCAAGCATGTCCGGTTGATCTAAGAAGTAAAGACCGTTTTCTGCACTACCACTACCAACCGTTCTCCTCGTGACAAGGTCCTGAAAAAGACAATGATCAGGGAAAAATGTCAACACTACAATTCAAATTCTTTGTAATACAATTCAAGGATAACAGGTTGATAGAAAAATTGGGAACATGGTGAACAAAAGGTAGAGGTATGGTAGGAGTGACATGGACTAAACTTTCCTAGAAATAGAAGAAACAGTATCATTTGCAATCCTAACTTTGTTTTGACTTGAAGAGAAAAGGTCAGAGGATTCAGACATATGATCTGAGGCACCAGAATCAATAATCTAGGGCAAAGACTTATGAGAAAGGAAAACATGAGGAGAAGAGGCTAGGTTACCTGTGTGGGCAAACAACAGGGAAGATGTACTGAGAGCAGTAGAAGACCTGGGGACAAGCAAGTGACGCAGAACATCTTAGGAGTAGTTATGCTAGAGAGACCATCAGAAGCCTGGCCAACGGGAGTGGAATTAGAATCAAGTGTATCAACAACACTAGACTAATGAGCCTGTGAATGAGAGCCACGTCCTCTAGACTGGCCTGACCGATCTCCTCTAGAACCAGACCAATCACCTCGACCTGTGGATTGAGTCCCATGAGCTTCTAACACGTCTCACGAGTATGCTGCGACTTGCGATAGTAATCATAGAATATAAACTCCTTGGCTGCAAACAAAGGGATGGGAGTCAGGCTGAGGTCATTTCTAGGGGTAGACAATAGTGCTAAGTGGGCAGTAGAGATAGGTGACATCATAGTAGACCGGTGACCCTCCTCATTCTGTATATAGGTGAATGCCTCTTGAAGTGAAGGAATAGTATCCCGACTCCGAACCGGATCATACTCCATATTGAGACTGGCCAGAAACTTGAAGACCCTTTCTTGTGCAATGAACTTCCTGTACTCGACTGAATCAACAGTGTAAACAAGTTTATAGTCCTACAGGTGATCAAGGCGTTTCCAGCCGTTGGTGAGGAAGGTGAAGTACTGAAGAACTGTATGCTCCCCCTAAACAAAGCTCTCAATAGAGTGACGCAAATCAAATGCCTGTGAGAAATTCCCTTTGTGGGAATAGGTGGCAGCCATAGCATCCCAAATATCCTGGGTAGTCTCCATAGACAAGTAGCCCTTGATAATCTCCTATTGGTCATAACCCGAGTTAGTGGTGCCGGGGGCTTGTATCCTACCATCAACGTATCCCATCTTCCCTCTACTCTTTAAAAACATAGTCAAACTCTGCGACCACGCTAGATAGTTCTGACCATTAAATAGAGAGGTGGTGATTTTGAGACTAGGGTTGGGGTTATTAGTCATAGTAGTAGGTAAAGGAGAACTCTCACTCCTAGGTGTTTGAGAAGTAGTGGACACATTGGTCGAATCTGCTATGGATACTATATTACCGAACCCTCAACGAAACTAGTGCCAATCACAAACCCGGAAGGTGATAGTGGAAGGAAAAAACACAACGACCACTATTAAAGCATAAAGAATTGAATTAAGAACTCATAGAGAATATTATTTTTTATTTATTTTTTTGAATTGTTTTAAGAAGAAAGAAGAAACAGAGGCATTAAATAGAGAATGACACTTTTTTTTAGTTAACAACAGAGAGACAAACGGCACCCGGATGGCAGCATGGAGAGACGGCGGGGAAGGCGACCACCGAGGCTGTCATTTTGAAGCCAAAGAAGGCATAAGACTGTCAATTGGATCGGAAGGCTATCAATGGTTGTCGGCCAAGCACCAGTGGTCGACTAGGCTAGGAGGCCTGTCGGCAAAGACCAATGAGAGACCAGGATGGCCTTCGGTGAGGATTCCAACCAATCCAGGTGAGTTTCAAACCCCAGGTGATCTTCGGTACTGATTTCGAACCCTAGGTGAATTTCGAATCCTAGACGGACATCAAACCTTCTCGGCTTGAGCCAAAACCCCTTAGGGTGAAATCGGCTTGAGCAGACAACGGGAAACCTGTCGGCTGCGGAAGTGGGTTGTCTTCGGTTGGTAGCTAGTGGCTCCTGTGGGTATCCAAAACTGTATGGGTATATGGGTTTAGGTTTTAGGGTTAGGCTCTAATACCATGATAGTTTTAGAGAATACCAAGATTAGGGAATGATTGTGATATTATCCCCTTTTTATATTAATGAAGATTAATAATTACAAGGGAGCCCTAAGGCATAGAATAATTACAATTGAATAATAACCCAATTAATAATAATAATAATATTCTAACCACACCTTGGTGACTTCGTGTAGCAAGAAACATAATGTTGTTACTCACTCGATCTTTGAAATTTGTCTTAGTGTTATGGCCCATACCGCTCTTGAGTGTAATTTAAGAGAATACAAAGCTTAGGTGATGATTACAATTTCATCACCTTTTATATTAATCAATCAACTGTTACAAAAGAAAGCCCTAAGGCACTGATTAAGAAATCATCTTTTATATTGATTGATTGATTGATTGATTAAGGAATCACGATCAATCAATCAATCAATCAATCACAATCTAATCTAAATAAGGAAATAAAAAAATATTCTAACACTCCCCCTCAAGTTGGTGCGAAGATATCTTGCATGCCCAGCTTGCCTAGAATGTCATGAAATGGTTTACTCCCAACTCCCTTGGTGAGGATGTCTGCAAGTTGTTCGTCTGACTTCGCACAAGGAGTACATATCATGCCGCTAGTGAGTTTTTTCTTGATGAAGTGGCGATCAATCTCAACATGCTTTGTCCGGTCATGTTTAATAGGATTGTGAGCTATGTTGATGGCAACCTTATTATCACAATATAGAAGCATAGAGTGCATGCGGCCCGTCTCTAGATCACTCGACCTTGATCGATCCACAAGAGTTCACACACCTTGTGGCATAGCTCTAAACTCAGCTTCTGAACTCGATCTAGCCATCACATTTTATTTCTTACTCCTCCCAGTAATAAGATTGCCGCTCACAAAGGTACAATATCCTGATATAGATCTCTTATCAGTTATTGACCCACCCAATCAACATCTGTATAGGCTTCCATTCTGAGGTGATTATGTTTGGAAAAGTAAAGGCTATTTCCAGTAGAAGATTTTAAGTACCTCAGAATTCTTATAAAAGCCTGTAAGTGAATTTGATGAGAAGCATGCATAAACTGGCTAACCATATTGACATCAATAGTAATATTAGGACGAGAGTGAGGTAAGTAAATAAGCTTACCCATTAGTCGCTGATAACTCCCCCTATCAACAACTACTCTTCCATCATCATCACCAAGTTTCTGATTAGGTTCCAATGGGGTATCACAGGCCTTACATCCAAGCATCCATATTTCCTTCAACAGGTCAAGAACATATTTCCTTTGTGAGATGAAAATCCCATCTTTGGAGCGATTAACTTTGATTCCCAAAAATTATTTAAAGTTCCCCAAGTCTTTGATTTCAAACTCACTAGCTAAATATTTCTTCAACATGGGTATTTCCTCACTATCATAAACATAAGCACTATGTCATCCACATAACAATGAGAGTCGTAGTCTTACCACGTGAGGAATGTTTCACAAACAAAGTGTGATTTGCCTGACTCTGATTGAAACCATATTTAAGTATAGCCTAAGTGAATCTCTCAAACCAAGCCCTTGGAGACTATTTGAGACCATGTAACGACTTCCAAAGTCTGCATACTTTGCCCTCTGTCTGATGATCCTCAAAACCAGGAAGAATGTCCATATATACCTCTTTTTCTAGATCACCATGTAAGAAAGCATTTTTTACATCAAACTGATGAAGTGACCAATCTAAATTAGCTGCTAGAGAGAGAAATATTCTAACTGAATTCATCTTAGCCACTGGTGCAAAAGTCTCCTGATAGTCTATTCCATAAGTCTGAGTAAAGCCTTTTGTCACAAGTCGAGCCTTGTAACGCTCAATGGAACCATCTGCTTTGTGCTTCACAATATACACTCATTTGCATCCCACCGGTAGTTTGCCCTTAGGTAACTTCGTTAATTCCTAAGTGTCATTCTTACGAAGTGCTTTCATTTCCTCAATCATGGTAAGTTTCCATTCAGAGGGAGTGAGAGCAGCCTAAAAATTGTTAGGAATACTAATAGAGGAAATGTTTAACACAAAGGCTCTATAAGAGGAAGACAAATGAGAGTAGGATACAAAATTTGAGAGAGGATTTTGAGTACAAGATCTCACACCCTTTCTCTTGGCAATAGGAATATCAAGATTAGTAGTTTTAGGAATAGCAATATCAGTAGATTCAAGAGAAACAAGAGGTTCAAAGTTACCTGGACTCTTGTCAAAAGCAGGAGATGGCAGTGGGTGAGCAAAAGTGGTCTCTTGTATCCAAATAACTTTCTGTCTGTTTTTGTCCATAACATAAACTTGCCTTTCCCCTATGAAGCAATGCGAATGCAGATGCAATGCAATCTTGGTATTGATGCGATCTGGTACATCGATATGGTAAAATCCAAAAAAGTAGAGTATGGGGTATGGCTTGGTACGCTTGTAAAAAAATATTTATTTTTGATTTATAGTAATGCAAAAATTAATTAAATGGTTTAATTTGTTAAGATTCAACCTATAATTAATATTTAATGCCAAAAGTAAATATATAAATCAAAATTAAATATCAATATATTTTACAAACCATAGTTTAATTTTAAAAACATGCTAAGTATAAAACTAAAAATAGAAAAGAAGTCTAGTTAAAAGAGTTTTATCTCTATAGTAGAAGAAAATATTGTTTCAATTGAGGTACGGTACGGCTTGGGTATATAGTAGGTACATCTGGAGTGCATAAAAATTAAGAAAAAATTTGGAGTGCGTGTTTACGTGTACCGATATGTATCTTGAAGTACCATCACGGTACGTCGTCGATGCAGAATAGAGTGCGACATATTTTTGAAGTACCCATGCTTCATAGCCTTTCCTTGTCCTTGGTGGCATTGGATTCTATAGTCGATGATAGGTGGTGCGGAACAATTGGTTCCACCATAGAATGCTGAGGACAACAGGAATCTCTTCACACCAAGGCTCCTCTTGATGGGATGACTGTGACATCGGAGGAGACAAGAAGTAGGACTGAGACTCAAAGAAGGTGACATCCATGGACACAAACCACTTACGAGGAGGGTGATAACACACCTATACCCCTTTTGAGTAGGCGAGAATCTGAGGAAAACACACTTGAGAGAGCGAGGGTCCAACTTACCAAGAGTAGGAGAATGATTGTGAACAAAATAGACACGGCCAAATATTTTAGGGAGAATGGAAAACAAAGACTCTGAACTAAGAAGGACTTGAAGTGGAGCTTGTTTTTGCAAAACCTAGGTAGGAAGACGATTAATGAGATAGGTTGTGGTGAAAATGGCCTCGCCCCAGTAGGACCGAGGCCGACTCATATAAAAACACATGCAGAGAGCCATATTAAGAAGATGGCAATTATTGCATTCTGCAACCCCATTTTATTGAAGGGTATTGGTGCAAGATGTCTGATGTATAAGGCCATGAGTGGAAAAATAGCTCTCTAACCCCGAATCGATGTATTCACCCCCATTATTAGAACACAAGATTTTGACAATTGCCTAAAACTGAGTGCAAATCATTTTATGAAAATTTTGAAACACAGAGAAAACCTTACTTTTTTTTCTTTCATGAGATACATCCAAGTAGTATGAGAAAGATCATCGATGAAGGTAACAAACCATCTATGTCCTTTTAAAGATATAACATGAGATGGGCCCCACACATCATAATGTATTAAAGAAAAAGGAACTAAACTTTTATTAAGACTTCGAGCAAAAGAAGCTCGATGTTGTTTGCTAAGTTGACAAGACTCACAAAGAAACTCATATACATTATTGTTTGTAAAAACAGACGGAAATAAATGCCTAAATAAATGAAAAGAAGGATGCCTAAGATGCCGATGCCACACCCATAAATCCTCCTTGGTTGTTGGGAATTGGATGGAATGATGAGTAAGCTTGTTCGGCCGATCCAAGAAATAGAGACCATTTTCTGCACTGTTAGTGCCAATCATCCTCCTTGTGACAAGGTCCTGAAAAAGACAATGATCAGGAAAAAATGTCACATTACAGTTCAAATCCTTAGTAATACAACTCGAGGATAGAAGATTAACAGAAAAATTGGGAATATGGAGCACTAAAGACAGAGATAAGGTAGGGGTGACATGAATTAAACATTTCTCAGAGATAGAAGAAACAGTAGCATCAACAATTCTAATTTATCTTGACCTGAAGAGGGCTTGTATGCTGAGAAAAGGTTAGAAGACCTAGACATATGATTTGAGGAACCAGAATATGGGAAAGAAAAGCACTAGGAGAAGAGCCTAAGTTACCTGAGTGGGCAAACAACGAGGGAGATGCATTGGGAGCAATAGAAGACTGGCGGGCCAGCAAATGACACAGAACATCCTTAAGCTCAGGAGAAGTCTTGCTAAATAAACTATCAGAAGTTGGACCAACTAAAGCGAAGTAGAATCAAGGGTATCAACAGTAGTAGACTGATGGGCCTGTGGATTAGAGCCACGTCCTCTAATTTGGCCTGATCGACTGCCTCTACTACCAGACCGATCACCTCGACTCCCTGATGGAGCCCTATGAAGCTTCCAACATGTGTTACGAGTATGCCGCGGCTTGCGGCAGTAATCACAGAACACAGTATCCTTCCCTGAAGGATAGGAAAGAGGTGGTGACAAACCAGGCCCATCTCAAGAAGGAGCAGAAAGTAATGTCGAATGGTCTCCAGTAGCCAGTGGTAACATAGCAGAATGATGACTCTCCTTAATCTGTATATATGCAAAGGCCTCTTGAAGAGATGAAAGAACATTCATGCCAAGGACACGACTCCAGACCGGATTAAACTCCACATTGAGGCATTCTAAAAACTTGAAGACCCTCTCATTTGCAAGAAACTTCTGGTAACCAACCGAGTCAACTGTACAGACATGCTTGTAATCCAGGAGATGATCTAGGCGTTTCCAACCATTAGTCAGAGAGGTGTAATACTGGAGAATTGTCTGCTTTCCCTATACTGAGCGCTCAATAGTTCAGCTTAGCTCAAAAGACAGAGAAAAATTCCCTTGTCGAGAATATGTAGCAGCGACTGTTTCCCAAATATCTTGGGCAATATTTATGGATGAGTAGCCTTCACCAATCTCATGAACCATGGAATGAATAAGCCATCCCATGATTAAAGAGTTGGTAATCTCCCATTGGTTATAGTCAGGATCCGTAATACCTGGTGCTTGAACTCTCCCATTAACATATCCCATCTTTCCCTTACTCTTTAGAAAAAGTGATATCATGAAAGGTAATTCTGACTATTAAACAGAACGGTGGTGATTTTGAGGCTAGGGTTCAGGTTCTCAAATGTAGTAGTCATAACTGGACTGGAGCTCTCCCCTTTAGATGGTTGAGAAGTAGTGGTGGATTCACTAGTTACGTTAGCCATAAGAACTCTATAGTTTCAATCCAAAAAACCTTGCACGAATCACAAGAATGGAAAGAGGAAAGGAATGGGATGGAACAAGCAAAATCACATACAGACCACTATGGGAGCATAATAATCAGATTAATGAGTCATCTATGGACCCAAAAAAGAAGCTTGGGGCAACAAAAGATGGGCAGCCTTTAAATACTCATCCACAGGAGCTGAAATACACAGAGAGACTAGGATAGCCCTCAAGGGTCGACTAGGCCAGAGAGGCCTTCGGCTGAAGTCGAAATAGCTCTGTGGGACCTTGGCTGGTTCCGACAGAAATTCAGGGACCAATGGTGGAGGATGGGTGGTGATAGGTGATGGCAGGTTGGTGGCAGCAGCTGTGTGGGTGATTGTTTTTAGGGTTTTGGCTCTGATACCATGTAATTTAAGAGAATACAAAGCTTAGGTGATGATTATGATATCATCACCTTTTATATTAATCAATCAACTGTTACAAAATGAATCCCTAAGGCACTGATTAAGGAATTATATTTTATATTAATTGATTGATTGACTGATTAAGGAATCACAATCAATCAATCACAATCTAATCTAAATAAGGAAACAAGGAAATATTCTAACATTGAGATGATGTGGGTTTGGTCTCTTCTGCAGGATTTTGGCCTTGTTATTCCCACTCCTATGCGAACGTGTTGTGACAATCAGGCTACCATCTTCATTGCTAATAATCTAGTGTTTCATGAATACACCAAGTACATTGAGGTTGACTATCGCTTCATTTGAGATTTACTAATCTGGAAGTAGCTTATGACTCTGTATGTTCGGTCCGATGAACAACTGGGTGATATTCTTACTAAACCTTTAGCTCGCCCTTCTTTCCCGCACTTTTCGCCAAGCTGGGCATGTTCAACCTCTATACTCTAGCTTGTGGGGGCGTGTTAGAATAGTTGGGGTCATGTGTGTCATTTATTTATATAATAAGGGGTATTATTGTCATTATGTAAGACTTGAGTTTAATATAAATAAAGTGTTGAGGTGAAGGGTTTGAATCAATTAACCTAGATCCTATTACTTACGTATTCCTCCTTTGCCTCTTTCTTCTTTCTCTCACCTTAACCTTAAATTCTATACACTTTAATCTCTAACTAAAATAAAATAATTAAAGTTATATTAAAATAATTTTAATTCAAACTCTTATTACTATGTTCATTTTCTTCCGATTAATTTTAATTACAAACTCTAATTCAAATAATTTAATGCTAGATAATAGATACGTTCAACAGACTCTAATTACTATGTTCCTCTTCCTCATTCTCCATGATTAATGTATGTTAATTTATTTTTTGTAGGTTTGAGTTGAATTAATGAATTGAAATTTTTATAGGTATTAGTTATTAGTGTATAGGTTTTTTTTTTTTTTTTTTGAAATTTAAATTTAAAGGCGTGAATAAATATAATTAGGTACAGATGGTCATAACATATGGTTGATATTCAATTATATGATATGATCTTGCTAAATAATAGTATATGCATTGCTATAGTGGGTTTGTCACAATATGACATTTTGACACTACAATATACTAAAAATATGACATTGGCAGGATTGAAATAGCATCTAAGTAGCACGGACACGGATCACGACACATCGGACCACGACAGAACAGCGGACCGCAATTTTTCAAAAATGGGAGACACGATACGCTGGAGACACGTTTAATATATATAATTTCATTTATATATTATATGTAAAATTAAAAATTATATACTATTTGTATTTATTTTTATTTATTTATTTTATTTATTATATACAAAATTAAAAATATATACTAATTTTATTTATTTATTTTATTTATTATATGTAAAATTAAAAATAAATATATTATTTGTATTTATTTATATTATTTAAGACCAAAAAAAGGTTAGGGGTTATATTATTTATTTATTTATATTTATTTATATTGCATTGTTTGCAATCGGAATATAAAAATAATTAAAAAAGAAAAAATAAAATAAAATAAAATCGAATTAAAGAAAAATAAAAAAAGAAAAAATTAAATTAAAATAAGAATAAAAGAAAAAAAAAAAGAAAAAGCAGAATAAAAGAAAAAAGAAAAATAAATAAAAGAAAAAAGAAAAAAAATCGAATCGAATAATAGGAAAAAGAAAAAAAATAAAAGAAAAAATGAAATCGGAAGGCGAAGATCGTCGAAGAAGATCGAGGAAAGAGAGAGAGAGAGGCGTCGAAGAAGATCGAAGAAAGTCGTGCTTAGCGAAGAAGAAGATCATTGAAGATGGCGGATCGCGGATCGCAGATCGAAGAAGAAGCTCATTGAAGATCGCGGACCGAATGACAGTTAGGGCAAATTTTGGTGAAGCTCATTGAAGATCGCGGGACCTCTCTTTCTCACCCTTTCTCTTACATTTCTCTTACATTGAAGTAGATTCAAAGTATGATTAGGGCAAATTTTGATCTCTTTGCTTATTTTCAAATTGGCCCCAAAAAATTTGGTAAATTGTGAAATTGCTTGGCGTGTCCCCAAGCGTGTCTATAACGTGTCCTCGCGTGTCCGGATGTAAAATTTTTAAAAAAATGGACACTCTCTGGCGAGTGTCGGACCGTGTCAACGGCGTGTCGACGGCGTGTCGTGTCCGGCAGCGTGTCGACATGCCGGAGCCCTCGGAGAGGTGTCCGTGCTTCATAGAATAGCATGTTATGTTGGAGATGGTCTTTGCTTTTATAGTTATAGGTTTACGAGTTTGAATTTACCATTAGAATATAAGTGATTAACGTGGAGCATGTCTATATATAGAGATCATATAGACATGCAAAACAAGTTGAGAAAATAGGATACTCAAGAAAATAGATTTTGTAGTAAAAACTAAATCAGCTGCAGTGGATTCTTAGCAACATATTAAAAGGATATATGATTAAATTGTTTTCTCACTTGTCCCTTGTCATTAAATCTAAATTGTCAAATTCATGTAATAAGGGTTTGTGTTCAAGTGCATAAGCATATTTACATTCCACCAATCAAATTACAAATTGCCATTGTTTAATGTGCTCAGTTTGTTTTTATGGTAAATTCTTAGTTTCACCAATACCAACACATGCTTCGTTGAGTTCTGTAGTAGTTCCTGATTTCAGAATACAAGTTATCCATGAATCTTTCTACTCTTTGTTATTTTGTAGGCTCATTTCTCTCACTTACACCTTAACCTCCGCAAAAACATTTGTTTGGTTTTGGTTTTCAAATACAATATTTGAGTTTCTTGTTTTCAATATTTTTGTGCCTCTAGTGAACTTTTTTTAAATTTTAATCATTTTTCAAACACTTGATGCACCTAACCTAAATGCATCTAAATAGTAAAATATTTGTGATATAGTTTTTATAAAACTAATACACAAAAATCCAATTCTTGATTCATATATATATATATATATATTGTATTGATTGAATTTGTTTTAGATTTCTCCACAAATATTTTACTTTTTTGGTGGGTTAGGTGCATCTAAAATAAAATAAAAAATTGACTAACTTATGCGAAAGTTGAACAAAGACAACAAAACACGAAAAACAAAAAACTCAAAAATGATATTTGAAAACTCAGAACCAAACAGAGTTTTTTGTATTCGTAATATAGTTTCTGATTGCTGATATTTTCTTGATCTAGACGTTTGATGACTGTCCTTTTTAAAAAATTTTTTTTTTTAATTTTTTTAAAGTTCTAAACTTGTTTCATCTATATTTTGGTGTGTGCGCGCATGTGTGCGTTTGTTTTAAACTATATGTTGTCTTTTTTCAGAGACGCATATTGGACTACACAAAATACGAAATGTTGAACACAGCTCTCAAAGCATTTGGTGATCTAGGAGATGATGAAGAACTAGGACCTGTTGACTGGCCTACTGTTAAAAGACACATTAAAAGCTTAAAAGATGTGGAAGGAGAATGTGTGCACCCTCATACTGTATCTGAAAATGATAATAATTTGGACTCTATGAACTTAAAGGATATACGGATACGCTTTTTGAACGGTAAATATTTGTTTATATCCTGTTTGATCTTACAATATCATATCTGATTAATTTTGTTCTTGTCATGTATCTCTTTTAGTTTTCTTTGGCCACAGTGAAAACCTCACATTAAAGGCCTCCAATTCATCATCTAATTATGCCAATGTAACACTGCATTATGTTTGTTCAAAGAAAGGCATATATAGCGATTAAAATAGAACTTTATCCTCTATTGTCTGTCATCATCATTAACATGTAGCCTATTAAATATCTTCCATTTCATGCAAGAGAATTTACCAAGCAGTTTTACTGATTCTTACTTTCAGACTTAATATTCTGCTCTGCCTTCATTCGATAATTCTTCTATCAACAATAATTTGCATAAGGAACTTTATGCAATATAGCTTATGGTTGTACTGTTAAGTGTTAAGTTATTGGAGTCTAAGGGTAGTGATGTAATTAGTGTTAGTGTCTTCTATTATAAATACATGTGTACACAAAGGGAAAAACCTAAGTTTGAAATATAATAGAAGTTGCAACCGTTTACTCTCTCTCACTCCCTCTCTCTCGATTCTCTCTTTCATTCTTGTTCTTTGACTGTAAAATCAGCATGGTATCAGAGCACTATCTTCCTCGAAGATTTTTTTGTTCTCCTTCTTCTCTTTCTTTTTTCCCCTTCGTTTTTCAGATTTTCTTTGTAAGAGATTCAAAAAAAAAAAAAAAAAAAAAAAAAAAAACACCCATCATGAATGACTGGTGATGGGTAACCATCCTATAATTTTCTTTTAATTTTTTGTCCCTTCTTGATTGGTTTTTCCAAATTTTTCTTATTTTTTGGAATAATGGGTGATTATTCTGGAAATCCTTGATTGTGCCGCTTCAAGCTGGTTTCTTCGCTTCCCTCCTAATCCTTGCAGGCCAATTGGCTCTTTGGAGGCTCTTGGTGTCCTTGTTCTGCTGGATTTCTAGGGTTTCTATCAGTTTCAGTCCAGTTCGGCACTTTCTGGTTCGGTTTAGGCAGTATTTGGTTTGACCCTGCACTGTTTTTTGCTCTAGAGGTAACTTCTGGTCCTGTGTTTGGTTTTTTGGCCCTGCTTATCTCTGATTGCTGCTTCCGTGGGTTGTTATGTTATCTCTGTGGTGTGGTTTTTGAGTTTCCATGGCTGAAAGTGAGAATAAAGATCCTAAGGCCAATGAGGAGCGTGGGACGACTCGTGTTATGAATCTTTCTGATATTCCCTCTCTTCAAATCAGTCCCGTGAAACTGGATGGTTCAAATTACTTGATTTGGTCACGCTCTTGTAATCTTACTATTGCCGCCCACCGTTTGATTGGCTACATTACTGGTGACCTTCCCTAACCTGCTGATGGTGCTTTACATACTCAATGGATTTCTGACGCTTTGGTTATGACTTGGCTGATTAACTCTATGCAGCCCACCATTAGTCGAACTTTCTTCTCTTGGATACAGCTTATAAGATTTGGACCGTTGTGGAACAGATGTATTCATAACAGGGTAATGATGCCCAGGCATATGAGTTGAGGAAGAAGATTCGGGGCTTGGACCAGAAGGATCGATCACTTGCAGTGTATTATGCTGAGCTCAGTGGTTTGTGGTAGGAATTTGATTATTATCAGAGTTTCTAGGCTGTATGTTCAAAGTATGCTCTTTTGTTTTAGAAATTTGTGGAGAATGAGCGTGTGTTTGATTTCCTTATTGACCTAAATCTAGAGTATGATAAGATTTGCGTTCAAGTGTTGGGTTGTTCTCCTTTTCCCACCTTACGTGAAGCTTTGCTCTTGTTCAGCAAGAGGAGAGTCGACGTAGTGCTATGGTCCATTCCTTTATTTTAGATCGTTTTTCCTTGGTTGCTGCTTCTTCCATCTGGGACACTAAGCCTAGTCTAATTTAGTTTGGCAATACTAGTGCACAGGTTGATCAGGCACGGCTAAAGTGTGATTATTGTAGAAAAGACAGACATGATTGAGAGCATTGTTGGAAATTAAATGGTCGTCCTACTTGGGGACATGGTCGTGGTGGTGCTATGCGTCCCCAAGCGTATGTGTCTGAGATTGCTCCTAGTACCTCTTTTGAGCCCATTACTCTTTCTCAGGATGAGTTACACACTCTCAGGCGTTTGATGGCTCGGCTTGGTTCTCCATCTACCATAGTTCCTTACACTTTTGCTGCTTCCAATTTTACCCCCATAGGTATTCTTGCTAGTGCTCTTAGTACATCTTTGTCGCCTTCTTGGATTATTGATTCCGACCACATGACAAGTGCTTATAGTCTTTTCGATTCTTATTTTCCTTGTTCTAGGAGGGATAAAGTAGAGCAGCTAATGACACTTTATTTTCTGTGTTTGGCAAGGGTTCTCTTCATTGCTCATCTTTACTTTCTTTTTCCTCTGTGCTTCATGTTCCTAATTTTTATACCAACCTACTTTCTGTTAGTAGTCTTACTACTCTAAATTACTCAATGACATTTTTTCCTACTCATTGTGTCATTTAGGAATTGGCTACAAAAAAAACGATTGGCAGTAGTAGAGCACATGGTGGACTGTACTTTCTGGATGTTGTCCCTTCTACATTGCCATTGTCCTCCACCCAGGCACTTCAGTGCACTACTAGCTCCTCTCTTCTTCTCCTTCATCAATGGAATCGTCGTTTGGGTCACCCTTTCTATAGTATTTTAGAAAGGCTTTTTTCCTTCATTAGTTCATGATTGTTCTAGGAATAATTTTGTTTGTGATGCTTGTAAACTTGCTAAGCATAAACGTACTTGTTATCCTTTAGTTAATGAAAGAAGTACTTTTCCTTTTATACTTGTTCATATTGATGTGTGGGGGCCTTCCCCTGTAGTGTCTACTTCTGAGTATTGTTGATTTGTCACTTTTATTGATTGTTATTCTCGTGTGACTTGGGTTTACCTACTTCGTGATGAATGTAGAGAATAACCAACTTAGGGTTTGATTAGGATCATCCCCTATTTATATTAATGAAGATTTGGACAAATTACAAGAGAGCCCTGAGGCATAGAATAATTACACTCACTAATAACTCAGAAAGTAATATGATAATATAATATGCTAACACTTCCTCTCAAGCTGGTGCGAAGATATCTTTCATGCCCAACTTGCCCAATATGTCATGAAATGGCCTATTCCCAAGCCCCTTGGTGAGAATGTCAGCAAGTTGTTCACCAGACTGGACAAAAGGAATACAAATGGTACCACTAGTGAGTTTCTCCTTAATGAAGTGGTGATCAATCTCAACGTGTTTTGTCCTGTCATGTTGAACCGGATTGTGAGCGATATTGATAGCGGCCTTATTATCACAATATAACCACATGGAGTCCGTCTGATCAATACCTAGATCACTCAACAATTACTTGATCCATAAAAGCTCACACACCCCTTGTGCCATAGCTCTAAACTCAGCTTCTCCACTTGACCTGGCAACCACATTCTGTTTCTTACTCCTCCAAGTAACTAAGTTGCCTCCAACAAAGGTGCAATACCCTGAAGTCGATCTCCTATCAGTTATTGATCCAGCCCAGTTAGCATCTCAGATAGGCTACCACACGAAGATGATCATTCTTTGAAAAAAAAGACCCTTACTAGGAGCAGACTTCAAGTACCTCAAGATTCTAATGACAACCTCGAAGTGAATCTGATAAGGAGCATGCATAAGCTGACTAACCACAATCGACAAAGAATAAAGAATATCGGGGCGGAGTAAGATAGGTAAATCAGCTTACCCACTAATCGCTGATAGCTCCCCTTATCAACAGCTTCTCCTCCTTCATCATCCCACAATTTGATTGGGTTCGTGGAGTGGCACATGCCTTGACCAAGCATCGATTTCCTTCAACGGGTTAAGCACATATTTTCTCTGTGAGATAAATATCCCACCTTAGGCGAGCAACTTCAATTCGAAAAATACTTCAAGCTTCCCAAGTCTTTGATTTCAAACTCACTAGCTAAATATTTTTTCAACAGAGGTATTTCCCCACTATCATTGCTTGTAAGAACTATGTCATCTACATAAACAATAAGTGCTGTAGTCTTACCACGTGAGGAATGTTTTACAAATAAGGTGTGATCTGCCTGACTCTGTTTGAAGCCATATTTAAGCATAGCCTGAGTGAATCTCTCAAATCAAGCCATTGGAGACTGTTTGAAACCATATAATGACTTCCGAAGCTTGCATACTTTGCTTTCTGTCTGATGATCCTCAAAACCAGGAGGAATGTCCATATATACCTCTTCTTTGAGGTCACCATGGAGAGAGGCATTCTTGACATCAAATTGATAAAGCGGCCAATCTAGATTAGCTGCTAGAGAGAGAAGTACTCTGACTGAATTCATCTCAGCCACGGGTGCGAAGGTCTCCTGATAATCAATGCCATATGTTTGAGTAAACCCTTTTGCCACAAGTCTTGCCTTGTAACGCTCAATAGACCCATCTGCTTTGTGTTTCACAGTATATACCCATTTACATCCCACAGGTCGCTTGCCCGTAGGTAACTCAGTCAATTCCCAAGTGTCATTCTTCCTAAGTGCTTTCATTTCCTCAGTCATGGCTAGTTTCCACTCAGAGGTAGCAAGAGCATCCTAAAAATGGTTAGGAATGCTAACAGAGGAAATATTGGACACAAACGCTCTATATAAGGATGACAAATGAGAGTAGGACACAAAATGTGAGATAGGATGTTGAGTACAAAATCTCACACCCTTCCTCTTGGCAATAGGAACATCAAGATCAATGGATTCAAGAGATTCAAAGTTACCTAAACTCTCATCAGAAGCAGGAGATGGCAGTGGAGGAGTAGAAGTGGTCCCTTCTATCCAGTTAACTTGTTGTCTGTCTATGTCCCGGACATAAACATGCTCATCTTTATCCTTGGTGACATTGGGTTCTATAGTCCTAGTAGAAAAGGGTGGTGCAAGAACAACTGGTTCCACCATAGGAAGCACAGTAGAAGAGGGTGGTGCAAGAACAACTGGTTCCACCATAGGAAGCACAGGACTCACTTCACAACAAGGCTCCCCCGGAAATGAGGACGGTGACACCGGAGAGGACAAGAAATAGGACTGGGTCTGGGACTCAAAGAAAGTAACATCCATGGACACAAACCACTTACGAGAAGAAGGGTGGTAACACTTATACCCCTTTTGAGTAGGAGAGTAACCAAGGAAAACACACTTGAGGGAGCGAGGGTCCAACTTACCACGAGAAGGAGAGTGATTATGAACAAAACAGACACAACCAAATATTTTGGGAGGAATAGAAAACAAGGACTGGGAACCTAGGAGGACGTGAAGAGGAGCTTGTTTTTACAAGACCTAGGTAGGAAGACGATTAATAAGATGTGCAGTGGTGAGAACAGCGTCGCCCCAATAGGGCCGAGGCACACTCATAGAAAAACACATGCATCGAGCCATGTCAAGAAGATGCCGATTCTTGGGTTCCGCAGCCCCATTTTGTTGAGGGGTATTGGTGCAAGAGATCTGATGGATAATGCCATGAGTAGAAAAATATTGTCCTAACCCAAAATCTATGTATTCCCTGCCATTATCAGAACGAAATAATTTGTGATGGGCCCTAAACTAAGTACAAATCATCTTGTGAAAATTGCAAAACACAAAGAAAACCTCACTCTTATCTTTCATGAGATACACCCAAGTAGTATGAGAAAAATCATTAATAAATGTAACAAACCATCGATGACCTTTCACAGACATAACACGAGAGGGACCCTAAACATCAGAATGTATTAATGAAAAAGGAACTAAACTTTTATTAAAAACTGGGAGCAAAAGAAGCTCTGTGTTGTTTTCCAAGTTGACAAGACTCCCAAAGAAAGTCAGACACATGATGATTTGCGAAACCAGATAGAAATAAATGCTTAAGTAAATAAAAGGAAGGATGCGCAAGACGCCGATGCCACAACCATAAATCAGCGAGGGTAGTAGAAGACGTGGTTGAAGAATAAGTAAGCTTGTCCGGTTGATCCAGGAAGTAGAGACCATTTTCTGCACTACCACTGCCAATCGTCCTCCTCGTGACAAGGTCCTAAAAAAGACAATGATTAGGAAAAAATGTCACACTACAATTCAAATCCTGAGTAAGACGACTCAAGGATAACAGATTAACAGAAAAATTGGGAACATGGAGAACAGAAAATAGAGGTATGGTAGGAGTGACTTGGACTAAACCTTTTCCAGAAATGGAAAAAACAATACCATTTGCAATCCTAACTTTGTCCTGACCTGAAGAGGGCTTATAGGTAGAGAAAAGATCAAAGGAGCCAGACATATGATCTGAGGCACCGGAATCAATAATCCAAGGCAAAGACTTAGGACACAGGAAAACACAAGGAGAAGAGGCTAAGTTACCCGAGCAGGCAAAGGACGAGGAAGTTGTACTGAGAGCAGTAGAAGACCGGCGGTCCAGCAATTGGCGCAGAGCATCCTCAAGCTCAGCATCAGAAGCTTGGCCAACAGAAGCAAAATTAGAATCAAATGTATCAACGGCACTAGACTAATCAGCCCGGGAATAGGAACCACGTCCCCTAGACTGGCCTAACCGACCTCCTCTAGAACCAGACCGATTACCTCGACCCCCGGATGGAGTCCCATGAAGCTTCCAACATGTCTCATGAGTATGCCGAGGTTTCTTACAATAATCACAGAATACAGACTCCTTAGCCGCAGACGAAGGGATGGGAGTCAGGCTGAGGCCATCTCGAGGAGTAGACAATAATGCTGAGCGGTCAGTAGAGACAGGGGACATCATAGCAGACCGGCGACTCTCCTCATTCTATACATAGGCAAATGTCTCCTGAAGTGAAGGAAGAGTGTCCATACCCAGAACTCGACCCCTAACTGGATCATACTCCACATTTAGGCCTGCCAAAAATTTAAAGATCCGTTCCTGTGCGATGAACTTCTTGTACCCGATAGAATCAGCAGGGCAAACAAGCTTATAGTCTTGCATGTGGTCAAGGCGTTTCCAGCCGTTGGTAAGGAAAGTGAAATACTGAAGAACAGTCTACTCCCTCTAAAGTGAGCTCTCAATAGAGTGGCGCAACTCAAATGCCTGTGAGAAATTCCCTTTGCGGGAATAGGTGGCTGCCACAGCATCCCAAACATCCTATGCAGTCTCCATAGACAAGTAGCCCTCACCAATTTCTGGAACCATCGAATGAATAAGCTAACCCATAATCAAAGAATTAGTAATCTCCCATTGGTCATAACCCGGGTCAATGGTACTAGGTACCTGTATCCTGCCATCAATATACCCCATCTTCCTTCTGCTCTTCAAAAATATAGTCAAACTCTGAGACCATGCTAGATAGTTCTGACCATTAAATAGAGAGGTGGTGATTTTTAGACTAGGGTTAGGGTTCTCAGGCATGGTAATAGCTATAATGGAACTCTCACTCCTAGGTGTTTGAGAAGTAGGGGACACACTGGTGGAATCTACCATGGATACTATACTACCGAACCTGCAACAAAACTAGTGGCAATCACAAACCCGGAAGGTGGTGGTGAAAGAACAGGCACAATGACTACTATAAAGGCATAACAAAATTAAGAAACCATAAAGTTTTTTTATTTTATTTTATTTTATTTATTTATTTATGTATGTATTGTTATTGTTATGTTTATACACGACATAGGTTATGCCAAACAAAGATGAGATTATACCAGAGAAGGAGATCGACGAACTGATGAACTAATGAAGGAGATCGACGAACTGATGACGAGATCGACGAGCTGAGATGATCGACGAAGTGGAGATCAACTGAAGAGGACGAAGTGAGGATCGACGAAGACGATCGACGAACTGACCAAGCAGAGGAGATCGACTAACAAGAAGTGATGACGGAAGCTGCGAGAAGAGATGATGGCATCGGAGGAGTCGACTGAGGCAGAAGACCAACCAAGGTAAGTTTCAAACCATCGTTGGTGCTAATTCCGACCAACAAGGGTGAGCCGAAACCCTAGACAGGCATCAACCCACCCGAATACGTGGGTCTTTGTCTGCGTGAGCCGAAGCCCCTCCGGTGGTGGCTGGTGGCGCCGATTTGTAATAGGAACTGGGCAGCTAGGGTTAGGTATTAGGGTTTAGCTCTGATACCATGATGAGTGTAGAGAGTATCCAACTTAGGGTTTGATTAGGATCATCCCCTATTTATATTAATGAACATTTGAACAAATTACAAGAGAACCCTAAGGCATAGAATAATTACACACACTAATAACTCAGAAAGTAATATGATAATATAATATGCTAACACTTCGAACTAAAAGTGAGGTCTTTTCTTGTTTTCGTCTTTTTCATAAAATGGTGACTAATCTCTTTAATGCTACTATTAAAATTCTTCGAAGTGATAATGGGACTGAGTATGTTGATGGTGATTTTCGAGGGCATATCTTGAGGAGCATGGTATTCTTTATCAAACTACTTGTGTTGGCACTCCTCAGCAGAATAGAGTCGCCGAACGGAAAAATGGCCATCTCCTTGAAGTTGTTTGCTCTCTCTTGTTTACTATGAATGTCCCTAAGTCTTTTTGGGGTGATGCTGTTCTTACTGCTGCTTACCTTATCAACTGTATGCCTTCCAGTGTCTTCCAATTCCAAATTCCTCTTACACTTCTTTCTATTGCTTATTCCACTTCTTTTCTTCCTTTTCGGGTTTTTGAGTGTGTTTGTTTTGTTCATTTGTAGCGTCGGGAAGCTTGATCCAAGGGCTATGCATTGTGCCTTTCTTGGATATTCTACTACTCAGAAAAGTTACAAATGCTATGATCCTCACACTCGTAAAGTGTATGTTAGTATGGATGTCACCTGCTCCTTTTTTACTTCTCCTCCGCCATATCTTCAGGAGGAGAGTGTTATGGATGAGATTGCAGATGAGGCAATGTCATACCAGCATGAGTTGTCCTTTTTCATTCCTAGTCAGTGGGCTGTTATTTGTGATGAGAGGGAGCCTGAGAGCGTTTTTGATGGTGAGCCTAACATTGGAGGCCACTTGGACATGGTTGATCTTAAGACTTATTTACATCGTCAAAAAGAGCAGCCATCCCTTGTGGCACCAAGTCAATCATCGTCCCCTGTGCCAGTTCTAGATCTTGTTTCCACTAATTCCACAGGCAATGTACCTCATTATATTTCTTCACAATAGTTAATAGTCTTGTTGTTGATGATTTAGGACTTCCTATTGCTCTTAGAAAGGGGGTTAGGGCTTGTACTCAACATCTTATTTCTAAATTCGTGTCCTATGATTCATTGTCTCCTGTATATCGTGCTTATGTTTCGTCTATTGTCTTCTGTATGTATCCCACAAGGATGGAAAGAAGTTGTTAATGTCCTAAGTGGAAATGAGCTATGGTAGAAGAGATGCAAGCCTTGAGCAAGAATAATACTTGGGAGTTGGTTCCTCTTCCAAATGGGAAAAAACTAGTGGGGTGTAAGTGGGTGTTCACTATTAAGCAGAAAGCAGATGGGATAATTGAATGGTATAAAGCAAGATTAGTGGCCAAGGGATTTACCTAGACATATGGAATTGATTATCAAGAAACCTTTGCTCCTGTAGCAAAGATGAAATCCATTTGGGCCACTCTTTCATGTGCAGCTAACTTAGGGTGGCCTTACAGCAACTAGATGTGAAGAATGCATTTCTCCATAGGGATTTGGAGGAGGAGGAGGTTTATATAGATGTGCCACCAGGATTCTCTTCCTAGTCTATAGCTGGAAAAGTCTGCAGGGTGAATAAAGCTTTATATGGTCTGAAACAGTCTCCTCGGACGTGGTTTAACAGATTTCTAAAGGCAATGTTGAGATTTGGGTCTAAGCAAAGCAATGCAGATCATACCATGTTTGTCAAACGCAATGCAAATAGGGTAATTGTGCTTATTGTATATATGGATATTATAGTTGTAATAGGGAATGATGAGGAGGATGTGACATATCTCAAGATGCAGTTGGCTAATGAATTTGAAATCAAAGATCTTGGTCCCTTGAGGTACTTTCTTGGGATTGAAGTTGCCAGGTCTGACAAAGGCATCTTTATTTCTCAAAGAAAGTATATCCTAAATCTTCTTGAAGAAACGGGCATGTTAGGTTGTAAACCGGTTGATTCACCAATTGAGATTAATCATCATCTTTGCAGTGGTTTGGTAACTCAGTGGAGAAAGAAAGGTACCAAAGACTTGTGGGACGGCTTATGTACCTATCTCACACTCGGCCGAATATTGCCTATGCAGTTGGGATAGTAAGTCATTTTATGTATGATCCTCGTGCAACACATTTAGAAGTTGTGTATCACATTTTGAGGTATCTTAAATTAGCTCCTGGAAAATGAATTTTGTTTTCTAATCAGGGTAACTTGAGGTTGGAAGCATTTACAGATGCAGATTGGGCAGGTTCTATAGATGATAGAAGGTCTACATCTGGTTACTGTGCTTTTGTAGGGGGAAATTTAGTCACTTGGCGTAGTAAGAAGCAGGCAGTGGTGTCCAGGTCTAGTGCAGAGGCAGAATGTCGAGCTATGGCGCATGGTACATGTGAGCTTATGTGGCTTCAGTCCTTGTTGGATGATATAGGAATTGTTTGTGGTGAACCTATGACTTTGTACTGTGACAACACAGTTGCCATTAGTATTGTTCACAATCCTGTTCAGCATGATAGGATCAAGTATATTGAGATCGACAGACATTTTATTAAGGAGAAATTGAATAAGGGTTTGATATGTATGCTTTTTGTGAAGTCTGAAGATCAATTAGCTGATTTATTTACTAAAGGTCTTAACAATAAGATTTTTCATTCTATTTGTTGCAAGTTGGGCATGAGAGATATATTTGCACCAACTTAAGGGAGAGTGTTAAGTGTTGAATGCTGAGTGCTGAGTGTTAAGTTATTGGAGTCTAAGGGTAGTTATGTAATTAGTGTTAGTGTCTTCTATTATAAATACATGTGTACAGAAAGGGAAAAACCGAAGTTTGAAATATAATAGAAGTTGCAGCCGTTTACTCTCTCTCTCTCTCTCTCTCTCGACTCTCTCTTTCATTCTTGTTCTTTGACTATAAAATCAACATGTTCCTATTTTTTCTGGTAGATACTCTAACATAGCTGTCAAATCATGAATCAAAATGGTCTTGTGCCGAATCGCTAATTGAATTGAATCGTGAATCGTAAAGATTCGGTCACATTTTCTAAATTACTTAGAAAAATATTTCTATACACTTTGATGTTAAATATATGTTATAAGCATAAAATATTTAGACTTAAATAAATGAAAATATTATTTGGAATGATGATCATGTGGTCTAATAGATAAGAAGTTAAAATAGGTTCCAATATAAGATCACTATCATACCTTTTTTTTTTTTTAGATATTGCTTAACAACAATTCTTAACAAAGAATGTAAACAAAGACAAACTCTCAATTTTTAAGTGATAATAACTTAACAACGATGTTGATATTTCATAAGCATACATACCTTTACGAGTAACAATGACCCAATAATAAGAAAGAAGTGATTATAATATTTTATTTTAAAACATAAAACATTTTAAAAGGTATATTTGCTTATTGTTCAAAAAAGTACCTTTATTTTTTTTATAGAAAAAAAGAACTTGCATAACCATTAGGTTTAACGGATTTCACCCATGTAATATTGAAGTATATTTATTTCAATAAAATAACAATAGATAATTCATTTTGCAAGTTACTTTAACCTTAAACATCTTTAGAATAAACATTATGATTTTTTTTTAAGGAGGGAAAAAAAAGGTTAAAAACATATTGGGTCTGACTAATTCTAATTGGATTCTATTAAAAACTCCTTGATCTCCAATATAATAACAAATTATGTAAATATATTGGTTATTTTCGTACTAAACACTATTAGTTGTACTATGTCATTTAACTAAAAAAAAGAGAAAAAAAGAATTGAAATATGTTGGACATAATAGTTTCAAGAATTGCATGAATCGTAAAAAGTGAATTGAATTGTGAATCAATTGTGTGAATCATGCGATTCACAAAAGATTCACTTCCGAAATAAATTTACTCATAGATTTGTATCGATTTGTAAAAATTACGAATCGAATCGGGAATCATAAGATTCTGATAATAGACTAGGGTAAAGGAATTTTTTATGTTCACAGCCAGAGAATCACTTAATGGGCAAAAAAGGATGTAGTACAGCTTTAGGAAACTATAATCTACTTACCATTGGGTTTGTTGTGGGTTTTGGTTAATTCATTTGAAGAATTAGAGCTCTAGGCCAAAGGGTCACTCAAGAAAAGGTAGGAAGAGGAGTAAGAGAGGATTAAAATCTGTAGAGATTTAAGATAAAGACAAAATGCAACTCCTCAAAATATTCTCTCATCGGGGAAAGAACAATTGGGGTAGAAAAGCCCCAGACTGGAATTTTATATTACTGGTGGGGACTCACCTAACCATTATTTGAACAAGTGAACCATTTGGATATTGGGTTACTCCTAAAATATAGTGGTTTTCTACATAGAATGGATTTTATTTCATAAATTATACACTTCTTGAGTACATTACAAGTGACATGGTTAGCCTTAAATTTCTATGGTTTTCAATTGTTACTTTTGTTTTTACTGTAATAATTTGTGCCCAACCTTTGTCATTCGCTAACACTCATAAACTATTGATAATTTTCTCTTTAACTTTTCAGAAATTCCATAGATTCTGGAATTTGGTGATTTACATTGTAGACTCTTACCTTGAACATATAACAGAACTAGTTAAATTCTTTTCCATGCTAATCAAATTAATGTTTAGCACCCACTAGCCTGTGTCATGTTTTAAAGCTTCTCTTAATCTGATTTTAACTTCCATTATTAATTTAAGAAAAGACATTTCATCATAGGTGTTCAAGCTGCTTATTGGGAAATGCTTGATGAGGGAAGGATCACGCAAACTATTGCAAATACCTTGATGCAATCTGTGGATGAAGCAATTGACTTGGTATCTCATGGGCCCTTGTGCGACTGGAAAGGTTTAAAAGCACAAGTGCATTTCCCAAATTATTACAAGTTTCTTCAGTCAAGCATTTGTCCACCAAAACTGGTTACATATTTCACTGCGGAAAGGTTGGAATCTACCTGTTGCATTTCTACTGCATTTCTCCAGGCCCATAGAATCACGCAATGACAACTACATGACTTCATTTGTAAGAATTTTCTGTATGTTCTTGAATGTTTTAGGTTGCCATGACTTTGTCTTTTACAATGTGTTTCACTTTGTCTTACTGCACAAATTCTATGAAACTAAAAATGCTTCTTTTTAGTTTAGACAACAGAGAATGAAAAAGAGGATGCATACAATGTTTGTACCCGGGGGGGGGGGGGGGGGGGGGGGGGGTGTGAATAGGCCAAACCCTAGGTATTACAAGCCAATTAAAAATTTAGATCAAGCAATAAAAGGAACCAGTTCGACATAACAATTCAAAGTATTGTCAATGAATCCAAAGGCAACCACACAAATTGCAGTCATTATAAAACACACAAGCAATATACATGAAAAACCCTAGGAACAACCATCCCTGTGGGAAAAACCACGAGTAGCCCTCTAAGAGTGAACAATCCATTAGACCATGTATTTCAAATACAAGATTTAGGAAAAGTGAGTTTTAACCCTAATTTGGATGCAATCTATCCTCGATGTCTAGAGCCACAAACTTCTTGTTTCATCTCCACTTGCAAGTGACTATAAACACAAAACTCCATTGAATTCTCCCCCCTCCCTCTCTCTAGATAGTGCGATCGTGAATTCCCTCTTGATTCATTTCTCTACTTAATTTTCTCTCTCTGGTCTCTTTCACTCGTTCTCTTCATTCTCTTTAACCTCTCTGTCCACGGTTGTGGGTGGCTTCTATACTCAGTTTTGGGTTTGCCATGGTTGTTTGGTCATAGTTTGGCAGCTCCATGCTAGGTCTTCCCATGATTGTAGGTTGAGCAGTGGTTGTAGGGGTGCCAACTTGCAAATATGATTTTTTTTTTTTTTTAAATAAATACAGTAGAAGATGAAGATGAAGATGACATGTATTTTTTGTTTTGTCTTTTTGTAAATATTACACAAGTATAATTGCCTTTTTGCATTAAATGTTGACTTTGGCTTGATTTTTTCTTATCCCAACTCAGATAGGCATGTTACAATATCTATCAATTTGGACATAGTTTGTAACAATACATTACTCCCAAACCACATGAGGGTTATGAAGATTTTAGAGAAGTGAAAAAGTTAGGAAATGAGTAAAACCTCATCCCCTTTTATATTAAGAATAAAGCATAATTACAGGAGTGCCATAAGGTAAGAATTATGGGCCAGTTCATTACAGTCCATTACATCAAATCAGAATAAAATATGTGAATATGCTTTCCTATTCTAACACTCCCCCTCAAGCTAGTGCGAAGATATTTCTCATGCCTAGCTTGTTGAGAATGTTATGAAATGGTTTGCTCTCTAATCCTTTGGTGAGAACATCGGCTAGTTGGTCCCCAGTCCTCACAAATGGAGTACATATGGTGCCACTAGTGAGATTTTCTTTGATGAAGTGCCTATCAATCTCCACATGCTTGGTTTTGTCATGTTGAATTGGATTATGGGCTATGCTGATTGCCTCATTGTTGTCACAATACAACCTCATGGAATCGGTTTGATGGATCCCCAAGTCTTTCAACAATAGTCAAATCCATAGTAACTCACATACACCCTGAGCCATAGCCTTGAATTCGGCCTCAGCACTAGATCTAGCAACCACATTCTGTTTCTTACTTCGCTATCTGACTAGGTTGCCTCCAACAAATGTGCAATATCCAGAAGTTGACTGTCTGTCATTAATTGATCCAGCTCAATCCACATCAGTAAACGCCTCCACACCAAGATGTTCATATTTTGAGAAATAGAGACCCTTTTCCAGAAAAAGACTTCAAGTACCTCAGGATTCTCATAACGGCCTCTAAGTGGGAAGTTCTAGGAGTATGCATAAACTGGCTAACCATGCTCACTGCAATGGCAATATCGGGACGCAATTGGGATAAGTATATGAGCTTACTCACTAGTCTCTGATATCTCCCTCTGTCCACTGGCTCTCCCTCTTGATCCTCACTTAGTTTCTGGCTCGGTTCTAGAAGTGTATCACATGGTCTATCTCCAAGCATCCCAATTTCCTTTAGCAAGTTAAGTACATACTTTCTCTGACATATGTAGATACCCTCCTTGGACCTAGCTACTTCAATGCCTAAGAAATACTTCAAATACCCAACTCTTTGATTTTAAACTTCTTGGCTAAGTATTCCTTCAATTGAGGGATCTCCTCAACGTCATCTCCTGTCAACACAATGTCATCAAAATAAACAATAAGAGATGTGGCCTTACCATGTGAGGAGTGTTTCACAAATAAGGTGTGATCAGCTTGACTTTGCTTGAACCCATATCTCAACATAGCTTGAGCAAACATCTCAAACCAAACTTTGCCTTTGCCTGCTTCCTTTACTGGTTCATCATCCACAAGTTGTTCAACCAGTAGCGGTAGTGGAACAATCTCTTCACACCAAGACTCCCCCTAAAGGCATGATTGTGACACGGGGGAGGAAAGAAAGTAAGACTGAGACTTAATAAAAGTGACATTCATGGAGACAAACCATTTGCGAGTGGGAGGATGATAACACTTATGCCCCTTTTGGGTGGCAGAATAACCCAAAAAAATACACTTAAGAGATTGAGGATCTAATTTACTATGAGTGGGTGAATGATTATGGACAAAGCAAACACAACCAAAGGACTTGGGAGAAATGGAGAACCAGGAAGAGGTGGATCCGAACAAAACTTGAAGAGGGGCTTGTTTGTGAAGGACTTGGGTAGGAAGACGATTAATCAAATAAGCGACAATGAGAACCGCTTCCCCCCAATAGGAACGAGGAACCCGCATCTCAAAGGAAAGATAACGGGCCATATCGAGGAGATGGCGATTTTTTCATTCTGCAACACCATTTTGTTGAGGGGTATTAATGCATGAAGTTTGGTGTATAATGCCATGAGTGGCGAAATAATTGGCAAGACCAGAGTCGATATATTCTCCCCCATTATCAGAACGTAGAATCTGGACAACCGTCTCAAATTGAGTACAAACCATTTTATGGAAATTTTGAAACATAGAAAACACCTCACTCTTATCTTTCAACAGATATACCCAAGTGGCCCTGGAACAGTCATCGATGAAAGTAACAAACTATTTTTGACCTTTTAAAGACACAAAACGGGATGGACCCCATACATTAGAATGAATCAAAGAAAATGGAACTGAACTTTTATTAATAGACGGAGCAACAGAGGCTCAATATTGTTTTCCAAGTTGACATGACTCACATTGAAAATTAGACATTATTTTTCTCAAAAACAGAAGGAAATAAATGCTTAAGTAATGAAAAAGAGAAATGTCCTAAGCAATGGTGCCACAGCCAAATGTCGTCCTTGGTGGATGGTGACTGGATAGATGAATGAGCCAACTTGTTTGTCTGATCTAGAATGTAGAGACCATGTTCCTCTCTACCACTACCAATCCTCTTTCTCGTGATAAGGTCCTGAAAACAATAATGATTTGGAAAAAACGTCACACTACAATTTAAATCACGAGTAGTACGACTCAAAGATAAAAGGTTAACACTAAAATTGGGAACATGGAGTACAAAGGACAAAGGAAGGGAAGAGGTGGCATAAATTAAACCTTTCCCTAACACAGACGAAATTGTACCATCAGCAATACACACTTTTTCCTGACCTGAGGAGTTATACTCGGAGAATAAATTAGAGGAGCTAGACATATGGTCGAAAGCACCAGAATCAATAATCCATGGTATAGTTGTATGAGATAGCAATGCATATGGGGAGGCAGCTAAGTTACTTGAATTAGCAAAGGAAGAAGAAGGTGCACCTGTAGTAGAAGTGGAGGCTTGACGATCTAGCAAGTGGCGAAGAGCAATCTCAAAATTCGAGGCAAATAACCCCAAAACATCAGCAGCAGCGGAGACAACTGGAGAGGAAGATGGTGGCTCAACAGTGTTTGAAAGATGTGCCCGAGCATTGGCCTTGCAGTGTCTAGACTGACCAATCCTATCCCCTTGAGTACCAGGACGGTCTCCTCGACCATCAGAGGGAGTCCCATGCAACTTCCAACAAGTCTCTTGTGTGTGTCAAGGTCTATGGCAGTAGTCACAGAAAATATTATCCTTCTCGGAGGAAGGACAAGAACCATGAATATCGCGAGGGGGTGCAAAAACTAAGGCTGAACAATCAATAGTAGCAGAAGGAAGCATCGCAGAGTGGCGACTCCTCATTTTGCACAAAAGCAAAGGCTTCCTAGAGAGAAGGAAGCACATCCATGCCAAGTACTCTGCTTCGAAATGGATCATACTCCACATTTAGGCCTTCCAAGAACTTGAAAACCTGCTCTTGTGCCACAAGCTTTTGGTAACCAGCAAAACCAGTGGGATAGATAGACTTGTAATCCTGAAGGTGATCAAGCTACTTTCACCCATTGCTAAGGAAGGTAAAATACTGGAGGATAGTCATCTCACCTTGTACTGACCTGTCAATGGAGCAACGTAACTCAAAACCCTATGAGAAGTTTCTTTTCCTGAAGTAAGTAGTAGCTACAGCCTCCCAAATATCTTGGGCAGTGTCCATAGATAAGTAGCCCTCTCCAATCTCAGGTACCATAGAATGTATCAACCAACCCATGATTAGGGAGTTAGTGATCTCCCACTAGTCATAACTAGGATCCGTGGTACTGGGTGCCTGTATCCTTCCATCAACATACCCCGTCTTCCCTCTACTCTTCAAAAAAAATAGTCAGACTTTGCGACCAGGTTAGATAATTTTGACCATTGAATAGAGAGGTGGTGATCTTAAGGCCAGGGTTGAGGTTATTAGTCATAGTAGGAGGAATAATGGAACTCTCGCTCTTAGGTGGCTGAGAAGTAGTGGACTCACTAAGGGAATCTGCCATGGATTCTCTACTATGTAACTCTCAAACACAATGACAATCACACACCCGGAAGATAATAGTAGAAGGAAAAACACAACTACCACGATGAAAGTATAAAGAATTAAGAACTCGTGTATTTATTTATTTATTTATTTTTTATTTTTTTGTGGTTTGTGTATTTTAGGTTGAAAACATTGCAGGAGAGAGACAAAGACTTGTTGACAGAAGTCTGGATGTTGGGGATCAAGCCAACAGAGGCCTAAAGGGCCAGAGAGGCTGTCGTCACAGGTGGAGAGCCCTGGAGGCTTGCCGACAGGAGTCTCGGATACCACAGAGCAAGCCGACACAGGCCCACAGGCATAGAGGAGTTCCCGACAGACCCCTAGAAGGCCTGAGAGGCTACCGACTCACCCTAATAGGGTGTTAGGTAGCCTAGGAGGATTGTCGAAGCCTGGGCAAAGACTTTTGGGAGGCTTGGTCTGGGCTGGGTTGACGGCCGGGGTGAGGGGGTGAAGAAGGAAGGCTATCGGAGAAGAGAAGAGAGGCTCTAGGCTGGGTATTGCTATTGTGTATAGGTGGAATAGGGTAGCTAGGGTCTGAGTTGCTCTGATACCATGCAGATTTTAGAGAAGAGAAAAAGTTAAGGGAATGAGTGAAACCTCATCTCCTTTTATATTAAGAATAAAGCATAAAAACATAAGTGTTATAAGGCAAGAATTATGAGCCAACTCATTACAGCCCATTACATCAAATCAAAATAAAATATGTGAATATACTTTCCTATTCTAATAGGTTATGTGGTTATTTTCAAACAACACATGGTAAAGTGTTTATAGGGCAATCCACAAGGGGCAAAAACGGATTTTCCCTGCCACCCCATTATTGGAGACAATCCTTTAATTCTTACACGTGCTTTTTGTCAATTTAGGTGATAGTGACATTGCAACTAATGTCATCAAAGAAAGTGAAGCTGAAGGAGAGGAAGCAAGAAAATTCTTGGAAGAAGTTCGTGCTACATTTCCTCAGGTTTGTGTGTTTAAGCACCCTCATTGAATGTACTTGTAATCATCAATTATGCTGGATTCTTCTTAGAATTTATTATCCAGTCATAGGTCCAACTTTTGTATACATGACAATGACTAATATAGCTTAGCCTCTCTCATAGATTTCTGCTTGGAGCATGTTCTAGTTGTAGTTTGGTACGTTTAACTAAGAAAGTTGTGAGAAATTTTACATTGGGAACATTTTCAGGTTCTTCATTCTGTGAAAACGAGGCAAGTAACATATTGTGTGCTTAATCAATTAATTGATTATGTCAAAAATCTTGAGAAGACTGGGTTGTTGGAAGAAAAAGAGACGATTCATCTTCATGATGCTGTCCAGGTTCAATGATAAATATTTTTTTGTCATTTTTCCTTCTTATGGTCTTCCTTTATATATAATATAATCTTTTTTTTCATTTATATTTAGAGTATTATTCCAATTTTTATGCAGACTGATTTGAAAAGGCTACTAAGGAACCCTCCTTTAGAGAAGATTCCAAGCAGTGTCCATTGTTTCCTGGTAGATCTTCCTTCTTCTGTCTGTGAGCAACTTGCAGATTCTCCCAAAGAGATAATGAAACTACGTGGTGTGACACTATTTAAGGAGGGTTCGAAGCCAGATGGTATTTGGCTCATTTTGAATGGAGTGGTGAAGGTAGTTAAACAATTTGCCTGGGTCAATTAGAATCTGAGGGATATACTTTTATTTCATTTAAGATCTCTCACTACAAATTTTGAATTTCAATATGTCACAAATGTGAATTTCTGTTCTGCAGTGGACGAGTAAGAGTATAAAAAATAAGCACTCATTACATCCAACATTTACCCATGGAAGTACTCTTGGCCTGTATGAAGTGCTGGTTGGCAAGCCATGCGTATGTGACATGATCACAGATTCTATGGTACTGTGTTACTTCATTGAAGCTGAAAAGATACTTACAGTGCTCAAATCTAATCCAGCAGCAGAGGATATCTTTTGGCAGGTATGATGATATTGGGAGTTCGTGACTCTAATCAGTGTAGAACATTCATTGGCATCTATGTTATATGTACTTTTCTAAATTTGTAAAGTACCCATGTCAGGCACTAACCATTTAGGAAATGCATGGGATATGTGTGGTAAATTTAGTTGGACATGCATCTAACAAGTATGTCTTAAGTAGTAAAGTTTACTAGTATATAAATATGCATGAGACCCCCATTGTATGCAATAAAAAGCTCTGTGTTAGTTGTTCAACATCATTTTATCCTAAAAAAAAGAAGTATTTAAACATATAAAATCTAGTTGCATAGTGATGTCCTTAAGACATACGAATTTGACGACCTTAATACTGTTTAGTCACTAATAATTCCAAAAGCTTAAACTACCCAACAATGTATATCAAGCTATCCAAAACCCTCCCTTACGTTCAACCCCGTCTTGCAGATGGAAATGCAAAC
This sequence comes from Camellia lanceoleosa, assembly GCA_025200525.1. NCBI lineage: Eukaryota > Viridiplantae > Streptophyta > Magnoliopsida > Ericales > Theaceae > Camellia > Camellia lanceoleosa. The sequence goes on along the minus strand of CM045769.1, from coordinate 22,400,983 downwards.
AAAAAGAGAACTAGACAACCAAACAGCAAAGAAGAAACCAAATGGGGACCAAATACCAAATGCCAACAGAGAGGTTTTAACCCAAGGCCTCTCTCAACCTGAGTTCTGTACAATGTTAAGTCGCCATTTGTCCCAAAAGCTTAAGCCGTTAGGAAATGAGCAACAAATACGTACATGCCTGCAGCCGACACCAATTCCCAAGTCCACAGTAACATAGATTTGTATGTAACTCCCAAACTTGCTATAGAACATTGATTTCTAGTTCTTTCATAATATACTTTCCATTAGACCTAGAATTGGACATGCACTATCAAGTTACGCAACCAGGTCAAGGATATGCCGCTCATCTATTGATGTGTTTTCTCTGTTGACTATGGAAATGAGGGTAAAATGGTATTACAATTTAATAAAAATTTTGATTAACTCTAGAGTGGTTATGGTGTCCCATATCCCTTAAAAATGTGTTTCACAGAATGGGTCATACAAGTTATTTATTATTTTTATTTTTGTTCTACATTTTTTATTTAAATTAGATGGGTATATTTTCTTTTTCGTCTTTTGGCAGGAAAGTGCAACTATTCTTGCCAAACTCCTACTTCCTCAAATTTTTGAGAAAATGGCCATGCAAGACTTGAGAACCCTTGTTGCAGAAAGGTCAATAATGAGTATACGCTTACGGGGAGAAACTATAGAAATACCTCAACATTCCATTGGCCTTCTATTAGAAGGATTCGTAAAAACACAAGTTATCCAAGAAGAATTGATTACATCTCCTGCAGCACTACTGCCTTCATATGGGGATCTAAACTTCCTAGGATCAGAAACATCAGGTGATTGAAATTTATTTAGCATCCTATAATATGCATGTTTACCAGTACTCCACCTTCTATTTACATACTATTTTCTCTTATGTATAATTCTGATGTTTTGTTTTGATATAAACTCGCAGTTTATAACTATTAGTGACCTTATCTTTGTGTTTTGGGTTTCCATTTTCACTTGACATGGGGAAATGTGCCCTACAATGTATATCAAGCTCCCTAAAACCCTCCCTCACACAAAACACATAGAGATGTAGACATCCTTACATACAAATGAGAGAGAACGCAAACAGGAACCAATTGCAATTGGAGAGAATTGAACCCAAGATGTCCCCCAACCTGGACTCTGATACCATGTTAGATCACCACTAGCCGCAATAATATATATCAAGCTGTCCAACAATATAAATGTGACAGCTTAAATAAATCCACATTATGAGATCTATGAATCTTCAGAACAACTAGTGAACATTCAAGAAACATGTTTGAGAATTGAGCTCTTGGAATGAGAACAATTCATAGATGAAAGATGAAATGCGTCTATTTGAAGATACAGGTTTCATGCAATGGAGGAATTAGAGGGGGCCTGGTAGGGTCAATGGCACACCTAAGTTCAAATTTCTCCCTTCTATATTAAGACATAATTACAATAAATCTGTTTCCAAATAAATAGCAATGGCACACCTAACTGTTATTCTGCCCTTCTACCTCCACCAGATTCACCTGGGTCTTTTACTCACTTACTGACAGCTAATTACCTCTAATGTGGGATTAATTTTCTCTTTAATTAAATTGGTGTTAGAACTTTATGTAGCATCAAACCCATGCTATGCTCGGCTAAATGCATGTATGTTATCAACACATTTGTTTTATTTTCATAAAATACAGCCAAAAAAATAAAAATAAAAAAATATTGTGTAGCACATTAAGACTGTAGAGGGTCCGAAATTAAGGTCGAAATTAAGTATGGACCTAGGTGCTGAGGTCACCCCTGTAGGTGAGCAAGAATGATTAAAGAAGCATGGGTTAAAGCCCAAGGAAAGTGGGTCAACAGTGGGCCAGAACAGGTCCAACCCGCCAAAGGTCCGAATAAGTTCCATGAAAAAAAATTGTTAAGTCAAGTTGCGAAGGCAACACTTGCAACGGTCAAGTTGCTAAGGCACTTTGTCTCAGCGTCGCCATTCCTAGTATTGTCAGTGCCGCCATCCCAACTATTGTTGGCGCCATTTGAACTTGTTGGGGAAAGAGGAAACCATAGCAACTAACTTGTTGAGGTAGCACTTGCAGCAGCCAAGTTGCTAAGGTGCTTTGTTGGCGCTGCCATCTCTAGTATTGTTGGCGCAACCACTCGAACTTGCCGCGAGAAACAGTTGCCGCAGCAAGTACAACTGCCGCAGCTAACTTGCAGAGGGAAGACTTCACCAAGGTGATAGCAGCCTTTGAGTGAGGCTTCCCCTTCACAAGTAAAGGTTAATATCTGGCACTGATAGCAGACCCCAAGGCATTACCTGCCTAGGGCTAATAGCAGGCCCCCAAAGTCATTATTAGCTCAGCGCTAATAGCAAGCCCTGAAGCTCACTAGCTTGGCGCTAATAACAGGCCCCAAAGCTTATTGGTTAGAGCTAATAGCAGGCCTAGAGATACCAATATACCGTGGCGACCTCGTGAAGATGGGAGTAGGGCAACCTAAGCGCAAGGGACTTTCTTTCCATTTACCCAAGTCATGGATCTATCTTGGTTGCACAGGCAGAACCAAGGAAGCCCACGTGGGCTTGATACTAAGGCACAGCATGGCTGACAGTAGGCTTGGTTGTGGCCTTCACCCTGGGAAGCTAGGGAATTTCTAGTTAGATGGCTAAGGGTGGAGGCTTCGCTGAGACGAACACAAAACATGGTTGATAGCAAGCTATGAAGTCCTCAGAATGCATGTTTTGGCTAAACCGAACTAAGAAGGCAAGTGCGGTGGTAAATATGGCTGATAGCAGACTATGAAGTCCTGAGAATACATGTCTTGGCTAAACCGAACTGAGAAAGCAAGTGCAGCGGCAAACATTACCGCCGTAAGTGCACTTGTTGAGGTTTGAACTGAAAAGGCAAGTGCAGCGGTAGACACTATCTCCACAAGTGCACTTGCTGAAGTTCAAAAAGGTAGTTGCGGATGTACTTCTGCCAAATAGATAGTACATAGTACATGCAGAGAGACATGTGGCATCTTTAGCCTGGTGGTCCAAGACAGAATATTCCATGTGATTCTCAGGGACACATGTCCTCACCCTATTTGGCCACTTGGTATCTTTTGGTACTAAAAAAAAATATATATATATATATATAAGTAAGATCCATTTCCTAAGGTCAAAAAAGAGGATTTTCTGGAGATTTGGGGATGTGCTGCCCATTTGTACACTGCCATTCCTTTCTTCTTGAACCACTTGCTCCACCCTCACCCAACCACTCATTCAGCCAGCCTGGATCCGTTGGACCATTGACATAGTTTTGCCTATCTAATCACTTTGTTAATCACTGTTCACTTCGAACCCCCTGCAAAGACAATAAAAAATCATGTGAAACGTTAACATGTTATGTAGGATGACCCTATATCTTGCCATAATAATTTATGAGGACCTGTGAAGGTGACATCTTTTTGTTTGTCTGGAAAGTAAGTTATGTAAAACTGGATCTTTCAAAATGAGGCAGGCGTTATTCCATTTAGAAGAAAATTATAGTCTTATGCTAGTTGTAATTTCAAAAACTGATTAGGAACGTAAGCTAAATGCAAGGCATGTCATCAATTGTGGGTGTATATGTGTCAACATACCAATTTATGCGATGATTAAACAAAGATGACCCTCACCTATAGGTTGAAACAAGTTTTTGTGATTTCTTTTCTATTTTGTTTTGTTGTCATGTAATAATACCCTGCATAACTTCCAATAGCATTTTAGAAAATTATTTATTTTATTTTATCTTGATTGCCTTTCTTATTCTTGTTTTTTGTACCTCTGCCAAAAATGGTCCCTCTTTTCCGTTCAGAGTTGTTTCCAAATCAATGAAGCAATTGAACCGAAACAAATGAAAGCCACATTATGTTTTTGAACTTTATGAAACTGGTCCTCTGTTTAATCCTTCCATTTTTTAATCGATGACAGCTACTAGGCAAGCCAGTTTTTCTCATCAGGCATCCTGGTATCACTTTGAATCAAGTGCAAGAGTAATAATATTTGACATCGCTGCATTTGAAGCCCATAGGACTCTCCAGAGAAGGTCATCTTCAGTGGTGTCACGTTCAGTTGATCACCCCTCTAGATCCCTAAGTCGAGAACATTGTGGTCTTATGAGTTGGCCTGAGCATTTCTTCAATCCAAGGCAACAAGCGAACATGTCTGCTAGGGCATTGCAGCTGAACAAATTTGAAAGAATGGTATTTTCAAGTTATCTTTTCTTTAAGTCTATGTTTGGAAGTAACTTATTGGATAAAAAACTCAACAAAAAATTATTAGACATGATTCAAGAACAATTCATTTTTTCCTCTTGTGTTTTTTTTTTTTCCTCATCAATTTTAGGAAGCATGCTTTCAAATTTTTTTTTTTTCTTAGAAGCAGGCATGTTTATGGGTTTTGAGTTGTTTTATTGCTAGTGTCCCCACCTAAGAAGCATGGACACGGACACGTGACACGACACAAATGAGACATGATAAAGATACGACACGGACACGCCGACACGCCGACACGCTAATTTTTAAAAAATGCAGGACACAACATGTGGGGGACACGCATAAACTATATAATTCTGTATATATTTATTATATGTTATATATATGGATATATCGTTCAAAGATAATGAAAATGCAATATGACACTAATTTCTATAAATTTATATGGTTTTTGTTTTATTTTGTATCTTAAATTATTTTGTTCAAACTTATAATTAGTTTCACCTGTGTCTAATTGATGGACTCGTGTGTTTAAGCAATAGACACATGTGTCCTCCAACTGTCTAAAGTGTATCCGGGTCTTTAAGAAAAATTAAAAAACATAACACGTTTTGAGGCGTGTCGGACACGTGTCGGAGAAGTGTCCGAAGAGTGTCGATGTCCGACACGGACACAACACGACACGGCACGGATACGTCACCTTCTTAGAAGTATCCGTGCTTCTTAGGTCCCCACTTAATTAAGGACAGAAAATTTCATCTAAATTTCAGTTTGATCCCCGCCTTTTGATTACAATAATTATGTTCCTATACTTCAACTCGTGTTTTAATATGGTCCTTCCATCACCTATCGTTAAAAATTTCACTGAAAGTGCTCACTTGAGGGCCACGTGAGCACATTTTAGAGCATTAGAGGGAAAAACAATTGTATGATAAATTATACTTTTCACCTTCCAACTTTCACTCAAAATTCAATTCAATCTTTCATGTTTTAACTTTTACTCATATTTTAAATGGTGGGATGATAGGAGAACCACATTGAAAAAAGGTTCAAGTCTAATGACCTAATTGTTGCAATAAAAAGATGAGGGACCAAAGTAAAAATTGGGTGAAAGTTCAAGGGTAAAAAGTGTAATTTACCCAAGAAAATACCATGCAAAAAAAAAAAAAAACTTTAGCAGTTGAAGTTATGTTCTTCAGTTTTCGTATTTATTTTGTTTATCTTGAAAAGAGATTTCAAAAAAACAAAAAACACCCAACTGCAATCAACTTTGTTGCCATCTAAATTTATAATGCCTTGAAGTTACCTTTTTACACTTCCATATTTTCTGAGTTGCAGCTTTTTCATTTGAACTTACTCCCTGCCTACATTTTTTCATATTTTGAATTTTAGTCTGCATTATTTTCTTTAATAGGTCAATAAAGCCCAATCACCTGCGAGAATTTTGCCCGTTAGTCAAGTGAAATCATCCCATAGCCTTTCATATCCAGCAGTTCCATCAAGTCTCAGGAAAGTGCTTGTTTCTGTGAGATCAGAAGGGTCGACTACTGTGAGAAATCACAACCGTGAATTCAAAAAGGTCACAGAACAAAATCCGGAAACTCCACTTCGAAGTTCAAACACACAAAAGAGTCCGGTAATAGATGATGACTCTAGCGATGAGTCTGGTGCAGAAGACGAATTGATCGTGAGAATTGATTCACCAAGTAGGCTTTCCTTTCGCCAGCCTTCTTGATTGTTCTTTTTATCTGGATTATCACAATTGTAAATTAATTTTTAGATTTTCATTTGAAAATATGAAGTACTTTTAAATGCCTGTGTAATATATAGAAGAAATTTCGACTAAATAAGAATGTACCTGATGAACTACACGGAAGATTGGCCTAGTAATGGAGAGAGGGTTACATGCCAGAGACATTTTAAAATTAGTCAATTTTTTGTATTTCAATACCAAATTGTAATCATCAACCAGACGTAACCTTTTGTGTCTTACTCAAATGGGATTGTCAGTGTGCTCTTTTAAAGTCTATGGGTGATGCTACATCCCCCAACTTTAGAGTCTCCGGATTTTATAAAATTATACTAAAATAAAAAGTAATTACACTAAAGTTTTGGAGTCTCTTTGTAGTTTATGAAAATTTGTTGATTATGTGCCTTGGTGATGTGGACTATCTCTTGTGGTATAGCTTGTCCATATCATTTGAGCTTGGTTGAATTGTGTGGATGAAAAAGGTCATATACTTTATTTATTATCGCATCTCATGTGAGTTGAGTTTTTTTCCTTGCCTTACTATTCTGATATGCTAGTCTAATGTCTCTTGGAATGGACTGATTGCTTACTTTTCAACTATATTTTTTGAATGTATTGTATTTCAGTTGCCTAATATTTTATTTCATAAAACATCACTTCCCTTATAACTATTTTGTAAATTTTTTCTCTAAATTTTGTAAATACCAAATTATAATATGCTCTAATTTAAACAAGTATTTTTATCAAAAGAAAAAAAGAAAAGAAAATTATCAATGACTATGATACTCATTGAAGCCTATTTTGAGAGAGCACTAGGATAAAGTAGCAGTTATTTTTTTTTTTCTTGGGCAAATTTTATTTTACTCTCTCATAGTTTGGTCTATGTACGGATTGTCTTGTTGTCATTTGAAAATAACTATATAATCTCCATATGGTTTGTGAACTATAATGAATCGTTAGTTTTTTCGTTTAAGATAACGGGTTGTGAGAGTTATACAGTTGTGTGGAGAGTTGTGTGGAGAGTACGTATGTCTAATTTAAGATAAAAATATCCTTTATACATTTTTAAATTTACAAAAGAACGCTTATTTTTTCCTCTTTATACTCCATTTTCTTTCCAACCATTTAGTACCTCTTATACCGGTGGAAAAAATGACAGTCGCATTTAGTCTGTCGACAGCTTAAGGAGCTCGAGTTTTAGTGCTATTGTTGTAGGTTTTGGGTTTTGTCTTGCAAATATTTGAAAAATGTTTCCACTAATCAATCTCTTGGTGGTGCCGTAAACTCCATCAAACATCGCTGTCGCATCACTTTATCTCACCACTGTCTCTAACAAATTTGGTCTTAGAATAGAACATGAAACACCATCCAGAGACATGAATTAGAGCAAACAAAATTATTGAATGCAATTATAAGTGGATTTGTATAGATAACCCACTTCACATATTCCTTACGTCTCAAAATATTAGTCACTTATTTCATTTTTCATTATCTCAAAATACTAGTTCATTTCAAAAAAATAAGAATTAAAATAATACTCTTCACATATCATCATCACCTATAGATATATAAACATCCAAAATAAAACATCTAAAATAAAATTAGTTTTGAAGATTTAGGTTTTAATAAAATTGAAATCAATTGGTTTTGAAGATTTGCATACTATGGATGACACTGAGATTGTTGATTTCGAAAAATACTACAATGAAAATGTCAATTTAATACTTGGCTTTTTGTTTTTTTTGTGTATCTTGTTCGTATAATCGTTGGGAAGATGACATTGTTTGTCATATGTTCGGATAACCAGAGTTATATTTTTTATTTGAACAAAACAATTTTGTTCAAATTATTAAGGTTGACCAAATTATAGATGTTCGTACATTAAAAAAAAAAAAAAAAAATTGAACATTTCAAATCCTTAGGAGTTTCATTTCTCAAAATTTTTAATTTAATAATTTAATTTTTTTTAGTATATTTTCTTTTCTTTTTTTACAAAAATTAGATGTATTCAACATTTACAACAAAAAATAAATAATATATAATATATATTCAACATAATAAGTTTGAATGAGTTGAAATTATTCAGCATATAAAGTATAAATGTATTTATTTTGTTCAACATAAATATTTTGAACATATTCAATCCGTTCAATTTTATTTTTTTGTACGATGATATTATGTTCAGACAATCAAAGTTGAGTGAAACTCAAAATAGAAATTGCTATGGAAGTTGAATCAGTAATCAAATCAAAAGAAGACAGGAAAAACATATGAATGTGAAAATAAAAGGTGTGAATCAAGGGTGAGAATGACAAATTTTCAACACTGACAATGCATCGACGAAACAACGGCGAGACGATGGCAAAAATGGAGATCTAAAGCAGCGATAATACACTGGCAAGCCAATGGCAAAACGATGATGACGACGATGGAGATCTGAAACAATGAGAATGCACTGGCCGGTCGAAACTCTTTGCTGACATTGGAGGTACGATGGAGATCTATGGTGTTTTGAAGATAGAAATATTCGGGTGTGGGTTGTGGTGTGAATTCAAATACATAGGTGGTATGTTACTTTATGACTAGTAATGTAAAGTTAAGGTATAAACTAAAATATGTTCAAACACTAAAAATTATTATGTGTGTGTACTAAATAATGGTGTGTACTGAGAGGATTAGTGTGGGTTATGTGGCGATTTTGTAGAAAAATTATACTTTGCCCCCTTTATTTTTGATCACTTTCTTACTTTAACTCGTAAAGTTTGTTTGTTTGTTTGTTATTGTTATTGTTATTGTTTGTTTGTTTTTTTTTTTTTTGTATTTTTTTTCACTTTGACCCTTCTTGTTTTAATTTTTTTCTAATTTACTTCTAAAAGTAACTTATGTTAAAAGTTAGACAAAATATGATACATTAGTAATCACGTGGTATAAAAATATTTTATTATATATAGCTCACATTTCTAATACAAATTCAAATCTCAACATCATAATATAATTGTTATATTATTATCATGATACTTTCTGTCTAATTTTGAATACAAATTAAATTTAGAAGTAAATTAAGAAAAGCTTAAAACATGAAGAGTTAAAGTAAAAACAAATAAATTTTAAAACCAAATTGAGAAAGTGATCAAACATAAAAAGGACAAAGTTTGATTTACCTTCTTTTTTTTTTTTTTTTTTGTCAGATGAGTAATATGCACATAAATCAAACCATAACTGATAAAGTCATTTATCCTTTTTTCTCCTTTTTTTTCATTTTTTTTTTTTTGTCAAATGAGTAATATGCACATAAACCAAACCATAACTGATAAAGTAATTTATCCTTTTTTTCTCTCTTTTTTTCATTTTTTTTGAGCCAACAAATTTTCTTATTTTTATTTTAATGATCTGAAAATTGAATTCTTATCAAATAAATATACAAACAGTTTACACGAAATCTTGTGAGGTCGACCAGTACACAACTTATACTAAAAAAATAAAATAAAATATCATAAATTGAGAAATAGTTTCTTGTAATTAGAAATTGATCATTTTCTTCTGAACCACAATCCACTATTTCTTGTTACATTTATATATTCTTTTATGATACATTTTATCTCCCCACTCAAAATCCAAAATAAATATATAAATTATACCCACATTACATTCTAATTGCCACTACCTAAACCTTAACGTTACTTTGGCTTTTATACTAATCTCTCTCTATCAAACCACAATGCATTCTCATTTTCACTAGCTGAAACTTAAACATCACCTTGGCTTTTGCACACTCTCTCTCTCTCTCAAACCTCATAGAGCATTCCAACCTCAACACGCTGCAATAGCGGCACCCCCATAGCAGGCAATGCTGACCTACAATTCCTATGCAGAACTTCATAGAATGCAAGCATATACCCATCAAACCAACCACAATTTTTACTTACATAAAACCTTGTCTTTCCCCGAACATGAACCGCACCAGTGAGCTTTGCCTCTTCCATATCAGACATATCTTCCTCAAGCTCAGAAGTAACTGATGTTGCATAGTCAGAGCCGTTTTGTATATGTGCCCGCAATCTATCAATAACTCGACTCACAAAATCGTCTCCTTCAAGATCAAGAGAATCAGCATAACCATATTGAACCACACATCTGTACACCCCTTTAAGGCTTAGTTTGCTGACAACAATTCTTTCGTGTGGCGCAACTCTGGGAACCAACAAGCATCGAAAGGTTGTGAAAATAGTAACCTTGTGAAGAGATTTCATGTTCTTTATGTAATGCCCGAGAATTGGGGTCAAACCGTCTTGAATGCTGGTGTAGAAGAAGCAAACTCCGGGAACTCTTTGGACTATGGGATCAGATAATAGCATTCTTAGTTGGTCTCTGTCGATCTTGTGGGATAGCTCATACTGGATCTTTCTGTGCCTTCCATGGAACCAACCGAACATGATGAAAGCAAGGATGAAAGAAATGGCAAATGGAATCCATCCACCTTGTAGGATTTTTGTGGAAACCGCACTCACGTAAACGCCTTCCATCACAAAATATACGACAAAGTAAAGAGCAACCAACGCTGGTGGAGTTCGCCAAATCATGATCATGACTAATGTCAATAGTATTGTGGTGATGAGCATAACAAGGCTAACAACAACACCTGTAACCAATGTCTTGACGATCAATAGATGCATTAAAATTGCAGAATAAGAAAGTCAAATAACATATAAACAAGAAAAAAGAATCTGCATAACAGAACAGAACGAACAACAGTAAACGTGTTTGATTGTGTTTTTTTTTTAATTTAAATTTTTTTTTTTTTTTTAAAACGTATTTGGCGAACTATTTTTGAAAAACATTATGATAAACTAGAAAGTAAATTTTCAGATGTTTGATTAAAAAAGAAATAAAGATTCAAGGTTAATTTGTTTATCATACCAAAAGCATTTCCGATATCCTTTCCATCACCGAAAATGAGAATGACAGCAACACAAAGTATCATGAGGATGTAATTGATTTCCGGACAGTAAACCTCGCCTTCTTTCTTGGAGGATGTGTGCACCACCTTGACTCGAGGGAAATAATCCAGTGTGACTGATTGCTTGATAATGGAAAAGGTGGCTGATATCAGTGACTGACTCGCAACAATTGCTGCCAACGTGGCTATGATGAACATAGGCCAGTAAATTGTTTTTGGTATAAACTTGTAGAACCCGTCATCGTGATCATTTGGGTTTTTGATCAGGTATGCTGTTTGTCCCGCATATGTCAGAACCAACGATGGGTATATAGTAAATAGAAAGGCTAGCTGCTAGGAGAGAATGTGTTAGAAAACCGCTGCATAATATCAGAGAAATGGAAATTCACGAGATAGTGAGCTAAATACGACACCTGAATGGATTTCCGATTGAAATGACCAAGATCAGCAAACAATGCTTCCGAACCTGAAAAAAGTGAAATTTCACCATTAATGAATCAAGTGTGTCTAGAACATTGTACTTGCCTAACGAATAGATTCTTCCACCATGATCAACTAAGCAATTGAACCTAACCTTCAAAAACAAATATGCAAAAACAAATATGAAAAAAAAAAAAAAAAGAAAGAAAAAACATTTTATGAACAACGGGCAACGACAACCACGAAATCAAGAAAATGATATTCAAACGAAAAAAAATTTAAGTACTATAATAAATTTGGTCAGTTTGAATTTTCGAATCAGAATTTCCAGATAAATCAAATTCGGGTGATCTCTTATTGGATTTGTCATAATCAGCACGGGTTCGGGTTTAGATTTTTATAATTGGGACGGATTCGAAATATGCCAAATCCGATCCTAATCCAATTCGTTAACAAACGTTGTAAAGACCTTCGTAAGTACATATACAAGCCAAAACACAGAGAAAACTTTAAGCACCAATTCTCTCTTGTTACTTGTAAAATCATTATATCTAAACCACTATGGGAAAATTGATCATCTTCCTCAATCTTTCTGCAATAAAGTACCTAAATCATGGCTTTCGAACATTATTTTCAAATTTTAACACTAGCATTTAGCACTGCTATTCAGGTTATAGGCCAGAGGAATATGCTTTCCAGAGAAGTTTGTGGAAAGAACAGTAGTGTCATTCGTTAATAACCACAATGTAATGGACCAGAAATACGAGGCTCACCGGTGATGCAAAGGACGGTGCCACCAAGCAATAGCCAGCCTTCCTTTCCATTTCTCCAAAAAAAACTGACGATGTAGTGCGGTGATATTGCCTTGAATATGCTCGGGTAATGAAGAATAATGCTATAAATTCCTATAAGAGGAGTAGTGACGGTCCATGCGCCCATAATGGGAGAGAAAATGAAACTCACTCGTGAGGTACCGTACTTCTGCAGCAGGAACAGAACAATAAGAACTACTGCAGACAGGACTTCAACTAAGGCTGCAAATTCAAAACCAAGAAATCTGTGAACACATAAACAAACTGAACCCCATAAAAATGAAAAAAGTTTCAGTTGCTACTATGATCTCTTCCATCTCTCATGCTTTTTAGCTATTATATCTGTTGTCAAGTCCTTATATCAAGTATTTCAAAGGAGAAAATTTAAGTTCACAGAGAACTAGTTTCAGTCCTTCACCAACACATGTTTCCAAGGTCGACAATGGATTTACTTATCTGTTTGTTTTGATACTAGAAAAATGGGTTTTAATGTTGATTTTACCAATTTACCATTTAGTTAGGGACCATATGATATGCTTAACTGCAAAAAGGAGACAGAATGTAACAAAAGGATTAAATTAAATCAATTTGGAAAGTTAGAGGGCCTATTTGAATGAAAAAATAGATTAGAGGCTTAATTGAAAAAAGTTAAAGGGCTTTTGATTTCAAGAAAATGACACCTTGAAAAGATGTCATAGTCATTGAACTTTAACGACAATCAAATATTAGGAACTAGCTAAAGTTACAGAACTCCATGTCAATACTTACATTTGCTGACAGAAGGAAAAGGTGCTCTTATGCCGTCCATTGCTGATAACACTGGAACAATTTTGATAAAAGATAGAAGATTGTTATGAACAATTAAACACAAAAACTGCTGCCAAAAAAAAAAAAGAGTTAAGGATAGTTGAATGGTAACAAACCTGAGATTGCAGGTGTAAGTATCCCATCACCGATTAGCATGCACATACCTAGCATTGCAATGAAAAGCAACACTCTTCTTGCGACCACACTTTTTTCGAAAAAAATACCCAACCTACTTCGCTTTTCACAGCTTGAGTTCAAAGCTTCACATTTGGAAGAAAGAATTCCAATATCCAAATTCCTACAAAGTAATGAATATAAAGCAAACGTTCCCCCTGCAATAAATCATTATCCAGAATTTGCGAATTCAGGCAAACGAATGCATATGGATGCAAGTGACATGTGGAAAAATTGTTCTTACAAATCAAGAAGAGAATTTTAATATATCGCGCAAACAAGAATTTTAAATTTAGTCATAATAAGATAATTAAATATATCGCGGAAACAAGCTTTTTGTTTTGATAAGTATATCGACCATATAAGACTTTTAGTATCATCTCAAAACCATTGTCGAAGAACAACTTGGTAATAAAACAGGCAAGATTGACCGGTCATATTCTTTCCTCTAAATAGAACTTTTGAGCCCACAAGCTTCCACATATCAAATTCACTTCATAAGGACAAGTTTAATCTAAATCTGAGTTTATAACATTGAATGTGGGTAACAAATTTCCTAATAAGAGAATACGGGCGACTCAAGAATGAAATGTAAGGACAATGTTGTCAAAAGCACCACACAATTGCTATGTAGAGAGGGTCCCCACCCTCCTTCACACGTATGAAAGCCTTCACAACCAATAAGAATACTTCATCAACCAAAGTGATACACTGGAGGAACAGAAAAATTGTTGCATGAATAATAAATTTCGAAGCCTCGTAAAAATTATTGTCTTATAGCTGTGGTCAAAATTAAAGCAGAATAAAAACACTCAGATAGGAAGTTCTTTACCTCTGATCTTGCAATGGCATTGGCAACATGCAAATTATTTTCATTCTTTTCTAAGAGTAGTTTTTTAAACCAAGTTTTTCGTACAATAAGGTACTAGATATAGTATTTAAAATTTATACGTCACATATAGAAGGTTAAAGTTCCGTCATATCACTCCTCGAACGTGATTTGAAGTATCAATCTTGGTAATGGTATCATGGTCCCTAACAAAATTATTTCCAATCAGGCGCATTTTGCTCAATTCACTATGCAAAAATCATGGCAAAAATTAGGTTTCACTCTTTGATCCCACAAGAAACAGAAATTTATTGATAGTGATGCGAAAAAAGAAAAAAAAACAAAACAAAGAAACAAAGAAACAAAAACAAAAACTCTTATCATTCTATCATACACCAAACAGTTTGTGGAAAAGCCAAAAAAACATATCTCCAAATAATCTTGCCCCTTAAATCTCTCAAGCCAAAAAAAATGAAAAAACATTGATGGGATTTGCAAATAGGCCAATCTTTTCCAGCCAATGAAAACATCCTTTCCTACAAATGATAAGCAGAAGCATGCTAAATAGGAAAAATGTAATCATACTTTTGGCATCACCTCAACAGTTACCACAAAAGCCATTCAAAAGCATCTTTAAAGCATATTACCCATGTTTGCCTAATTGCAGGTCATGCCTACATAATTCTAGGCATGACCTGCAAGATTTTTCTGGTAGAAATGGACAAGATTTGTTAGCACACAAAAGTTGAAGGAGAAAGTATTTCTTAGAAAAGAATCATTTGGATCAAGTGGCCAAACACAAAATTCAACCAAATCGAAAAATGATAAAAAGAAAAACATGTCGTAATAACAAGCAATAATAATAACTCTCATCATCACGACAAAGAAATGAAAAAAAAAAGCTTGTAGTTAAAGGAACTACATCAAAATTATCCTCCTACAATTTAATTTTGGAATTGTTACCAACATTAATACAAGGCAGACAAATAATAAAAAATGAAAAAAAAGAAAATTATAAATGAAAGAGAGTACTGACTAGTTGAAAGTAAAGGATAAACTATATTGACAAAGAAAAAATTGAGTAAAATTCACGACAACGTGCAAGATAAATGGTTAATGTCACATAAAAGCAAAACATATAGAAGGCCAAATTTTGGAAGCAAAAAGGGAATCCTCGCCACAACGTTAGACATTAGCATAAACATAAAAACTACAATGAATCATTTAAATTATTTTATACCTTCACCCTGATCATCGGCTTTGAGAGCTACGCAAGCATACTTGACGACCCCAATTAGACTGAGGGTCCAAAACATGATGCTGTAGAGACCCAAGTAATCATCTTCAGATGGAGATTTCAGTCGCATTGAAGGATAAACATACAGTGGGGAGGTCACAAGCCCTCCAAAAACAACTCCTAATGTCTTGTAAGCAAGTTTCAGAGTTCCCTGATCCAACATAGGAGATTTTACTCACAACTTCAAATTATAAAATTTTCGAAAATTAAAACTAAAACTTCTTATTAAGAAGAAAAACAAAAAAAGAAAAGCGGCAGAATTGAAGTTAGAGTAGTAAATAATTTCAAATATTTCTAAATGAACTATTAAACATAAACGTAACGACTTCAAATTAACAAATTTGGGAAACCCCAACTAAATCATGTATAAAAAAAAAAAAATTGAAAAATGAAAATTATAGTGAAAATTTAGGGTATAACTGGCCATATAACTACTATCAGTGTATTTTGAGAAAACCCAAAAACTGGAACATCAACACCTTTATAATAGTATAGAAAGATAGATAGGTGTATTATATTACTATAAAGCACACAATAATTCAGAAACTTTGTGATGCTTTTTGTTTTAGCCAAAATACCTTTACAATTGGTAATGACTGATAAAACTCCACATCCATCCAATAATTATTAAACACTTTTGTAATTCAATCCTGCTTTGTTAAATTGTCAAAGAATAATGTATAATTACCACACAAAAAAAAAAAAAAAAAAAAGTTTGTGACATTTTTTTGTTACGCTAATAATTTAATAATTATTTTTAAAATCATATTTACCGTTACCTTTTATGATATGATTAAATAACTATCGATATCCTGTCCATGGTTTTGAAAACTAGACCGGATCGGCTGGTTCGACTGGTTGAACCATTGGGGTTCCGGTTCGGATATACACCATAAACCATTCCAACCTAAAAACCGGCCTATTTAGAGAAAACCGAAAAGCCGGCAGTTGGACCGCTGAACTGGGTGACCCGAAACGGGTCAAGTGAAACGGTCGGGTTAAAAAAATTAAAATTTTGAATTTTTTTTTATATTTTCTAACTACTTTTTATTCTTTCTTTCTTATTATAAATATCTACATATATATATATTATAATATAAGAAAATTTTAATTAAAAACTCTCTTTCAAGGGTCTTCTCTTGTGAGGAATTCCATTGAGAGCTTGAAATTATTGTGAAAGTCTCTACTTATTTATAAGAAAAAAATTCTTTTAAAAAAACTCCAAAAATTTAAATGGGATTCAACCAAATTTATTAGGAAGAGATTTGAAAATTTGATATCCTTCCAAAATTTTTACTCTTCTTTTCAATCAAATTATTTGAATTAAAATCATAAAGATGAAATATTAAATATTTAATTTCCTCTTCCAAAGGTAAAATTAATAATATTTTAAAATATATTATTACATTTTTTAGTAAAAAAAATATATTAGAACAAATATTTAAGATAATTTAATTTTTAAAATTTTTTTAATTTATAATTTTATTACTTATATATTTTTTTAAAATATAATTTTAATATATTAATGGCGTGACGGTTCAATTCCGATTCAATCCAACAGCTGAACCCATGACCCATCCACGGATCACTTTTTTGATTCCCTTATCGGTCCGATTTTTAAAACATTAATCCCAAATTTTGTTTACATGGATGAAATAATGGACGAGTTAGATTTTGCGTGACGGGTCCAGTCCAATATAAATTGGAGAGAAGTACAAAATTTCGATATATACATATGAATATATACGTATAGATACATAGATGTATAGTGTGTGCGGTGTGTGGTGTGTGTGTGAGGGTAATAAACACGTACCTAGTCTTCTGAAGGTGTGTGTGTGGTGTATGTGTGTGTAAGGGTAATAAATACGTATCTTGTCTCCTGAAGGTGTGTGTGTGGTGTGTGTGTGTGTGTGTGTGTGTAAGGGTAATAAATACGTACCTTGTCCCCTGAAGGTGGGATTGGAGGAGGAGGAGGAGGAGGAGGAGGAGCGGCGGAATCAAACACCACCAAAGCGACGTCGTCCGACCGAGTGGCGACCGAGTCAGGGATTCCGGGTTGCCGATCCATCTCACATTCCACAACTACCACTTCTCTCTTCATTGCTCTCTCTCTCTCTCTCTCTCTCTCTCTCTCTCTCAGAGAGAATGGAACAGAAGAGCTTCTTCGAGTGGTTAGGTGGGATTGTGGAATTTAAGGAATTAAAGATTTGTTTTTATAGAACAAGACAAGGAAAAAGCAATAATGTTATAACCACATAAATTAAAGGAAAATGACTTGGACCAGAAGGGGCACCCCTTGTTTTTTGATTGGTTAATTTTATTTATTTATTTATTTTTTTCTTCTCCTCTAATCGCCAGTCGCTACATGTATGTGGAGTGGTGATTGAAGGGATCTCAATCACTTTTTTAAATTAAATATAAAACAAAACTCGCATATTTATCTATCTATTATATTATATAAAGAAAAAGAAATTTTTAACCCACCTCTAATATCTCTAACTAAATTTTATAATTCTTTGATTTTTAAAAGTTAAAAAAATCTTTTATTGGCTCACTCTTATTCAAGTAAATAAATAAATAAATAAAAATTAATATTCGTTAATTTATGACTTTCAAATAATTATATCAATTTTTTTAAAAAAATAAAAAATATATTAATCCATTTCAAAATTTAAATTTGTAGGTGACTAAATATGAAAAGTAATCTATTAATAATAATTTTTTTTTAAAAATCTTTTCCACTAATATGTAATTCCCCAATGTTATATCTCTTTTTGATTGTGACATTGAATTAGTAGCCAATAGATGTATCCCTTTTCTTCATATAAATTTTTTTTTAGTTGTAAAAAAATAATGGAATTGAAAATTTTATGGAATTGTTAATCCCTCTAAAAATTAGAGTTAGCATTTTTATTTGAGTGAGATTTGAAAATGGGGTGATTGTTGTAAATCAGTCATTGTTGTTCCTTCGATGAGACTCATTCAGATTTTATTTTGATAATCTTAGCCATTCATTTTTTTAGAGTCCGTTGAGTAATATATCCCTATAAAAAAAATTAAATTAATCGAATATCGATAACCTTTTGATCAAATCATATTTGAAATTGCAAAGTTTAAAAATATTAAAATTGCGAGGTTTACAAATATTAAAATTATTTTTGCTATTGAGAGGTTTACAAATATTTAAATTGTTTTTGCTACACTAAAGTAAGCTATCAATTTTTGGCGCCGTTGCCAGGGATCGAACCCGAGTCACCCGTGTGACAGATAGGCCTAAGGTGGTTGTGGGGAATGGGAGGTAATTGATGAAAGTGGTTGCCATCGATAAGAGATAGTTGGCAATGGCTAGAGGTGGTTTTTAGTCGCAAGAAGTGTTGGTCAAAAGTGATTGTCAGTAGTTGGAGATGATGGTCGATTAGCCGCCTAAAGTGGCAGTTGAATGTAGCTTTTAATAAAAAGTGATGTCAAAGATGGTTACCGCCAGTAAGAGATGGTTGGTGGCAATGGAAGCTGGTTGGCGGTTGAGAGATGTGGTAGCCAAAGAAGGTTGACATATGATATCATTATTGGTGATGGTAGCCGATAGCTATGAGAATGAATGACAACGAGATAGGTTTGAAGCGAATTTACCGTCCTTCACCCACCCTATATATGAAAAATTATTAAAAATGGTCCAAATATTCCTTTCAAAATTGTAGATACAAAGAAAGTCTCTAAAACAGAAGATGAATGAAATGAAAATGATATTAAAAGTATTTAAGAAAATGCTAAAGTCAAACATATATTATATTGTGCATTTGATCCCAATGAATTTAATAGAATTTTCGCATATGACACTGCAAAAGAAATTTGGGATAATTTAGAAGTCACGTAAGAAGGCACAAATCAAGTTACAGAGTCACGTATTAGTATGCTTGTTATAATTATGAATTGTTCAAAATGAAATCTAATGAATCTATTTCTGAAATATTTACCAGATTTACTGATATTACAAATTCTTTGAAAAATCTTGATAAAGTATATACTAATAGTGAAATGGTAAGAAAATTCTCAGGTGCTTACCAAAGAATTAGGAACTGAAAGTGACGACAATTCAGGAAATCAGGGATCTCAACACACTTGGTTTAGATAAACTTATTGGGTCGTTAATGATCCATGAGATTTTGATGACAATGACAAGAAAAAGAAAAGAATAGCATTCAAAATATTAACTCAAGAAAAAGATGAAGACGGCAATAACTCAAGTGATGAGAATGTTAACATTACCATGGTCACTAAAATATTTAAAAATATATTGAAAAGAGATAAACAATTTAAAAAATAATGAATAAAAAAAAGATTTCCCAAAAAAATCATTCAATAAAGATGAAGAAAAGAAAGACCAAATAATTTGTTATGAGTGTAAGATACTGGATCACATTAAATATGATTGTCCCAACCTAAAGAAGATGAAGCAAAAGAAAAAGAGCAAAAGAAGAGCTATGGCAGCATAAGGAGAAAGTGACTACAGTAGCTCAGATAACGAATCAAGCGACTCAGAAGTGGCAAATATTTGCTTCATGGGGATTGAAGATGATGAGGTAATCGAAAACTTTTTTTCCTATGAAGAATTACTAGATATTGTTGAGTAACCTTATAAAGATTTTCAAAAGATAATTTCAAAAAATTCTGCTATTAAAAAATCAAATACTTTGCTTGTCAATGAAAATGAAAGTTTGAAAAAGAAAAATGATTCTTTGAAAAATACTTTAAATGATTTGAAAATTGAAAATAATTCTTTAAAAGAAAATATAGAAGATTTAAATAAAATAATTTTTAAATTCACACAGGGAAATTTTTTTAAATAAATTACTTAGAAATCAAATATGTGTTTTCAACAAACTAGTATTGGATACAAACCTCACAATAAACAAACTTTTTTATAAAAAATTCTTTGTTAAAACTTGCTCATCCAATAGCCCACATATTACTTGTCATTATTGTTTTAGAAAAAAGCATTTATTTTCATCCTATCCTTACAAGAAAAAATTGTTATGAACAAACATGAGATGGGTTCCAAAATCAAATAATTCACAAACTAATAATCACGGATCCAAGAAGATACAGGTACCAAATACTTGATTTTTTTTATAGGTGTGCAACAAGGCAAAATCAGGAAAAGGAAAATGGTGCTTGGATAGTGGATGCTCAAGATACATGATCGGAGGCAAATCAGTATTCACTACCTTATCTCTAAAATATGATGGATGTGTAACATTTGGAGACAAAAATAAAAGAAAAATCATCGGTATAGGTAGTATTAGTAAAAGTCCTTCTCCTATTATTGAAAATGTTTTACTTGTTGATAGATTGAAGCACAACTTACTTAGCATTAGTTAATTGTGTGACAAGGGAAATAGAGTTATCTTTGAAAAATCTTTTTGCAAATTCGAAAATCTCAAAGATAATAAAACTTTATTTGTTGGCCAACAGCATGAAAATCTTTATGTTTTTAATTTTTTGATTTATTATCTTTTAATATTACATGCCTCTTTGCACTTAGTGATAATTATTGGTTGTGGCATAGAAGACTTGGTCATGCTCACATGGATTTAATTTCAAAACTTTCTAAAAAAATTTAGTCATTGGACTTCCTAAAATTTCTTTTGAAAAAGATAAATTATATAGCGATCCCAGGTTTGCCCCCTTTATGCACAGTGTTCCAGACTTAGGTTCCGTAGAGTTGGTGATTGTATATCTTGTTGTCATTCTTGAATTCCCTATGTTTGAGTTTTAGGATATGTTGGGCGTGTTTCGAACAGATAGGTTGAGTTTTGGTCTCAAGTGTTGTTGCCCAGATTTTTGGTGTTACGCTCGAGCGAATGATTCTGCGCTCGAGTGGAGTTCGTTTCTTTGGTGGTACGCTCGAGCGGGTCTCTTCTTTCGGCGGGGTTTATACTTCCAAAGATTTCGTGCCTCTGTAAAACTTCTGTAGTGGTGATTTTCACGCTCGAGCGGGTTTTCCTGCGCTCGAGCGAGTTGCGCTCGAGCGGGTAACTTGGCGCTCGAGTAGGTAGTTCAATGTCGGTGAAAGTTCTAGGAGGGGGTAATTTACGCTCGAGCGGACTGGTTTTCGTGGTCGAGCGGATTCATTTTGTTTTGTGTCTTGGCGCTCGAGCGGGTCCAGTTTTTGTGCTTGACACTTGAGCGTTCTACTATCCGCTCGAGCGGATCATGAGTATATCAGTTGGCAGCTGGGCAATTTTGAATCACTTTTCAACTTCCACTCTCTCTTTTACTTTTTCGAAAAGCCATTCTTGAGAGCTTCTCTCACTACTTTCTCCCTTCTCTCTTAGAATTGATCTAGTTAGAGTGTTCTCCTACCCTTTGGCCTTTACAAAAAGTGTGTTGATCGTCGAGGGCTACGTTTTGATCCGAAAAGTTTGGAGTTTGGAGCACTTTGAGTTTGGTCTTCTCCTCTGTTTGAGCTCTAACTTCGAGGTAGGGATATCCTACTCCATCTTATGAGTTTCGTCTTTAAATTTTGGCATTTTGATATGTTGGGGGTTGTCAGGTAATTTTGAGAAAGTTTAGGGTTCTTGTGTAATTTTCAAAAGAGGGATTTTCAAGTTTAAAACCCATATGAGTGGAATATGTTGGAAGATGGAATTGTATGTAGATCATTGATGGAAATGAAACCTTAGGGTTGATATTAAGAATATGGGGAGAAGCCCTAATTGTTATGATAAATTAATTTGTATAATTAATTTAGGGAAATGAGAAATTGAATAGGAAATATTCAAATTCGAAGGGTATGGGATTAAAGGGTGTAGTCAGATTAATTTATCGCTCACCTAGACAAAATGTTGATATTTTATCCAGTTGGTGCATTTATTTTATGTTTAGAAATAACTGCTTTGGGCTATCGATGGATGATGGTCTTGATTGTTGTAGACAATGCATGATGATTAGGCAAATTAAAACTAATCAATTGAATATGCTATCGAGTATGGTGGCTGATATAATACATCAAAATTTTGTATTGATTGATTGAACTTGTATATGATAATTGCTTATATACATTATATTGTGTGGGAGGAGATGAGGGATGTACTCCACGGTTTATTGGAAGATGGGAGATGTACCTCTAAACTAGATTTTGTTTGAGATTGATGCAGTACTAAAATGTGTATCATTTGTAAAGTATGGAAGTGTTTGTTTGATTTGATATAGCACTAAAATGTATATCATTACTATTTGTGAAGTATGGAAATGTTTTTGTTGACTTTGATATAGCACCAAAAAGTGTACCCATTACGAGTTTCGAAAGTATTTTAGTGATGAGTTATCATCTTATTAAATTATGGCCAGACTCTGGGCCTTGTTTTCAAACTTAAAGTTAGATAAGAAATGGAAAATGAATTATAATATGGACATGATTGTCATGAAACTGTAATATGGTATACATTGGAATATAAGTGTGGACCATCTATCTAATGCTATTGTTTTAGTCATTGTTTATAGTTGGTTTAGTGCATTTCTACTGGGCTGTGGCTCACCCTATATGGGACTTCATTTTCAGGTATCGATGGTACGCCACCTCCAAGAACATAGCTTGGGAGGCTAGAGGCATGCAGACTATTTTGTTGTTTTGTTTTCTTTGGATGTATTTCATGTAAATTCAAGCCAAGGGCTTAATATGTAATTGAGTTAGTACTCTCTTTTTTTGTAATCAAGTGTTGACTTGAAAAGTTGTAAGCCTTTAGGGCAGTTAATTTTGTTGTCAACGTGTAATACGTTTTGTAAGGATACTCTGATGATTGTAATATAATATCTCTTTCCTGTAACTTGATTGTATGATATTATGTGTTTATTTTGAGGGCGTTACAAATTATGTGATGCAGTCCAACAAGGAAAACAAACTAGAGTTTCTTTTAAATCAAAAAATATTATTTCAACTTCTAAACCACTGTAACTATTACACATGGATTTGATTGATCCTTTAAGGACACTTAGTCTTGGTGGAAAACAATTCATTATTGTTGTAGTTGATTTCTCTATATTTACATGGGTTAAGTTCCTAACTCATAAGGATGAAACTTTTCCAAACTTTTCAAAATTATGTAGGAAGCTTCAAAATGAAAAATGTTTTATTATTACAAGTATATGAACAGACTATGGTAGAGAACTTAAAAATGATTCTTTTGAAAAATTTTGTAATGAAAACGATATATAGACCATAATTTCTTGGCTCTTAAAACTCCTCAACAAAATGGAGTAGTTGAGAGGAACAATAGGATTCTAGAAAAGATGGCTAGAATCATGCTTTGTAAAAACTCTCTACCAAAATATTTTTGGGCCGAACCTGTTCATACTGCTTGCTACATTGTAAATCGAGGCTATGATTAGACCAATTTTAAAGAAAACCCCATATGAGCTATGGAAAGGAAGAAAACCAAATGTAAGTCATTTTCACGCATTTGGGTGTAAATGTTTTGTTTTGAACGACAGCAAAAATAACTTGGGAAAATTTGATTCTAAATTCAATGAAGCTATTTTTCTTGATTATTCTCCAACAAGTAAATCATATCGTGTGTTTAACAAACGAAGTTTAATTGTAGAAGAATCGACAAAAATATTGCAAGCAATGATGATGCAAATATTGAGCAAGAAATGAGAAACTTAGATATTTCCAGGACAATTGATAAATATTAAAAAGATGAACCGAAAGAATTTCATCAAGATCAATGTGGAGACAATCAGAATTTACCAAGGGAATGGAAATTTATACGGAATCATTCCATGGATCAAATTATAGGTGATCCTTCCAAAGGTATAATAACTCAAAACTCTCTTAGAAATATTTGTAGTAATTTAGCCTTTATTTCTCAAGTTGAACCTAAAACTTTTTTCCGAAGTTGAAAATAATGAAAATTGAATTTTAGTAATGCAAGAAGAATTAAACCAATTTGAAAGAAACCAAGTTTAGACTTTAGTCCCTCGACCTCAAAACTACTCCATCATTGGTATAAAATGGATTTTTCGAAACAAACTTGATGAATTCGGTATTATTATTAGAAATAAAGTTAGATTAGTTGCACAAGGATATAATCAAGGAGAATGTATTAATTTTGATGAAACTTTTGCACTTGTAGCAAGGTTAGAAGCCATTCATATGCTTTAGCATTTGCGTATTTTAAAGATTTTAAACTACATCAAATATATGTTAAAAGTGCTTTTCTTAATGGTTATATTTCAGAATAAGTTTATATTAAACAACCTCATGACTTTGAAAATTATGATTTTTCAAATCATGTTTTTAAACTTTCAAAAACTCTATATGGTTTGAAACAAGCAGCTCAGGCATGGTATGAACACTTAAGCAAATTTTTGATTGAAAATGGTTTTACTAGAGCAAAGATTGACACAACACTTTTTGTTAAAACAAAAAAATGATGATTTTCTTATTGTACAAATATATGTAGATGATATTATATTTGGAGTTACTAATGAAAATTTGTGTAAGGAATTTGCTAAGTACATGCAAGGTGAGTTCGAAATGAGCATGATAGGTGAACTAAAATATTTTCTCGGGTTTCAAATCAAGCAAACAAAAGATGGGATTTTCATTAACCAATCCAAGTACACAAAAGAACTACTTAAGAAATATGGATTGGAAAACACAAAACCAATGGGAACTCCAATGAGTCCGTCAATAAAGCTTGACAAAGATGAAAACGGTAAGCCGGTAGATAAGAAGAAATACCGAGGTATGATTGGATCATTACTCTATCTTACGACAAATAGGCTGAATATAATGTTTAGTATATGCATGTGTGCTGGATTTCATTCTAATCCAAAAGAATCACACTTATCTGCTGTTAAATGAACGCTTAGATATTGCCGGTACTAAAAACTTGGGATTATTATATCCTAAAGGTGTCTCATTTAAACTAATTGATTTTTTGGATGTTGAATATGCCGATAGTTTAGTAGACTGAAAAAGCACCAATGGAACTTGTCAATTTCGAGGACTTGCTTTAGTATCTTGGTTTAATAAGAAACAAAACTCAATTGCTTGAACCACTGTTGAACCTGAATATATAGCAGTTGGAAGTTGTTGTGCTCAAATATTATAGATGAAACAGCAATTGGAGGATTTTAATTTGCATTATGATCATATTCCTATTAAATGTGATAACACAAGTGCAATAAATTTGACTAAGAATCCTCAAACTAAATACATTAAGATTAGACATCATTTTATACGAGATCATGTTCAAAAGGAGGATATTGAGCTTGAATTTATAAACACTAACAAGCAATTGATAGACATTTTCACAAAACCCTTGAATCAAAATCAATTTTGTTTTACAGAAAAGAACTTCATATGTCTAATCTGATTTCTTAAATTGTGGTTTCCAAGTCATATTTATAACTCTTGGATTATTAAGTTTGATATGGAGTAGTGAGGATTTTAATGTAAAAATAGATTCCAACATTTCTATTGTGATTTTTTTTTTTAACTTATATTTTTAATATATCCATGATATTAGGGGGATTTTTTTTTTTAAAAAAAATATATATTTTTTCAAATGATCATAAATTTTTTCTTACTTCTCACCCGCATTAACCATTTATTTTGATGATTTCAAAGGGGGAGTAGAAATGTGACCTCGAATTGCGCTTATACTTCAATTGTCGAACATCTTTATTGTTGTAATTCATAAATGAAACTGCTATTTAATATTAATTTTGTGTCAAATTTAGACATGTATAGTCATCATCAAAAAGAAAGATATTGTTAATCCTATGGTTTAATTTTAATGATGACTAAAATATTATGAAATAAATTATTTTATTTTTTAATGTACATATTTTATAATCATTTCCTACAAAATATAAATCACAATTATAGATATTGCTGTTGGGTGTTTGATTTATTTGTAGAAAATGATTTTATGAATAGCATATATTTTGACAGTGCACTATTCATGCACTATTCTATTCATCACAGTGCATAATTTATTTTATATAGTATATTAAATATTTACTATTCATCAAACAATGTTTTCTCTATTTACTTGCTGAAAAATAAAACCTTCCATGTGAACTACTCATCTTTTGAATAAATTCATTTTTCACGTTCCCAAATCTTCAGCATGGAGCGTCCAGATTTTCCTCCGTGAAGCATGCTTAATTCTTCCACGATTTGCTCTCTGCATTGTGTCTCCAACGGCTACTTTTTTGAAGATTGTATAAGAGACGTTCTAATTGAAGAAAAGTAGATTTGAAGAGAAAAGAAAAGCAAGATAAGTGGTAAAAAAGTTGTCATATTCAAGAGAGTTCTTAAATTGTTTTGTGGGGCACTTTTATTGAGTTGGAATTTTTTTGAGAGAAAATTTATTAAAAATTTGAGCTTTTATTGTAAAATGGTGCTCTATCCGTAATTCTTGTTTATGTCCCGCTATGTAGCTTGAAAGATTAGAGGCTCGAGTGCCCGAAATCTAAAAACGACGTCGTTTTGGTTTTTTTTCTTCTTCTTCTTCTTCCTTTCCATAACTTGCACAAGAAGAACAAAGAAGAGAAGAGGAGAGTAGTAGAGAGAGAGAATCATCATCATCAATCGAAAATCAACATATCATCATCAACACAAGAGAGAGAGAGACAGAGAATCATCATCATCAACCAAAAATCAAACCCACCCAGCACATTATCATCATCACACATAGAGATCAACCAAAAATCAAACCCACCATAGAGATCAACCAAAAAAAAATGTAGAATCTGGAAAAATTTCAACAACACATCATCATCAACAACAACCAACAATCATCAACAAATTTCTTTTTTTTCTTTCATCATCAACAGCAACCAACAATCACAAAAAAAAAAAAAATGTAGAATCTGAAAAAAAATTTCAACACATCATCATCATACATAGATCTATGTCCTCTGTGTGTATACAGAGCTTGTGCTCCGATGTCGAGAAGAATCGGAGATCGAAGATCAAAGGCCGGGTGGTGGAGAAGAATCGGAGATCGGAGGCAGTGATTGACAAGCTGTTGGCACATAAATTTCAACTAAATTTATGGCACGTATGGAGCATATGATACGATGGTTGTAGGTAATCACTTCCTAAAAAAGATCAATATGATCCGTTGAAGTACATAAACAAAACGACGTTGTATCTCAACAATGACACGTGGAGCCTACGAAAGATGACACCATGAGAGCCTACAAAGAAGGACACCACAGGATGAAATCCCAAAGATCAATCCGGTTAATCAAATATACGATTAACCAGATAGCGCTTTTATTCAAAATTCAAATTGCTAATCAAATATACGATTGATTAGATAGCGTTATTATTCAAAATGCAAATGGCGCTATCATTCAATTTGAAATTCAAATTGAAGATGAAGCATTCCTATCACCTGATGGCCCTCCATAAATATGAGGATCATCACACAAGACGGGAGATCGGAGAAAAATCAAAGTGAAAAGATCAGAGAGAGAGAGAGAGAGAAATTGAGAGTTAAAGAAATCGTTACAAGAAAGAAGAAGAGAAGCCTAGAGAACTGTAGAGCCTGCGCTAATGGCGATGAATAGGTAAAGGGTTCCAAACCCAAAAAAAAATTGTATTTTGTATTCGAGGGTTCAAAACCCATAACTATTTCAATAAAATGTTTATTTTTCTTAAATTGTCTTTTGTTGTTTATTTTGTTCTTCATTAATCGGAGGTTTCATTTGTATAAAATGTGTAATTAACGATCTGAAATACAGATCGGAAATAAGAACCTGCTATTCAAATAATCAACACTGTTTAGTCCAAAAAACTAAACAGTGGACATTTGTAACATAAATTTTGAAATGTGTTGAAACACTTCATGTTTTAAAATTTGTGTCTACAAATTCTGGCACGCCCAGTGGGACTTATTTCTCCTCCCATCTCTTGAAGAACAAAATATATATATATAGTTGAAACTTACTAACGTATTCTTTTGTTATAGGAACGCGGAAGCAACTGTCAGGAGACAAACCTACACTCCAGTGGTTCTGAAATCACCAAGGGTGGAGATAGCACCCATCACCCAAGGGGCTCCGGAGCGAATGCTCTTGGCTGTCCCAAAGGTAGAGCCAATGAAATCCTGGAAAGATGCACTTCTTTCCCCTATCACCCAAGGGGCTCCGGAGCGAATGCTCTTGGCTGTCCCGAAGGTAACTGGTGTGACGAAGAAAGTCACACTTCTTCAGAAAGCTGAAGGTTTGAGAAAGATTACTGAAGATTATGTGAAAGCGTCAAAGCAGTACGCAACTGTGAGGGCCACAGCCCGAACGAAGAGCTTTCTAATTCAGGCAAAGGAGGCTAATCAGTTTGCAACTATGACTTTTGTTGCAGCTTCAACGGGGGCAACAAAAAATGTTGTGGCCCAACTACTCAAAAGGGTAGAAGACTCCATTAAAATGGTGGAGTTTGCCCAGAAGAAAGCTTTTGCTAAAAACATGGCCATCATTAGGGCCATTGGGAAGAGGGTAATGACCTAGACTCCTGTTGATGGAAAAAAGGCCCCTGTTGTTGAAAAAACAGTTGCGGCCTACGAACCGATAGTTCTGTTCAGAGCACAAAATCGGTCAAACCAAATCTCAGCCAACTCTCAGGAACACCCATTGGCTCGACAGGGTTCAAATAAGGAATACCCGTTGGCCCGACAGAATAAGGAACATCCGTTGGCCCAACATCCGTTGGCCCGACAAGGTTCGAATAAGGAACACCAGTTGGCCCAACGGGATTTGAAGCAACATCAATTGGTCCGCTCCAAAAATGTAGAGACTGTTTTGAAAATTCATGAGGAATTTGCAAAAACGCAAACGGTTCCTTCTATGCCCCTAGGGGCTCGATTTGATATGTCATCCGGTCCAGTTTCAAAAAGACAAAGGCAAAGAAGAAATAAGGCCTTAAAGAAACTGGAACTAAGAACAGTGGCAATAAATGTTATAGGAGCTATTGAAAGGGCTCTCTCAACAGATGAACGCCAAAAACAAGTTGAAAGTCCTGTCTTTGTTGGAAAATCCAAGGTGGAGGAGGGTAAGCAACCCTTGGGAAATATTTCTACCTTGGTTGAACTATCTATGGATGGAATAAGAAAAGGGCCTGTAACAAGGTCCATAACCCGACAGGTTCAAAACAAAGCATCGCAGTCAGGTGCTTCAAATATGAGTAATGTTGTGGGGATTGATAATCCTTTATACGAACAAGATGATTCTATCTCGTTTATTTCAACGACTATTGGAAACAATGAATTGAAAGATATCAGCAAAGTCACAGTTATGATGGCTGAGGTTGAGAAAGAAGGTGAAAATTTGCAGGTCCAACAGGACCAAGGTCTCAAGGAAAAAGTAGTGGCCCTGCAAGAACAACTCGAGAGAAGAGAACGGGAAATGGCTGCTATGTTGGAGCAAATGCAACAATTGCAGGCCCAAATGACAGGACCAGGAAGTGCACCCAAACAAATGACACAACCTGTTGTGGGAACATCCGTAGGCATACAAAGCACACTAGCCCCAGGGGGCACTGGTCCTTGTTACTCCGATCTAACCAGTGGTGGTATGAATCCAATGCTCATGGCCATGATTGATGATATGGTGAGGAGACAAGTAAAGAAAGTCAAAGAAAAAGATGATGAGAACTTTCGAATAATTACAAAACCTTACCCAGCATGGGTAGATGCTGTTCCATTTCCTTCTGATTTTTCCCAACCAGATTTCAAAATGTTTGATGGAATAGGAGATCCAAGACAACATGTGGCTCATTTCCTTTCAAGATGCGGGCCAATAGCCCATAATGAGGCCCTGTGTCTGCAGCTGTTTGTTCAGTCACTTGAAAGTTCTGCATTCACTTGGTATGCTAACCTTCCTGAGGGATCAATCCTAAATTGGGATTCCATGGTGAAGGAGTTCCTTAAACAGTTCTGCAACACACAAAGGCGAGTTGGAGTACCAGAACTGATTGAGACCAAGCAACGTGACAATGAGTGCATTCTGATTTCATTGCAAGATGGCGGGCTTTGACATTTGCTTGTCCTCAAAAGTTTACGCAATTAGAGTTAATTCGGATGTGCCTTAACAACTTCTGACATGAGCTCTCTACGGCTCTTATGGCCCAAACTTTTGAAGGATTTAATGATCTATGCACTAAAGCTCATGATATGGAGCTCCATCTAGCTAAACGGAGGAGGCCTAGGGCCGTTGAAAGGGTTGAGTCCTCGACTGCAGCTACGATCGAAACCAGAAAGAAGGGTCCTGTTGTAGTAGGGGCTAAAAAGCCCAAGGAATTTAAAAAGATGACTATGAAAGAGAGGTTGGAGAAGAAATATTCTTTCATGGATGATTTGGTTGAAGACCTATTTGAAGATCTGTTGGAGCAAAAGTTGATTGCTCTCCCGGAGGTGAAAAAACCACATGAGGTAGGAAAGACCAACGATCCAAAGTATTGTCCCTACCATCGTTTGATTAGCCATCTGATAAAAGAGTGCTTTGTTCTGAAAGATAAAATTCAGGAACTTTTGGACTCTAAGATTATCGAGCTCCCTCCTCAAGATAAAGCATCTGCTAACCCAATCACTATCGATAACGATAATGAAGGTGAATGGGTTGTTTATCAGTCAAAAAGCATGACGAAAAAACAAAATGCCACAGTGAAAGCTAGAAGTGTGGTTGATTCAACAACACAAAGGCCAAAAGTTTCCAAAAAGCAAAAACCAAAAGTTTCTAAGAAACAGAAAAAAGCAAAAGTAAGTAAGAGAAAAGGAAAGAAGAACCCAAAGAAGGAAAAAGGGGAAA
Source organism: Camellia lanceoleosa (assembly GCA_025200525.1). Classification (NCBI taxonomy): domain Eukaryota; kingdom Viridiplantae; phylum Streptophyta; class Magnoliopsida; order Ericales; family Theaceae; genus Camellia; species Camellia lanceoleosa. Next base: position 22,369,864 of record CM045769.1, on the reverse strand, counting down.
AATTGGTCCCTGATGAGCAGTTAGAGCAAGGTCCTCTTGTCCCAGTCACATTGGAGGAATTTCTACCTTCAAAATTTCAATCAGAGAGTTCGACATACTTTGATAAAAGAAGGAGGAAAAGTTTACTTTGGCCCTTGCCTAACCATCATTGTTTTAAGTGATGATGAGGAAGATGAGGTGAAGTTGGTTCAAAAGTTAGGGAAGAAGATTGCATTACATCTCCTATCTGCATACTTGACTCACGAGTATACACCGGCTTCTCGAATACACACCAAATCTCTCGAATATACACGGCTTCTCCAGTACATACTAGAAGCTCTTTCTCCGAATATTCGCCAAGATACCAAGGTACTATCAAAGCACTCCCGAATATGTAAGGAGAACAGAACAAGGAGACACCAGGTGTAGGTCCGACTCTGAGCTTGTGAAAAAGGCGAAAAAACGACTACACTTCAAGGATGATGAGGTGAATGGCAGGTGTATGTTGGATGATGAAGTATGGAAGCATTCAAGTAAACAAGTAAAGTCATCTCAAGTTGAGGATTCTAATGAAGACTGGGAACTTGACTTTTCTCCTGATGGTTCACCATACGCATCCCCAGCTAGGACATACGATGGAGAAAGTGTATCAAGTGAGCACTTTGACTTTCCCTGTAATGTCATCACTGTGGATGTAAATTTTGAAGAGCAAGAAATACATATCATTCGCAATCTAGGTGATGATGAGAAAGCAAAAATTGAAGCTAGAAGGGAAGCAGAACATCAGGCAAAAGTAACAGTCTGTTTGAAAGATGAGGGTTTTGAAGCCCATCAAAATTTGATTATTGAAAGAAATCAAATTTCTGGACACCCTTTTCCTAATTGGGTTGAATGGGTTCAGTTCCCACGAGGATATGCAGTACCTCGTTTTCCTTTATATAATGGGACAGGTTGTTCAAGGCGCCATTTGGTTCGTTTCCTTGCACAATGTGGAAACACAGTAAAAAGTCAGGCGTTACTTCTACGGCAGTTCGTTCTTTCTTTGAAAGTCAGGCGTTACTTCTACGGCAGTTCGTTCTTTCTTTGGAAGGATGGGCAGCAGATTGGTACTTCAGCCTGCCACCTAATTCAATCCCAGATTGGGACACCATGGCTGATCGATTCTATAGGACATTTTATAAACCATGGCCAATAGAAATTGAGATGTCAGAACATTTGGATGACGAAGGTACATCTTCTCAAACATATGATTTCATAGAAGGCACAATTGATGAGAAGATTGAAACTGCCCTTGACCTTCGAGAGATGGGCACTTATCGCCCAAGGGATTTGTTCCCTTTATGGGTAGAGCAAACACCATTTCCTGAAGGATATGAACTTCCAAATTTTGTCCTATATGAGGGGTATGGAGATCCTCAAAAACATATTAGGCGTTTTTTGAAACAGTGTGGGGAAACAGCTCAAAATGAAGCACTTTGCTTAAAACAATTCCCCCTTTCCTTAGAGGGGATTGCCTTTGATTGATATTGCTCCCTCGATGGAGTCGTGGTGCCTAGTTGGGAGGCCATGAACAATGGTTTTGAAGAATCTCAATGCTTTTATAGGCGTGACTCCCAGTACCTAAGAAATGGGAGAAGAATGCAGCTTCAGGAAGATGGAGAAGTGACTGATGATGATGATCACCCTGCAGCTGGGCCAGTTAACATGGTCCAAATAAGTGAGGGAATAAAAGAAGTTGAGGTCAACGAAAAGGCAGTTGCTGAAGTATGCCAGACTTATTTGACCTACCGGAGGAAATTACGAAATCCTCAAGACCTTTAAATGTCAGAAGTTCCACAAGTTTTGCTAGAGGAAGAGCAAGTGAAATATGATGTACTAGCTCATCTAAAGAAAATTCCAGCATTGTTGAGTGTATATGATGCACTGAAAATGTCTCCAGAGCTTCGAAAGTCTTTAATATATGCCCTGTCCAAGCCAGAGGATTTCCACAAAGAAATCGAGGGTAGAAATCAAGAGAAGGCAACTACATGCATGGCCATGGTAACCTTTGGTGACAAAGACTTGTGTGCTGAAATGACAGACCATAATCAGCCTTTGTTTATCACTGGGCTTATCCATGATGTGAAAATTTCTCGAATTCTGGTTGATAGAGGATCTGCGGTAAACCTCCTGCCTCGAAGGGCCTTAAACTTATTAGGGGTTCGAATTTCACAACTTTGCCCAAGTCGTTTGGTCATTCAAGGATTTAATCAGAATGAACAACGCCCAATGGGGAAGATTGAATTGCGAATCAAGTTTGGGGATATTGAAGGAAACACTGAGTTCTTAGTCATTGATGTAGACACCTCTTACAATGCTTTGCTTGGGAGACCATGGATGCATAATCATCATGCAGTGCCATCAACTTATCACCAATGTATTAAGTACCCGTTGCCTTCACCCAAAAAAGAGGGGACAATTGTGGCTGACAATGATCCATTCGGAGAAGTAGAGGCTTATTATGCTGATGCTCGCTTCTATACAAAAACTTCACAAAGAAAGGGAAAAGATGTGAAGAAGTCTGAAGATGCTCCAAATGTCAAAGAAGCTCTAGAGTCTACTCCAGTTTCAACAAAAAGAACTTTTCGATATGTGCCAAAGTCCGAAAGGAAATTGGGGGCAAAGGCTCTGGCCCTAATAAATCCAATTTTGGATCTCAAGAGTGAGTTCACATTGCCATTAAGGAGGACAGAATGCACCTATGTAGAGAAATATAATAAAATTGTGGTCCCTTCTAAAGGAAAAGGGTCGAAACCCATCATATTCCACTCACTTGGAGATGTTGAACAGAAAGTGAAAGTTGAACAAGTGCCAGAAGAAAACATCTCGAGTTTTGAGAAACCTACTTTCAGTACAGAAATTACACAGATGTTGGTGAAAGTTGGTTTAGATCCTGAAAAAATACCGGAAACAATGACACCCTTTGACTTTGCATTAACACCTTCGCAGAGGCAGGCTATCCAGCAAGGCGGTATTATCACCACTAGGACAGAAGGGTTAGGCTATCAGGGGGGTGAGGAAAAATTTCCAGTAAACATGACTATCACTCAAGATGTGTTGGAAGATGTTGACCAAGATGAAGCTCAACCTGCACCAACAGAATTTGAAGCAGGAGGTCAAGCCACTGTGGATGACCTTCGTGAGGTAAATCTGGGTGATGAAGGAGAAAACAAACCAACCTTCATTAGTGCAAATTTAAAGGAAGAAGAAGCTCGGCAATATATTTCCTTCTTAAAGGAGTATCGTGACATATTTGCATGGAACTACAAGAGATGCCCGTCTTAATCCAGATTGCAATCCATAAGCTTGCAATTCACCCGAGAAACGCCGCTAAATGACCTCAGAGGCTTAATCTCGACCAGAGCATGTACCCAAATTGAACAAGTCGAGCTTATCAATGCAGATTCATCGTGGAAGTCAAATATCCAACTGCTAGCAAACATAGTGCCACCAAGAAAAGAATGGTCAAATCAGGGTTTGCATTGATTTCCGTGATCTCAATGAGGCTTGTCCTAAAGATGACTTTCCTTTGCCCATCACTGAACTTCTTGTAGATGCAACTACTGGATATGAAACCTTGTCTTTTATGGATGGATACTCAGGATACAATCAAATCCAAATGGCATCTGAAGATGAAGAAATGACTGCATTCAGGACTCCGAGAGGAGTCTTTTGCTATAAGGTAATGCCTTTTGGCCTGAAAAATGTTGGGGCCACGTATCAAAGGGCAATGACTATAATTTTTGGTGATATGCTCCATGACACCATCGAATGCTATGTTGATGATCTTGTCGTCAAGACAAAGGAAAAGGAAAACCATGTAGAAGATTTGAGGAAAATCTTCGAACGTTTGAGGAGGAACAAACTCAAGATGAACCCACTAAAATGTGCATTTGGAGTTTCATCAGGAAAATTTCTAGGGTTTGTGGTTCGAAACAAAGGGATTGAAATTGACCCTACCAAGATTAAAGCCATTGCTGAAATGCCTCATCCACGAAATTTGAGGGAATTGAAGGGGCTACAAGGGAGATTGGCCTATATCAGAAGATTTATTTCTAACTTGGCTGGTCGATGTTTGCCATTCTCAAGATTGATGAAAAAGGGTGTTCCATTTGAATGGGATCAAGATTACAAATGCTTTTAATAGTATTAAGGAGTATCTTTTGAAGCCTCCAAAGACTATGAGCCCAATAAAAGGGAAACCACTTTTGTTGTACATAACGATTTGGATGGTTCGTTAGGGAATTGCTGGCACAACATAATGAGTATGGGAAAGAAAATGCCCTGTATTACTTGAGTCGTACTTTGGTTGGGACAGAAGCCAATTACTCTCCTATCGAAAAGACATGTCTTGCCTTGGTGTTCGCCTTGCAAAAACTAAAGCACTATGTCTTGGAACACGAAGTCAAGTTGATATTAAGAGCAGACCCCTTGAAATATATACTTTCACGGCCCATACTTTCAGGAAAATTGCAAAGTGGGTCAGAATTCTCCAACAATTCGCAATTGAATATGTTCCCCAAAGAGCTGTAAAGGGGCAAGCTCTAGCAAATTTTTTGGCAGCACATCCTATACCTGATGACTCACCTCTAGTAACTGATTTACCAGATGAAGAGGTTATGCAAATAGAAATTCAGAAAGGATGGGAGATGTATTTTGATGGAGCTTCAAGGAGTCCAGATGGCAAGAAGCAAGAAGATCCTAAAAACAATAAAGCTGGAATTGAAATTGTGTTTGTGACTCCAGACAATGCTATAATCACCCATTCTTTCGCCTTAAGTGAAGGATGCTCCAATAATGAGGCAGAATATGAAGCTGTAATTGCTGGATTAGAATTGGCATTACAAATTCCTATTGAAGAACTCTCAATTTATGGAGATTCAGAACTGGTGGTAAAGCAATTCCGTGGAGAATACATTGTTAAGAAAACAAGTCTCATCCCATATCATGAAAGGGCTGATCAATTGCTTTCGCAGTTTAAGAAAACACATATTTTCCATGTGAAGAGAAGAACAAATGCTCGAAATGATTCACTTGCAAGTTTGGTCAAGATTACTTACCCTACCAGATAGCAAAACAATTACTATCACGGTAGGTGAAAAAAGGGTGTTACAACCTTTAAAAGAAGTTTCTGACTTGGTTCCAATCTTGGTCGTCACCACGAAAGGAGAAAACGAGGAGGATTGGCGGGAACCATTCATAGCTTACCTCCAACATGGTAGGCTACCTGAAAATAAAGTAAAAAAAATTGAAGTGAGACGCAGGGCTACCAAATTCGTCCTATGGAAAGATGGAACATTATACAAAAGGTCTTTGGATGGAATGTTCATGCGGTGTATAGCCAAGGAGCGTATTCAAGAGGTAATGGTAGAAATACATGCAGGTGTATGTGGAGCACACCAAAGTGGTCCTAAATTACATATGCAACTAAAACGGTTGGGATACTATTGGCCGACTATGATTGCAGATTGCATAGGTTATGCTCAAAGATGCCAAGTCTGCCAATTCCATGGGAACTTTCTCCATCAACCCCCAGAGCCTTTACATTTAACAACTTGTTCTTGGCCATTTGCAGCATGGGGTATGGATATTATTGGTCCTTTTGTACCTCCATCTTCAGCACGATATCGATACATCCTAGTCATCTTGACTATTTCTCAAAATGGGCAGAGGCCGTGGCTTTAAAGGATATAAAAGCACATTTGTCTTCGAGTTCATCGAACCCATATCATTCTGAGTTGAATTCGAAAAAGTGTCATCATGGATAATGGACAGCCGTTCAGGAGTGATGCTTTGAACAAGTTATTTGCTAAGTACAAAATAAAAAACAATCATTCATCAAGATATCATGCACCTGCCAATGGTTTGGCAGAAGCTTTCAACAAGACATTGTGCAAAATTCTTAAGAAGATGGTGGATAAGAACAAAAGATCTTGGCACGAAAAGTTACAAGAAGCTTTGTGGGCTTATCGGACTTCGTACAGAACTCCTACTCAAGCAACCCCTTATTCGTTGGTGTTTGGAGGAGAAGCAGTGTTACCACTTGAGGTTCAAATACCATCATTGTGAGTGGCAATACAAGAGTCCTTAACAGAAGATGAAAGTACAAGAGTGAGGTTGGCTGAGCTGGAGACCCTGGATGAAAGAAGGTTGTTCGCTCAACAGAACTTGGAGATATACCAACAAAGGATGGCAAATGCATTCAATAAAAGAGTGAGGCTTCGTTCCTTTAAAAAGGGAGACTTGGTACTAATGGTTAAAACACCCATAGTAGTCTCACGAAGAACCAAAGGAAAGCTTGAGCCCAAATGGGAAGGACCTTATGTGATTGAGAAGGTTTATTCTAATGGGGCCTATTTGTTGATAACAATGAATGGTGACAGAATCATTCCCCCAACCAATGCAAGGTTCTTGAAGAGATATTACCCTTAAGAAAGCTTGCTAGGTTGAAAACCCGAAAGGGCGACTTAGGCAAAAGTTAGGGCAAAAAAAAAAAAAAAAGAGCCTGCTAGGTTGAAAACCCGAAAGGGCGGCCTAGGCAAAAGTTAAGGCAAAAAGAAAAAAGAGCCTGCTAGGTTGAAAACCCAAAAGGGCGGCCTAGGCAAAAGTTAGGGCAAAGAAAATTTAAAAAAAAAAAAAAAAAAAAACCACCAACGATATTGTATGTGGTTAAACTGCTAAAATATCCCACCGAAATCTAAGGTGGTAAAACATTGGATACTCTTGGCCCGCAAGAGTATAAACTGTGTACGGCCAAACAAAAGTCAAAAACCACCAACGGTATTGTATGTGGTTAAACTGCTAAAATACCTCACCAAAATCTAAGGTGATAAAACATGGGATACTCCTGGCCCGCAAGAGTATAAACTGTGTACGGCTAAAATAAGACAAATCAATGTATTGTATTGAGAAATTTCATATAACAAATAAATCTATTGTGTACGGCTAAAATAAGACAAATCAATGTATTGTATTGAGAAATTTCATATAACAAATAAATCTATCACTGAGCGAAATTTCATAAATACATTATGTTCAGATGAAATAAAAAAAAAAAAAAGAAAAAAAAAAGAAAAAAAGAAAAAAAGTAAAAGTGCATTCATTCATTAAGAGAAGCCTTAGCCCTTTCAAAGGCACGTTCCACAACACTTTGTTGTCCATTCTTCCTCTTGTGTTGGCTCAAAACATTCAGAGCAGTTTGCACGTCTTCTTCTGATTTAGAAACATTCTCGGAAGCTTGTGCAAAATCACACATAAATGATGCATGTTCCGCTTGAGTGGATGACAATTCCTCTTCAAGTTGTTTGAGTAACTCTTTGGTTTGAATAATCCTTTGATTAAGACCCGCAATGCACTCATCCGACTTAATAATTGAAGCAGACAACTGTTCATGTTCGCCAGAAACTTTGTCAAAATGAAGCTTCTTCTCATAGTATTGGGCCTCAAATTCTGCAGTAGACAAGTTTGAAGAATCTGCAAGTTGGGTTTTCAAAGCAAAGCACCCAAGGAATATCTTCACCTTCTCGTAGAAAGAGACGAAGTCTACACCCAAACTCTTCAAAATCATGAAAACGTTGTTTGCTACAGCGATCATGCCATTAACATCCATCATTGATTGGAGAGAAATAGTAAGCCCTTTCTGAATATGGGTGGCTGCTTCATTAGAGGAAGTTCCCAAAAGAACGCTAGATGGAGCAGAGGGTGTTTCAAGTTTGTCAAATAATTTGTTAACCCCATTTGCTTCAAGTAAGTTTGCAAGAATTTGGGCCTCTTCCAAGGTATCAAAAGTAATTTCGTCTATCCCTTCCAATGTGTCAGAAGTATTTTCTGTGAAAATAGAAGGAGATACTCAATGAAAGCATAGAATATATATATATATATATGAATAAAGTATACCTTGGTGTACGGCGTGAAGAGACTTAGGTGGAGGAGGAGACAAGTTGTGATTCCCACAAGTGGACCATGGATTTTGCAATGTGGCATGATCTAAAGAGAAAAGAGTTCCTTGAGTATGTATACATGATAAAATAAAATGAGGTACAAGGAATGAATAAGAATACCCTTAAAGGTAGCCAATGGCATATGCGAGGCAACTGGGGAAGTCCGAGGCGTCCGAGGCGTCCGAGGCGCAGTGTCTAAGAAAAGGAAAGGTATTCAAAATTTATTTAAAAAAAAAAAAAAAAAAAAGAAGAAGAAGAAAAAAGAAGAAGAAGAAGAAGGAAGAAGAAGAATTATACCTTTCTCTAATAGCTTGGATGGCTCGTTCGAAGAAGGAGAAGAAAAACCTACACTTGCTGGGAGCAAATTACTCATCTTGGTCGGTGTGCCATCTAAAAGAGGGGTGTAGTCATAAAACTCATCTTCACTCTCGCTACTTGCATTGAGAGAACAATCAAAAGATTTGGTAGGAGAAGGAATTTCAACACTCTTAATGCGAATACGACCCAAGGCAGTTAATTCATACCCATCTCCCTCAAAGAGTTCTTGAATCATATTCTCATTTTTATCTTCAAGAAAAGAGTACAAGTATGTGCGAAATTGATCCATTGGGGTTTTGGTTGCTACGATGGGTTGGGAAGTAGCTGTACAATCACTGATAGACATAGTCTCTGGAAAAAACTTTGCGAGACTAGAAAATTGAGGACCAGAATCTACTTGCTCAAAGCTAAATCTCATTTTAAATTGAGAGTTACACATATCCTCGAAAAGATGAAGGAGATCTAAAGCCGAGTAACTAGATCGAGAAGGAGCAATAAGTGGTCGATTATTATCCATTCTCTGAGGTGATGATGCTTCCAGAACAATAGGTGAAGATGTTGACCTAGCTCTTGAGTACGAAGGATTCTTCGTCTTTCGGTCTTTAATTGACATATCCAGTTTTCTCTTGCGTGAAGATTTCGGTTGGGAATGAGTAACATATTGAAGCATGGTAAAGGAAGTTCCCAACCACCAATTGGCATAAGGCATGGTTACGTGAGAAGTAGATCGGGGGCCTGGTAACTCCAATGAGACTTTTGTACCACAGCGTAGCATATGGCGCCAGTTGTAATAAAATTTAGCCCATTCAGAGGGTTGCTGACAAGATACATTAAGCGGTGTAGGGCACGCTTGAGCAAACCCAAATTGACGACCGAATCGGTTAGGGGAGTACGGTTCAGAAATGAAATTAAATCCCATTTTAAAAGTTAAAATCCCTTGCCTCAAAGATATAAGATAGCCAAGATGGAAATGTGATATCCTTTCAGAGTCGACCAGAACGCCTGAAGGTTCACTTTCATGGGTAAGAGCCCTAAACTGACACTCCGTACGATAAGTTAGGAGAGAGTCCACAAATGGAAATTTATCATTAAAAAACTGGGCAGCCGATTGGTTTCCAATAAACCCAAGATATGGCATAAAATGAATATCAGGAATTGGACAAATCGACTGAGGATCCCCATGAGAATAAGTCTTGACAAAATATAGAGAAATCCATCCAAAAAAGTAATGTAAAGGACCCTGAACATTTTCCTTCCCAGGTGAAGATGATAATGCCATTTTCCCAAGAGAATGATAGAGGTATGCAAGGACGGGGATGGCCAGGCTAAATAAGGTTCCACCTGCCATTTTGGTGGCTACATGAAAGGTCGTCAGACGAATTTCCCCGGAAGAGTGAGGGAAGACAAATCCGCTAAGCCAACTTGCCAAAAAACCAGAAAGATACACATCATCAGGGATTCTGTCTTTTCGTTGAAAACCACTAATCGAAGTTGGGGATTCGTCAATGAATTTGACAGTCCAGTGGTTAAACTTCTTGGATTGCAAAGAGCTAGCATAAATGTTGAACAGCCCACGGCACGCCTTGGATGTCTTGGACGAATATAAAGTGTCGTTGGAGGGGGTGAACTCTTCATAAAACTCACCACGAATGGGGAGCCCGCTAATGCGATGAAGGTCCCATAAAGAGATCCCAAGTTCGCCGTAAATGGTGTGGAAAGTGTTGGTGTCGGGTGACCACCGCTCTAAGAATCCTTTGAGTAGGGAGACATTCCTAGCATATGCAAATTGGGATACATAGATTACAGCATAAATCCCACATTTCTTCAAAATAGGGGCAAATGTGGAAAGAACATAATTCAACCAAAAAATCCATATGGGGGATTGCAAATGGGTAGAAATGCCGCGGACATTAAAAGAATCATCCCACTTTAGTTTTTCATGCTTCATTCTCTTAAGAAGAGTACTAAATTCAGAGCAGTCAAGGTCTTCAGAAAATGGACGAAGGATTGAGACAGGGAATGAACCAATTGATTTGGAGTGCCCTTTCTCGAGAATCTCACAGCAGTTTCGAATTCCTGTATAGACCAAGTCTTCGGAAGCCGCATGTAAAGGGATGTAGGGATCCAACTCGGTGGGTGACAATAAAGCAGTGATGGGTTTGTGCCGAATTATTTTCGGACCAGATTTATCCAGTACATCCCTCTCGTCACGTCGAAGATATTCAAGTGTCTTGTCCATGCTTCCTAAAAAAAATAAAAAAAAAATTAAAAAAAAATGGTTAATGAAGGCAAAATGTCATAATATAAAGAAATTGACAAAAGCCCCTTGACCAATGACTCAATCCATTGGGGTGACGGACACATTCACTGCCAAGGCTTCAAGCCATTGGGGTGACGGATACATTCACTGCCAAGGCTTCGAGTCATTGGGGTGACGGACACATTCACTGCCAAGGCTTCGAGTCGCTGGGGTGACGGACACATTCACTGCCAAGGACTCAAGCCATTGGGGTGAATGACACAATCACTGCCAAGGACTCAAGCCGTTGGGGTGAATGACACAATCACTGCCAAGGACTCAAGCCGTTGGGGTGACAGACACAATCACTGCCAAGGACTCAAGCCGTTAGGGTGACGGACACAATCACTGCCAAGGACTCAAGCCGTTGGGGTGACGGACACATTCACTGCCAAGAACTCGAACCGTTGGGGTGAATGACACATTCACTGCCAAGAACTCGAACCGTTGGGGTGACGGACACAATCACTGCCAAGAACTCGAACCGTTGGGGTGACGGACACATTCACTGCCAAGGCTTCAAGCCATTGGGGTAACGGATACATTCACTGCCAAGGCTTCAAGCCGTTGGGGTAACGGACACATTCACTGCCAAGGCTTCAAGCCGTTGGGGTGACGGACACAATCACTGCCAAGGATTCAAGCCGTTGGGGTGACGGACACAATCACTGCCAAGGATTCAAGCCGTTGGGGTGACGGACACAATCACTGCCAAGGATTCAAGCGGTTGGGGTGACGGACACATTCACTGCCAAGGATTCAAGCCGTTGGGGTGACGGTCACATTCACTGCCAAGGATTCAAGCCGTTGGGGTGACGGACACAATCACTGCCAAGGACTCAAGCCGTTGGGGTGAAGGACACAATCACTGCCAAGGTTTCAAGCCATTGGGGTGAATGACACAATCACTGCCAAGGATTCAAGCTATTGGGGTGAATGGACACAATCACTGCCAATGATTCATGGCATTGGGGTGAAAGGACACAATCACTGCCAAGGATTCAAGCCACTTATTGCCATTAGGCTAGGAGGGGCAATGATACCTGCAAATAAATTCCAACGCCTTGCGTCTTGCCTGCAAAAGCGATAAAAAGACATGAAATAATTGTTAACCAAAAAAAAAAAAAAAGTCATCATGATTCGTACAATTAAAATTCACTTGCACGAATCACGAGGGACAAGGTTGATTCGACTTTTAACAAAAATTGGCCAATTGTACAAAGGGCTGGTACTTATACAATATAAAATAAAAGGTAGCAGGCTTTAAAAAAAATCGATTTTCAAAAAAAAAAAAAAAAAAAAAAAAAAAAAAAACGAACTAAAAAAAATGTTCATATTTGGGTTTAGCAAAATCTGCTGCTACAAAAAAAGGATAGTAGGTTTTTCTTTAAACAAGAAAAGTCTTTGTTTGAGCTCATAGTTTAAAAAAAAATAAAAATAAAAAAATAATCTCATTTTGTTTGGTCTAGTTAAATTTTTGTTGAACTGCAAACCAGTGTTGATAGGAATTTTAATTGAGTCCTACAAAATTAATCACGTGGAGCCCGAATAAAGTGATATACGTTTGGCTGGAAACCTTCACTTTATCCATGTATTTCTCGTTTGTTTCATCATGGACATCATTTGGTTTGTCCCCTATTATACGGTGAAGATTATCTTGAATAATCCCGTTGTATGCTGTGTTTCAAAGAAAAAGGACCAACAATCCTTTTAAAGATCAATGGATAATGAAAATTTATATCTGGAGGGTACTTTAAAAGTCACTTCTCCCGTGTATGACTTTTGTTGGTCTATAAAATAAATTTTTGTTTGGCCAAGGACCATTGATCTTTTCGACCCCCCCCCCCCCCCCAAAAAAAAAAAAAAAGAAAAAAAAAAAAGGGTATCCATGAAGCTAGTGTGGGAATTAAAAAGACAACCCATGTTGGTTTGTTCTTCCAAAATTAAAAAAAAAATAAAAAAAAAACCTTCTAAACAGTTTGAAACTTTTGTTTGGTCTATTTAGATTAGATTAAAAAAAAAAAAAAATTCTGTTTTGATTAGATTAGATTTAGATTAGATTCAAAAAATAAATAAATAAATAAATAAATAAATAAATAAATAAATAAATAAATCTGTTTTTCTAGCAAAATCTGCTGTTACAAAAAGGGTAGTCTGCTGTTGGCACCTAAATTTCAAAAAAAAAAAAAAAAAAAAAAAATTGCTTTTGAAAAAAGCATGAAGAAAAAAAACAAAAAAAAAAAAAAATGCCAAAGTAAAAGTTGATTGCTCTACCTGCCACTTCTGATTTGTTGAAACCTTGGCAGTGCTTTGCTTCAATAAAAAAGGGGGTTTTGTTTGGCACACATAAAAAAAAAAAAAAAAAAAAAAAAAAAACTGCGTTGGTTTATTCTTCAAAAAAATTTTGTGTTCATATTTGGGTTTTAAAAAAAAAAAAATACATGCTATTACAAAAGAAAAGCATACCTGATTAAAATAAAAAAAGGAGACTGCTGAAAATTGCTGAAAAAAAAAATTCTGTTGGAAGAACAAAGTTATAGAAGGAAAAATATCTATTGTCTACATGCATGGATAGGTATTATATAAGCAAATTTTTTTTGCTTAAGAAGAGAGGTAGTGGTCTCCTAAAATACTTCAAAGAAGTAAGAGTTTGTGTAAGATTAGAAATCCTACCAATGCCAAACCATCCTATTCCATTTAGACAAACTCCTAATATATATATATATATCTCTGCTGTAAAAAAAAAAATCTGATCCTTAAAAATGTGGCAAGTTGGAGACCCACAAAAGAAAAGGCCCAATTTAAAAATAGTGGCCTAGAAAAGGAAGGGTCCATGATGGTCTAGAAAAATTCATGATGGCCTACAAAAAAAAATGGTGGCAAGTTGGAGGTCCACAAAAGAAAAGGCCCAATTAAAAAAATGGTGGCCTAGAAAAGGAAAGATCCATGATGATCTAGGAAAATTCATGATAGCCTAAAAAAAAAAAAAAAAAAAGAAAAGAAAAATAGAGAAAAAAAAAAGTCAGGCCCATAAGAAGGACCCATGCAACAAAGTAAATGGCCCATGAACTATAAAGGGCAATTAACCCTTTATTTTTAAATAAAAAAAAAGATCAAGTCCACAAAAAGGGCCCATGAAGAAAAAGAGCCGTCAACCCCCCAAAAAAATATTATAAAAAAAAAAGAAAAAGGAAGAGGCCAGGGATCAAAGCAAAGAAATAATCCCATCCAAGACCTGAAGATCATCCAAATAAAAGTGCCAAATTGTCGTGACTCGCACAATTAAGAAAATTCACTTGTGCATGTCACGAGGGGCATTTGTTGGCACATAAATTTCAACTAAATTTATGACACGTATGGAGCATATGATAGGAAGGTTGCAGGCAATCACTTCCTAAAAAAGATCAATATGATCCGTTGAAGTACATAAACAAAACGACGTTGTATCTCAACAATGACACGTGGAGCCTACGAAAGATGATACCTGTAGAGCCTACAGCAAGGACACCACACATGATGAAATCCCAAAGATCAATCCGGTTAATCAAATATACGATTAACCAGATAGCGCTTTTATTCAAAATTCAAATTGCTAATCAAATATACAATTGATTAGATAGCGTTATTATTCAAAATGCAAATGGCGCTATCATTCAATTTGAAATTCAAATTGAAGATGAAGCATTCCTATCACCTGATGGCCCTCCATAAATATGAGGATCATCACACAAGACGGGAGATCGGAGAAAAATCAAAGTGAAAAGATCAGAGAGAGAGAGAAATTGAGAGTTAAAGAAATCGTTACAAGAAAGAGGAAGAGAAGCCTAGAGAACTGTAGAGCCTGCGCTAATGGCGATGAATAGGTAAAGGGTTCCAAACCCAAAAAAAAATTGTATTTTGTATTCGAGGGTTCAAAACCCATAACTATTTCAATAAAATATTTATTTTTCTTAAATTGTCTTTTGTTGTTTATTTTGTTCTTCATTAATCGGAGGTTTCATTTGTATAAAATGTGTAATTAACGATCTGAAATACAGATCGGAAATAAGAACCTGCTATTCAAATAATCAACACTGTTTAGTCCAAAAAACTAAACAGTGGACATTTGTAACATAAATTTTGAAATGTGTTGAAATATTTCATGTTTTAAAATTTGTGTCTACACAGGCGGTGGAGAAGAATCGGAGATCGGAGGCGGCGAGAGGGTTTTGAAGAGTTTCAGCGGCTCCGACTTCTCCACGCAACACAGAGACGAGAGGGATGAGCGAGTTCAGAGAGGAGAGAATGTTGGGTATAATAAAGAGAAAGAGAAAGAGAAAGAGAAAGAAAGAGATATAAAATAAGGGGAAAAGAGAGAGTGAGTCATGGGGAGGGAGAGAGTGTTGTAATTTTCGAGCCATTCGGGACGGAGCATTTCGAGCTAAGAAACATTAGTCTTCTTGTTTTTGTAAAAAGGGTGAGTGATTTTTTAATAAAATCACTTGGGTTATGTGCTCACAACTAGTTGGTTGGAGTAATCAGGATTGATCAATTGTTAAGGTTCAGTGAAGAAATCTCAAGGAGAATCTTGAAGAGTGGACGTAGGTTTGGTTTGAGGCAAACCACTATAAATTATATGTTTGCTTTCTCTTCCCTTTGCTTTAGTTATTTTTATTAGTCTTATTTATATTGCTTCATATTTTTTTTTAATTTATTTCTCATTTGGATTAAATTTTAATTTATTACTCTCATCTTTATTGCTTCATATTTTTATTTGTTTATTATTTGTTGTTGTTTTTTTTTTTTAATTTAGCAATTCATTTAGAAATCCAATTCACTCCTCTCATGGGTTACTTTCTGGGTAACAATTTATCCGACATGTAAAACAAAAATTTAAAAATAATCACACTGTTTAGTTTTTAGTTTTTAGAATTTACTTTTCAGAAAATTCTACTTTTTCGTTTTTCTTATTTTTTTGTTTTCACTGAATTTTTTAAATATTTTAAGTAAATTTTTTTTTTAAATTTTTAGACATACCTAACATAAATATACTTAAAAGTATAATATTTGTGAAAAAAAATCTTTAAAAAATTCACTAAATACCAAAAATACAATAAAAATATAAAAGCTCAGTACATTTTTCATATTTTTGTGTATTTATTAATTTTTTAAAATATTTTTTCACGAATATTTTACTATTTAGATACATCTAAGTAAGGTGCATCTAAAAATGTTTTTAAAAAAAAATTACTTAAAATTTTAAAAATATTTACTAAAAACAAAAAAAAAATAAAAAAACTCAATTTCTAAAAAACTGAATTCAAAAAATTGAAACCAAACACACTGAATATATTTTTGTGTTAAATTTTTAATTCTTTGTTCACGAATTAAAAGTATTTATTGAGATCTTTTAATTAGTGATTTTTTAAATAAAAAAAAATCGATACATGAATACATTATTTTTAATTTTTTATGTCAGACAAATAATTTAAAATAGAAGAAATATTAAATTGGTAAAGGACTTTTCAAATATATGTAGAAATTGTATTATGCTTATGGGTGATGGTGTTTAGTTTTATTTATTTATTTATTTTTGTCTTAGATATGTGGGTAAAATTTTCAAAGTGGGCTCTTTGATAAAATTAATAAAATAACATTATGAGTTTTAAAAAGTTCGGAGACTTTTTTCAGTTTTAGCCATGAGCTGCCCATGGGTATCACGGTTATATTGAGAAACAAAAAAAATTCAAATGAAAATTTAAGAATATATTTGATGGGTTTGGTTATGGTGTGCAACTTACACCTTATACCTTATATTTACACCTTACACTTACACCTTTTGTGAAAAATTAAACCTTACACTTACACTTTTTTTGAGGTTGCACACCATATGCAACCCACTTACACCTTACACCTTACACTTACACCTTATACTTATATTTACACCTTACACTTACACCTTTTGTGTAAGTGACACATGATGTGCACTTGCACACTTAAAAAAACTCCATATTTGATTCATCAAACAAAAGAAAAGTAGGTGAATATGTTTTTCATTATCCCTTTCAGGTCTCTTGCCACAACCACACGATCGCTAACTACCATCACTACCCGCGGGTTGAACAAACACGGCAACATAGAAATTATAACATTAATTAATTTATTAGAGTGGTACACAAGATGTCAACGAACATCTTGGATTTCATTAGGGCCCCGTTTTGGAATAAGCTAATTTAGTAATTTTTTAACTATTTAACTAAAATATGAGTTAAAAAAAACTAGTATGTTTGTAATGACTTTTTGACTTTTTATGAAAAGATATGCAAAAAGTAGAGATAAAAGAGAATCTTTGACTTTTTGGTATGGGTTGTTGGCTTTTTGGCTAAATTAGTAACTTTTTGACTTTTTGACTAAAAGGGAGAGTTCCCAAACGAGGCCTAAGTACATTTTTACCATTTAAGTAATATATATATATATATATTATAATATTAATTAATTTATTGTTTTATTTAAAATAAATTATAGTTTGCAACTATGCACTTTGCACCAAATTTTACTTTGATCTATACACATGAAATTATGACAGTCAACCCATACACTTCTGGTCAAATCACACTGTGCTTCCTACACATGAAATTGTGATGGTCAATCCCTATATCCCTACACAAGTGTCAATGTCTCCCTTTTTGTTACTCTTTGTTTAAATCTTTAATAGAATCTAATCAAGTGATAAGAATGTGACTATGATATGAGAGTTAGAGAGGAAAATCACCTACATTTTTCACCAATACACATTTTGTTTCAAAATTTACATCAAATTATGACTGTATTAGAGTAAAACAAAGCGCAGATTGTGAACGATTAAGAAGAACTATGGTTTTGCATAAATTAGAATCACGAAACTTTTTTTTTCACGGTAATACAATCTTTTGTCTATTTATCTCACCTTTCTCTTCGATTTTTTTGTTGCATTTTTTTTTATATATTTTATTTTAAAAACTCTATTTTCTTACCATTTCATCCGAATTTTTAGCATTCGAAAGTGTGTGTATATATATATATATATGTTATTATATAACTCTCACATGCTTATCATATTAGTAGAAAATAAGGATGATTTTTCTCTTTTACCCTCATTTCGTAATCACATTTTTGTCACATAATTGGATTTTGTTAAAGATTTAAAAATGAAGTAACATAAGAAAGAGATTGACACTTGTGTAGGGACCAAAATGAGATTTGATTGACTGTCTGTTATGATTTCATGTGTAGGGACCAAAGTGAAATTTGACCAGAAGTATAAGGCGTTGACTGTCATGATTTCATATATAAGAACCAAAATAAGATTTGGTGTAAAGTACATGAGTGCAAAGTGTAATTTACCCTTTTATTTATTAGGAATCGCGTTGCCACCCGTTAATAGATATTAAGAGATCAATTTCTATAATAATGCAAGTTGTTACTAAAAAAGCTATAAAACACAAAAATTAGCGATAAAATTATAAAAATACTATATATACAAAATAATTTCCTCAAGCAATGTTTATTTTTTTATGCAAATTTTGGTTCTAAACAAATATTGTAATTCATTAAAAAATATTCAATTTTGTTATTAAAAATATAACGGTATTTTGATAACTAAAGTATTTAGTTTCTAAAAAATTATTTTATCTCTAAATTTGTATCGGTTAAATTACACTAACAATTCTTGTAGTTTGGGGCTTCTGTCATTTTGATCCATAACTTTTCAATTATGATACATTTGACTCTAAATTTTGAATTTTGTTCCAAACAAGGACAATGAAAAAATGTTTCCTTTGTAAGCGGTCTATTTTAAAGGCAAAGTCGCCATACAACTTATTTTTTGTTGGTTGACTTATATGTTGTTTGAAATGTAATAGCATTTTTTTTAATAAATAAAGTTGACACTTTCTTAGTTATAAAGTTCTGTTTGGTTTGGTTTTCAGAATCTATTTTCAAAAATTTCTTCTAAGAAATTAAAAATTAAATTGGTGAAAAAAAATTAAAAACACATCATTTTTATATAATTTTATTTTTTTGGGTGGGTAGAAATAATTTTTTTGATATTTATTTTCATTAAATTAGTTTCTATTTTTTCAAAAGTCAAACATGACAACAATTTTGATTTTATTATTAAACCAATCTATTAAATCCAAAAATCCAAAACTAAAAACATTATATATATATATATATTTTTTGGGTACAACGGAATTAAAACAACAAATGAGGAACTAAGTCCTCATCCTACCCAAGCCTATCATATCATAAACAAGCAGCTCTCTTCACTCAGCTGGTGGATCATTCATCACTAGCATTTCTTCGAGTTGATTGGCTCCCATTTTTGCCAAAAAATCAGCACGCAAATTTCCAAAAAAACATTACATATATATATATTAAACATATCCATTACACATTAAAAGTCTAATAACCATCCATTATATAATAATCATCCAAAAATATCTGTTAACAATAAAAACATATATATATATATATATATATTACTTGATAATCATCCAAAAAAATTAACAAAAACAACTACCAATTATACGATCATCATCCAAACACATACTAAAAATTTAATTGGTAAAAAAAATATATATATATATAAAATATAAAAGATTTATCATTTTTATATAATTTTATCTTTGGTAGATAGAAATAATTTTTTAAAATTCAAAAATAACTTTTTGACATTTGTTTTTGTCAAACTAATTTATATTTTATCCAATTGACAACTTTACTCTTCAAATGGAGCATTTGTCGTTTTCAAACGAAACGGTGCCTTTAATTATCCTTATTTAAAACGAGATTCAAAATTAGAGTCAAATGTATTACAATTAAAATGTTAGAAATCAAAGTGACACAAATATAATTCGTCCATTTTCATCTCTAAAATTATAACTTACTGTTGTTCACCATAACTAACATGCCAACAACCACCTCTACTAGATCGATCCCACACACCATCTTCCACCACCATGTTTTAGCCATCAAAAGGTCTGAAACCACTGCATAGTCATCAAATGTTATGGATAAATTATATTGAATTACTTTTATTAAATAGTTAGGAGACAAACGATAACCTACTTAATCCATATTGTATTTTTTATTGATCAAGAGTACGACGTAGGTAATATTTAATAGGGCATTCGGTTCATAAATCCAATTTTGAATTTTGTTTGTCTAAAGGTCCACACTCTAAAATACTTTGTCCATAAAGAAAAGCTACCGCAAAATAACCAAACTACCCATATATATATATATATATATATTTAAGAGTGGGCAACGGTTTATCCGACCCGTACAACTTGGCCAAACCGACCATACCTGCATGCATAAATAGGGCAGGTGTGGGTCTATTTTTAAATTCAAAATCAAGTTCGGGTCAGATCTGACCCTACCTGTGCAAATCCACAATCCACCCGCAGATTATGTTTAAAATAAAAAAAAAATCCCACTCATATTGAACTAAACAAATCTTCATTCTTTTGGTCCTTATCTATCTCTCTACCTAGATCTCTCTCTCTCTCTCTCTCTCTCTCTCTCTCTCTCTCTCTCATCTCACGTACCTCTCTCTTCTCCTCCTTATCGCCGTCACCACCACCACCTCTCGCCCCTTGCTCGCCGTCTCTTTCATCTCCTCCCCGTCACCATCTCTCTCATCTCCTCCCTGTCGCAGATCAGCCCCTACTCTAGCGCCGCTCCATCACCTCTCACACATCAACCTAACCATATCGTTGGTTGCTTGCCGTTGTCCCCTCCTCTTCTCCCTGTCATCGTCGCCCAATCGCAAACCAGATCTGGAGATGCTAGATCTAGAAGATGTAGAAACTAGAAAAAAAAAGAAAAAAAGTTTGTTTCTGTCATGACCCGAACTCGCCCCTATGGATTAAGGTCATAACTGGCTAGTAATCATGAGATTACCTACGGCCTCAAACCGAATAAAACATATTCCAATAAAGTTAAGGGGCCAAAACGGAAGCAATCTTAAACTTTTGTCCAATGAGCTATGCTTACATGGCAAATCAAAACATTTCACATATACTTAATAATAACTCACACCACATATCAATAGTTAACATCTTGTGTACCCAGGATCATTCAAACACATAGTCAGCCATGCCAAAAGCTTATACACATAAATGGTCTATCATGACCAATAGAAGTAGCAAAAGAAATACAAAGATCATAAACAAAGCCTCTTGCGTGAGGCACCTGAGCTGACTTCACAAAACTCGGGTTCCTTTCTCAAATTCCACTAAGGCTGGGGTTGAACGTCCCTTTGCTCACCTACATACATATAAATGAGAGTGAGCTAACGCTCAGTGAATAATATCAAAATAAAGAGGTTAATGAATGAGATTCGTTCATAAATGAATCATACTTATAATGTACATATTTGAACCACTATTCTCATTCACACTAGATTTACAAATCTCAACAAAGCAAAACGACCTTAGGTCCAACACATCATGTCCATATGCAAAACGACCTCAGGTCCAATCTTTATATAAAACAATACGACCTCGGGTCCATCCATACAAAATGACCTTTTGGTCTAACCAACTCTCTATTCAAAACAACCTTTGGTCCAATTCGAACACATCAAACGGCCTCGGGCCCAATTCAAACATATCAGGCATATCAAACGGCCTTGGGTCTATTCTCTTTATATTTGTATCCATGCGTATTTCATATTCATGATCATGATCCCTTTCATTTTAATGACCTTTGGCCCATCACGGTATCCCAACACATCAAATGACATATTCAAACAGCCTTTGGCCCATCTTTGCATTCATGTCTAACGGCCTGTGGCCCAATTGTTCATATCCGATGGCCTTTGGCCCAATCATTCATGTCCGACGGCCTTTGGCCCAATCATTCATGTCCAACGGCCTTTGGCCCAATAATTCATGTCAGACGACCTTAGGCCCAATTCAAATATATCAAACATATCAACGGCAAACAGCAAACGGCAAACGGCAAATGGCCTTAGGCCCAATTCAAATATATCAAACCTATCTATACAAATTAGGCATATAAAATACTCATTCATATTTCAAATCAACAAATCCATGGAGCTTATACAGAAGTAGCATTTGGAAAGTAACATACTTGAAAATATCTTTACTAAGATATTACTCACTGTGATCTGTCGGTGGATTTGCTCTCGTGCTCGACTTTACACATTTCATGAACATAATGGGTCACAAACGATTCAATCCGTTCTTAATTCATACATTCCTCTTAGGCTTCTTTCTTATCATTTTAACTCATTCAGAATGCTCGATGCATGCCTAAGAGTGCTTAGAAACGAAAGAGAACGGATAACAAATCATAAAACCACTTTTCAAAATATCTGGAACAGGGATCCCCGCTTGAGTGCAGCTTTCGCCGCTCGAGCGGACCCCTTTGGTCTGCAAAAATACTAGTTGCCTCATTTTTACGCTCGAGCGTGATTTCGGACGCTCAAGCTGAAAGTCAAACTAAATGGCTCCCAGCTCGAGCGTGAATCTACCCGCTCGAGCAGACGTCCATGTCTGCAAAAGTTCTAGGAACCAACATTCTACGCTCGAGCGGACATGCCAAATTCTAGGATTTCCAGAATTGTTTTTGAAGCTCAAACTTGACATTCAAAGGTGCAAAACTCATATTTTTGACTCAAAAGCATGGAAGGACATCATATAACACTAGAACATGAGTAATTTGGAACCAATTGACCAAAATCATGGTCCACCTCATAAATTATCTTGAATTCTTTTCATAATTCTCAAAACCCATGTACTCAACTTCATACAATTTCCATATCCTCATCTATCATGCATGCATGTCAATTCTTGGCTTCATCTCTATTTCAAATAATACAAATGACACTTATAATCATGAAACTCATGAAAATTATGCATGCATGTGAGATTTGGTGCCCAATTCCTCTTGTTCAACATGATTCATGTTTGAATGTATAAAATCATGGCAATTATGCACATGCAGGTACACACAAGCACCAAATTCATCAATTTCAACTCAAATTATGTTCTTGGTGGCCATCTAACTTGAATTCACAAAATTACAACTTCAAACTTATGAATTCATAACCAATTACTCACTTAGAAGCTCAAATCTTCCAAGTTATGGTTAATTCTTGAGTTAATCCACTTGATTCTCCAATTTTCTTGCAAAATCTACAATGTTGGCCCTTTTCTCTCTCTAAATTCGGCCATCTCTCTCTCTAGAGTATGATTTTCAGATTTTGAGCTCCAAGCCAAATGAATATGAGTGTAATAAGGCCCTTATATATGTTGGCCTAATTAAATTGATTAAGGCTAAGTAATTGAGCCTAATTTAATCATTCTGAATCTAATTATTTTGATCCGAATCAATTTTTAATTAAATTTCACCATAGGCTCTAAAAATTACGCCAATCACAATGGCCGAGTCAATTTTGGTTTCTGTGGTCGAGAAGGCCTTCAATTTTTAGTTCAAAGCACATATTCTAACAGTTTTTCCTACGGTGAACAGATATAAATTCAAAACTACATATATTCATACAAATGGCACTCAAAATCATATTAAACACATAGTCACAATCATAATCAAGATTAATTAGCATAACACGGACCAGGGTTATCATAGTTTCATTGCACAAAGGTATGAATCCTAGATCTGGAATCCTCCATCTTCATTTATTTAGGGTTTGCTAGTTGTGTTGTGGGTATGGGTGTTTATTGGCTGGGTTATACAAGTACCCTCTCTCTCTGTCTCTGGGTCCTAATTTTTTAAACAGTTTTGACTATGAAGTTCTTCAACACCAATTTTCATTGCTAGGTTGGAGAATTTTTTTTTTCTTGCAGATTCAAGGTTTGGGTGTTTCAGGCTTGGTTGTGGGTTTGTAAACTTTTGTTTGTAGCTTTTTGCTTTGTTTATTTAATAAAAAAAATATTTTCATTGTTGTATGTGAAAATGTTGCATTGTTTATTTAATAAAAAAATGTTTTCATTGTTGTATATGAAAATGTTGCTTTGTTTATTTAATAAAAAAATTGTTTTCGTTGTCGTTTTATTTATTTAATAAAAATGTTGCTGGTTCTGGAATTCTCCTTGTCTTTTTATTGTTTTATGGCTTCAAAAAGTGGGGAAGGCGAAGCCCCAACGCAAAAGCCCAAAAATAAAATTTCAAAAAAAAAAAAAAAAAAACTAAAAATGTCTATTTCACAAACCACTTGTAACCATCCGCACAATCGCATGACCCACCCGTTTAATCTGCAACCCGTACTGCGGGTGGACGCGGTTCCATTTTTTTCCAACCCCGCACCCATCAGGCAGGTCCAACTTGTCATCCGAACCACACAGAACTGATCCATGACCACCCCTATATATATTCTATCTTAAAATAAACTCTAACCCGTCCACTTCTCTCTCTCTTTTCCCTCCATCTCTCTACCTTTAGTTTCTCTCTCTCTCTCTTTAAAACCCTTCCCCCACCGTCGCCCTCTCCGACACCACCACCACCACCACTACCACCACCATTGTCCTTTCACTACCATTCCCCGTTGTCATCCTTCCCCTTGAATCTAACCGTAACCTTAACCTCAACCCTAGTTTTACAATCTTAGATCATCATTATCAATCTCAAATCCAGGTCTCTCTAATGGCAAAGGAGAGATGCAACGGTGAGCCGCTCTTCTCCATTGCTATGAGATCTAGATCCGTAGCTCGTCGGATAGATCTGGAAGAGGACCTAGAGTGGATCTATTCTTTTCTCTCTGGCCTTTGCGACAACATCGAGATCTTTAGATCTACATATATCTAAAGTCAATTTACCTAGGGTTTCTCTTTCTCTCTTACACACACACACACACACACACACACACACACACACAAAGAAATGGCGAAAGAAGCTCCTAGTCCTAGTGTAGTATGTTGAAGCAACATTATGAAGCAGAAAGTAGTTGCCCCGAACCAACTCCGGCACGGCATCAGTGCGGTGACAAATCGAGTGGTGGTGGAGAGCTACAAGTCCACAAAAGGCATCGTCGTCGTAGTAATGGATGCCAATGCCATCATACAAGGCGGAGAGAGATTCTCCAACTGCACCGACAAGTTTTTATCTGTCTCTGAAGTCATAGATGAGGTCTGAGACTGTTTGCCCCATTATCGCCTCAATTTCGTCCCCTTCACCTTTGACACCAATAATCCCTCTCCCGATTCCCAAAAAATTGTATTTTCTTCTCTCTTTCTCTCTCTATATATATACGCATACACTTTGTGTTCTTTGTTGTTTCTAGTGTTCCAACTATACGGGATAATTTGGAAAGTATTTAATTGTTGAGAAAGTGATGCTTTAGAGTTTCTCACTTGGCTAAATTTTGAAATTTGAAATTATCATAGTTTGTAATCTTGATTGGGATTGTGATTATTAAGTTTTTTTTTTTTAGTTTTTTTATTGTAAAAATCTATGTTCAGCTCTATGTGGTATTGAATGGTTTGGATCTGAATTTGTGGCCGTATGGCAGGTGATCTCCGACTTCTTCACTATCGACGACTGAACCATTGTCACCCTTAGAAGAAGACAAAGAGAGTCAGTGACGATAATGATCCATGGAAGTTGAATGCATTAGAGAATTTGAACATAGATTCCTCTTCATTTTTGTTTTTTTTTTTTTTTCCCTTTCTTGGCTTAGATCTATTTTATTTATTTATTTGTTGTTGTTGATAATGATAAAGAAGAAACATATTGCAACAAATTAAAAAAAATAACAGATATGACAGATCTGTTTTGAACAGATAATAAGATTTGAACAGTTAAGATAATAGGACAAATCTGTGCAAAATTTGAACTGATAATAAAATATGTTCAAAATTTTAACAAATAAAAAATTTTAAACAGATAAAATATTTGAACACATAAGTGAAGAAATTGAACAAATAATAAAATTTGGATAAATATTTGAACAGATAAGAAATTTCAATAGATAGATATTCCAGCATATTGATATAAGTTAAAATGAGAATTTCAACAAAAAGAGAGATAGAGAAAAGGGATGTATAAATTCAACAGATCAAGTGGTAAATTTCAACATATAGTAAATTTTTAAACAGATAAGGGGAAAAATTAAACAAATAGTCAAAAAATTTGAACAGACAGTTAAAAAATTTGAACAAATAAATATAAATTTGAACAGATAGAAAAGAATTTGAACAGATAGTAAAAAAAGTCAACAGATAAATTGAGGGATAAATTTGTAAACAAAATGTTCTCCAAAATCAATAAAAGGATTTCTCACTAAACTATTTTATAAAAGGTGAATATCTCACCAATAAAAAAATATCTCCTAAATCTAAAGCCTTAAACAAATGTTAAATTGGATTTTTTAACAACAATCTCTATTTATAATTTTCCATCTTCTCCAGCCAAGACTACTGCCGCACCATGACGACACAAGCATGAAGATTTTATTAGTAATTAATTTTTTCTATTTTAAAAAAAGAAAATTGAAAAAGGTAATCGAATCTAATCAATTTTCTATATTGGATTAGTAATTACATCTTATCTTGTGCTATCTTGTTTGAATAAATTACAAATACGTATTTTTAAAATACAAACTGCTTCTTTGTGATTCTAAAAATTACAAATATCTCATTAACTAAAATTTTTATTTAACAGAATTATTAGAAGGGTTTAGTTAACGAATGCCCTAAGGACATTGGTTAAGAATATTTAAATTAATTGTAAATTACATGTTACACACTCCCATGCATTATGTATAAGCATTTCAAGTTTCTTATCAAGTGTCCTAAGGACACTCATTAACAAAACCCTCAATAGAAAAATAAAATTCCTAACTACACTTCTATAACAATAAAATTACTTAAATTATTAATTAAAATATATTTATGATATAATTAAAAATTGTTAATTGACTTTATGATTTGTTAATAAAAAAGGGTAATTTGTTATACAATTAAAAACTTGAAGGGAGATGATGTAATTTCTAAAACATACAAGATAACATATATTTTAAACAAAACTCAATAAGTGTATTTATAATTTACTCATCTTGTTTTATTCTATTTCTAGTAAGTGCTCGTCTTATCCCTATTGTGTATCATATGTTTTATTCTAGAGCAAATTATACCGATGATTCCTATATTTTGTTTCTTGTGTCATTTTGGTCCCTCATATTTAGTTGGCTTAATTTTGACCATTAATTGTAAATTTTGTATCATTTTGGTTCAATTAATAATGCCGTTAGTGTTTTTGACAAAAAATAATTATTGAATTTGTTGAATTTATCTCACTGACATTAGTACATTTATACTTTTACTTTAAAAAATATGACACATGCCACTTATATACATATTTTTCATAAACAACGCTAAGAGTTTTAATCAATTAGACCAAATTAAAACAAAATCATAAATTCATGATAAAAATTGATCCAATCAAGATCATAGAGATCAAAATAACACAAAAATCAAAGTACATAGACTACTATCGCAATTTGCCCTTTATTCTACCATTGTATTTTCTTTCTTCTTTATTACTTTTATGATTATTTATTTATTTTTTAAATAGGCATTCTAATGCTTTTCATGTTTTTTGTTTATTTTTTTATTTTTTTATTTTTTTATTTTTTTGGCTAAGATTATAGAATGTTAGTTTGTTAGCAAAAATTATATTACAACTAAAATAGTGTCATTAATGCTTTATCAATTCAAACCTTGACTTTCTTTCACTACAGCTTAAGATGTGATTACAAGATCATTGGGAGTTAAATTTTTTTTTGCAAATTGGCTTGTCTTTCTTAGAATATTTGGAAGGCTAGGAATGAGCTCATATTCAACCATACACCTGTTGATCCTTTTGCTACGATAGCTAAAGCTAGTAGGGAGGATGCTGAGTTTGTGGCATGGTTTGCACAGTAGTGTGGGTAGCAGGCTGGTTGGTTACCTCCTCCAATTGGGTGCTAGAAGGTAAACTGTGATTGGCTGTCAACTAGGGGTCTAGAAACAGTAATACTAGAAATTATTTAGAATTGTCATCTTATGATTCAGATTTATTCTACACATGAACCCCACACTATACAAATTCAATCTCAACCACGCAATTCTCATTCGGGATACATTCAGAGTTTGTAAGTGGAATTCATAAAATTTTTCCATCTAGAAAGGATGCAATTGCAGTTCTTTTGCGGAATGAGCACGGACGTTTGATATATGGGATGGTGAAAAAAAATCTGAATGGCTTCCGTAGAGCTCAATTCAACGAGAGGCAATGGCAGTGAGATATGCATGTGTAATGGTTGCTTCTCTTAATCTTTCCCATGCTGAAATTGAAGGGGATCACAAGAAAGTTATCCAGTTATATGTGATGATATTAGATCTATGGCAAGTCGAGACTGTATGTCCTTCAAATGATACCCCAGAGTAGCTAATGAGTCAGCCCATTAGATTACTCGTCCTTGTTTAGATGAGTTCTTACCTTTGGATTGGGTATCCCGTCCTTCGGCACTTCTTGATTGTCTTTCTTTCAATTCTATGTAATTGTGTAATTGGAAGTTTTTGAAAGTTTGGGGAAAAAAATTTATTTTGAAAAATAGTTTTCAAAGAAACACCACCTGATTACACAATCTAAAATACCTTCTCTAAGTGAGTTGTTGATAATACCTCACCAAGCGATCCAAGTGTCTCGTCTCCAAAGTGATTCACCTTGCACCCTCTTTGATGTATTTTTGTGTATATATTTTCTACAGACCTTAAAAATTTTGATGGCCAATTTTTGTATCAAATACATCTGATATATATACACAACACATGATAGAGTTTGCATGTAGGTGGGATCCTTAGGGATCTCTATCTTTTAGTTGTGGGGATAAAATAAAAGATGTATCTTTTATTTTAAATATACAGGATACAACTTATCCAATTTTTCATTAATTATCTTTTAAACAGATAATATAGAACTTCCACTAATTATAATAATGTCCATCAACACATTACAATTAAACCCCTAAAAGTAGAGAATTACAAGTGAGGCCCTTTCTTACAATTAATCACAAATTTCCTTCCACCAAACTATATTCCACATGAGCTATTAGGTATGGACAAATTTATCACTATCAAAAGCCCTAACTCATGTAACCAAATTCTAAATTTTTCCTTCTTCTAATTGGACCCTAAAAGCATTTTCCAAAAAATAGTATTTTTACAATTATATATGTATAAAATATTTTTACGAAAAAGTAACCGGCCGGTTTTCTTTTGGTCCAATTGCTTGAATATACTTTCTCACTTTGAGAATGGTGGATTCCATGTTAAGCACCTATATAAATTAATTACCACTCACATAACCCAACATGTCCGTGTATAGCCTTTGATTCGGCGTCACCGATTGACAATGTCAAAGTTAAATGAATAGTTAATTAATTTATACAAGCCTCTCAGGTCAAAGGAAAATAAGTGTATTGTAATAGAACTACCTTTTAAACTGACAGTGATCATTCCATAGGTGTTCTTAAAACCGATCCTGTTCAGTGTATGTACTTAATGCATAACACCCACATATTTGCTTAAGGTCACTACCTCAATGATGGAGTTAATCATTCTATCATGTAGCAGCAAAATAGGTGTAGGCCATAGTAGTGTGACGCCCAATCAACACCCATAGTCTAGAACATTAATTGGGTCTACAAGGCACCGAAAAATCATAACTCCCAGCTTTTGGTTCATTAACCATTAGCATGTTTTTTCTACAATGTTACCCAAGGGACCTTATGTTCACATCATATGTAACATTAAATATAACATTACCCATAATAACATACAAAATGCAAAATATAAAATGCCAAGCAATTTATTTAATCAGTCAATAAAGTCAACAAATTGGTTTTTGAGGGCACAAATGCTAACAGTTTTACCATTCAAATGCTCTGTTTCCCACCAATGTTGGGAAAACTTTATATTTTGGATATATGTTATACATATAACGAATATTGTGTAAGTTTTTGAAAGAGTTACAAAAATTTGTGATTGCAAAAATAAAATTATTGATTTTTGTCATAATGTTATATATTTTTATGGGAACGCTAAATGTTTAAATAAAAGATAATATTATAAAAAAAAAAAAACATAATTTCATTTTAAAATCACAAATTTTTATAATATATAATGAAAGATTATATAATAGTTGTCAAAAAAACTACATGGCATATAGAGCGGACAAAAAAAAAAAAAAAAACATTACAAGATGTATAGGGGTGTGTACTGAAAGAATTTCCTTGTTGATATATAAAACTAATCACTTGATTACACATCCTAATTTTGGAGGCACTACTGATTATAGCTGAGAATGATCGTTAGGGATGTAAGAAAAATAATATTTAAAAAATCAATTAAATCGATTGATCCGGATCAAATTAGCCATATGTAATCTCTCTCTCTCTCTCTCTCTCTCTCTCTCTCTCTCTCTCTTTCTGTCTTTAATATATGTATATATATAACAAGAATTGGTCTTTTTGGTTTTTTAATTTGATTTTTTAAAATTTTTCGTTCAGTATCGGTTCAAGAACTTTGTGTACCGAATTAAACTGAAACCGATCGCTTTAAAATATATTGTATTTATAATATATATAATCTAATAATATAATGATATTAATAAGTATAATAAATTATTAACTTCAATTAATTAATCTTATCATCTCTATAACCTAAGTTAGTAAAGTCTTATTATATATAATGTTCACTCTAACTCACTATTTTTGAAGTCTTAATATTTATTTATTTATTATTATTAATCATTAATTTTGTTTTTTTGGTATTTTTGTTAATGTAAGAATTGAAAAGTATTTTTTAAATAAACGGATTGGATATGTTTGAAATGGTGGACAAATGTCTAATTCAATATTTTTGCATATATATTAGTGACTATACTTAAAAATAATACAAATTTGAAAGGTTCTAAACCAATTAAACCGTACTGAATTGAACAATTTCAATTGATGTGTTTTGATAGAAGAAACGGTTTGTATTGATACTTAAAATAACAAATATGACATTATCGGTTCGTTGAAATTTTTTATCCAAATACATACTATACCGAACCGATTATATCTCTAATGATTGTATTGAGAGAAATAAGACATAATATGATATGTTATAAATAATAAAGTTACAAAGCAATGAAGCTTAAAAAATGTAAGATGAGAAATAAAAGAAATGAAAATGAGTATTAAGTGTAACATTTTAATATTTTTATCTTATTATATTTAAGAAAATTAAATTAGGATAAATTACAAACACATCCCCCAAGGTTTACTTAAATTACAAATTACCCCCTATGACTCTAAAAATTACATTATGCGCCTAATGTTTCTAATTTCATAAAAAATAGGTATTCTTATTAATAAATCATCAAGTTAATTAACAGTTTTAAATAACATTAAAATTTTATTTCAATTAATAATTCAAATAATTTTATTATTATATAGGTGAACAGTTAGAAATTTTATTTTTTCACTGTTAAATAAAAAATTCTAATAGTGAGGTATTTGTAATTTTCCAAACCAGATGGGGCAATTCGTATTTTAAGAAAATTTCAAGGGATGTATTTGTAATTTATCCATTAAATTACATATATTATATATAAATATAAAGAAGGCAAAAAAATTTGCAAAGAATAAACAAGGCAAAAGAAATTGCCATCCTTATCCCTGATTTACAAATCATTTTTATAAAACACATTAATCTCTCACTTTTTGAATCAATTTATAGCGATCCCGGTTTTGCCCCGACCTTCATTGTGTCCCAGACTTGGGTTCCGTGGTTGAATATTGTATCCATGTCTTGTTTTTACCCTTTGACTCTTTGTATTTGAGTTTTGGAACTTGTTAGGCATGTTTGGAACAGGTTGGTTGTTGATTGGGTTAGATTGTTGTTGCCCAGATTTTGACCTCTTCGCTCAAGCAAGGCTTTTTGCGCTCGAGCGAGCCTTGTATTATTGGCTTCTTCGCTCGAGCGAGGTTTCTTGCGCTCGAGCGAGGTTTGAGGGTCTTTAGGCTTTCTTCTAGATGCAACTTTTCTGGGGAAGGTTAGGTTCTTCGCTCGAGCGAGGTTTCTTGCGCTCGAGCGAGCTTTGTGTTATTTGTTCCTTCGCTCAAGCGAGACTTCTTGCGCTCAAGTGTGCGTGTGGTTCTATGGCAGACCTAAAGCTTTGCATTGTGTACTCGAGCGACGTTTCTTGCGCTTGAGCGATGCCATTTGTTGTGTTTGGTCGCTCGAGCGATAACTCATTCACTCGAGCGAGGACTGCGTATATCAGTTCGTAGCAGAGCTTTTCTGTATCACTTTTTGTATCTCTTTCACCTAAAACCCTAGCCCAACTTCTTTTCTCTCTAAAATTCTCTCTCTCTTTATATATATATATATATATATAAATACACCTTGATTTGTGGGTCTCTCAACCCTAGTCCCTTTGTTAAAAAGGTAGAGCAACTCGTGGACTTCCATTTGATCCAAGAAAGTTTGAGTTTTGGGCATCTTTAAAGTTTCTTCTTCTCTTCTTTGAGCTTCTCCACTTGAGGAGGGATATTCTACTTTTTAATATGAGTTTTAACCTAGGTGTTTGTCATTTTGTATAAAAGGTGGGATTTGGAAAGATTTGGGTGAAGTTAGGGTTTGGATTTGAATTTTTGAAAGGGGGGTTTTCTATATTTGACTCCATATATGTATGTGAGGTCTTGATTATGATGTTATATGAGAATAAGTGGTGAGATAGAGCCTTGGGGTTGATATTTGAAAAAGTGGGAGATTTTTCCTAATATGAGTTATATAAATTATTTGTATAAATAATGAAATTGATACGAGAAATATGAAATTGGAAGGATGTATAAATGAATAGTGTAGTTGGATTTGATAAATCACTCACCTATTGAAAGTTTGGCAAATCATCTGTTTGATAGATTTGTTTATCTATTTAGAAATATCTGTTTTGGGCTATCGGTGGAGGATAGCTATAATTGTTGTAGAAACTGCATGGGGACTAGGTAAATTGAAACTAGTCATATGAATTATGTCATTGAATATGACGGTTTGATTAAATTGTTAAATGTGTGAATTTGTTAGCCATTGTATATGGCATGCTTTTAAATACATTGTATGTGTATCACTGTTTGGGAGGAGATATGGGATGGACTCCATTGAAAATTAAGTTGGCTGGTGTGTCCAGGGTGAAAGTCCCGAAATCTTATATATATGGGTGTCGGTTCCCTCGGATGTGATTCAGTAAAATGGCAAGAAAATGGAAGTGTTTGAATAATGGTTGTTATTGAAGTGCTAATAAATGAGTTGTAGTCTCGTTTTGAATTGTTTAAATTACAATGAACTATATCAATGAATTGATTTGGATAAATGAATAGCAATGGACTAAACTATAGATGTCGATATTGATTGGTCATGGAAAGGGTGTAAGTTGGTTTGCAAGTATTGAACATTTATCTGATACTGATATCTTAGTTAATTCTCATATATTATTTTAGCATATCTCTATTGGGATTTGGCTCACCCTACTTGAGAAACCATTTTCAAGTACAGGTGACATGCTGCCTCCAATGACATAACTTGGGAGGTTTAGGGGCTGGAGGCTCTATTTTTGTTATTTTGTTTTGTGTTTATATATTTTCTTTTAAGCCGAGGGCTTTAATTGTAAATAGCTTATGACTCTCTTTTGGTGTAACCAAGTTATCTCTTGGGAAGATGTAAGCATGTAGGGCATTTATTTTGTTGTTATTAATTAGTGTTACATGCTGTAGTTTCAGAACGAATGTTTATGAAAGTGTAATACATGTAATCTCTTTCGTAATATGAACTTTGATGAATTAAAGTAATATATTTCATATTATGGTTGTGAATCTCTTGGGTTTATTTATACTATTTTTTTTAGGGCGTTACAACTTGGTATCAGAGCATACTGGGTTTGAATACTTTGGGTACGTGGGAAGTGGTTAGTACTACAATGGGTTTGTCTCGCTTGTTAGAGACTTAAGTATGATGTTATGTACTTATATGATAACATATTTATGTGGCTATATGGGTATAGGATTTAGTTTCTGGGATGTTGATTGGGTCCATGGCTTTCTAGGAGTCATGTTGGAAAGGCACTTGATCACTGCTGTTTCTAACTGGAACTCTATTAATGCCATGAGACGGTTATTATCCGGAAATGAAATTCGTATGTGTTTATGTGATTATGTGCTTATGTGGAGTGAATTACGGTTGCCCATCAAATTAGGACGCGAGTGAGATAGCTTCGACACATTTGTAAATGTGCTAATCTCTTTTGTTACCTTTACTAGGATGTTAGGACGAGGTCGTGGTGGTAAGCCTTGGAGGCACGAGATACCTATACTAGATGAGATTCCGACGCAAGAGAAAGGAGTTGGTCAGCAGGCCATGGGCGCCTTAGCCCGTGAGATGGCCGGAGCATTGAGGGAATCTATGGACATTCTCAGGGTTGAGAATCAAGTCCAGGTCCAAGTAGTTGAGGCAAGGCCGTCTTTTCTGAAGAGGGATTTCTTCCGGTCGAATCCGAATGAGTTTTTGGGTGACCCTAAGGAGCCATTGAAGGCTGACGAGTGGTTGGAGCAAATGACAAAGACGTTTGAGATGCTTGGTATCAAAGACGGAGGTTTGAGGGTGACCTTGGCGTCCTTCCAGCTGAAGGGAGATGCGGGTTAGTGGTGAAAGTATGCGTGGGCGCACATTAAAGAGACTTGGGAGGCCTTTGTTGATGCTTTCCAGGACAAGCACTTGCTTGCTACAATAAGGGAGAAGTTAAGGGATCAATTTTCTCAGCTCAAATAGTTGAATACACTAGTGGCTGAGTTTGAGGCCACCTTCACTAGCTTGCCTAGGTTTGCATCGGAGTTAGTGGCGACTGAGGAACGCCGTTGTCGGGAGTTTGAGAAGAAATTGCAGACCAGGCTCATGTTTCAAGTTACTGGGTCCATGATTGGGGACTATGGGTGCCTTGTGGAGGCTGCAGCCCATCTTGAGACTATTATGTATGCGGATGAGGAGAGGATGAAGGGCTCCAAGAGGAGTCAGGATGGTCAAGGGAATAGTAAGAGGCAAGGGGGTTCTAACACTCAGCAGTCCCAGGGAGTGCATTCGAGGTCTACCATCCTAGTGCAGAGTTTAGGTTCTGGGAGAGGTGGTCAGAGAGACATCACTTGTTTTAAGTGTGGCCAGTTGGGTCACAAGTCTCCGACTTGCCCGTAGAGAGGAGGAGGGCAGCGAGGGGCTTCATCTTCGGCTCGTTTTTAGGGCCAGAGTCAGGGCAGAGGCCAGCCACTCACTTGTTATCAGTGTCGGCGGGCGGGGCACTTGAAGTGGTTTTGCCTATAGTTGGGTGGCACACCTAGTGTGTTCGGTTCGAGGCAGACACAGAGTCACCAGCCAGCGCAGTCAGTATAGGTGTCGAGGGCCAATCAGTTAGCCTCTTTGGCTCAATCAGTGCAGCAATCTTATGCTCTGAGGGGTGAGCATGTAGATTAGAGACCTGCGGGGTGCATGTATGCTGTTACCGCGCCAGATCTTGTACTAGCTCCATCTGTTGTAAGAGGTACCTTTTTGTTTTGCAACTCGGTTGCTAATGTGTTAATTGATACGGGTGCATCCCACTCCTTTATATCTTCTTCATTTGTATTTGTTTTGGGGTTAGAGTTGGAGCAGTTAGCATCTCCTATTTGTGTTGTGTCACCCATCGGGGGTGAAATGGTTTTGAAACAGGGGTGTCGGGGTTGTGATATAGAGGTCGCTGATCGCCGGCTTCCGTTTTCTTTTGTATTGATGGATATGACTTGTTTTGATGTTATTTTGGGTATGGACTGGCTATCGTCATATCGGACTATTATAGATTGTTACCGTCAGAGGGTTACTGTATGTACCTTGAGTGGTGATTGTTTTCATTTCTTGGGAGATCGGGTTGGTAGAGTCTTATCACTGGTGTATGATTCGTGCGGGCAGAGTGAGCTTAGTTGTCTTCTCGCTAGCTTTATGAGTAGTGAGTGTGATGAGACCCAAGTTGAGTTGCCAAGAGTGGTTTGTGAGTACTCGGACGTTTTCCTCGAGAATCTTGTTAGTTTACCACCTCATTGAGAGATCGAGTTCTCTATTGATTTAGTGCCTAGCACGGCACCAATTTTCATGGCACCGTAGCGTTTTGCACCAGCTGAGTTGAGTGAGATGAAGATTCAACTCCAGGAATTACTAGATAAGGGTTTTATTCGCCCTAGTACTTCGTCTTGGGGAGCACCGGCCCTCTTTGCTAAAAAGAAAGATGGAGCCTTGCGACTTTGTATTGACTACCGAAAGTTGAACCGAGTTATGGTTAAGAACAAGTATTCTATGCCTCATCTAGATGACCTATTTGATCAGTTAAAAGGGTCTTGCTGTTTCTCTAAGATAGACTTGAGATTGGGTTACCATCAGTTGAGGATAAGGGAGGAGGATATCCCGAAGACGGCATTCTGCATGCAGTATGGCCATTATGAGTTTTTGGTGATGCCTTTTGGGCTAACTACTGCACCAGCTGTGTTTATGGACTTGATGAACCAAATATTTCAGGAATTCTTAGACCGTTTTGTGGTCTTTTTTGTAAATGATATTCTGATTTACTCACCCTCTGAGGAGGAGCACGAGGAACACTTGCGAGTGGTGCTTGAGTTGCTTAGAACCCATAAACTGTATGCTAAGTTTGGGAAGTGTGAGTTTTGGCTAAGAGATGTTAAGTTCTTAGGCCATGTGGTATCCGGGGAAAGGGTAACTGTAGATTTATCCAAGATAGAGGCAGTGCAAGATTGGGCACAACCTAAGAATGCCTTTGAGATCCGTAGTTTCTTGGGATTGGTTGGGTATTACTGTTGGTTTGTGAAGGATTTCTTCAGATTAGCTTTGCCTTTGACTAGATTGACGAGAAAGGGGGTCAAATTTGTGTGGAGTGACACTTGTGAAAAGTCATTCCAAGAGCTTAAGGTTAGACTTACCACTGCTCCAGTCTTGATTATTCTAGAGAGGGGTTTGGGCTATTCAGTGTATTGTGATGGCTCACGAGAGGGTTTGGGTTGTGTATTGATGCAAGAAGGAAATGTAGTAGCCTATGGCTCATGGCAGTTGAAAACCCACGAGAGGAACTACCCTACTCACGACCTGGAGTTAGCAGCGGTGATATTTGCTTTGAAGATTTAGAGGCACTATCTATATGGCGAGAGATTTGAGGTGTTTTCTGATCATAAGAGTCTGAAATATCTGTTTACATAGAAGGACTTAAATTTGAGGCAGAGAAGGTGGATGGAGTTCATAGAGGATTATGACTTCGAGTTACATTACCATCCGGGGAAAGCCAATGTTGTGGCAGATGCCTTAAGTAGGAAATCTATCAGTAGTGTGGCTTGTATAGCTATCCGGGAATGGGAGATGTTGGGTGCTCTTGGGGAGTTTGACTTGCATCTGGGTGAGTCTGTTGAGTCTGCAGTCTTGTTTTCTGTGGTTGCACAACCTACACTTGTGAATCGAGTGTTAAAAGCGCAGAGGGGTGACTTTGAGGTAGAATCCCTCCGGGAGAAGATCTCCAGTGGAAAGGTAGAGAAGGGTTTGACTGTGTATCCCGACCTAAGTGTGAGATATCGAGACTGCTTGTTTGTACCGGAGTCTTGTCGAGAGGATGTACTTCGAGAGTTTCATCATTCGCACCTTGCGGTGCATCCGGGAGGCACAAAGATGTATCATGATCTGAGTCACCAATTTTGGTGGAGGGGTATGAAGAAGGATGTGGTAGTATTTGTATCGAAGTGCCTCACTTGTCAGCAAGTGAAGGCCGAACATCAGAGGCCAGTGGGTTTGTTGCAACCCTTGCCTATAGCTAAGTGAAAGTGGGAGCATGTCACGATGGATTTTGTTGTCGGTCTTCTGAGGACTCAACGGGATAGTGATGCTATTTGGGTGGTAGTTGATCGATTGACAAAGTCGGCACATTTTATTCATATGCGCGTAAGAGATTCAGTAGATTACCTTGTTGACTTGTATATTCGGGACATAGTAAGGTTGCACGGGGTCCCTGTGATGATCGTTTCGGATAGAGATCCGCGTTTCACTGCTCGGTTGTGGCAGAGTTTGCAGAGTGCCTTGGGCACTAGATTGACTTTTAGCACGGCTTACCTTCCTCAGACTGACGGGCAGTCCGAGCGTACTATTTAGATCCTTGAGGATATGCTTCGAGTCTATGTCCTTGACTTTAAAAGGTCGTGGGAGAGACACTTACCCTTAGTGGAGTTTTCCTACAATAACAGTTTCCAATCGAGTATTAGCATGGCATCGTTTGAGGCCTTGTATGGCCGACCGTGTAGATCTCCAGTGTGTTGGGCCGAGGTGGGTGATGCACCTTTGTTAGGTCTAGAGTTGGTTCGGGAGACGACAGAGAAAGTGGCACTTATCCGTTAGAGGTTAGTTATAGCCCAGAGTCGCCAAAAGAGTTATGCCGACCATAGGAGGAGACCTTTCTCATTTGAGGTGGGTGATCATATCTTTTTAAAAATATCACCTAGACGGGGTTTGATGAGTTTTGGGAAGAGTGGGAAGTTATCCCCTCGGTTTATTGGCCCTTTTGAGATCTTTGAGCGGATTGGGGAGGTTGTCTATCGTTTGGCGTTACCGCCACAACTTTTCGGGGTGCATGACGTGTTTCATATTAGCATGCTTTGGCAGTATGAGCCGGATTCATCGCATGTGTTGGATTAGACCGACTTAAAGGTAGACGAGGATGCCTCATATGAGGAGAGACCGGTGTGAGTCTTGGATAGGCGGGACCAAGTCTTGCAAGACAAGACAATTTCCTTGGTCAAAGTACTATGGAAACATCACGGGGTTGAGGAAGCAACTTGGAAACGTGAACTGAAGGTCCGAGAGAAATATCCGGACTTATTTGTTGGTGTTTGAGTACATGTTGAAATTTTAGTTTTGTTTAAGAACTATAGAAACATTGTATATGTTTTAGATTATGAAAGCATTGTGAATGTTGAGTATGTTTCGGAAATACAAGTTTAATTTGAACATTGCATATGTTGTTTAAGTTTTGAAAATGTAAACTTGTCATAAACATTGAATATGTTTTTGGAAACATGAGTTATATGTATTGAAATTAGCTAAATTTCAGAAGAATGCATGTTGGAAATACATGTTGGGCTTTATGCTGTGGATTTGTTCTTTTGTAGAGAAGTAAAATGACCGATGGGTGGGTCATGGTGATGAGAATTGAATGGTGATCATTTTGAAAATTGGATAATCATGGTTTTAAAACTTGTACTAAATTTCGAGGACGAAATTCTTTAAGGGGGAGAGGCTATAGCGATCCCAGTTTTGCCCCGACCTTCATTGTGTCCCGGACTTGGGTTCCATGGTTAAATATTGTATCCATGTCTTGTTTTTACCCTTTGACTCTTTGTGTTTGAGTTTTGGAACTTGTTGGGCGTGTTTGGAACAGGTTGGTTATTGATTAGGTTAGATTGTTGTTGCCCAGATTTTGGCCTCTTCGCTAAAGTGAGGCTTCTTGCGCTCGAGCGAGCCTTGTGTTATTGGCTTCTTCGCTCGAGCGAGGTTTGAGGGTCTTTAGGTTTTCTTCCAGACGCAGCTTTTCTGGGAAAGGTTAGGTTCTTCGCTCGAGCAAGGTTTCTTGTGCTCGAGCGAGCTTTGTGTTATTTGTTCTTTTGCTCGAGCGAGACTTCTTGCGTTCGAGCATGCGTGTGCGTCTGTGGCAGACCTGAAGCTTTGCATTGTTCACTCGAGCGACATTTCTTGCACTCGAGCGATGTCATTTGTTGTGTTTGGT
Source organism: Camellia lanceoleosa (assembly GCA_025200525.1). Lineage (NCBI taxonomy): Eukaryota > Viridiplantae > Streptophyta > Magnoliopsida > Ericales > Theaceae > Camellia > Camellia lanceoleosa. Next base: position 22,330,411 of record CM045769.1, on the reverse strand, counting down.
CGTTTGAGCGATAACTCCTTCGCTTGAGCGAGGACTGCATATATCAGTTCGCAGCAGAGCTTTTCTATATTACTTTTTGTGTCTCTTTCACCTAAAACCCTAGGCCAGCTCATTCTCTCTCTAAAATACTCTCTCTCTCTCTCTCTATAAGTACACTTTGATTTGGGGGTCCCTCAACCCTAGTCCCTTTGTTAAAAAGGTAGAGCAACTCATGGACTTCCATTTGATCCAAGAAAGTTTGAGTTTTGGGCATCTTCAAAGCTTCTCCTTTTCTCCTTTGAGCTTCTTCACTTGAGGTAGGGATATTCTACTCTTTAAAATGAGTTTTAACTTAAGTGTTTGTCATTTTGTATAAAATGTGGGATTTGGGAAGATTTGGGTGAAGTTAGGGTTTGGATTTGAATTTTTGAAAGAGGGTTTTTCTATATTTGACTCCATATATGTATGTGAGGTCTTGATTATGATGTTATATGGGAATAAGTGGTGAGATAGAGCCTTGGGGTTAATATTCGAAAAATGGGAAGATTGGCCCTAATATGAGTTAAACAAATTATTTGTATATGTAATGAAATTGATACGAGAAATATGAAATTAGAAGGATGTATAAATGAATGGTGTAGTTAGATTTGATAAATCACTCACCTATGGAAAGTTTGGCAAATCATCTGTTTGATAGATTTGTTTATCTGTTTAGAAATATCTGTTTTGGGCTATCGGTAGAGGATAGTTATGATTGTTGTAGATATTGCATGGAGACTAGGTTAATTGAAACTAGTCATATGAATTATGTCATTGAATATGACGGTTTGATTAAATTGTTGAATGTGTGAATTTGGTAGCCATTATATATAATTGTATATGTATCATTGTTTGGGAGGAGATATGGGATGGACTCCATTGAAAATTCAGTTAGCCGGAGTGTCCATGGTGAAAGTCCTGAAATCTTATATATATGGGTGCCGGTTCCCTAGGATGTGATTTCGTAAAATGGAAAGAAAATGGAAGTGTTTGAATAATGGTTGTTATTGAAGTGTTAATAAATGAGATGTAGTCTCGTTTTGAATTGTTTAAATTACAATGAACTATATCAATGAATTGATTTGGATAAATGAATAGAAATGGATTGAACTATAGATGTCGATATTGATTGGTCATGGAAAGGGTGTAAGTTGGTTTGGAAGTATTGAACATTTATCTGATGCTGATATCTTAGTTAATTCTCAAATATTGTTTTAGCATATCTCTACTAGGCTTTGACTCACCCTACTTGGGAAATCATTTTCAGTTACAGGTGACATGCCGCCTCCAAGGACATAGCTTGGGAGGTTTAGGGGCCAGAGGCTCTATTTTTGTTATTTTGTTTTTTGTTTATATGTTTTCTTTTAAGCCAATGGCTTTAATTGTAAAGAGCTTATGACTCTCTTTTGGTGTAAACAAGTTATCTCTTGAAAAGATGTAAGTCCGTAAGACATTGATTTTGTTGTTAATAATTAGTGTTACATGCTGTAGTTTCAGAACGAATGTTTATGAAAGTGTAATACATGTAATCTCTTTCGTAATATGAACTCTGATGAATTAAAGTAATATATTTCATATTATGGTTGTGAATCTCTTGGGTTGGTTTATACTATTTTTTTGAGGGTGTTACACATTTACTTACAAATAGCCTCTCCAAATGTTTGGATTATAGGTTTCGTTTAGCAATAGATTTTTTTGCAAAATTAATCACAAAAAGACAAAATAAATTAAAAAATTAATAAGACAAAATGTTATATTCAAATCATAATTATTTTAATTTTTCTCTCACAAAAATCCAAAAAAAACAAAAAATCAAACCAAATAAACTTTTAATCGTAAGTTAAAATAGTTAAAAAAATCAACTTAAAAAAGTCTATTGCTAAACCACGAAATATCAAGGACACATTTGACAGCGGGCTATGTTCTATGGACATCTTCTTCTTCTTCTTCTTCTTCTTCTTTTTTTTTGTTTTTTAAAAAAAACACTCATAATGGAGGTCACAACCTAATTTCTCACCTCATAGTTAGGGAATGATTGTCTCTCTCTACGTTTGATGGTCTGAGTCTCCCTCTTCTACTTGTCTATATTGTATTTGAAGGTAGATTTCCTTTAATTCACAATTTAGATTTTTTTTTTAACACAATCCATAATTTAGATTGGAAGCTGTTTGGAGTTATGAGACTCATGATGAGTTCAATTTTGATAATTCAAATTATTTATTTTATCGAGCACTTTAGGTATATCATCTATGATAAAATTTTTTATAATTATACCATATTCAATTTATTATTTTTATCAAAAAAAAAAAAAAAAAAACATTAAAACTATAATTGTGGTCCAATTACAATTGTAATTGATATAGCCCACTATGTGGTACATTTACCATTGTACTCTTTTTTTTTTGTGGTAACTAATAGAAAAGAAAAGGAGAAATGGACATGAAAAACATATAGTAGTTGCACATTATCTTGAAATAAAAATTAGAGTAAATTATAAATATATCCTTCATGAACATCTTTTTCTTTAAAAAAAAAAAAAAAGTTCATAATGGAGAGACCACAACCTAATTTCTCACCTCATTGTTTTTAAATAAAAATAAAAAATAAAAAAATAAAAAACTCAATGGAGAGAGCACAACCTAATTTCTCTCTTATTGTCTCTCTCTCCGTTTCATGATCCTCTCTTTTCCCACTCGTCTATATTGTATTTAAAGGTTGATTTCCTTTAATTCATAATTTAGATTTTTTTTTGACACAATTAATAATTTAGATTGGAGGCTGTTTGAACTTATGATACTCACTATGAGTTAAATTTTAATAATTTTAATAATTTATCTTATCGAGCACTTTATATATATCATCTATAAGGAAAAAAAATCGATAATCATAACTTATTTAATTTATTATGTTTGTTAAAAAAATTAAAATTAAAACTATAATTGTGGTCCATTTACAATGGTAGTTGATATAGCCCACTATGTAGTACACTTACAATTCTACTCTTTTTTGTGACTAATAAAAAAGAAAACGGAAAATGGACATGAAAAATATATAGTAGTTGCACATTATGTTGAAATAAAATTTAGAGTAAATTATAAATAGATTCTTTAAATTTGTTAGATTTTTTTTCCCTCCTTTTTTTTTTTTTTTGTAGTTTTACAAATTACAAATATCCTTGTCAAAATTATTTATTTAACAAAATTAATTAAAAAAATTAACTATTATTTTATGACACAATAAATTTATCAGAATTTTTAATTGAAAAATAATTTTGACATTATTAAAAACATTTAATTGACTTAATAATTTATTAATAAAAATAGTTTTTTGTTAAACAATTAGAAATTTAAAAGGGCAAGATGCAATTTCTAAACTATAAGAGGTAATTTATATTTTAAACAAATATCTAATAATGTATTTATAATTTATTCTAAAAATTATGAGGCAATTTATGTCAACAACAACTTAGGTGTTATAATAATAATAATAATTGAAAGGGGAATTTGCCCCGCACAAATGGGGCGAGCAGAGTCAGGATTTGAGGCACTGTCCTGGGCCTTACAACTAGTCTGGAAAGACACCCAAGTGCTGGGCCGAGGCTTCTAATTAGCTTGGGCCATTAGCTTGGGCCAAAGGTTGAGGTTGACCGAATCTGAGGTGTCACCGAAGTGCCAACCAAGGTGCCACGTGTCCTGGTCATGACGCCGAGATGATCTCGGCTAGGCCGAGGTTATATGCAAAGATACCGAAATCCGGAATAAGCAGATACGGGACAAGAGTCCTAGAATGAGAGAGGACTTCAGTTTGGGTAAAGATAGGACTCTTAGAGAGTTTATCCTAATCCTACTGGGAGCTCAAGATTAGTAGTAATCCTAAGTCCATTGAAGCGAGGCTTCTATTGGGACTAGGTTTGTGTTGGCTTTAAAAGAGAGGCACCATTATGGGTCTAAGGTATGTTTTTATGCTCTGAAGAGTGAGTTAAGCACTTTTGCTATCTTTGAGAGATAACTGACTTGATTGTCGGAGTGCCCCCAAGTGGATGAACCACCACCGAAATCTCTTCTTTCTGTGACAGGTTGTTCGGGCTACATCTATTCTGTTAGTGTTCTCCAGCGGAGTACTAGTTTGGCAGTGTGGTCAGAAATCGACTCACACAATTTGGCACCGTTTGTGGAAAAGAAAGGAGAATAGATGGCCAACGACGGACAGAAAGAGAAGGTTGGGGACGACATCTCTACTGAGAGTGGGAAACATATTAACCTTGATGTCGAGGAAGACAACTGCAACGAAGAGACTCGTGATAAGAATCACGGAGGAAAGAACGTCGGCCAAGAGGCGGCGTATCGAAGAAATCGGACCGGAGCGGGTATTATAACGAGGACGACCTCTAGGTATGGAAAGATAGATGCCTGCGAAGGGATGACGAGATGAAGGGAATGGCGGACAAATTGGCGGACCTGCAAACGGTCGTCAATTTCATGATATATAACAACGTCATGCAACCACCGTTCCCACTACAAGATACGCCGATTTCAGCGGCCAAGAAGGATGCCCGGAAAGGGAGGCAGAAAACGGTTCCTACAGTCTCTCAGAATGGCAGGACCAAGGGACATTCTCATCGGCCTTCGCGGGAGATTGGGCATGGAGAATCGAGGAAAGGAGAATCCCTGAAGACACGTCGAACCAAAGAAGACTGCACCAAAGAACATCGGGATGTTCAAGGGAAGGAACTCTGTTTCAACATGACCAATAGAGGGAAGTCCAAAAGGACTCCCAATGACATTGGAAGTAGTGCACCGAAAAGGCTGAAATCCAGAGATAGCCGAGCTCCCGGATGGACCAAAGAGGATCTGAGGGACTACCTCCAGAGGAAGCGACAAGATCCTGAGGTGACCTCTCTGGACAAGCTAAGAACACCGTTTTCAGTAGAGTTGGACAAATTTGAAGCCCCGAAGAGGTTTTACATGCTGAGGTTCCAGATATACGACGGTAAGTCAGACTCGAATTTTTACGTCGGCTTGTACCTGAACTCGATGGCATTATACACCGGGAACGAGCCATTGCTCTGCAAGGTGTTCCCCTCGTCCTTTAGGGAAATTGCATCAGAATGGTTTCACAAGTTGCCGAAAGGAACTGTGAAGACTTGGGAAGGCCTGGCCGATATGTTCATGGCCAGGTTTGTGACAAACAAACTACAGCCACTAATGGTGGACTCCCTGATGGCTTTGAGAATTAATGAGAATGAAAGCCTTAGGGCCTATGCCAAAAGGTATTATAAGGTGTTCAACCGAATACCCGAGTGCAACCAAGAGGTGGCGGTTGTGTCTTTCAAGAATGACCTGAAGGATGATTGTCCACTTCGAAAGTCATTGGAAAAAACATTGCCAAAAAGTATGGAGGAACTCATGGCCAGAATTGAGAAGTATGCCAGAGCCGAGGAAGACACGCCAAGGACGTGTTTAACACTGGTTGAAATTTAAATTTACAAGTTGAAGTTAAACCAATGATGTATTTAACACTTGTTAAAATAAAATTTACAAGTTGAAGTTAAACTAAGGATGTGTTTAACACTTGTTGAAATTTAAATTTACAAGTTGAAGTTAAACCGAGGACGTGTTTAACACTTGTTGAAATTTAAATTTATAAGTTGAAGTTAAACCGAGGACATGCTTAACACTTGTTGAAATTAAAATTTACAAGTTGAAGTTAAACCAATAACGTGTTTAACACTTGTTGAAATTTAAATTTATAAGTTGAAGTTAAACCAATGACATATTTAACACTTGTTGAAATTAAAATTTACAAGTTGAAGTTAAACCAAGGATGTGTTTAACACTTTTTGAAATTAAAATTTACAAGTTGAAGTTAGACCGATGTTGTGTTTAACACTTGTTGAAAGTTTTAAGAAAAATTTGCAAGTTGAAGTTAAACCGAAGTCATGTTTAACAATTGTTGAAATTTAAAAAAAAATTTACAAGTTGAAGTTAAACCGAGGTCATGTTTAACATTTGTTGAAATTTTAAGAAAATTTACAAGCTGAAGTTAAACCGGGGTTATGATTAAAGGAAGGAATGATATAGGTTCCATCACTTCAGGATGCCGAAGTAATAGAACCTAGGGGGCAGTTGTGAGGACATAATTTTTGAATGATGACACGTTGCCGAGGTGTCACCGAAGTACCAGCTGAGGTGCCACGTGTCCTGATTATGACGTCGAGATGATCTTGGCTAGGCCGAGGTTATCTGCGAAGATACCGGAATTCGGGATAAGCGGATAAGGGACAAGAGTCCTAGAATGAGAGAGGACTTCAGTTTGGGTAAAGATAGAACTCTTAGAGAGTTTATCCTAATCCTACTGGGAGTCCAAGATTAGCAGTAATCCTAAGTTCATTGAAGCTAGGCTTCTATTGGGATTAGGTTTGTGTTGGCTATAAAAGATAGGCACCCTCATGGGTCTAAGGTATGTTTTTATGCTTTGAATAGTGAGTTAAACACTTTTGCTATCTTTGAGAGATAACTGACTTGATCGTCGGAGTGCCCCCGAGTGGACGAACCACCGTCGGAATCTCTTTTTCCTGTGACAGGTTTTTCGGGCTACATCTATTCTGCCTGTGTTCTCTAGCTGAGTACTAGTTTGGCGGTGTGGTCAGAAATCGACTCATACAATATATTATATATAAATATATTTAATAAACATAATTAAAATAAGGACATAAGGAATGCGATATAGAGAAAAATCCATAGTTGCCCTGTTTCTTTGCCAGGATGACAAAAATACGAGCAAAAAATGCAAAGAATAAACAAGGCAAAAAAAAATTGCCATCCTTATTCTTGATTTACAAATCATTTTGAATCAATTACTTACAAATAGCCTCTCAAAATGTTAGGATTATAGATTTCGTTTAGCAATAGATTTTTTGGCGAAATTAACCATAAAATGGCCAAATAAACTAAAAAATTAATAAGACAAAGTGTTACATTCAAATCATAATCATTTTATCTTATCTCTCACAAAAGAAAAAAAAAAATTCAAGCCAAATAAACTTTTAATCTTAAGTTAAAATAGTTAAAAATCAAATTAAAAAAGTCTATTGCTAAACCACGAAACATCAAGGACCCATTTAACAATGGGCAATGTTCTATGGACATCTTTTTCTTTTTTTCTATATTGGGAAAAAAAAAAACTCATAACGGAGAGAGCACAACCCAATTTCTGTAGAAAAAATTCTTATGTGTACAGTTGTAACATGCAATAATTGTACCACATATATTACTAACTTATATTAAAAAAAAATAAAAGTTGGATATAACGTAAATTGTTTGGGTTAAACCAAATCAAACCATATAATGAGAACCAAAAATATTTACAGAGAAGTGTAAAACTTACAAACAGATTGTAAAAATCTGGAAATGAAAAACAATTTGATGGAGGCTTGTGTTAGACACAATTTCCTTAAGACAAATCCGTCCCTCTTTATGGTGTTCACGATTTTTTATTGGACGTTCGTCTCTCAGGATACAACGATCAAACCTTGCAAAAGCAGCACTACCACAGCAATTCCAGCTAACCTTACTGTACAGAATTCTCTTACAGAAAAGACAGTGCAGAAGAAAAGAAACACAAGATGAATTTTTTTTTTTATTTGAGTGAATTATACTAACAGTCCTTATAGTTTAATGCTCGTGTCACTTTGATCTATGACTTTTCAATTGTGATACATTTGACCATGAATTTTGAATCTTGTTCCAAATAAAGACAATTGAAAATACCATTGCTCAATTTTAAGGGCAAAGTCCTCAATTTAATAAAATATAAACTAATTTGACAAAAATAAATGTCAAAAAATATTTTTGAATTTTTAAAAATTATTTCTATCCACCAAAGATAAAATTATGTAAAATTGATAAATCTTTTACACATTTATTTATTTATTTTTACCAAATTAATTTTTATTATGAGTTTGGATGATGATCATGTAATAATTAGTTGTTAGACTTTTAATGTGTAATCGATATACTTAATATATAAAAAGTTTTTACTTTTGATTTTTTAATTTAACAGATTGGTTTAATAATGATATTAAAGTTGTCTCCATATTTGACTTTTGAAAAAATATAAACTAATTTAATGAAAATAAAAATAACCACTCATTACATGATCATCATCCAAACACATAATAAAAATTAATTTGGTAAAATAAATAAATAAATAAATAAATTTGTAAAAGATTTATCAATTTTACATAATTTTATCTTTGGTGGTTAAAAATAATTTGTAAAAATTCAAAAATAATTTTTTGACATTTATTTTTATCAAATTAGTTTATATTTTATCAAATTGACAACTTTGCCCTTGAAATTGGACAATGGTATATTCAATTGTCCTTATTTAGAACAAGATTCAAAATTCAGGATTAAATGTGTCACAATTGAAAAGTCAAGGACCAAAATGATACGAGCCCCAAACTATAGGGACTGTTAGCATAATTCGCTCTTTTTTATTTTGAATGAATGCAATGGGGGCCTGGTTATATAGGTGAATTGGTGGCTTTTCGAATGGTCATGGTGACTTTTCAAAAGAGTCACTTCTTTTCCATGAAAATGTGCAACTAAAAACCATAATTGTTTTTTTCAAAAGAATTCGAATTCTGAATCGAATCCTGTTTAATTTTGGCTCAAAAAATTAATGAATTTATCTAAATAAAATCAAAATTTAATTAAATAAATTCCGTCTTAAAATCATACTCAAATGGTGCACTTTGGAATCAATTTCTCATTCACCTATTAATGGTTTCCAAACTATTTTTCCAACAATCCCCCACATGAATGAAATGACGGAAAAAGAATGCAAGACTTAATGCAGACTCAAAGAGAATTCAATTGGAAATATTCTAAATGGGGATAGGTAGATTTTGCTTTTGAACCTTCCTTACTGAAAGACTATCAGACTTACTAGTTAATCAGTGGATGTGATGCCTTGAACTATTCAGTTGTTTGTGTAAGCCAAGACAATAGAATTCGCACTAAATATCTCCAGACACAGCTTAGTTCTCATGGTTTTGTTCATTTTGACCTTGGGCAATTCCTGGTTTTCATGAGTGTTTTAGAAAATTTAGCTTTATTTAATTCTCCTAAAAGTGGCCCCTTCACACTCATATAGGTGATTCTTATTTTGAATCTCTTAAATACTCCTCTTGAAAGATACCACTCTAGGTTTGTTCAAGATATAAGTGATCATTAAAAGCATAGCTTACCCTAAGTCCCTTACATACAACACATGTTGCAGATATCACTCTCATTATAGGAATGGATAGGAGATAGACTCCTTTAGTGATTTTTGGTGAGTTATGTATAATTCAGTTGTCCCTTTGAACCTATTTATTGGGATCTCCAGTCAACTAGGTTGGGTTACCATTACAGCGGCTCAAAATTAATAGGCTCTAATCATATTCCCCTTGATGAACTGTCCCTCATTTGCTCTCTGGGCAAATGTTTTGTTTAGCAGCCACTATTTTTCATTTGACCTTTTCAGTTATATATCATGGAGTAGTTCATGGATCCATTATATTATCCTTAGACAATATTAACAATTGAAAGCAAATGTCCTATGGTATTAAGTCTTTGATTAAACCAAGACTTATCGTTACTCTATGTCACTCCCATTTTTAAATTTAAATAATAAATATAGGGGTGTTCCGTAGGAGTTAATGAAACCATAGTTGCTTCTACTCCAACTTTGTCCTATAGAAAGAATTGAGATTCTTTGTAGACCTACTATCAGAACCGTTACTTTGGTAAAATCCTCCAAGCACCTCTATATTTTAAATACTAAGAAAAATTAATTTTCTTATTAAGATATTACCATACGAAAATATCAATATGCCCCCACAATTCTAATATAAATCAGTATATAACATCCATCACTTATTGACTATGGTGTGCTTGAATAATAAAATTCTAAATCAAATTAATGAAATAGAAAACTTAAAATAATTATGACTACACAAGTCAAAATTAATGCTTAAACAAAATTATATCTTTATAAAGATTTTGCCCAAGAATCAAACAATTTAAAAACTTCATTTAATTGTTTAAATCTTTAAAATGCATTCAAGAAAAAGTACTTGTATCTCTAAATTAAGATTTAAACTCTTAAATTTGAATACTTGTTCTAGTTTCTAAGGATAACTTGTCATAAATCATGATTAGCAAACAATTTTGCTTTCCCCCACATTTGTGATAATACATAAATTAAAACAAATCACATGATTCATTTTTGAACAAGTGTCACTGTCACAAATAATAACTCATTTTTGATAAATTCATACATTATTTATTCAAAAATGTTTGTCACAGAAGAAAATTAAATTATCTCTTCTCATTCAAAAGATAAACTCCCACATTAAGATCATAGTTCATGGTTAAACTAATTCTACTATACAAGGTTCATAATTATGACTTGACAAACTATGTCATAAAACTTAAAATTACTTCCAATTAAATGGAATGACACCACTATTTAAACCATCATGTTTAAATTTTTTAGGTGCCAACAATCGCTTTAACAATGAAAAGATACTACTACCATAACCAAATCGAAAGTCACTTACGCATGAAATATACTTTTCCCTATAATATTTCAAAAGATTGTAACGATAAAATTGTAAACCATGATCACAATTATATGAGAAGTTAACTGACTCATTAAATTATATTTGAATACAGTTATAGCTCAACTTTTCGTGCTCCCTTTCGGAAGACGAATAAGCCCTACAGTTCGGACTCTCGTGGTTTTAAATCTGATTTCACAAGTGCAATGTGAACTAGTGAAAACACAAAAAGAGTCAAAATCTGGCAATTCTTTTTGGAAAATCAATGTTTGAATCAAATTCCAAAAATGGACAGCTTTTGCCAGATTGCAGAGTTGCTGCCTAAATATTTTTTGAAAAATTTAGGAAACCTGAGACTCGTGCCAAAGGCCACTTATCCGTCATCACCAAAGTGTCTCGGCTCGGGAACTTAGGTACAAGAGGGGAAGGTCATGAATTGAGCACCCCACTTGCCCGATTAAAGATCGGCCTCTACGAATCATGATGCGATTTTTATTTATATTATATGCTCTTGTTCGGGTTTATTAGGCTACCTTACTATGTGATGCACACAAGGTATAGACTAATTTGTAAAAATCGGAACATTTGATTCCGTGTTTGTTGTTTTTTGAAAATGAAAAGAGTTTGTGAATGTGCCATTTGAAAAAGTGGGCTTAAATGTACATTAATCAAACTGTCCCAATTCAAGCAACTAGCCTCCATCTATAGGCATTCAAATAGTTATATCATTTAAGTAATTAGCCTCGTGGAAATATGCTTGGCATGGCAACGCGAACATTCGATGCAAGATACTAAAACATAAAATTACTTACCTAGTACTTCGAGCCAAAACAAAGCAAAATAATTAGAAAATATGCATGCTCCTAACTAATGCAATATGACTAAATGCCACGCACACATTATGTAATTTTAATAGGCTCGGCTATGAATATGGCATATGATTCTATTCAAGACATGCGATAAAGCACATATTCAAGTAATGAATTTGAACATTGATATTGGGTTAGTATGATGAGCCGAACCTTGGGTGCATGCAAGACAATGGATGCGAAGCATAAGAATGTTAATTTGAAAAAAAAAATGATGTTCCTATACTAACCATTGTAAACAAGTAAGTAAAAGGGAGAAAGATGTGGGGTTGGAAGACATACAACTTGTAGCGACCCCGGTCTTTTTCCATTTGATTGGTGTATCCGGACTTATGTTCCGTGGATTTCGTTGCCATTTTGTTGTCGTTGTTGTCCTTTGATTCCTTGTTCTTTGGTTATAGGATGTTTTGGGCAGGTTGATTGCAGGTTGGTTGGGTTTAGAAACCAACTCTTGATGTTCAGTTTTTGGCTTGGTCGCTCGAGCGAGCTTCTCTTCGCTCGAGCGAGGTCCTTCTTTTGGTTAAATCGCCGAGCGAGCCTTTCTTAGCTCGGCGAGGTTGCGTCGATGCTAGACGTCGCGATGGTTGTTGGCTCGAGCGAGCTTCCCTTCGCCGGCGAGCTGGTTTTGTTTTTGGCTCGGCGAGCTTCTTTTCGCTCGAGCGAGGCTTTCTTGTGTCTGGTCGCTCGAGCGACCAGTCTTCCTTCAGCGAGCTGTCGTATTCGATGGCGTGGCGGCGGGGAAAAATAGCATTTTTCTCCTTCTTTCTTTCTTGAAACCCTAGCAGCCGAGACTCTCTCTCTCTAAACATACTCTCTCTCTAGATTTCATCTCTTTCTACTATAAATCCATCCTAGGTCCTTTGTTAAAAAGGTAGAGAGTGAGGGCTACTTTTAATCGAAAAATAGTGGATTTGGAGCACTTTGATTCGGGTCATCTTCTCCATTTGGGTTCTCCTTTGAGGTAGGGATTCTCCTTGTTCTCTTTTCAATACTCCTACTATAGATAGACATGTGGTTATTTTTGTATTGCATGAAAACTACATCATGTTGGAATTTTATATAAATTCATGAGGTTGAACTTTGGGTTGGTTGTTGGTTTTAGATCTTTGATTATTAGATGTGCTTTGGGCTAATTGGGTGGTTAATTAGCGAGTTGTTGTTGAAAGGAGAGGAAACCCTAATATTTATTGATTTAATAATTTAATAGAGGGGTTTGATCTTTGGGTAAATACTTGGGTATTTTGGGTTTTAAATGAAACCATTGTTGGCTATTGTAGATGATTGAGGCTTTTGTTCAATAATGAGAAAGAGGGAAGAAAATCCTATTATGGTGATTATGATTTAATTTGTATAATTAAATTGGAATGGCTTTGAAAGGAATGTAGTTGATTAAAATGAGTTAGGGCTTATTGTCCTTGAAGTTAGTTTTGGGAAAACAAAAGGAAGTGGGATTAGTTTTGTGGAATAGGAATGGTACTTTGAAATAAGTATGAATATTGGACTGTTGTATCTTATACTACTATGTTAGTATTTGTGTTAAGTTGATAATCTCATGATAATTGAGTAAGTTTATAGATGTATAATATACTTGCATCTAGAGGTTTTGTCCTTGGTCGTCGGTGGAGGATAACGGTTGTGTTGAATTGTTGTGTATGCTTTACACGTATGTGTTCATCTATTTTAAACACATTCTTTGTTATCTTGGTAGTTTATGTATATGCATTATACATGTTGGATATGCCTTGTGTGCATGGTGGTTGTTGGCGTTATATGCCGCTTATAATCAAAGGTACCGTTACCTTCGGCTAAGCGCTGGAGAACTGTATCTTATAATCTAAGGTGCCACACCCTTCCAGCTAGCGCCTGGTAAAATGGTATGTTGTTGTGAGAAGTACATTTTGGCTTACTATGCACATAGCTAGTAGAGCGAAGTTGATAGTAGTTATTGCAGTATATCTTTGGCTTACTAAACACATAGTTAGTAGAGCAAAGTGGAATTGTTGTGGTTTAGTTGTGACTGAAAATATCATGGATTTGATTGGTTACAGTTCGGAGGACCGAGTTACTCCATTGATTGATGGTATACATGTTGGTGGGTTTGTAATTTATGTTTTTACAAAGTTATGCATGTATGGTTATGATAATATTGGGAATGAATCAAAATGTCATTTTTGTCTTTTGGAAAATGTGAAGGAGATCGAATGTTTTAAAAATAAACATGTTTAAAAAGGATACGTTTGTCGTATGTATGGGAAATGGATGAGAGTATCGGGCTTAGTGATGATTTTCCTAAGTAGTGGTTAATATTATGAAAGGATGGGAATGGGGATTAATGAGAGGAATATGGAAAGATGAATAAACATGGCGTTGAATGAAGCAGTTGTTTTAAAAAGGAAAGTTCATACATATATATTTTTGTATAAATGTCACATTATTATTCTAGTATGAGAAAGAGTGTTCATGATCATAGCTATCTCTTTGTTGTTATTGTTGAGGATCATGTTGAGATCCCTCTTGGACTATATGTTCATCCCACGTTGTTGAATCTTTTTTTCAGGTGTTTAGCAGGATGTGCTACAAGATTTGGATCTACTTATTTGTTGGCCACGGGGCCTCTTTGTTGTTGGTGGAACGCCATATGTGTAAAAGGGTTACACCCTTCATTTGTTTATTTAAAGGTTGTAAGCCTAAGGGCAATTTATTAGTATGTTCATGTAATGTTGACTTTGCATACGAATGAGAGTATTGCTAATCACTTCTACGGATTAAATGTATGAGTTTACTTCCGCATGTTATCTCTGAAATTGAATTAAGTTAATGAATTTGGTAATGACTTCGAGTAATAAAAAGTGGGGCGTGACACAACTTATTACATAGTTGGCCCTCGTACAAGAGGGTGCAAGTTAAAGTCCAAAAGTCTAAATTAAACTAATTATTACAAAACTGAACGAATAAATAAGCAAAGAATAACTAGCTAACTACTCTATTACAACAAGGATAATAATGACAAGTAGACTAACTATTTAAGCTAACTAGCTATAATAATTACAAATAAACAATAATAATTAATTAATTAATTACGACACTAATAATTAACAAGACTAATTATAACAACAATAATAAATAAATTAATTAATTACAACAATGATCATGATGTAAGTAAGGATGCGCAAGGGTTGCATGCTCAATGTCCAAGAACAGCTCTATTTACCCTGTGCTTGCTCTGTTTCACCTTCAGCCACTGTCCTCTATTTTCTGCCAAATACACTACTGACCAAACATTGATCACCGGTCGACCCTTAATGAAGCTCAGTCGGGCCTAAAGAAGGCCGGCCGTGCCTCAATTTCATGCCAAATTTTGTTTTGTGCTCTGAAGTGAAAACAATGCAGACAGAGTGTTTTGGACTCTATTTGTCCCCCTCACACTTCTCTATCATGGGAAAGCCTTGAGAGAAGGTTGGAATTGTTTCCAAAACCATCAATGAGCAAGTTGATTGCTTGATGATTTCGGGTACAATTTGGACAACAATCAATAAATGAAATGAACAACAACCTCTCTTCCTTCATATCATAGAGTGAACTCAAAGAGGGAGGCAGAGACGCTTCAAGATTCATCAAAACAACATAAATTGATGTAAGACAACCCTCGACACAATGGATTCGACATAACGTCTGGCCGAACCCCAAGTAATATAACTCATTTTCTTTATGTGGGTTGGTTCATTTTAAGCCAAATTCATTAGTCTTTACCATCCTTTAATCTGTTAAGTCCAAGATGATTGTTATGTCCACTAAAGATTACGTCCACTAAATGAGAAATATGTCAAATGAGAGGTGATTCTCAACATGAAAAAGAGACTACATAGTTGGCAATGAGCCTCCGTAGAGATTAAGCCATTAAGCATAAATCGCTAGTTCACATTTTGAATAACCATTAACCGATTGAAACAACTCTCAAATGAAAGAGATGAATGGCAAGTTGATTATTAAAATAAGGTTCATAAACATGGAAATGAGTTAAATAAAAGCTAAGAACAATATATAACAAGCTATGTAGGCAAACTAATGAGACAACAACCAAGCCTATCAAAGCATGAGCTATTTAAACAACCTAAAATAGCCCCAAAACAGCCCTCAAGAGATAAAAAACAATGGCTTAGAATGCATGAAAAGAGCCTAAAAAGATGATCAACAAAGAGAGAAAACATGACTAGTAAGTAAGAACAAGGAGGGATGGCTAACCCTTCCATTTTTGAAACCTCAAAGCATGATTTTCAGCCCCTTTTTAACTCTGAAAATCAGTTTAGGGAGCAAAGAAAAAGAGTATAAAAGTAAGGGTTTAAGCTATAGGTAAAGGTGTAGAAAGAGTGTAAACTCTCTCTACCCTTTTGGTAGCTCTCCAAACCCAAACATAAACACTTGGAATAGAATCAAAACAACATAAAGCTACAAAAACTAGATAGCGAATGAAAGAACAAGAAGTAAAAGAGAGGATGACAAGCTTATACCTCTTAAAGAAGTAAGCTTTTGCGTATGATTCAAACTAAGTCTCAACACACTCTCAAAGCTTGAATTATGGTGTTCAAGGCTCAACCAAGGTTCCTAGGCCAAGGTATGAAGGTGTATATAGTGTATGGATATAGGTTCATGGTGATAGGTTTGCTCAAAGTGTTGCTTGCACAAGAAGAAGGAGAAAAGAGTGTTCTCAAGGTGATGTAGAGGCTTTCTAGAAATTCTTCAACCCTCAAAACAGAGATATATGGTCTTTTTTATAGAATTTGAGCAAGAGGGGTCATAAATATTGTCACACCCCAAACTCGCCCCTAAAAGTTTGGGAATGACCTACTCAGAAACGGACACTTAACCTGCTGTACATAACATATGGGGCCTGAACGGAAGCATTAAATATAAGAAAATAACATAAAGTAAAAGAATTACATCCATTGAGTGACCACTATCATGCCAGGACCACAAACAGTGTATCAGATGATAAATATTTACATACACATATACAAAACCCGCCCCTTAATTGGGCGGATATCAAAAACATTAGAAACTTAACATATAATAGACAATCAGAGTGCACGCCAAAACTTAGCAAAACTTCAAAGAAATGATCAGGCTTCACCCAAATGCCCGAACACACGGAGGTTGGCAAAGGAGAGGCGGCATCGAGGGTTAAGACTGACCTCCAGATTTGGTACCTATAGAATCAAACAAAATACAGAGTGAGACAATCTTAGTGAATAATAGTACTTAAACAAATTGATGCACAACTTAAAATATAATACATATTAATGCGTGTGTAAATGCAGAGGTCATGTGGTTAATCTGATTCTGTACCAATTTTCAGAACGATTATGTCGGTTCACAACTTCACAGATTGGCCCTTGGCCTGATGGGTTCACACATTCACAAATTGGCCCTCGGCCTCATAGATTCATAACTTCACGAATTCTTTCAATGTTTCCATAATTTCACACTGTTTCCCCGAGTAGCATACATGTTAATATAATTTCTTGCGAAGAACATAACGTCACAGATTGGCCATAGGCCCAGATATCACAGAACAGCCATATGCCTCACAAATTTCACAGAACGGCCATAGGGCTCACAGATTTCACAGAACGGCCATAGGCCTCACAGATTTCTCAGAACGGCCATAGGCCCAGATATCAAAAAATCAGCTTTAAGCCCAGTTCATATATGTATGGACTCAAGAGGTGTCTCGCACGGATTCTAGAGGTGACTCGCATTGCAGCACTTAGTTCCATACAGCACTTTGTTCCATACCAGAAATCATTAGGTCTTAAAGACCTATCAATCCATATCATGTCATAACATAACGTAAACGGAACGGATAAACAGAAACATATTCATACATATTTTTAATTATGCTTGAATCATAAATAGAAATCAGAATTCATGATTATACATGGTACATCCAATAGCGCTAACAAATCAATATAGGGCATACTTGTTATATCATGTCATTACGGTACACTTAACAAAGGCAGAACAATTTATATCATAATGTAAGTTACATGACAATGTCATTGATATTTAATTCTGTCTTCAGGTTGAGTCATTCGTAAGTCAATTCGATGTTTATCATAATTCTTAACGGTTATTAACGTATAAAACAACCCGTGATCTTTTCCAATTATTCATTCTGATGATTCACTATGGGTAAATATTTATGACATAAAACATGTGTTGAGCCAAATGAACTATAGTAGCCTTTGATAGGCCATTCAGAATATCATGTTCCCAATAAGCGGGGTTTACCTTTACCATTTCTTCCAGTTAACCAATTCTACAGTATTAACTCCAAAATACAAAACACAATACAACAATTCTCTTAAACACATCACTCCTGTTTTTGTATAACACAAGTCATTTTTATCATAATGAGCCCAGTTAGACTTATCTTTAAACTAGTTCAACGTTAATAATTCGTATGAAATTCTCATGCGAAGTCATAGATAATTTACAGATTATGGCACATTATCGACAACCATTAACCATAACCGGAATGCAGATTAGTTTCAGAGTCATACCGATGTACACAAGTCTTTCAACGTTTCCATACATTCGCACCGATTTCCAATCAGCATAAATGGTAATATAATTACTTGCAAGGAACAAAGTGTTAAGAATAAGAATCATTAACGGTAAGTAAATGCACGATCTCTGTACTACTACTCACAGTGCTATAGCGGAGCGCTTGACCCTCCTGGGCTATGACCTACACGTGCACAATTTATACATTAGTTCTTTTTCTTTCTTTCATTATTTCCTGCTTCATTTTACTTCAAACGAATTTACAGGCATCCTAGGGACATCAAACATAAGTTTCAAAAATACTAGAGGGTTAAGCACGCGAAACGGAGCAGAACATTTTTTCCCAGCTTGGGCTGCACATGCGGCTGTGAGCCCTGCACGTGCGGCAAGGCTTCCCGCACGTGCGGCAGTGATCCCCGCACGTGCGGTGATTCTGGGCAGTGCAGTTTGAAATTTCCAGCAAAAACTCAATCTTTAGTAGACTTTTTCAAGGCTCAAAATAGGTTTCTTAATTAATAACATATAGTTCGAAAATCACATACATAGACATTACAAACATATAACCATCTCATTATGAATTGGATCTTCTTCTTACAACTCATAAACATAGCTTAATTTCACAATATTCCAATTAACCAAGTGACAAGAACATTTCTCAATTCAACAATTACACACACACCACTCCAATTACAACCCCAATCTCACAAACAAAAGGGGAAATTCTTACCCAATTCCAAGAAAAGACTCAATTAAAGTAAAATTCACATACCTTGAGGCTTAAATCCTACAACCCCTTTCAATTCCTCAATCCTTCATCTTGAAGAATTTCTTCTCTTCCTTTCAAACCCTTTTTCCTTCTCCAATTTTTCCACTAATAGAGATATTTGGAGTAATGCCCTAAATCAAAGGGCTAAGTAGATATATATATATATATATATAAAGTGGAATAAGACAAAACTTAATTGATTTAATCATGCCAAATCAAATTTTCACAAAAATGCCTATTATGACTTAAAAATTATGCTGATCTCAAATATAAAGTCAATTTCAGATTATTAAGCTCTTAAGGCTTTCAATTCTAGACCCAAACTTTTTAATTGTGACATATATGATTTCTTATTAAACATATATGAATCTATAATCATAAGGTTCACTTCATTAAACTTAATTCCACGTGGAATTTCACAATAAGCATATAAATACGCATAATGAGGGACAAAAACTATACCGGGAACACATGCGAGGGTTGGGTTATTACAAATATCTTCAAAAATGGACAGCTAGCGGGCTCCCGCCCAGAACAGTGTTTCTCGTTACTAAGGCACGGCTGGCCATCAATAGCCACGACCGGCCCTCACTGAGCCACGGCTGGCCCTCAATGTGTTCCCCTATTTTTTTATTTCAGCCTCAGCATAGGTGGCACAATGTGTAAAAATGGATTTCTTGGGTATAATTAGTGGGAATATGGAAGGTTTGGGATTGTTTCGGAGCTTCAAACATGGCCCCTTCGTTGAGACCTCGAACCACGCACAACACCACTTTCATCATCAAGTGCATCAGACAAAGCGGTCAAAATGGAGTGTCCACAGTTGCCTCTCTTTGATAGAGCTCGAAGTCATAAAGTGACGTGAATGAATGTCAAAGCCTAGAGATGACCCATTGGACAAGGCCACAAGGCTCGGGCAAAAAATCAAGACATAAATGCAAAGATTGAACTCGAGGGCAAAACGCGAAACAAAATGCAGCAAATAACTTATGATCATGCAATGAAACATAACGTAAATGAAGCAATGAAACATAACGTAAATGAAGCAATGAAACAACGCTACAATCTAAACAAAAATGCAATGTTTGAATGAAAATGCAAATCAAAGCAAAATAAACCTTGCCGTGTTTCACATGGAAAGAAGTGAATAAATAGGCACGTCTCGTGGGAAAAGCACAAAGAAAGCACAAACCAACCTACGTCTCACGTAGAAAGGATATAAGAAAATGCAGACCTAACTACGCTTCGCATAGGAAGGGTGAAGGGCGACATAACCATCGAGCGCACCCGAAGTCTCAACCGAGATCCTAACACGTCTTACGCGATATGAGGAAGAGTAGTGTGAACAAATAGGCGCACTTGATGTTTTTTAACCAAGGTAAACAATCCTCATGCGTCACACGCGAGAAGAGGAAATGTAATGTGAATGAACATGCACACCTGCCGTTTTTAACCGATTTGAACAATCCTAACGCGTTGCACGTGATAGGAGAAAAGGTGGTGTGAACAAACAGGTGCACCTGATATTTTTAATCGATGGTACAATCCTATCGCAACACGATAGGGGGAAAGGTTGGTGTGAACACCGGGACACACCCAAATGTTTTTAACCGAAGGTACAATCCTAACACATTGCACACGATAGGAGGAAAGGTTGGTGTGAACATCGGGACACACACAAATGTTTTTAACCAAAGGTACAATCCTAACGCGTGACACGCGATAGGAGGAAAGGTTGGATGGATAAAAGAACAAATTAATTGCCTAAGTGTGGATTCTAAGCATGGATTCTATATAGAGATACGTAAAATCAAAACAATCAAAGCGATGTAGTGAAGAGAAAGCCAATTTGGTGGTAAAAAGGATGATGATTTTAGTGTGGCACGAATGATTTTATTTGGAACTCCTCTGAATGAATTGTACATACAATATCATCTGTAATGAACTACGATTCAGGCAAAACAAATTATGTGAAGCCCCTGAAAAATGTATTCTCTTTAAAAGCCCTAATGTTTGAATTATTTTCCTTAAAGCCCCTCAATTCCTTGAATTATTTCGAATCTTGTCGGTTAGTTTTTTTTAAATTTATTTCAACATAGGAATATCCTAGCTGAATTAGGTTCCTTAGCCTAATTTAATTTAATTCTACATAAGTAAGGTTCCAATCCATGAGTTTAATTTCAAGCCCTCACTTCTTTTATTAATTTCAGGAATTGCCCCAAACCTAGTACATGTACTTTTATACTATAGGTAACCATCAATCAATTTGAGATCTATATATATATACATTGGGGAATGTGTCCCTAGTACCTAAATTGAATAAAAAAATGCCCTATCTCCCTTCCCAATGGCCGGCCACCCTAGGAGATTGTGAGGGGCCTATTTTCAAGAATTGTAATCATGGTATTCTAGAAACCCTAACACCTAGTACCCCTAAATCTAGGGATTTGTTTCCAACACTAGTTTCACTCCAACTGGAGACCAACTAGATATTGTTTAATCCTATGATTAAGTTCCCTAATCACTTCCTATTCCATTAGACTCCAAGTAAATCCTAACTTTTCCATCCAATTCCAACTAGTAGGCTTTTATGTCTTTTTGCACCAAAATTTGCCTATAAATATCACCACCTCCTAGCATGGAAAACACAAACAACACACTCACACACACATTCAGCCTAGAGGAGAGAAAGGAGAGCAAGAGAGAAGTCTTGAGAGGGAGAGGAAGGAAGAGGAGAGCCATCTTGTTCAAGCCTAGCAAGTAAGCCACAACACAACATTCTCTTTCATTTTCCTTTTTCAAATACATGTTCATAAGAGTTCTAAACATTGTTTTCAGATGTGTTATTGATGAGTTACTTGTGTTGAAAATGATAAGGGTTGAGCCATGATCCTACCTCTCTTGTAGCTTCCCTCATTTTGGTACAAAACTATATTTTTCATACCAATCTCTCAAACTTCCCAAAGGCACACCTTCAAGCAAATTTTCTGAGTTTAATATATGTTAGTTAGCATGTTTTCATCACAAAAGAAATGAAAATTTTCCTGTAGTGGATCTCTTTTCTCACAAATCTTCTTGTTTTGGGTATTGTGCCTTAGAATCTGTTTTTGCATCCAACTTTCAAAATTTCTAGAAAAATGTAGAAAATTATTCTGGACCTCTATTTTATGTCAAAATCTTCCTTAAGGAGTTAGATTTCAACTAAAATTGGTTTCATTGAAAATAGTGAGTGGTTTGCAAGAAAATCAAATTTTCGTAACAGTTGACCAATCTGGACAGCGCTGGAGTGTTTTCTAAATAACTTAAAATCTAGAAAAGCTATCCCATTTCCAAAATATGTTTTGGAAACTAGATTAAATTCTCTACGAACCATAGGAAGGCCGATTCTGGTGAAAAATCCAAAATAGTCCTTTCATTCTAATCCTTACGTGATATTGAATCTGGAAATTCTGTTGCGCATGGGTGTTTTATGTTCTTGTGTTCATGAAAATGCTTATTAGCTTATGATCATATCTTGGCATGATATTGTATGTGTTATGGTTATCTTCTTTATCTTCTTTATCTTAATGATGCATGCTTATGTGGATATTATTTTCTTGTTAAGTTGGTCTAACCTTGATTTAAAATGTTTAACTCCACGGAAAACGTAATTGGGATGGTGTTGGGTTTTTGATCACTTGAGTAATGAAAAGATGATAATATGTGATGTATGGATTGTTGGGATGCATTCCCTATTTGGAAGTTAAAGTCTTGCGCAAGTGGTTTTCAGAACCCTTGAACGGAGCGGTTGTATTCGGACCCTAGGTGGTTTGGTGTGAGGAGGGATTTGGGCAAGACCCATTATTACCGTCTCTTTTGAGGCCCTGCAATTGGCGCTACGTGGTACATAACCGTTGGTAGGCATCCAAGGTAAGGTCTGCAACAAAGCAGCAAAAGAGGGGGCATACTGAATAATCTGCATCCGATTCTTGTGGTTGGGAGGATGAAGTTTCTTTGGGGGATTTCTAGTTTACTAACATCTAACTTGTAACCCTTTATTTATTTAGTATCATGCTTTACTACTTGATGTTATATTTGTGATTGTGTGTTGGATTGGGTAAAAGGGGCGGGATGTGTGTGTGTTTATTGGGCACTCAAAGCTCACGGCGTATCATGCCAGGTGCCGAAGAGGAGCTTATGGCTGGAGACGACGAGCCTGAAACCTTCGAAGACTTTTGGCTATCTTAGGAAATTTAGAAATTTCTTTTGATATTTTGTAAGACTCATATGAAGATTTAAATTTTCTTTTTGGGATGTAATGTAATGGAACAAGCTTTTGAAATTAAGGATATTCGTGGTTGTTATGTACTTATTCTAATACTTATATGTATACACCTTATCGTTGCTTATGAGACCTTGTGTCAATACCTGTTAAGATTTGTCAAAAGGGTAGTGCACTGCCTAAGAAAGTCGGACTTAGAAGGGAGGCTAATTTGACTCCTCCGGCGATCTGGGATCTTACTTGGTTATTGACCATAGGACTCATTAGTGACTCTCCCTTGACTGCAACCAATAGTGTAGATTCGGGGTGTCACAAATTATAAACTAATGGAACAGTCTTAAACAAACTGAAAGTTTTGAAACAAAACAACTCAACTTATGAGTTTAAACTTTGAGTTAAACAAATGAGACCAGGTAAATCGAATGACATCTACACAAAATAATAAAAAAAGAATAAAATGAATTTTTTCCTTTGTTCCTTTGTTGTTGTTTTTCTTTCTTGCTTTTCATTGTTTTTCTTTTTCTCTTTCTTTTCTCTCTTTTTTGCCTTTTTTGCTTTCTTTTTTTCTGCTTTCTTTTCTTCTCGCTTTTTTTTTTTTGCTTTCTTCTTTACTATTTTTTTAAAATTTTTTTAACTCCATAATACTAGAAATAAAATAAACTAAAAAACAAAAACATAAACAAAAACAAAAACTGAACTGGGTTTACACTGCGAGTCGGTTGGGCCTCAATGAAGCACGGCCGAGCATCGCGACAGCTGGCTCGGCTTCGATAGTAGCAGGGCCAGTTTTGGGCATTCCACGCGATTTGTTTATTTAAAACAAACTCAAACCCTCATTTCTCACACCTTCTCATCCGAAACTCCCTCACCTCTCTCTCTAGATTTCCTCTTTCCTTGAAGTACCTAATAACCCTTACCATTTGTTTATTCAAAATCCTTCCCCTCCTCTATACTTTGAACCGAACAAAATTGAATTTGGTGGATTTTTGGGGTTTCCCTTTTGGTTTTTCTCACATTTGCCCACACCTTCCTTCTATTCCCCTTTGATTTTTCAAAACTTTCTTCACTTTCTCCCTCCTAGTGTTTGAAATTTAGGATTTTACCTATTTTCACTCATCCTCTCACTTTTTCTCCATTTCCTCCACTTTTTCCCATGGCTAGTGACGAGGTTCTCATTCCTGACCTTGCCATTGGTATAGGGGACGTCTTAGGAGTAGATATGGAGGCTGAGGACGCTCTCGCATTGCCTCCCTTTGTTCATAGGCCATTTGATGTGGCCATCTACTGACCACGCACACATGTTTTGCCCCTAGGTGGCATTTTGAAATTCGAGGGCCTCATCCCCAGGATAGATGAGAACATCTAGCTGCGAGAGCCCACAAAGCACTTGTCTGCCGATGCCTCCACGGTAAGCAACTTTTCTTTGTTTGGATGCATTGTTGAATCTCACAAGTAGATTACTAGTTAATGCCATATACATCCCATTTACAGGTGATAGCTAGGAGGATTGGCGGCTATGGATCCATATCCAGCCCCCGGCGTTGGTATGAGAGACTGCCCACAGAGGTCCGTGTATTAGTTGACGCAACCGGCTTTGGGTCATTATATTCAGGGCTCATATAGATGAGGGCCGAGTCACTACTGTACGGGGCTCTGGTAGAGAGATGGTGGGACATTACGGTTTCATTCCACTTCTCATCGATCGGGGAGCTGACTCTAACCCCGTACGATTTTTTGATGCTCACTAGCCTACGGGTTGGAGTTGGAAGCCCGCATCCCATGTGATCCTGACATGATGTAATGGAGAACTGCACAGCGTCAGCTTCTCAGGACGATCCCAGACATCACTGGTTACGGGATGGTGAGGTATAGCTAGTTTTATGATCACTTCTCTAAATCCCAGCTCGTTACTCCAGATGAGGTCACACAGTACACCGGTGGCTTCCTTATGTATCTTCTCGGTACTACCCTGTTTGTGAGTAGGGAAAATACTGTGGGGTTATACCTTCGGGGGGCACTGGTGCACCTACCACAGATGACAGAGTACGATTAGGGTGGCGCTGGCTTGGCCACCTTGTACTGCTATATGAGTTCTGTCTCCCACTGCAAGGCGGATTCACTCGGCGGCTACTAGAGGGTTTGTTATGCGTCACACTTATCTTTTCTATGCATGCTGTTCATTATGCATTTTCTACTCATTTTTGCTTTGTATTTCCTGTTTATCTACTCATTTACTTTATCCATCTTTTTTTGCTTATAGCTCTGGGTTTACACATACTTCACCTCTCTAGCTCCGGTCTCGGTGAGGCTGATCGAGTTGTCAGTACCCCGCTTCCAGTACTACAACTTTTGATTTGAGCATCGCCGCTGCGTAGACCGAGACTTCCCCTACTTTCGCCACTTCTTTGACACTATCACTGCAAATCAGGTAACAAAATATCAACCTTTAACTTTTACGTATCGTAAGCATGTTGCACTATTTCCCATACTACATGGTCATTCTCATACTGTTGCTTCTATACCGCACTGTCATTCTCATACTACACTGATTTCTTACACTGCACTGATTTCTGACATCTGATGTCTGCTTCCACAGGTTGATTGGCATCCTTGGGCAAGCATTCCCCAGGTGTCGAGGATGACCTATGTCGCTGCATGGCATGCCTCTACCATGCGGATTCTGTTTGAGGGCCCCTTTGGCCGGGCTTACTACCTAAGGGAGAGGTTTATCCGCTAGACACGAGGTGTCGCTGACCCTGACATTCCACATCCTGCTCCTCCAGTCATGAGGGTAGTTGATGAGCTTCAGGACGGTCCTCCGATCAACCTCCTGATGTTGGGTGGGGATGGCGATCGACATCATGAGCCTGGCAACTTCACCACCTTTTTATACACTCGAGTGATGGCACCTCTTACACTGGGCGTGGTTCACACTGTGCCAGAGGTTGCTGCTGCGGTTGGTGATGTGCCTGCTGGAGGTGCCCCTGCCATTGCTCCCATTCTTATGTTTCTTGTGATTCCCATTGAGATCATATACATGCGTCCAGATGGAGTGATCTAGCAGATCTCACTTGAGCATATCGAGGAGAGGGACTGTAGGCTAGCGTTCGCTCCTGGCATTGAGCAGGTATACATTTCTTTATGCTTCTACTCACTGCACTTTATCTTGTTTTGTTTTTTACCATTTCTGTTCGTTGTTCCCTATTACTTCTGTCCACCTTTCTCAAATTCTATTCCTTTTGCAGATACACCGGGCGTATGTTGATGACCTCTTTCGGACGATCGACCGACTACTCCTTATGGTACGGAGGAGGCAGACCACTTTAGTCAATCATGGGATTGGGGTACATTCTGTCTGTAGTTCATTGTCGTTGCCATACTATTTATACTCCTGTTAGTCCATACTAATACCTGTACTCTTTTCAACTTGAGTCGGTGCCAGCAATGCTTGCAGGACCTCCCTCTGCTAGTAGACGGAGACGGGGTCTAGTGAGGGGCCGAAGGGGAGCCGATCAAGGGGGG
The DNA here is from genome assembly GCA_025200525.1 of Camellia lanceoleosa. Lineage (NCBI taxonomy): Eukaryota > Viridiplantae > Streptophyta > Magnoliopsida > Ericales > Theaceae > Camellia > Camellia lanceoleosa. Next base: position 22,303,802 of record CM045769.1, on the reverse strand, counting down.
GCTGAGCGAGGCAGCGCTCACCTTCTGAGGAATCATTTGACAGGTCTACGACCCCCAAGGACAAGGGAGAGGAGGTTGACTTGTAGTCCAGTAGCCCTAGTGATGACAGTGACGCACCTCCTTTGTAACCAAGAAGGAAGAGGGCAAGGATGGGTTACTAATGAGGACGACGATTTTGTTATTGTTGTTGTTGTTGTTGTTGTTGTTGTTGTTTTTTTTTTTTTTTTTTTTTTTTTTTTTTTTTTTTTTTTTGTAGTTAAAGACTAGTTTCAGATAGACCCCTATTTTTTTTGTTTGTTTGTTTGTCTGTAAAACAATGATCGAGGTTGGACCCGCTAGTTATAAAAGACAAGTTTTGGAATCTCCTTGCACACTGTAATGAATGGCATGTGATGAATGGCTCATCCTTTGCATGGTAACTTTGTATAAGACTTAAAACAACGAATATTTACTCTTGCATTCATTCTTGAGTCGGATAGCAACCAACAACCATATAAAATGTAAAATACAACTTGATAACAGGGAAACAAAATGAAAACAACTCGAAAATACTAAAAAGTACTTGGTACAAACAAAACAAGACTAAAAACACAACTTTGGTATGTTAAGACAAAGACTAGCTTTTCCTGCAACTGCACTGATCTGAAACATCATTTAGACCTAGCCGAGCATAAATAGGCACGACCGGGCTTCACTAAGGCACAGTTGGGCCTAAGTGTGAGGTCGGTCAGTGCTACCTAGTTATCATGCAATGCTTCTTCTCATCTTCTATAAATGGTGCTCCCATGCTGTCTTTCTGGTAGAATAGCAAGTCTTTGATATTTTGCTCCCAAGTTAGAGCCATTGTGCAACAATAGGCCCCGAGATTGGATAGTAACTTTGGATGGCTCGGAAAAGGTGAATGTAGATGTGCCCGAACGTCACGGCTTAGCGCGCGAAGGCGCAAAATCGTTTCGTTCTTAAGCTACTACAGTTCGGACTCAATGTCACGGTTCTGAATCTAATCTCGCAAAGTGCAATGCAAGACTGATAAATCACCAAAGAGTCCAAATCCGGCAAAATCGTTTTGGAAAACTGATTTTAATAAAGAAGTGCCAAACATGGACTATTTTTCCAGATACAGAGTCACCACCTAAATGTTTTATTTTGGAAAATTTAGGAAACCCTGACTCGTGCCTAAAGCCACGTGTCCGTCATCACCAAAGTTGCCTCGACTCGAGAACTTGGGTACGAGAAGGGAAGGTCATGCAATGAGCACCCCCGCTCGCCTGATCTAAAGATCGGCCTTTACTAACATGATATTTTGTTTTTGAAAGCACATGTGTACTTGTTCCAATTTATTAATCTAGAATTACTATGTGATGCGCATAGCATACAAGTACAGACTAAACCGCCTAAGTTGGAACAAAACATCTCATGCTTGTTTGTTTGAAAATGGTTTGAAGGTGCTACTCGCAAGCAGGCTAAGATGTGGATTTGCCACACTCGAGTGGGCTTAGAAAACATGATTTTGCCACCTCAAGTGGGCTTAAAACTCGCATTTCAATGAATTGTTCCAATTCAAGCAATCCAACCTTCATCCACATGCATTCATGCAATTAAACACTTAAGTAGTTAGCCACATGGCAAGCATGCTAAATACAACTCGATAAACAAAAGTACAATGACTTGATAAACAAATTGAAGTAACACAGGTGTGACTTCGCAAAAATCATCGCAAAAAGGCATTCGAAGTGGAACCAATCACAAGTTCTCAACATCTCCAACACATGGACAACTCATAGATCAAGGGGAGGGGCCATCGGCCAAGGTGAGAGGCCATCGGCCACAAGAAATGACCATCGGCCATAATTACTAGCCGATCGGCTAAAGAGATGGTCGGTCGGTACTATTTTTGGCCGATCGACCAAAAATGGCAAGAACCTCCAGAATGCTGCCACCTGTCTTCCACTCAACACCTTATCTTCTACAAAAGGTCCAATTTTGTAGTTTCTCCATTTCAACTCAGTTTTTGCACCAAATGGAAGCATTTCTTGTCCAAAATCTCACAAATTGGGTTGCTAACTTAGATGGTTCAGAAAAGCTAAATTTCCGGGGGTTTCCAGGGGCTTTGGCATAAATGCACTATTCACGTTGAGTCGCACCCTGCTGCGTTTTCTGTTCCTTCATGCCGCGGCAAGGTTTTAGAATCTGGTGACACACGTCTTTAGCTTTGGCGGACAAGAGATATGTCCCACTTTCAAGGACTTCCAAGCTTTAATGGAATCCGAGCTCGATGAAGAAATCTTGCCTCAATTCCGCTTCGGCTACGTCCAAGCCTTAGGATAGATGTGCGGTCTTACTTTGTATGACGCTCGGTCATTGATTTGCGATGGAGAGCTAGACATTCCGAGCTTGATTCGTTATTTTTCTGATGCCGGTGACCGCGGCGATCATGACTGGCAGGGTTATCGGCGACATGCGCTTTGCTTGTGCATGTTGTCTCATTTCTTGCTTGCCCTAGGCTCTGATGGGTTTAGCACTCGTTTGATTGAAGTCGCCGAGGGCTTAAAAGAGGGAAAGAGTTGCATCGCCATGACACTAGCTAAGACATTGATGGGTTTGGACTCTTTTCATCGCCGGGAGACAACTAGATTTACGGGGAGTCCACCACTGCTGCAGGTAATGTTTCCCACCCCATCTCACATATATTTCTCACATCATTCGGCGCTCAGGCTTGATTTTTGTCTCAAAACCCTTTTCTCACTTTTCTCTCCACGTACACCTCGCTATTCTTTAATCTCTCATTTTTCATCCCTCCCCAGATATGGTTGATGGATAAGTTGAAGGTTGTGGACTCATGCCCAGCATATTCGGCTCGCAACTATTTCTTCTGACAACGCCTAGTCGATGCCCCTGATGAGGGATGGTGGTGCAACTGGATGTGCAGTTTGCCCGCTACCAGTATTACTTGGCGCTGCCCTTGGCTTAATTTACCGGCGATGAGCTACAGCATGACTCGCCAGCTCGGGATTCAGTTGATCGGTCTGATACACTGTGTCCTTTACTTTTCGTTCGATTCCGGCGCCAATTCGGCCATGATCAGACTTGCCCAGAGGAAAGGATAGAGTACCCTGCTGCATTTCCGATCCGAGGCGCACAGCTAGCTTGGTATGCCATAGCATGGAGGACAAGAGAGCTTCTGACCCCGCTCCCACTTTCAATTGCACCCTCTCTGATGAGTGCATAGCTTGGCTTGATGAAGAGGTGCAAGTTAGGCCTACATTGACATCAGAAGCTTCGACCAGCTCTGGGAGGGGACGTAGGAACACCTGACTGTGCCCCGAATTTATTTGCTTTGGTCAATACTTTCAAGTTTTCTTTATGAATGTAATAAAAAGCAACTTCAATTTGTATTCAAGAGTAGGAGAACTCTGTACTGAAATCAATGTAATTGAAGGTTGTGGATACTAAAAATTTTCCGTTTGGTCCAAAAATGGTCTAAGTCGTAAAAAGATTAATTTGAGTAAAATAAACTTTTATTAAAACTTTTCAAAACCATTTTCGATATGGATCAGAATTGGACACGCCTGAGATCTATCACTGAGATGCACAACCCCAGATCCCAGCAACTGGAAAGTTGCCCCTAGTCTGAATAGCATTGTACTGGAGATCACAACTGAGCTCTTGAATGTAGAATAGACAAAGATGACCAACATGATCACACGGACAAAGTTGATTTGGAAGTGTTTATGGCTGGACTTCAGGATGAAGTTGCCTACGTATCCTAAAGATGGGAATCAAGCCTTACATAGTTCGGCTCAGGTTCACTCGTGTATTAACTCTCTCTTTTTGCGCTCTAACTTTTGCCAATGCCGTCCTTTCTGGGTTTTCAACCTTGCGAGCTCAGTTTTTATAATTTCAAATTTTTCATGCTCTAACTTTTGCCTAGGTCACCCTTTCGGGTTTTCGGCCTAGCGAGCTACTTAGGGAAAGTATTTCTTTAACTTGTCCACGTTGATCAGTTGGGAGAACTCTAGGCCATCTAGGTCCATCAGAACGACAGCTCCACCCGACCAGATAGACTTGATGATGTAAGGGCAAGTCCAATTGGGTCTGAACTTGCCCCTAGGGTCGTGGATGGGAGCTTGGTTGTCTTTGAGCACAAGATTCCCTTTTTTCAAATTCCTAGACTTAACCTTCTTGTTGAAAGCCCTGGCAATTCTTCGTTGATAGCCCTGAACGTGATACAGTGCTTTCAGCATTCTTTCATCAAAGAGCATGAGTTCTTCGAACCTACTTTGCTGCCAATCTGCTTCAGCTATCTGACATTCAGCCAGTACTCGTAATGACGGAACCTCAACTTTGATAGGCAGAACAGCCTCCATCCCATAAACCAAGGAATACGGAGTTACCCCAGTAGAAGTTCGAATTGAAGTCTGGTAGCCCTACAGGGAAAATGGCAGCTTATTTGGCCAGTCCTGGTAGATTTTCACCATCTTCTACAGAATATGCTTGTTGTTCTTGTTGGCGGCCTCAACTGCTCCGTTGGTCTGCGACTGATATGTAGATGACTTATGAAAAGCCACGTTGTACTTTTCCAACAGGTCGACCACCTCCTTCTTGAAGTGGGAACCGTTATTTGAAATAATCTCGTTTGGGACCCCATAGCGACAGATGATGTTGTTCCTGATGAACTTTGCAACGTGCGATGCCTTCAACACCGCATAAGATTGGGCCTCAACCCACTTCGTGAAATAGTCTATCGTGACCAGAATGAACTCATGCCCATTGGACCCCTTTGGAGTGACAGCCCCAATTACATCAATCCCCCAAACTAAAAATGGCCATGGCGAAGTCATGTTGTACAGCTTCGACGGCGGAATGTTCATGCGGTTTGCATAGATCTTGACATTTGTGGCATCGCCGGACAAAGCCAATACAATCCTCCTCCATGGTGGACCAATAATAATCCTGTCTAAGGATCTTCCGGGCTAGCATCACCCCGTTCATGTGCGCTCCGCACTCTCCCCCATGGATGGCCTCCATCAAGCGCTTAGATTCTTCATTATCAACATATAGCTTATGCATCCCGAGATGACCTCTCTTGTGCAGTTTACCCCCACAGACGATGAATTGAGCAGCCATCCTTCGAATTGCCCTTTTATCTTTGGCATTTGCCTATACGCCTCTTTTTCCAAGAAGTTCCAGACATCGTAATACTAGGGATTCTCATCTTGTACCTCATCTATGGTAGCAATCAGCTCGTAGGGCAGCATGAATTTTTGTTCAATGATGATCGGACACATCCGGACTCTGAAAGGAATGTCTATCATAGAAGATAGAGTTGCTAATGAATCCGCAAACCTGTTGTTCTCTCTTAACAGATAAGCGAAGTTCAGTTTCTCAAACCGAGGAATCAGCACATCCAAGGTCTGGTGATAGATTCTCATCTTTTCTTCTTTGACTTTCCAATCTCCTTTAGCTTGAGATACAACAAGGTTCGAGTCCCCGATGACGTCCAACCGTTTTTTCCCTAGTTCTAGGGCGGCTTCCAAACCAGCAATACATGCCTCATACTCTACCTCATTGTTCGACACTTTGAACTGGAGTTTGAATGCTAGAGATATAAGGGAATTGTCGGGCGCTATCAGCAACACCCCTATCCCATACCCGTATTGGTTTGACGCTCTGTCAAAGTACATCGTCCAAGTCTCTTCTTCGACATGCAGAATGGCCTCCTCTAGGAATAGATACTCAACTGCTTCATCCCTTTCCACTGGGTGATCGGCTAGGAACTCCGCTACCGCTATCCCTTTCACTGACTTACGCGTCACGTACGTCAGATCAAATTCGGAAAGCAGAAGCAACCAACGAGCTAGCCTACTCGTAAGTGTTGGTTTCTCGAAGAGATATTTGATGGGATCTAACCTTGAAACCAGTATTACAGAGTGAGCTAATAGGTAGTGCTACAGCTTCTTGGTAGCCCATACCAAGGCCAGACAAGCCTTCTCCAGCGGAGTGTAGCGGGTCTCGTAATCCAGCATTTTCTTGCTCAGTTAGGAGATAGCTTTCTCCGCTTTGTCCTTAGACTCCTGTGCAAGCATGCAGCCCATTGTAGTTTCAGTTTCCCCAGCTCAGGCGGTGACAACACAGGTGGGTTTTGTAAATATTTCTTGATCTGTTCGAAGGCAGCTTGGCATCGGCCGTCCCATTGGAACTTCTTTCCTTTCTTCAGGAGACCAAAGAGTGGTTCACAAGTCAAGGTTAATTTCGCAATAAACCGTCTTATGAATTGCACTTTACCCAAAAAGCCTCGCACCTCCTTTTCAGTCATCAGTGGTGGCATTTCTAAGATGGCCTTGATTTTGGAAGGATCGACCTCGATACCTCTCTGTGTGATCAAGAACCCCAGCATTTTCCTTGCTGTAACACCAAACGTACACTTCTGAGGATTCAGCGGCAATCGCAACTCTCTGATCCGTTGAAAGAATTTCTGCAAGGCGGTGTAGTGGCCCTCTCTTTCCTTGGACTTGACAATCATATCGTTTACGTACACCTCAACCTCTTTATGGATCATATCATGCAAAATCGTGGTTGCGGCCCGTTGATATATAGCTCCAGCATTCTTCAGCCCAAACGGCATCACCCTATAACAATAGGTTCCTCACGGGATGGTAAAAGCAGTCTTCTCTCGATCTTCGGGTGCCATCAATATCTGATTGTAGCTTGAAAATCCATCCATGAATGAGAGTAACGCATGCCCAGCAGTGAAGTCCACTAATTCATCGATATGCGGCAGAGGAAAGTCGTCCTTCAGACTGGCTTTGTTCAAATCCCTGAAGTCCACACATACCCGAATTCTACCGTCCTTCTTCGGCACCGGAACTATATTGGCCAACCAAGTAGGGTATTCAGATACCAATGGGAACCTTGCGTCAATTTGCTTGGTGACCTCTTCTTTGACCTTGAGAGCCTAGTCCGGGCAGATCCTTCTGAGCTTCTGCTTCACAGGTCGGGCCTCTAGGTCAAGAGGGATCCGGTGCTGTACAATCTCAGGATCGATTCCAGGCATGTCTTCGTAGGACCACGTGAAAATGTCTTTGAAATCTTTTAACAAAGCGACTAGGTGCTCGCGCATCTCCGAAGACAACGTGGACCCGATCTGGACCAGCCGCGGGTCCTTCTCAGTACCCACATTAGTTGTGGTGATTTCATCAACCAAGGGTTTAACAAACCTCTTCTGCTCTTGATCAAGCAAATATTGCAAAACCAGAGGAATTTCTTCATCGTCGTTTTCATCAAAATTTTGAAAATCTTGATTAATACAATAAATTAAGGGCATGGAAAAGTACTCGAAGGCCATAGCCGCACAATTCTCATTAAGCACTTCCAAATCGCCTGATTCCTCTGTTACAACAGACTCAAAGGAAAAAGAAAAAGACAACCTAGACAGGACTGTGGCATTTGGGTTGTCACCCCCAAGAATACCAGACTCAGACTCAGATGAGCTGGAACCTGATTATGACTCCATAGACTAGGTGGAATCAAATTCCGGCTCACTACCTGACCCAGTGTTGCTCGATAAGAAGCCCTCATCGCATTGCCAGACGAGGGAGGGTGCGATGGATGCATTAAGAATGTTTGAAGATGGGCTCACAGCCGCTTCATTCCCAATCATAGACACTGAGAGGTCATCCCCCAAGCACTCATGTACGATCGGAGGATCTGAAAGTAGACAAGCCAGTGTTACCCCCATTTCAATCTCGGTGCTCTCGGAATCCTCTCCCTTACACTGCTTAGCCTCAGCTGGTGGGTCTGTTTGCTCTTCGGCAACATTATCCCTGGACAACTGCAAGTCGAAGAAAATCTCGAGCCCCGGCAAGCGCCGCCTCTCTGCATTTAACCATGGCTCTAGAAAGCTGCAGAATGGAAAGTCTTCCCCTTTCCGGACAAAGCGTTCGTTTAGGGTACCCTGGATAGGCCGATGCATCAACTCATAATGCTTCCCGGCCTACTTGGCTCTGGTTTTTCTGGCCATCTCTTTGCCTTTCCTCACCCAATCATCTTTGGTAGGTAGATAACCTAAACCAAAGGTATGCGGGTTGTGCGGCACTTCGGCCGATACTGCAACGCCTTTCCGGCCACTTTTTCCTAATCCCATCCCGGGGATGTGCTAGAGCTTGTTCATGAGGTACACAGACTGTGCACTGACATATAACCCCTCATCAACAGTTAGTAAGTTTTGTACAACCCGGGCCTCGGCTAGGGTAAATCCTGACAGGAACACATCCTCCACGCCATGTTTGATATCCAGAACTGGTGTAGAAACCTCTGGCGGTGGATGGATTGACGAATTCCCAAAAACTATAGCCACCCCCTTCCCGTGGGGTTACTTCAACATTTGGTGCAGGGTGGAAGAGACTGCCTTCACCTGGTGTAGCCACGGCCGCCCTAGGAGTAGATTAAAGGTTGTGGGAACATCCAAGACATAAAAGTCAATATTGTGTTGTCCTAGACCAACCTAAGTCCAAATTTGTACAGTCCCCATCACCTCTCTGCTGGTATTATCATATGCCCTTATCACCTGGGCAGTTGGCACGAAATTCGCGAGCTTCAACCCGATTTCATATGCCATCCTCGACGGGCACACATTGATAGCGGATCTTGTGTCGACAAGAACCACCGGTATCCATTTGTCTCTACACTTCATAGAGATGTAGAGTGGTTTGTTGTGATCTGAGCCCTCAGGCGGCAGCTCCTTGTCAGTGAAGGTCAACATCGGGGAAGCTCCTCCTGGAAAAACCAATCCCACCAACTGCTTGGGTGTGGTATCGATTGAAAGTTTGGCCTTGTCCATTGTAGAAAGGACAACTTGTCGATGAACTCTTGAGGCCATAAGCAGTCCCCAGATGGAGATGTTTGCTTGTATCTTCTTAAGCTATTTCAGCACAGCTTCCTCTTCGAGCAGTTTTTCTTTCTGTTTCTCTGCCTCTTTGTCCTTTCCGGACGCCTCTGGTTGATCTAAGTGCAGGGGCTTGAAATACCGTCCATTTCTAGTCATGTGGTCAATCTCGCCAACATACCAGGTATCATTTGGTTGGCTTTGCCCCCAGTCTTCATCGGTGTGGGCAAGACACAAGTCGTCGTCTTCCTACCACATGCCATCGGCAACCGACAGACAACTGTCCGGTTCCGTTACAACTATTCCTATGCCCACAGCACCTTCCGTTCCTGTGCTCGCAACACATTCTGTCCCTGCACGGGCTTTGGCTTTTCTGGCCCTCTCAGAATCTTCGATCCTTTTCTGCTCAAACTGTTTCAGTGCAACCTGCTATTCAGTATCTTTTGTACCCAAACTGCCCGTATTCTGAGCAAAATTCTTAACACTGGTGCTCTCTGGCGGTGCAAACTGATTCTCGGCCCTTCCGGCCACTGTTGATGTCCCCGTCCTTGACGGACCCTGTTCTGGCTGAGGCTGCTCAATAACATCTGGCTCGTCGCTGAGCCACCTAGTAGTTTCTGTTCACCCATCTAAGTCAAAACAGTTAACAATCACATCCCCTGAGTCTTGCTCTTCAAAGAACTGCAGATTCGCAATGTCCTCCTCCAGATCTACTAGGTTATCTAGCCCTTGATTAGGTCCATCCTCTCGAACCACACAAATCTTTGCCCCTACTGGCAATTCTTCCATTGGCTTGGGCTGATCTGCTGGTGTGATGTAACCACTCGGGTTGTACATGAAGCTCACAGACCCCCCAGGCTCCGATCCGTCATTCCCATCTGCTACCACAGTCGACCCAATTCTATCTTCGATAGTCACCACCGGTTCAGGATGGGTTTAGGAGATGTCCAACATGCACAAGTCAGTGCTGTCGGGAATGAACACCTCCGGATTGTGTAGGTGGGAAGGGGTGATATATATGCTCGGGTCATATGGAGTGGCCGAGGTTTGGATTAGATTGATGTGTTTGGGAGGTAGAGCTCGGTTATGTGGTGGGAGTGGATTGATGGTGACATTCGGCTTCTCTGGAGGCACGATCACCCTGTTGTCGATGAGATCTTGAATCTCATGATGCAATCTAAAGCACTGGTCAGTTTTGTGACTATGTTGTTGGTGAAAGGCGCAGTATTTCACCGGGTTATGGGAGGGGAAAAGCTTTTCTGGCAATGGCTGCGGCTCTAGGGGCTTCAAGTGCCCTTTCCTGATCAAAACCCCTAAAGCTTTGGACAGAGACATATACAACGGGGTAAAGGTTCTCTGGCCTCGGGATGGAAACTTGGTTGTTTGTGAGCTACTTCCGGACGCACTAGTGAATGGCGTAGCTGCAAGGGTTTTTGGGGTGGTAGTGGTGGTGACCATACCCACATCTGAAGATCTGGCAGCTGTAGCACTGCTTGTGCCTGCATTTGTACTGCGGTTGAATGCCCTTTTGGGCTGCTCACTTTCATGGTCAATCAGACCCTGTTTCATGGCGTCCTCGATTTGCACCCCAATCTCGTGTAGATCTGCAAAGGTGGGAAGGGGGAGGACGATCATCTTCTACATGAGCATGGGCTGGAGGTTGCGTACAACCATCCATATCTGATCTTTGTCAACCGGCCTGATGGTCATCATCAAGGCTTTGGCCCTCCAACAGGTTACGAAGTTAGAGAAGCTCTCCTTTGGCTCTTGCCTAGTTGTCTTGAGATCATGAGTTATGACCTCGATCTGCGTGTTGTAGGAGTATTGAGCTATAAAGGCCTCAGCCATCTTCTCCCAGCTTCTCTTAATAGAGTCCTCCAGTTTTGCATACCAAATAGCCGCTACACCCAGAGGCCCATCGACCTTAAGATATCCGAGAACAGTCGCAAATGCACCATAGGATCTCCAGACCCATTAAAACGGTCTATGTGCGGCATTTTAAACCGGTCTGGCAGAGTCATGGCCGAGTCAGTGTATCCATCCTCTATATCTGGAATGAATTTCACGCCTTGAGACTTCTTGAACAGTTTTTCTAGCTTGCTTACTTTTAGCGCTATGGGATCCACCTCGAACTCAAAGGGTGTATCCACTAGATTGGTAGGCACTTTAGACAGCTGGGATAGAATTGGGGGCGGAGCTGGCCCTGTTGGAACGTCTGTATTTTCCTAGACATTAGTTGTCTCCTCGAGTATTGGAACTCTAGGTGGGGGAGGAGGTGGGTGTGAAGCAGATGCTCCGGCTTGCTGTGGTGGTTGTTGTTGCTGAAGTCTAGTAATTAGCTTCGCTTGCTGAGCCATAACCTCGGTCTGGCGGGCGTCAAATTCTGCTTGGCGGGCAACATCCTGCTGCATGGCTTGCGTACTCTCTTGGAGCTGACGCATCATCTCCTTTATTCCTACCATGTTGTGCTGATTTAACTGAATAGCCGGTATATCTGTCTCTACAGTAGACTCGGAAATCTCAACCTAAATACTTAAGGACCACTGATTTGGCAACCGTTGTATGGATACACTGCGTCTTATTGACCTCCGTCTGGCAACCGGGGGTAATGAATGGAACACTAGTTGTTCGTCTATCAAATCTGCGGATCGATGAAATTTGTGACCTTTAACCCAGAGTGCTGGGGAATATCTGCCTGGTTGGATGCAATTGTGCTAAACTACCTTGCAAAAAGATAAATAAAGCATAATAAGGAAACAATAAGCATAAAAATGGACAGCATAACAGCTTGAATAAAGACAACACACAGTTGGCAAACACAAGCTGAAAGAACTGTTCTCAACCACTGATCACTGTTCACAAATCACTGCCCCAGATCAGATACCCTCAGGTAAAACTGATTCCCCCAAATACTGATGCCCGTAGGCCTTATGCCCAGACTTGCAAACTGATACATATAATCTGTAGAGACACACTCTGACAACACATATCAAGCAAGTAAGAGCCAAAACACCCCTATGGAGGGGTAGGGTTTCCCTGTCCTACTTTCGTCAAGAACTAGGGTTTCACTATCCACACAGCGGTTTCAAACAACCTATAATCGAGTAAGCAACCTGTCCTAGCTTGGAATGGTCACTACAGTTTCCGATATGCACTAGGTCGAATGGTCAAAAAGGGTGCCCCGGTAAAAATTGGGGTTTGTGTTCCCGTCATGGCAGAGCCCGCAACCGGCCAGCCTTATGGCATGCTTCTCAAAGTAAGCCTCCAGCAAACTGTTCAGGAATAGCATAAGGCAAGCATGGTGTCCTAGGCGCAGCAATGCAAAAAAACACATAAGTGTAGTCAAAACAAGATATCATGAGTTCAAGTCAAGTTCTCTAAATCCCCAACAGAGTCGCTAGAAACTATAGACGTGCCCAAATGTCACGGCTCCGCGCGCGAAGGCACGAAATTGTTTTTTTCTTAAGCTGCTACAGTTCAGACTCAATGTCACGGTTCTGAATCTAATCTCGCAAAGTGCAATGCAAGACCGATAAATCACCAAAAAGTCCAAATCCGGCAAAATTGTTTTGGAAAACTGATTTTAATAAAGAAGTGCCAAACATGGACTATTTTACTAGATACAGAGTCGCTACCTAAATGTTTTATTTTGGAAAATTTAGGAAACCCTGACTCGTGCCTAAGGCCACGTGTCCGTCATCACCAAAGTTGCCTCGACTCAAGAACTTGGGTACGAGAAGGGAAGGTCATGCAATGAGCAACCCCGCTCGCCCGATCTAAAGATCGGCCTTTACTAATATGATATTTTGTTTTTGAAAGCACATGTGTTCTTGTTCCAATTTATTAATCTAGAATTACTATGTGATGCGCACAGCATACAAGTATAGACTAAACCGCCTAAGTTGGAACAAAACATCTCATGTTTGTTTGTTTGAAAATGGTTTAAAGGTGCTACTCGCAAGCAGGCTAAGACGTGAATTTGCCACGCTCGAGTGGGCTTAGAAAACATGATTTTGCCACCTCAAGTGGGCTTAAAACTCGCATTTCGATGAACTGTTCCAATTCAAGCAATCCAACCTTCATCCACATGCATTCATGCAATTAAACACTTAAGCAGTTAGCCTTATGGCAAGCATGCTATCATGGAAACATACACACTCATGCAAGATGCTAAAGCATAAACACTTACAGTGTACTCCGAGCCAAAATAGAGAATTAGTTAGAAATCATGTATGATCCTAGTTATGTTAAGATGCCTAATGCAACACATGCAAAATGCAACTAGAAATAGGCTCAGCTACTCTAAGATGGCATATGAGTTGTAACTTGATAACATGCTGTTGAACACGCATTCAAGTAAATGTATTGAAATATAATGCGGTTTGTATGATGCGCCAAGCCCGGTGCATGCAAGACAGATGAATGAATGCAAACATGCGAAGCATAAGGATGCTAATTGAAACATGCCCTAAAACTAACCATTGAAAGCAGTTAAGTAAAACGGAGAAAGACGTGGGGTTGGAAGACATTCACACACTCATGCACACTTATTACAAAATTCGCCCTCTCGACGGAGGGTCTGAATGAATATGCTATGCTAGCTACGCTAAGCTAAGCAACTAATCTAATTATCTAATTAGACTAACTATTACATAGTCAAATTGAATAAGTAGCTAACACTAAGCTAATTATTACAACACGTTAACTAATTAACAAATTAACTAGTTTAATTACAAATTCAAAAGCTAACTAATCAAGTAAAGCTAATTACAAATTACAAAGTCTCGGCTCAGTTCTAAGAGTTCGAAGATGCATGCTCGATCGCCTTGCTCGGCAATCCGTTACCATGCCTCATGTTGCCTCTGTTTGCACTGTTTTAGACTTCTGAAAATTGTGCCAATCTCCATAACACTTCTGATTCACCTCATGGGCATGCTGAGAGGTCATCCGCCAAGAGGTATGGCCATTGGCCAAAGAATAAAGGTCATCGACCAATTATGAGGATATCGGCCAATCATTTATAGCTGATCGGCACACTAGATAGCCGATCGTCCATATCTTCCTGCAAACTCTCCTTTTTGCTACAACAGAGCACAAACAGAGGCATGGCAATGTATTTGCAAGAAAATGTGTGTGCAACCACACTCCTTATCATGTCTAAGGCTCAAAGGAGTGTAGTGCTCGGTTCTCAAGCCATTAATCACGCATTTCGATGCATGATGGCCAAAGAGGCTGAGTTACACAAGCCAATGGCAAATGAATGCACCAAAACACATAAATGCCTTAACCTCTATCATGCATGATCAAGAGGGTCGACGACTGAGAATTTAGGCACGTTTCATCACTTCAAGTATGAAACGTCCCTCGTTTCTCATGTTTGGCTTAACACCCAAACCAAACACAATGCAACGCATGCACAACTTAACAAAGCTAATGGCATGCAAACAATGTGATACAACATGAGCATGCAAGCACCATGCAATGCAACTCAAGCATGCAACAACAATACAATGGAACAAGCATGCAACAACATGCTATCTAATCAACATGCTAAACATCATTAACATGCCTCAACATGCGAATAATAATGTCATGCAACAATATGCAAACAACAATGCAATGGCAAGGAGCATGTAATGCAACACTTAGTGGATTTAAACCACACATGGACAGCCCTAAGGGGGGTCCAAAACAGTGGCCAACACCAAAACTAAGGCACCAAAAGGCAAGACATGTATGCACACATATTGGTCCATAAGCTAGGCAACAATGCACAACCCTTAGAGGCACTCAAAGGGTGAAAAAAGTGGGAGCATGGGAAGTCTATATGCTCTGAAATGTCATGGTAAATGATGCCAAATCATATACATGTCACAAATTAAGCATGCTATGGTGCTCAAAACTCAAAGCTTACAAGGCCCATTGCACTACAACTATGCAAAACATGAAGCATATGGCCAATGCAACCCAAAACTGTCCTAGAGCATGTCAAAATGAGACTAAAACATGCATGGAGCAAAGCCAAAACAAGCTAGCATGAAGGGTCAAAACATCAAGTAAGCTAGGCCAATGAGCATGATTACTCTACACCTACCAAAACCAAGCATGAGATGACTTCACCAATAAAAATCAGAGTTGTGTCATGGCAAAATAGGACCAAATACACATTGAAATGGTGACCCAAAAAGCTAGGCAAGATGGCATACGCATTGGCTCATTCTTAAGGCATAAAGAGCCAACTCCTCAAAGCATTGAAAGAGTGACAAATGTGAGTGTGTGATCTCATTACATGC
Source organism: Camellia lanceoleosa (assembly GCA_025200525.1). NCBI lineage: Eukaryota > Viridiplantae > Streptophyta > Magnoliopsida > Ericales > Theaceae > Camellia > Camellia lanceoleosa. The sequence goes on along the minus strand of CM045769.1, from coordinate 22,288,625 downwards.
ATTGAAATCTCATATGAAATGATGCCAAAACATGAAAATAGCCCAAGCAATGCATGCTAGTGGCTTGGAAACTCTAAGCTAACAAGCTAGAATGCATTATGGCTACACAAAGCATGGCATGCATGACCAAAACAACACAAATCAGAGCTTAAGCATGGTAAAACAAGGCTAAAAGCTTCTTGGAGTTAGGCCAAAACATGCAAGAATGATGGTCCAAACATATGATGCATGTTATGCTAGCATGCAAGATTGCACTACAAGTATGTGAAGCATGCAAGATACTATCAAACCAACCTAAAACAGAGTTGAGGCATGCCAAGATAACACCAAAAACTTGCTGAAATGGAACCAAAACATGCTAGAAAAACATACTACTTTGATGAGCCATCTATACAAGTACGCAAGACACAAGGAGAGGGGGGTGACCCTCTCCTATTTAAGACCTCAAAATAGACTTTCCACTACTGAAATTCCTCTGGAATTTAGTGGTAGAAAGGTCATGCAAAGACAAAAACAAGAGCCTAAAGGGATGGCCCAAAACAAGGCCAAACAAGGCACTCAAGGGGGTAGATCACCCATAACACCAACATGACCTTAAACAAACATTTCAAACACATGAAAATGAAGCTTTTCATAGTTAAGAGTTAAGCTAAAATAAGCATGCGAATAAGGCTAAGTAAGCAATGAACACAAAGCTTAAAAGGAGGTTAGTGGCTCAGCCTTGTAGAACCACTTCAAAGAGGTAACTTCAGTAACTTTCTGAGCTAAAAACCAAACTTTGAGTTCAAATAAAACCCCCAAGTACCTCAGCAACAAGGGTATGGTGTTCTAGTAGGTGCTTTAGTGCGAAAGTGTGAAGAAATTACACTTTTGAGCACAAACAAGGGTAAATATAGAGAGAGAGAGAGAGAGGAAATGTAGAGAGATATATAAATTCTATATCCAATTTTTAGAACCTCTCGAAAGGGAGAGGGGTCTCCCTTCTTATAGAAATTCAATTCCTAAGCTTGTTGAGCAAGCTAAGGACTTGAATCAATCCCTCTATACATGTGTATGGAGGATCAAAACTGTGCTCACCAATTGTCACAGCTGGCATGAAAATATCTGAAGAAGCAGATAGAAAGGTCTCGACCAGAAAATATGGTCGATCGACCAAAAATAGTGTCGATCGGCCACCACTTATGGCCAATGGCAAGGAAACAAGGCTGACAAGCACAAGGCTTGGCCGATGGGTTGTAAGGATGGCCAACAAGGCACCCTATTCCCTCAAAAACAAAGCCACAGGTCCTTGGTCCACAACCAAGCACAAAACAAACGTGTTGAGAGATCCTAAGGCAAAGCGCGCGGCCGAGACCTTTGGGAACTCAAAATGAACACGAGCATGGATGATCATCGAGTGTTCAAATGATGACGTCCAAGTCTTGAGGACGGTCAAAAATGGGGTGTCTACAGTGAGTTTTCGTGGTTTTGGCCTAAATGCCCTTTTTCCTCTAAGCCGCACTTCTCTTTGCTTTCCATTCCTCCATGCCACTGTTTGATGTTGGAACCCAATCACACATGTGTTTCAATTCGGATCACAAGAGGTGTGTCTGACACTCGAGGAATTTCGAGCTTTAATGAAGTCCAGGCGCGACGAAGAAATCATACCGCAGCCCCGTTTTAGCCATGCCCAAGCTTTGGGACGGATGTGTGGGTTAACATTACATGAGGCTTGGTCTTTGGCACATGATGGGGAGCTAGACATCCCCAGTTGAGTTCATCGATTTTCCACCATTGGAGACAGGAGTGACCTTCTTTGGCGAGGCTGCCGGCAACGTGCTCTCTGTTTATGCCTTCTTGCACAATTCCTCTTTGTCCCTAGTTTCGGCGGAGCTAGTATCCAGTTGATTGAAGTGGCTCAACGTCTGAAAGATGGTAAACTTGATGGGTTTAGATGCTTTCCACTACTTCTGCAGGTATTTATTTTCCACCCTTCTAATTTATGATTCTTACATCACTCAACACTCATTCTTTATTTTTCCCTCATATCCTTTCTCACTTTTTTCTCATTGTACACCTCTCTATTCTTTAATCTCTCTTATTATTCATCCCTCCCCAGGTATGGTTGATGGATAAACTACAAGTAGTGGGCCCTTGCCCTGAGCACTTAGCCTGAGCTTACTTCTTTCGCCAACGGCTAGTGGATTTCTCCTCAGAGGATTTATGGTGTGATTGGATGTGCAGTCGGTCCGTAGCTGACATAACTTGGCGTTGTCCCTAGCTTAATTTAGTTGAGATGAGCTACAACATGTCCCGACAGTCGGGTGTAGAGTTGATTAGCCTCACACACTGTGTATTCTATTTTCCTCTCCAGTTTTGACGCCAGTTCGGGCATGATCAGATATGTTCAGATGAGGGAGTGGAATACACAACTTCATTTCCGGTTCATGCCTTGCACCTGCCTCGGTATCTTGCGGCCTATAGGACGAGAGAGATTCTAGTCCCTGCCATTAGTTTCAATTACACCCTGTTTGAGGAGTGTTTGACTCGGCTTGAAGAGGAGGCAGAGATTGGACCGTCTTTGGCATAGAGCCACCTAACTTAGCCGTGCCCCTAGTTTTACTACTTTGATCTAAATTAAAGAGTTGGAGAATGTACTTGTGTTGAAATCAATAAAATTAAAGTTGCGAGTACTGAAATTTTCCTTTTGGTCCCAAAAATGGTCCAAGTTGTAAAAGGGTAAAATTTTGAGAAAAATCAACTTTTATTAAAACTTTGCAAAACTATTTTCAAAAATGATCACCACCTGACACGCGCAAAACCGATCCTCAAGATGTACAGTCCTGAATCAAAGGAAATCATAACTACCCCTAATTGCATACCACCACTGCTTTCCATTGTACAATGAGTCTTCTTCCCAAAACGAAGGTCATAACCAAGCTACGAAGATCACAACCAAGCTTATAAATAGTGAACAAATATGACCTAATCAAACAAATGGATAGGACAGTTGAGTTGGAGATGATTACGGCTGAACTTTAGAATGAAGTTGCCTGCATATCCCAAAGATGGGAATCAAACCTTACGTAGTTCGGTTCAGGTTCACTTGGGTTTTAGCTCTCTCTTTTGCACTCTAACTTTTGCCGAAGTCACCCTTTAGAGTTTTCAATCTTGCGAGCTCAATTTTTCTTTATTTCTAATTTTTCATCCTCTAATTTTTGCCCAGGTTGCCCTTTCGAGTTTTCAGCCTAGTGAGCCTCTCAAGGGTAGTATTTCTTCAACTTGTCCATATTGATTAGCTGTGAAAACTCCAGACCATCCAAGTCCATAAGAATAACTGCCCCTCCTAACTAGATTGACTTGATGATGTAAGGACCAATCCAATTAGGTCTGAACTTGCTCCTAGGGTCATGAATGGGAGCTCGGTTGTCTTTCAGTACCATGTCCCCTTCTTGAAGATTTCTGGACTTAACTTTCTTGTTCAAAGCTCTAGCAATTCGGCGTTGGTAGCCTTGGATATGATACGATGCTCTTAGTCTTCTCTTATCAAACAACATTAACTCCTCAAACCTACTTTGCTGCCAATCTGCCTCTGCTATCTGACACTCGGCTATAACTCGTAGTGAGGGCACTTCAATTTCGATCGGAAAAACAGCCTCCATCCCATAAACGAGAGAATAGGGGGTCACCCATGTAAATTTTCGGATTGAGGTCCTGTAGCCCCAGAGCACAAATGGCAATTTATCTGGCCAATCCATGTAGGTTTCCACCATCTTCTGTAGAATTTTTTTGATATTTTTGTTCACAGCCTCGATAGCTCCACTAGTTTGCGGCCTGTAGGTTGATGACTTATGGAAAGTCACGTTATATTTCTCAAGCAAGTCTATCACCTCTTTCTGGAAGTGCGACCCATTATCGGAGATAATCTCATTCGGAACCCCATACTGGCATATGATGTTGTTTTTGATGAACTTAGCCACATGCGATGCTTTTAGCACAGAGTAGGACTGGGCTTCTACCCATTTCGTGAAGTAGTCAATTGCTATTAGAATAAACTAATGCCGTTTGATCCCTTTGGCGTAACTGCACCGATAACATCTATCCCCAAACAGAGAATGGCCATGGTGAAGTCATGTTGTAGAGCTTTGACGGTAGAATGTTCATGTGATTGGCATGAATTTGACATTTATGGCAACGTCGAACAAAACCAATACAATCCTCTTCCGTGGTTGACCAGTAGTAGCCTTGTCTAAGGATTTTCCAGGCGAACGTCACACCATTCATATAGGTCCCGCACTCTCCTCTGTGGATGGCCTCCATAAGGCACTTTGATTCCTCTTCCTCAACACATAGCTTGTGCATTCCCAAATGGCCTCTTTTGTACAACTTGCCCCTGCAGATGATAAATTGAACGGCCAGACACCGCATTTCCCTTTTGTCCTTGGCATTTGCTCCTGGTGGATACACCTCATTTTCTAGGAAATTCTAGATATCGTAATACCAGTGGTTCTTGTCTGAAGCCTCATCTATTGCAGTAATGGTTTCATAGGCCGACATATACTTCTGTTCAATAATAATCAGATACATCCTGACTTCCAATGGAATGTCTACCATAGAAGATAGAGTTACTAGTGCATCAACAAATCGATTGTTCTCTCTTAGCAGATGGGTAACCGTTAACTTTTCAAACCTCGGAATTAGCATATCCAAGACCTGATGGTAAACCTTCATTTTCTTCTCTTTAACCCGCCAATCTCCATTGGCTTGAGACACAACCAAATTTGAATCCCTGATGACATCCAACCTTTTTGCCCCTAGTTCTAGGGTGGCTTCTAATTCAACAATACACGCTTCATATTTGCTTCGTTTTGGATACTTTGAACCGGAGTTGAAGGCTAAGGGTATATGAAAGTCATCAAGTGCTATCAGCAACACATCGATCCCATAACCGTGTTGATTGGCTGCTCCATCAAAGTACATCGTCCATGTTTTCTCCTCTATTTTCAAAATATCTTCATCTGGGAACAAGTACTCCACCACTTCATCCCCCTATATTGGGTGATTTTCCAGGAATTCCATTACAGCTCTCCATTTAACCAACTTACGTGTAACATATGTAAGATCAAATTCGGAGAGAAGAAGCAGCCAATGGGGTAGCCTATCCGTAAGTGCTGGTTTCTAAAAGAGATATTTAATGGGATCTAATCTCAAAATCAGGAATACAGAGTGAGCTAACAGGTAGTGCCTCAATTTCTGGGTAGCCCAGACCAAGGCTAGACAAGATTTGTCGAGGGGAGTGTAACGGGTCTCGTAATCCATCATTTTCTTGCTCAAGTAGTAAACGACTTTCTCCACCTTTGCCTCAGACTCCTAAGCTAACATACACCCCATGGTTGAGTTTGTCATTGACAGGTACAAAATCAGCAGTTTTCTCGATTCTAGAGGTGATAACACAGGCGGATTCTGTAGGTACTACTTAACCTATTCAAAAGCAAACTTACAGCGATCATCCCATTGGAATTTTTTCCCTTTCTTCAAGAGACCAAATAGTGGTTCACAAGTCAAGGTTAGTTTTGAAATAAATCGCCTTATGTATCGTACTTTACCCAGAAAGCCGTGTACCTCCTTTTCAATCCTTGGTGGTGGCATCTCTAAGATGGCCTTGATTTTGGAAGGATCTACCTCAATTCCTCTCTTTGTGATCAGGAATCCCAGCATTTTTCCCGTTGTTACACCGAAGGTGCATTTTTGTGGGTTCAACCTCAATCTATAGTCTTTGATCCACTAAAAGAATCTCTCCAAGGCGGTGTAGTGGCCCTCTCGATCTTTGGACTTGACAATTATATTGTCCACATACACCTTAACCTCTTTGTGGATCATGTCGTGTAGAATGGTGGTTGCAGCCCTTTGATTAGTGGCCCCTGCATCCTTCAACCTAAACGGTATGACTCGGTAGCAATAGGTGCCCCACGGAGTAGTGAAAGCGGTGTTCTCACTATCCTCGGGTGCCATTAATCCTCGAAAAACCCATCCATGAACGAGAGCAATGCATGGTCCGTGGTGAAGTTTACCAACTCATCAATATGTGATAGTGGAAAATCATCATTCGGACTAGCCTTATTCAGATTCCTGAAGTTGACACAGACTCTGATTTTGCCATCCTTCTTTGGGACTAGAACAATATTGGCTAACCACGTTGGATACTCAGATACGAGCAAGAACCCTACCTAAATCTGTTTGGTAACTTCTTCCTTGATCTTTAAAGCCCAATTTGGGCAAACTTTGCACAGCTTTTGCTTAACTGGCTGGGTCTCAGGGTCAAGAGGGATCCGGTGCTGTACAATCTCAGGATCGATTCCAAGCATGTCTTGATAAGGCCACGCGAAAACATCTTTGAAATTTTTTAATAAAGTAATTAAACGCTCGCGTTCCTCCTAAGACAACGTGGACCTGAACTGGATCAAGTGAGGATCTTCCTCAATACCCACGTTAATTGATATGATTTCATCTGTACAGGGCTTAACACGCCTCTCCTCCTTATGATCAACCAAAATTTTCAAAACCTGAGGAATTTCTTCCTCTTCGTTTATGTCAAAATTTTGAAAATTGAGACCAATACAACAAACTAAAGGCATAGAGAAATAGGCAAAGTCCACAGCATTCCCATTCAAAAAGTTTGGATCTTCGATTACAGTGACTCGAAAGAAAAGCAAAAAGACGACCTGGACAGGACTTTGGTATCCCTGTTACCACTCCCAGAAGTACCAGACTCACAGGAACTCGAATCTAACTCTGACTCCACTGACTCAGTGGAATCAGATTCGGGCTCACTATCTGATTCAAAACTGTTGATGACACCTTGCTCAAACTTCCAGACTAGGCATAAAGCCTTAGATGCATCCACGATAAGATTGGAGAAATCCACTGTTGGGTTATCCCCGATCATTGAGATAGTAAAACTATCCCCCAAGTTGGTGGTCTCAGCTTCAGCAATAGAACTTGTCAGCAAGTCAACCAGTGCTTTTCCCAACAGCTCCTCCTCTTCCATGTCCAGGTTTGCAGTCCCACCTTGATTTGTGCTAGGGCTCAGGTCTATTTGTTCATCCTCCTTTTTTTGGCAACTGGTGTCCAAAAAAGATCTCAAACCCAAGATACCTTGCTTTTGTTTCCCAATCATACCAGGGCTTTGGGAATCCACAAAAGGGGAAGTTTTTCCCTTGGCAGACAAAATGTTTGTTCAAAGTTCCTTTTATTGGTTTGCGGACTAACTCGTACTGCTTCCCATCCCTCTTTGCTTTCAGCCTTTCTCCCAACTGTTGCCCTTTCCTTTGCCAATCTGCAGCGGTAGGTTTGCATTCCAGCCTGTAGGCATGGGGGTTGTGACTAATCTCCTTAACAACAGTGCCTCCCCGTCTGCTACTTCGGCCTAGTCCCGTTCTAGGCATATGCCCTTGTTTGTTCATCATGTATATGGATTGCGCACTTACATAGTCTCCATCGTCCTCTGCCATGATGGTTTGGACCAACCAGGCTTCTACTAAAGAGAAGCCAGAAAGGAACATATCTTTTTCCCCACGTATGATTTTCAATAATGGTGCAATGGTTCCTTGAAGAGGATGGATCGCAGAATTACCGTACACAATGGCAATCCCGCATTTGAAGGGGTATTTTACTAACTAATGGACTATTGATGACACAACACTCATCTGATGTAGCTAGGGCCTTCCCAGTAGTAAATTGAACGTGGCTGGTACGTCCATTACATGGAATTCCACTTCGTGTTCGGACAGACCGATTAGGGCTTTTGAACGTTCCCATAACATTCCGGCTTGTATTGTCATAAGCCCGAACGACTTGGGTTGTGGGTGTAAACTCAATTGGCCTCAAACCGATGGCATAGGCGGTCCTCACTGGACACACATTGATCGCTGATTCGGTATCTACTAACACCACCATAATTCACTTTTTTTGACTTTTCAGGGTTATATACAAAGGAAGATTGTGGTTGGCGCCCTCAGGTGGTAACTCCTTATCTGTAAAAGATATCACTGGCGTAATGTCTCTAGATGTTACCAATGATACCAATTGGTCTGCAGTGGTATCGATTGGCAGTTTAATCCGGTTCATTGCCTCCAATAGTGCTTGCCTATGCTCCCGAGAATCATTATCAGCCCCCAGATTGATATGTCAGCCTGAATCTTCTTGAGCTATTTTAAGACTATGTTTTGCTCAACATCCTTCTCTTTTGCTCTCTCAGCCTCCCTGTTAGAGGCCTCTGGCTTATTTGATGTTGCGGGTTTGAAGTACCGACCCTCCAGGTCATATGATTGATCTCGTCAGTATACCAAGTGTCATCTGGGGTATCAGCTTTCTAACCTTTGTCAGTGTATGCATGACTTAGGTCGCTATTTTCTCACCACTCTCCCGCAATTAGGGCTGGGCTTGCATCAAGTTCTATCTAGAGCATGTTGATATCACGTGCCCCATCATCATACCATTCTTCCTCTTCGATTTCTGAATCCTGATATTTTCTAAGCTTCCTCAACATATTTTTCGGTCGCTGGGGTCCCATTCTACTTTTCTGGTAGTTTGGGCATCACTCACCATTGTTTCAGGTTCTTGTTTCCCTTTTCCTTTGCCCTGCTCCAGAGCTATCTTTGCCTGGATCCCTTCTATCCTTTCCCTTTGAAATTGTTCTAGTGCTCGTTCTTTTTCAGTCAGAGGTGCAGCCTCAGCCTTGCCTTTTACAATAATTTCCTCTTCTGTTCTAGCTTTTCTATCTATTCTTCCACATCTGACTCCTCCTCACTCAACCATCCATTGCTTGTTTCTGGTTGCTCAGGTCCCACCATCCCACTTGAACACAACTTGTATCTTCTTCCCCGAAGAAGTAAAGATCCTCTAGATCCTCTTCCAATTATGCTAGATCCTCCTCTAGGTTTGCTAAGTCATTCAGGCCTTGCTAGGGCCACTTATTCTTATTCTACGCCATTTGGTCTTCTCCAATAGCATTAATGTTGAGAAAGTATGACAGTATGACTACCGACTTTGGCTGATCGATGGCCACAATGTATAAACTGGGATCGTACTCTTCTGAGAGCGAGGCCCCCTTCTCTATGACACGTGTATCATACAACCCTGTCTTCAGTGCATTCTCTCTCTCTCTCTCTCTCTCTCTTTCTCTGTTTCTACTGCCATGGGCCTGGATTGGGTTTGTGGTGTTAAATCCATCATGCACATGTCTGTGCCTTCTGGAATGACCTCCTCTGATTTTGGTAGGTGTGATGAGGTAATATATGTACTAGGGTTGAAGGTGGGCGGTAGTGTATGGACACGGTTAATGTTTCTGGGTGTGGGGACTTGGTTGTGTGGAGGGAGTGGGTTGGTTATTACGTTTGGTTTAGCGGGTGGAGTGATGACTTTATTGTCAATGAGATCCTGGATCTCATAACGTAGACAGTAGCACATGTCTGCGGGATGGCCATGTTGTTGGTGGAAGATACAATACTGGGTAGGGTCATGTTTGGGTGGTAATAAGTTTAGAAGTGGACGAGGATCAAGAGGCTTGAGATGTCCCTTTTGCATTAATAGCTTGAGGGCGTGGGTTGGGCTCATATGGAGGGGAGTAAAAACTCTTCGATTTCGAGGTGGACCGGTACTTTGTGATGGTTGTGATGTTGTGGCAGTTGTAAAAGGATCAACCATCTTGGCCGTTGAAACAACAATACTGACATCCACAGGCTGTGGAATAGTGCTACTACTAGCATTGGTATTCCAAGAGAATGACCTTCTTGCAGGTTCACTTGTTCTGTGGATGATACCCTTTTTGAATGCACTCTCAATCTAGACCCCCAGCTCATGTAAGGAAGCAAATGTGGACAATGGTGCCACTATCATTCTTTGCAACATGTCTGACTCAAGGTTTTGGACCACTAGTCGGACTTGTTCTCTTTCGGTAGGCCTATTTGTCATTCAGGCTACCTTGACTCTCTACTAGGTAACAAAATCAATGAATGATTCTTTGGGGTTCTGGGTAGTAGCCTCTAGCTCACTAATGGTTACTTCTATCTGGGTGTTATATGAGTACTGATTGACAAATGCTTCAGATAGCTCTTCTCAATTCCACTTTATTGATTCCTCTAATTTAGCATACCAGATGGCTGCCACATCGGATAGGGTTCTCCCAAACAACGAGAGCTTCTACGCCCGAGACAAACCTATGGGCCTCAATACATCCGAGAATAACCAGACATGCACAATCAGATCCCTACTTCCATCGAATCTGTCGATGTGGGGCATCTTAAATTTCTCCAGTCATTTGACCGAAGCTTCAGTGTACCCATCTTCGATATCTGGAATGGAGTTGAAGCCCTGGGATTTCTTCAATGCTTTCTCCAACCTAGCAATCTTGACTAAGGCATCAAAAGGAAATATCCCTGCAGGCGATTGAGCCGGAGACCGATAAGCTGGAGCTAAGGGGAACATGTCTTGAGGATCTAGGACTGATAGATTTTCTACTGGTGGGAGTAGATTAGGATTTGGCTGAGCAGCCGGGATAGGGTGCACGGTTGAAGTGGATGCCCTAGATGTACGTCCTAGATTGGTAATGATTTTATCTTGTGCAGCCATCCTCTAGTTTACAGTATCCATGGTTCTTTGGAAAGCCATCGTCATGGCAGCAAATTCCGCTTCATTTTGTGCTATATCCTGTGCCATTGTTGGTCTAGGTGAGCTAGATGCTGGTGAACTAATTGAGCGAGAGTAGATAGGTGTGTGTAGAGTGCTTGGTACTAGTGTTGCCAACTGTCTGTTCCTTCTTCGTCGAATGACTGGCAGAAGCGAGACAAACACGGGCTGGCCACTAACAAGGTCTTGAGCTTTACAAAGCCTACCGAAATGAGTCCACATAACTTGGGGAATGTCGGGTCTTTCTGAAGCTATGATGGTAAACTACCTAGCAAAAAAAAAGAAGAAAAAACAATCAAATCGGACAACACTTTGACCCCAATTCATAGCAGTCATAACACCATCAATGTGAATGTTAACATGTTAATAACACTATCAATGTTAACATTCGCACGTCAATGTGAATATTTACATTGTAAAATATGAATTTTCACATTACTGAGTTGCTAACCGTTCAAAAAATATTTGTAAGGGTAGAAATGTCCACAAAATACTTTAAATATGAGAATTAGGATTTGGTAGATCAAATGTTCAAATAATAAGATTTATTGGAATACAAGAATATCTTATGGATTAATTGGGATACAAACACTTGAAAAATGATTTTCTAATAAATCTCCCAATTTTTTAATAGAATTAAATTATATTAAATAAAATATTATTAATTTAAATAATAATAATAATAATAATAATACTATTATTATTATTGATAGCTTCATGGGGTTATGGGAACTGTCATTACACATGTATGGTACCCCTACAAATGCATTAGCAAAAAGTAAGTCTCAAATACTCAGTACTTTTAAAACAAAGTTCATATTATATTTCAAATTATTAGTTATGGTTGAAATTGACAAATTCATCACTTTTGTATTAAAATTTTAAGAGATAACTGTAGACACCCCATTTTTGACCGTCCTCAAGACCTGGACGTCACCGCTTGAACACTCGGTGATTATCCATGTTCGTGTTCGTTTGGAGTTCCCAGAGTTCTCGGCTACGCGCCTTGCCTCAGGACCTCCGAACTTGACCGTTTTGTGTCTGGTTTTGCACCAAACACTTGTGCTTTGCCTTGGAGGGGCAGAGAATGCCTTGTGAGGTATCCCCACACACCACCGGCAGTGGCTAGAGGCCACCGGCTGGTTGGTGTTGCCATCGGCACTATATTGTGCCGGTCGGCACTCTTTTGTGCCGGCATCAATTTTGTCAAAATGACAATTTTGCCTGCCGACCTCTTGCGATTTCTTTTTGAGATATTTTGAAGCAGCTGTATAGCATTTGTTTCCCCTCCATACACGTGTATGGAGGGATGAGCCTTTGGTTTGCTTAGCTTGTAAGCTTTGTTGCCTATAAGAGAGGGCTCTCTTTTCTTGGCTCAAGGGTTGAAGAGTTAGACATTTTAGAGAGAAAAGACCTCAGAGAAGCTCTGGTTTTAGGGTTTGAGTTCTATATCTATCATATCTCTCTTTTTCTCTCTTGTTTGTACACTAGGTGCTTTAGTCCACATTATTGCACACAAGCACCTAGTGTTTCACCTTCCCTTGGCTACTGAGGTCCCAAGAGGTTGTTCTTGTTGTTCTTGACTGGTTTGGAGCTCAAGGAAGCAAAAACATCAACATTTGTGAAGAGGTCTACAAGGGTAACAAAACTAGCCTTTTATTCCCCATTTTTGCATCCTATTTTTACCTGTCTTAAAGCTATTTTTAAGCTTAGTGTTTAATACAAAAAAGTTCTGTTTTTAGGCCCTCTTGATAGTTTATTAAGAGTGTTTTGTGCTTTGGGGAAGTTTGGCCCCTCTTAGGCCTTGAAAGGCCTCATTTTTGTGCTATTTTTGGTGAGCTCCAGGATTTTGGTGTTGGGGTCTCTTCACCACTGAAATCTTGAGGGATTTCAGTGGTGAAGATGATGCCTTGAAGTCCCAAGAAGGAGAGGGTCACCCCTTCTCCTTGTTGTCCTTGAAAAGGACCTACATTGCCTCTTGAGAGAGCCCCATGTTTGGTTGTTTGTTGGTTATGCCATGGCTGTATTTTGTGCTCATATTGCCATATTATAACTTTGTATCATGTTGGTTTTAGTACCCCTTGCATGTTTTGTATAGATGCTTTGCAATGCCTCTTTAGTCCTTTAACATGCATTAGGTTGTGTGCCTTTATTCTAACATGTTTTAAGCTTAGATTCATGAAGCTTGTATGCTTATTTTTCCATGAATAAGGTCTGTCCATGGTTACTTTGGTCGATCTTAGCTTGCATCACATAGCCTCTTTGCCTTTGGCTTGTTGGCCTTAAGAGCATGAAAGTATAGCATGCCTTGCTTGCATTATTTTCAATGGTTTGGAACCATTTAGCATGCTATTTTAGTCCCTTAGACATGCTTGAATGATTGCCTTGCATGCCTCTTTGAAGTTTTGAAAGCATATGTTGTATGCCTAATGATTTGGTCATTGTGTGTGCCTTGCTCTATAGCCACTTAGATGCCATCTAGGAGGTCCCTTTTGTATGGTCTAGGGCTACCTTAGATCTGTTTTAAGCCTTCTTGGCCTTGTGAGGCTTGGTTGGCTTAGCCATGGTTTAGGTCTCCCTTGGCTTGCCTTGGATGCTTGGACCATTTGTTGCATGCTTAGTCTATTTTGTTGCTTGGTTTGGCACCATGTCCAACATGATTTTAAAGCTCATATATGTATGTTAATGTGTCCATGTTAGCCTCTTTTAAGTGTTCTTAAGAGTTGCCTTTTTATGCCCAAGTGTTGGATTATGTATGCTTGCATGTGTGCATGTATTGCATATATCTTAGCCTTCACTTCTATGGCATTTGGCCACTGATTTTAGGCCTATTTAGAGCTGCCTAACCTATGTGCAAGTCCATCCTCTTGTTGCTTGCATATGCTCCTTGAGTGTTGTAATGTATTGGTAAGAAAATGCATGTTAGGACTAACATGATTGAATGAAGTCACATGCTTGTTTGCATGCTTGGACACCCACATTACATCTTGCATACTTGATGGTTGACATTGGTGTTTCATGCCTTGTATGTTTGTTAGCTTGTATGCTCCTTTGCATTGGCATGATTGCATACTAGTTGACATGTCTAAGATTGCATCACATAAACATGCATGCTCTACCTCTTGACCAAGTCATGATAGAGGCTTAGCACCCTTGTGTGTTTGTTTGGTTTGCATGCATTTGAAATAGAAGTTGCACATTTGGTTCTTTGGGCCATCATGCATGGAAATGCGTGATTGGTGGCCCGAGGATCGAGGCACATGCCCCTTTGAGTCACAAATATGATAAGGGGCATGATTGGTGCACACATTGTTGGAATTACATTGCCATGCAAGTTTTTGCCCTCTGCTGCTGGGAGTTGCAGGTTTTGCAGACATTCAGTGCCGGCCGGCAGTATTTAGTGCCGACCGGCAGTCTTTTGATGGCCGATGGATGAATTTTATGCCGGTGACCTCATGCTGATGCCGGTGGAAGTCCTACTCAGCCGATGGTGTGCCTCAGTGTCCTGGGAGGCACTCTTGAGACTTTGGTAGTCTTCTGAGATGCAAAGCAGGGAAAACAGAGGCAATCTAAGCATGGCAGTGCAATTCCGAGCAAGTCCCGAGCATGCGTTGCATCCGGCCCTCATCTCGAGGCGGTTTACTGCTTTAATTAGATTAATTAATTTATTTGATTAATTTAGTTGGACTGTAATATTTTAATTAGTTTGCGTAGCTAATTAATCTATATTATTATTTCGGTCCCTCCGAGCGAGGGCATATTTGTAATAAGTGTGCGTGAGTGGGTGTATGTCTTCCGACCCCCATTTCTTTCTTCCCTTTTATTTACCCGCTTATGATGGTAGATTAGGGCACGTTTATTTTAAACATACCTTATGCAATGCATGCATGCATCCATGCATTTGTCTAAACATGCACCGGGCTCGGTACATCATACAAACTGCATTGTATTCTTAATTCCAACTTGAACACGTGCATCAAATGATTGCATTTCACATGCCATTTTTAGGGTTAGCCGAGCCTATCCTAATTACATGTTGTATGCGATGCATTAGTCACTTAACATGAACTAGGACATGCATGTTTGCTAACTGGTTTATTGTTTTGGCACGGAGTATGATGTGAGTATTTACGCTTTAGCATCTCGCATGCGTGTGAATGTTAAACATGACAGTATGCTTACCATGCGGCTAAGTGCTTATATGAGATAAACTGTTTGAGTGCCTGTGGGTGGAGGTTGGATTGCTTAAGTTGGAAAAACTCATTGAAATCCGCGTTTTAGCGTACTTGTGAGTAGCAAATCCAAAGCATTTTCAAAACAAACGGATATGCAATGTTTATTTCCAAATTAGGTAATCTAGTCTATACTTGTTTGCTGCGCGCATAACATAGTAATTCTAGGCTAATAATTGGAATAAGAACATATAATGTTTTCAAAAACAGATATCACGGTTAGTAGAGGCCGATCTTCGGACCGGGCGAAAGGGGGTGCTCATAGCTGACCTTCCTCGATCGTACCCAAGCTCCCGAGCCAAGACACTTTGGTTATGACGGACACGTGGCCTTCGGCACCGAGTCAGGGTTTCCTAAATTTCCCATTTTAAAATATTTAGGTGGCGACTCTGTATCTGGCAAAGCAGTCCATGTTTGGCACTTCTTTTCAAAAAATATGTTTTTCTTAAAACGGTTTGCCAGAGTTGGACTCTTTGGTTCAGATTACGAACCGCGACAAACAATTGAGGCCTTCGAACTGTAATGACCCAATAGCGAACCAGAACGGGAGGGACTCGCACTCCTCGCCCGGGATGCATTCGGGGACGTCTACTGTTTCTGGCGACTCTGCTGGGGAGTTTAGAGAGCTTGACTCGAACTCGTGATATCTTGTTTTGACTACACTTATGTGTTTCTTTGCATTGCATGTGCATTGGTGCGCCTAGGACACCGTGTTGGCCATCTGCTATTCCTGAGCGGTTTGCTGGAGGCTTGTCTTGTCAAGGCATGACCATAAGGTGACGGTTATGGCTCGCCAAGATGGGAACACAAACCCCGGTTTTACCGGGGCACCCTTTTTGACCATTCGACCTAGTGTATATTTGGATCCATAGTGACCATTCCAAACTAGGACAGGATGCTTACCCGATGTTAGGTTGTTTGAAACCGTTGCGTGCGTAGTGAAACCCTAGCTCCTGACAAAATAGGACAGGGAAACCCTACCCCAACATAGGGGTGTATTGGCTCTTTTTACTTGCTATGTGCTTTTAGAGTGTATCTCTACAGGGAATGCATGTATCGGTTTATAGTTGCGTGTCGGGGCCCAAGGGCACCAGTATCAGTATTGTAAGAAACAGTTATATCTGCGGGTATCAGATTCAGATTTGGGGCAGTGGTTTCGGGAAATAATGATCAGTAATAGAATACAGTTGTTCAGCTTTGCTCGTATCAGTTCCAGTGAAGTTGAGCTGAGATGCTGTCTGTTTTCTCTTTTGCTAGGAGGGTAGTCTTGGAACTATAGCTTCAGAAGGCTCCACTATCCCCGAGGTTCATCGGACTTGTGCTGATAGACTTTGTTAGGTCAGAAATTTAGTTCAAAGGCAACCAGTGTTCCTTCGCTAAGGCAAGGTAGACATCCGATCCGTTAGTCACCAGTCACATCACCTCTATTCGGATCTGCAGCTTTCAGTTAATATGCAGGAGGAGGTGCGTCAACTCCAAGAGGCCATGCAGGCCATGCAGCAGGATGCTGCTTGTCGGGCAGAGTTTACCACCCCCCCAGCAGAGGGTCTGGCTCCACAAGCGGGGTTACTCACCCAGCTTCAAAGAAGAATAGCAACCCAACAAGATTGCTGCCTGCGACCCGCTCCACCCCCACCAATGGTTCCAATACCCAGAGAGGCAGCTCACGTCCAGGAAAGTACGGGTGTTTCGACATGGCCAATCCCACCTCAGTTGTCCAAAGCACCAGCTAATCCAGTGGACACGCCCTTTGAATTTAAGGTTGACCCAACTGCACTTAAGGTCAA
Organism: Camellia lanceoleosa; assembly: GCA_025200525.1. Lineage (NCBI taxonomy): Eukaryota > Viridiplantae > Streptophyta > Magnoliopsida > Ericales > Theaceae > Camellia > Camellia lanceoleosa. Next base: position 22,271,941 of record CM045769.1, on the reverse strand, counting down.
TAAACTGGAGGAGTTGTTTAGACGAGCACATAGAGTGAACCCCATCCCGGATTTAGAGGACGGGTATATTGAATATGCAGTTACCTTGCCGGAGCAGTTTAAAATGCCGCATATCAATCGCTTTGACGGCTCTGGAGACCCAAGGGTGCACCTCCACCTTTTTTCCGATATCTTGAAGCCAATGGGTTTGACCACAGCTCAGAAGTTGTCTCTCTTTGGCCGAACCATGTCTGGGATAGCCGCAATCTGGCATGCAAAATTGAAAGACTCTGTGAAACGGAACTGGGAAGAGCTGGCTGAGGCCTTTATTGATCAATACTCCTACAACACACAAATCGAGGTCACAACTCGTGATCTCGAAGCCACCCGCCAAGAACTAAATGAGGGTTTCTCAGAGTTCGTGACGAGATGGAGATCAAAGGCCTCAATGATGACTACAAGGCCTTCTGACAAAGACCAGATAAGGATGGTTGTGCGCAACCTCCAACCCAGGATGATGCAAAAAATGATAGCCTTACCCTTTCCTACCTTTGCGGACCTACACGAGATAGGGGTACAGATCGAGGACGCTATGAAGTAGGGCCTTGTTGACCAGGAGAAGGAGCAGCCTAGGAGGGCATTTACCCACAGTTTGAATGCGACCACCAGTAGTGACACAACTGCTATAACTTCAGACATGGGCATGGTCACCACCCCCACACAAAAAATGACCACCCCACTCACCGGTGCATCCGAAACTAGCTCACAAATGGCCAAATACCCACCTCAGGGCCAAAGGGTGTTTACCCCATCAGACATGTCTGCCAACGGCCCCGAGGGTCTGATCAAAAAGGGTATCTAAAGCCTGGAGCCACAACCATTACCAAAGAAACCCTCCTCACATAACCCAACCGACTATCAGGTTTTCATCGTGAAGCCATGACACTGACGTGTGCTTTCGTCTTCGTCACGAGATCCAAAACCTCATTGACAGCCGGACGATAGCTCCACCTTCAGACCCCAATGACCAAGTACCTCATCCACATCTCAACCTAATCCATACACTACCATCCACCTTTGACCCCAGCATATACATCACCCCGGCCCATCTACCCAAACCAGAGGTGTTTATCCCGGAAAGCATGGACTTATGCATGATGGGTGCATCTGAACCCCAATCATTTCAAACCTGTGAGCCCACTACTTTTGAGTTGCTGAGAATGATCGAAGATCTTCAGAGAACTGTGGCAGATCTGGCCTTTGGGGTTTCGGCCCCATCATCAACCACATCACGTACCAGGGAGTTCATGTCTAAAGGCTCCCCAACCTTGGGACGGGTTGCATTGGAAGAAGGCCAATCCCTTGACAAAGTGAAAGCAAGTGGAAAGAACAAGGCAGGGGCAGGCATCGGTCCCCATGAACACCTTCGGTGGGATATCGAGGCTTTGAAAGTTGAAGGACTGAACAAAGAGCAAGTCCTTGCGGTTGTTGCAGAGGCTGTGGATGACACTTTCGCCACTCAAGTTGGGGGCAGTTTGAATCAAGGGGTGAGCCGGGAGAAGGGCCTTTATACCAGGAATGTTCCTTTCAACTCTAGCCCCGTACTCGGAAGAGACCAAAGAAACCCAACAAGACTGTCAATCCCTTTGCTGGTGTATCCAGCAAAAAGCCACAAACCTCAAAATACCCACCTCGGGGCCAGAGGGTGTTTACCTCACTGTACATGTCACTATCAGCGGCCTTGAGGGTCCTAATAAAAAAGGGGCACCTGAAACCCCTAGAGCTACGGCCATTGCCAAATAAACTCCCTCCCTCCCATGATTCGACCAAGTACTGTGCCTTCCATCAACAAGTCGGCCACGACACTGATAGTTGTTACTGTCTTCGCCATGAAATACAAGATCTGATTGATAACAAGGTCATCGTCGTGCCAGGTCCTGCAAAATCTATCGGTGCTAGATCAGTGAACTTGGGGGATAATGTGATGTGATCAAGAGATGAACCACCTGTGGGCGGCGTTCAGTTTACTTCAGATGTGGTGGACGGCATGCACTGTTTTGAGCAATGTACAAATGATGTCAATTTTGCTTTCTGACTTGGGTATGGAGTCAGTCTTGTCTTTTTGTATTGAGTCAGTCCTTTCATATTGAGTCAGTTGGGTCAGTCTTGTTGTATCGAGTCAGTCCTGTTTTGTTAGAGTCGGGTGATTCCGGGGGTGTTACCTCTAGCATCACCATTTTGTTTTGTGTTTGTCTTTTCAGTTTCTTTTGAGTCTGTTTCTGCCTTGGAGCCAGTTACACCAGAAGATCTGAATGAAACAACAGTGATTTTTATGCTCTCGCGTTTGCTTCTGCTGTGTGCCAGTTGTGCCAGAAATTCCAAATGAGATGGCAGTATTTGACTAGAAGCTGTGTCTTTTCTGTGCCTTGAATTCATTGCATTGACCTAAGTTTTCCAAAAGCTTTTTGAACACTGCGGTGAAAACGAAGAGGAAGGAATTCCTCGGGGTTTGTAAAAATTTGATCAATTTGAGAGAAAGAGAGGCGTGCTAAGCCCTTAATGAATGAAATCATGCTTGTCGGCATGAGTACTGAGAAGGACCCTGGCCTGATCCAGACTGATTCCACACTATCTTCAACACGAGCGATTTGTCGTTTTCTTAAAAACTTTCAAAAATGAAATATTTTGTGCAGTCTTGCGAAGACCTTTGTGGAATCGCTCTTGAGATTGCGCAGCCCAGGATCGCTCTCCGCCTCAAGTTTCAATTCATCTGTTGCAAACCGGAATCTGTTGAAAACATTCAATGCCATGAAACGCCTGTGTGGCCCATTTTGAAGCAGCCCTCGAGCAAGAGGCACCAAAGCCAGATCAAGGAGATTAGATCCCACCAGGCAAGGCTCATGAAGCAACCGTGATGGATTCCCCTGCAAATCAACACAACAATGCTTCCTCGACATCGAAGGCTTCAATTTCAAAACCATTTGGCATGGGCTTGCTACACTTTTTCCCCTTTGAGAGGCTCGCTGGGCCGAAAACCCGGAAGGGCGGCCCAGGCAAAAGTTAGAGCAAAGAAAAAGAAAAGAAAAAAAAAGAAAAAAGGAAAAAAAGAGAAAAGAAAAGAACGAAGAATAGCAAAAGAAAAGAAAGAAAAGAAATGAAAAAATGCAAAAGAAAAGAAAAAGAAAAAAAGAAGAAAAACATAGCTCGCAAGGTCGAAAACCCGCATTGGGCACCTTGGCAAAAGTTAGAGCCTAAACACTGAAGGTTAAAATACCCGAGTGTACCTTAACTGGAACTACGTAAGGCTTGATTCCCGTGTTTGGGATACGTAGGCAACTTCATCTTGAAGTCCAGCCCCCAACGCTTCCATAGCGTCTCAATCCGTGTCATGGTTTTGATCACTTTTGCCTCCTTCGAATCCAATATCTTGATTGCAGCAACCTGGAATTACGTGACCAACTTCCTCTTGAAGTCCAAACCACCAACACCTTCCAGGTGACTGTGTCCATATATTGATTCAAACTGTCTTCGACTCCTCCGCGCCCGAGGGTCCGATCGTCGTCAACAAGGACTGGCTTACAATGTGCCGCGGCATCATCCAAACAAGGGGCAACTTTCCGTTGCCATCCATTGCCATAAGTTGCCCCGAGTTACCGTCCAAACCAGGGGCAACTTTCCGTTGCCTTATCCCCCATTAAGCCAGGGGCAATTTTCCATCATCCCCGATCCGAGGTTGCGCATCTCGAGGGTAAGTTCCGTGCTCGTTCGAGCATTGATTGCTTGCAAAAATAGTTTTTGAAGATTTTCACTGAAGTTGTTTATTTTCTCGAAAACTATTCCATTCTCCAAAACCGGGCCTTTTGTTTGGACCCAAAAAGGAAAATTTTTAGTGCTCATAGCCTAACTTGCGTGATTTTCAAAATCAAAAAGTTGAATAAGCATGTTAATCTAACTTTCATGTTGGTCAAAATTGTTTTAAAACAACAAAAAAATGGTCGAAATGATGAACTAGGGGCACAGTTGAGTCAGGCTTCCTGTCTTTCCCTCATTTTCAACATACTTGCCAGAAGGGCACTCTACCTACCAGAAGAGGGCACAACAGAAGTCAACAGCAAAGGGCAGAGAGCTCTCACATCCTCCAAGAAGCGAGGTATCGAGCCAAGTGCGAAGCACGAACTGGAATGGGGCCAAATGTTCCACTCCCTTACCTAGACAGATCTAACCATGTCCAAACTCCCCAGCAGAGCATCGTCAACTGATGCCAGCCACAGATCTGCTACACACCCAATTGTAACGCGGCCCCTCTGTGGAAGAAACTCACTGTTGTAAACAAGAAGAAGAATCTGGCGGAATGCTAGGGGCAAGACCCCTCAACTTTCTATTTATCCATCAACCACCCAGGGGAGGGATTGAAAATGAGAGATTGAAGAATAGAGAGATGTGCGTTGAGAGAAAAAGTGAGAAAAGGGCTTTTTCGTGAGAAACAGAGCTTGAGGGCCGAGTGATGTGAGAATCACAAATGAGAAAGGGTGGGAAATAATACCCGGAGAAACTGGCTCCTCGTGCACTGAGAGGTCTCTCGTCATTGTAACACGTCTGTGTGTCGTGTCTTTTGTTTTGTTTGCCTCGATTCTTGCTTTGAGTCGTTCCGAGCGTGTCTCGATGTTACCTATCGTTTTCCGTTGTTGAGTCTTTTTCGCTGTGTTCAGTTGTAGGCTCAATACCCGGTCGAGAACTCATTTTCTCAATTTCAAAAATGATTTGTTGTGCTTTCAGTGCTTTGTGCCATTCTCCACATTTGTGCAAAAAAGGAATTTGTTCTTTCAAAACGCAAGGTTTAACCCAGTCATGTGAGAACGAAAATCAGGATCTATCCGGCTATATAGGTTCCAGATCGCAAAGCAAAAGAAAAGAGGAAAATCGAAGCTGTCGAGTGTGTTTCACCTCCAGCAAATTCCGTGGGATGTACCCCTTCAAGCCTTGTCAATGCTCCGAAGTATGGGTGTGCCTCTACCTCAAGCTCAAAATGTTTCTGCAGAAGTATCAACTCATGTCTCCGATGCGTAGCTCATTGTTAGTTTGGATGCACAAGTCGTATCCTTTTGGAATCTATTGTGACTCCTCCGAGAGGTAAATCGGAGGTTGCGTTTGAATTGGTCTCGTTAAGGCGTGTATTTCCTTATTCAACATTTTATTTCAAACACACTATTGAGATTGCATCGAATATGCATTGATTATTGTGCACAGAATGTGTATGCACACTTGTTCCACTTGTATTATGATGCATGTTCCAATTGCATTGTTATGCACCCACTTCATTTGCATTATGATGCACATCCCAGTCACATTGTTACGCACTCATTTCACTTGCGTTGTCATGCATGTTTCGCCTACATTGTTGTGCGCCTTTTTTACTTGCGTTGTTGTTCTTTCCTCTCTCGCGTGTACTACGCTGAGAGGTTTCTCTTTGCCTTTCTTTCCTCTCTCGCGTGTACTACGCTGAGAGGTTTCTTTTTGCTTTTCTCTTTCCTCTCTCTCAAGGTACTACCGAGAGGTTTTTCTTTCCTCTCTCGCGTGTACTACTACCGAGAGGCTTGTCTTTCCTTCTTTCCTCTCTCGCGTGTACTACATTTGAGAGGTTTTTTCTTTTCTCTTTCCTCTCTCGCGTGTACTATGCTGAGAGGTTTCTTTTTGCTTTCCTCTTTCCTCTCTCGCGTGTACTACGCTGAGAGGTTTCTTTTCGCTTTTTCCCTTTCCTCTCTTGCGTGTACTACGCTGAGAGGCTTTTCTCTTTCCTTTCTCGCGTGTACTACGCTGAGAGGCTTTTCTCTTTCCTCTTTCCTCTCTCGCGTGTACTACGCTGATGAGGTTTCTCTTTGCCTTTCCTTCTTCTCTTGCGTGTACTACGTTGAGAAATTTTATCTTTGAAATTTTATCATTCTTCTCTCGCGTGTACTACGCTGAGAAGTGTTACTCTTTCCTCTCCTGTGCACAATACGCTGGGAGATGTTGTGTTTGAGACTCCGGGTATTCTCGGTAGTCACTTTTAGCCTTCTCCGCGCAAGACGCCGTGAGAATTGCATAATTTTCTTACATCATTTGTACATGACATGTAGTTTGGTTCATGTTTACTTGTTTGCATAGCATTCGCTTAAAATGTTGTATTTATTTTGCATAATTGCTTCATTATAGCATCCTTTGCATGATCATAAGTTATGCACTTGCATTGTGCATCACTTTGCATCCTGCCCCTGAACTACGCTGGTTTGATTCCTTACAAAGGGATACGAGGGCATTCAAGGGCACAACCATTTATTCATCTCAGATTTTGTTTGTCCAAGTCTTGGCCTTGTCAAAAATGGGTCGCCTCGGCTTTGACATTCCCGTCATTGTTGTGACTTCGAGTTCTCAAAAAGGGCAATCAGAGACACCCCATTTTTGACCATCCTCAAGACTGGACGCCACCGCTTGAACACTTGGTGATTATCCATGTTCGTGTTCGTTTGGAGTTCCCAGAGTTCTCGCCGCCTTTGCCTCAGACCTCCGAACTTGACTGCTTTGTGTCCGGTTTTGCACCAAACACTTGTGCTTTGCCTTGGAGGCAGGGAATGCCTTGTGAGGTATCCCACACACCACCCAAGAAGTGGCTAGAGGCCACCGGCTGGTTGGTGTTGCCATCGGCACTATATTGTGCCGGTCGGCACTTTTGTGCTTGGTCGGCAAATAATTTTGTGAAAATGACAATTTTGCCTGCCGACCATCGGCGATTGCTTTTTGAGATATTTTGAAGCAGCTGTATAGCATTTGTTTCCCCGCCATACACGTGTATGGAGGGATGAGCCTTTGGTTTGCGTAGCTTGTAAGCTTTGTTGCCTATAAGAGAGGGCTCTCTTCTCTTGGCTCAAGGGTTGAAGAGTTAGACATTTTAGAGAGAAAAGACCTCAGAGAAGCTCTGGTTTTAGGGTTTGAGTTCTATATCTATCCTATCTCTCTTTTTCTCTCTTGTTTGTACACTAGGTGCTTTAGTCCACATTATTGCACACAAGCACCTAGTGTTTCACCTTCCCTTGGCTACTGAGGTCCCAAGAGGTTTTTCTTGCTGTTCTTGACTGGTTTGGAGCTCAAGGAAGCAACAACATCAACATTTGTGAAGAGGTCTACAAGGGTAACAAAACTAGCCTTTTATTCCCCATTTTTGCATCCTATTTTTACCTGTCTTAAAGCTATTTTTAAGCTTAGTGTTTAATACAAAAAAGTTCTGTTTTTAGGCCCTCTTGATAGTTTATTAAGAGTGTTTTGTGCTTTGGGGAAGTTTGGCCCCTCTTAGGCCTTGAAAGGCCTCATTTTTGTGCTATTTTGGTGAGCTCCGGGATTTTGGTGTTGGGGTCTCTTCACCACTGAAATCTTGAGGGATTTCAATGGTGAAGATGATGCCTTGAAGTCCCAAGAAGGAGAGGGTCACCCCTTCTCCTTGTTGTCCTTGAAAAGGACCTACTTTGCCTCTTTTGGGGGCCCCATGTTTGGTTGTTTGTTGGTTATGCCATGGCTGTATTTTGTGCTCATATTGCCATATTATAACTTTGTATCATGTTGGTTTTAGTACCCCTTGCATGTTTTGCATAGATGCTTTGCAATGCCTCTTTAGTCCTTTAACATGCATTAGGTTGTGTGCCTCTATTCTAACATGTTTTAAGCTTAGATTCATGAAGCTTGTATGCTTATTTTTCCATGAATAAGGTTTGTCCATGGTTGCTTTGGTCGATCTTAGCTTGCATCACATAGCCTCTTTGCCTTTGGCTTGTTGGCCTTAAGAGCATGAAAGTATAGCATGCCTTGCTTGCATTATTTTCAATGGTTTGGAACCATTTAGCATGCTATTTCAGTCCCTTAGACATGCTTGAATGATTGCCTTGCATGCCTCTTTGAAGTTTTGAAAGGATATGTTGTATGCCTAATGATTTGGTCATTGTGTGTGCCTTGCTCTAGAGCCACTTAGATGCCATCTAGGAGGTCCCTTTTGTATGGTCTAGGGCTGCCTTAGATCTGTTTTAAGCCTTCTTGGCCTTGTGAGGCTTGGTTGGCTTAGCCATGCTTTAGGTCTCCCTTGGCTTGCCTTGGATGCTTGGACCATTTGTTGCATGCTTAGTCTATTTTGTTGCTTGGTTTGGCACCATGTCCAACATGATTTTAAAGCTCATATATGTATGTTAATGTGTCCATGTTAGCCTCTTTTAAGTGTTCTTAAGAGTTGCCTTTTTATGCCCAAGTGTTGGATTATGTATGCTTGCATGTGTGCATGTATTGCATATATCTTAACCTTCACTTCTACAGCATTTGGCCACTGATTTTAGGCCTATTTAGAGCTGCCTAACCTATGTGCAAGTCCATCCTCTTGTTGCTTGCATATGCTCCTTGAGTGTTGTAATGTATTGGTAAGAAAATGCATGTTAGGACTAACATGATTGAATGAAGTCACATGCTTGTTTGCATGCTTGGACACCCACATTACATCTTGCATACTTGATGGTTGACATTGGTGTTTCATGCCTTGTATGTTTGTTAGCTTGTATGCTCCTTTGCATTGGCATGATTGCATACTAGTTGACATGTCTAGGATTGCATCACATAAACATGCATGCTCTACCTCTTGACCAAGTCATGATAGAGGCTTAGCACCCTTGTGTGTTTGTTTGGTTTGCATGCATTTGAAATAGAAGTTGCACATTTGGTTCTTTGGGCCATCATGCATGGAAATGCGTGATTGGTGGCCCGAGGATCGAGGCACATGCCCCTTTGAGTCACAAATATGATAAGGGGCATGATTGGTGCACACATTGTTGGAATTACATTGCCATGCAAGTTTTTGCCCTCTCTCATTGTGAGTTGCGTGTTTTGCAGACATTCAAGGCCGCCGGGCAGATTTAGTGCCTAATCGCAATCTTTTGATGGCCGATGGATGAATTTTGTGCCAGTGACCTCATGCTGATGCCGGTGGAAGTCCTACTCAGCCGATGGTGTCCCTTTGTAACAACCCTCATCTTGATTTAGTCATGCTTACGTACATCTTTGTATGACCTTCTCTTGCAATGATTATAAACCTTGTTATTTTGTTCTGTCTTGCTTGTTAAGTATTGCTTGCTTGCTTGATCTTATACCTTGCTTGATGTATAGCCGAGGTCAGCTTAGCTTAGCTCGCCTTTAAACCTTTGTACTTGGAATCGTTTTGGAACCTTGGTTGACCTCTATCTTCACCTCGGCATGTTTGCCGAGATGTCACTCTTTGGGCCGATGTGCTTAGAGCCGAGGCCGAGATGTTTTGTGCTTTGTGATTTCTGTCCTTGGGTAGGTGTGGCCTAGACCGAGGTGTGGCACACCCAGGCCAAGGTGTGGCACCACTTAGTCAAGTGCCGACCTCCCTAGCCGATGTCCTTATTATCCTTGCAGAAGCTTTGACTTTAGCCGATGTCCTTGCTTGCCGATGTGTTTTGCCATCTAGCTTGTTGTATACGCTTTGTCGAGACTGCCTTGTCAATCACCACCTTTTTGAACTGAACCAACACGGTGATGCCACGTGTCCGATCTGGAGGCTAAGTCAGCCGACAGGCCTATAACACATCATTTTGTATCCTTTTTGGCATCATTTGGTCTCAATCTTTGTTCCTTTAGAGAGAGAAGCTCTAGAACAAGGTGTGAGAGTTTTAGAGAGAGAAGTTGAGTTCCGAACTTGATCGTGGAAGATCGAACCGTTGGATTTGAGTTTTGAGGTTAGATTCTTGCTTTACTTTGATTGTTCATCAAACATCTAGTCGCATTGCTTGATCGAATCTGCTTTTGCATGCCATGCATTGATTTGAAGTTGGTCTTGAAAGAGAAAATGGTGTTTAAATGTTCTTGGAAGGAAAACCTTGATTTGATCCGAAAGTTTGAAACCAACATCACGCTTTCATGATTGTTTTGCATGGTCTTCTTGTAAGGGTACTGTGTCCATATTTTGAACACTTAGCATGGTGTCTCAGTTGTGATTCTAGCACGCATGTTTTGATGATTCTTGATGCTCTTGTTCCTTGCATTCTTTAGAGGGAAACTCAGGTTTTCCGACCCGTTGTATGTGGTGTGAGGACCACACCCTCGGCTAGGAGGTGCGGGACTCGGCATGACTCCGGCAAGACTCAAATTTTGACTTAGCATGTTTCGTTTCGTTATTGTTTTGGATTCGGTGGTAATACCGAGATCATTTTGTGTAAGTTAAGCTCGTTTTGAGAGTGTGATTTGCTATGTGATTGTCAGGACTTTGATCTTGCTTTGAGCCTACACCTGAAGAGCCAGGTGAGTGGTGCTTTTAATAAAGCTATGTTATACGGTTTTGATAAATCTTGTCTTGCTTGTTTTGATGAAAGTATTTTGTTAAGCATGAATGGTTAGCCTCCTTCGATGTATCAAGTATGAGCTTTGTTTTGATGTATCTTGAAAGTCCCTTAGCTGGAGGACTCTAAACTTTCGCAGCACTATGTATAAAAAGGATACGGTCCTTTCTTGAACACAAGTCCCTTGTACTGGAGGACTATAAACTTTCGCAGTACTAAGTGTAAAAGTCCCTTAGCTGGAGGACTCTAAACTTTCGCAGCATCATTTGTCAAAAGAGGGCTACGGGCCTAGGTGACACCAGCTTTGTATTAAAAGGATACGGTCCTTTCTTGAAACCTAAGTCCCTTGGGCTGGAGGACTCTAAACTTTCGCAGCACCACTTGTAAAAAAGAGGGCTACGGGCCTAGGTGACACCAGCTTTGTATTAAAAGGATACGGTCCTTTCTTGGAAAAGTTATTGGGTTAAAAAGGGCTACGGGCCTAAGTAACATAAGTCCCTTGGGCTGGAGGACTTTAAACTTTCGCAGCACCATCTTGTATAAAATGATTACGGATCGTACAATCTTGTTTTGCCACCAATGGGTTACTACACGTATTGTTTGTTCGGACAGCTTTTGATTATGTTTTGCCGATGTCAGTGAGCATCCCCTGAAATTTGTAAGTCTTAACAGATGAATACGGTTCATCCCTTGATTCGCATGCTTTTGATGTGCTTTGCTTGATAGAACCTCGGCTGATGTTTTGATGGTTTTGATATGTTTTGTTTTGAACAGACTCCGGCTATATTCATGCAAACCTTTATTATTAGTATCATTCACTGAGTTTCCATACTCACCCTCTATATATATATATGTAGGTGATGAGCAGGACGGCGGTGACGCCTAGATGTGATTGCAAGCTTGTTTAGGATTCTTGATTTACGTCGGCCTTGTTTTGCATTCTTGTCGGCAATACTATTTCCACTCCGGCATTTTGTGTTTACGTCGGCATTTTTGTATTCACCTCGGCAGATCTTGAAAATCATGCTTCTCGGCTTGTATTATTTGCATTTTGTATATGTCGGCTTAGAAGCCTTTTGATCAAGATTTGACTTGTATTTTGATAACTTGGACTGGTTGTAAGACTATATTGAATATGTCTTTTCATTTGATTTACGCACAGCTCTCATGGACCATTTGTATTTGATTTATGGCTTCCGCACTTTTGTAAGCCCCCTATGTGTACTCTGTTGTGTGTGGATTTTGGTAAGTTGGCCTTCGGTAATCACGGATTACTGGCCATCACGACACCATCCTACTAGGGGCGGGTTGGGGTCGTGACACCCTTAGTGTCCTGGGAGGCACTCTTGAGACTTTGGCAGTCTTCTGAGATGCAAAGCAGGGAAAACAGAGGCAATCTAAGCATGGCAGTGTAATTCCGAGCAAGTCCCGAGCATGCGTTGCATCCGGCCCTCATCTCGAGGCGGTTTACTGCTTTAATTAGATTAATTAATTAATTTGATTAATTTAGTTGGACTGTAATATTTTAATTAGTTTGCGTAGCTAATTAATCTGTATTATTATTTCGGTCCCTCCGAGCGAGGGCATATTTGTAATAAGTGTGCGTGAGTGGGTGTATGTCTTCCGACCCCCATTTCTTTCTTCCCTTTTATTTACCTGCTTATGATGGTAGATTAGGGCACGTTTATTTTAAACATACCTTATGCAATGAATGCGTGCATCCATGCATTTGTCTAAACATGCACCGGGCTCGGTACATCATACAAACTGCATTGTATTCTAAATTCCAACTTGAATACGTGCATCAAATGATTGCATTTCACATGCCATTTTAGGGTTAGCCGAGCCTATCCTAATTACATGTTGTATGCGATGCATTAGTCACTTAACATGAACTAGGACACGCATGTTTGCTAACTGGTTTATTGTTTTGGCACGGAGTACGATGTGAGTATTTATGCTTTAGCATCTCGCATGCGTGTGAATGTTAAACATGATAGTATGCTTACCATGTGGCTAAGTGCTTATATGAGATAAACTGTTTGAATGCCTGTGGGTGGAGGTTGGATTGCTTGAGTTGGAAAAACTCGTTGAAATCCGCGTTTTAGCCTACTTGCGAGTAGCAAATGCAAAGCATTTTCAAAACAAACGGAGATGCAATGTTTATTTCCAAATTAGGTAATCTAGTCTATACTTGTTTGCTGTGCGCATAATATAGTAATTCTAGGCTAATAATTGGAATAAGAACATATAATGTTTTCAAAAACAGATATCACGGTTAGTAGAGGCCGGTCTTCGGACCGGGCAAAAGGGGTGCTCATAGCTGACCTTCCCCGATCGTACCCAAGCTCCCGAGCCAAGACACTTTGGTTATGACAGACACGTGGCCTTCGGCACCGAGTCAGGGTTTCCTAAATTTCCCATTTTAAAATATTTAGGTGGCGACTCTGTATCTGGCAAAGCAGTCCATGTTTGGCACTTCTTTTCAAAAAATCTGTTTTTCTTAAAACGGTTTGCCAGAGTTGGACTCTTTGGTTCAGATTACGAACCGAGAAAAACAATTGAGTCCTTCGAACTGTAATGACCCAATAGCGAACCAGAACGGGAGGGACTCGCACTCCTCGCCCGGGATGCGTTCGGGGACGTCTACAACAACATAAAAAGTATTAATTAATAAATAGAATTAAATATTATTTTAAAAGTAATGAATAATTTCTCCAACTTCTTATTGGGAAAATAACATGAAAGTGGCCTTTGTTATTGGTTTTTGGCATGACGATGCCATGAATAATTGTTTAAAATAAGTCTGCTAGCGTACAATATTAAATTAATTATCTCATTTTAATTGGTAGGTAATAGGGAAAATAAGACAATCATATAGATAATTTTGTAATATATCTCCATTCTAGTTTTCTCATTTTAAGGGGCATAGGATTTACATGAGTGAATTTGGTTAGAAGCGGACATTCACATTCAAAAAGTATGCTATGGAACAATACAATTAATTGTACCATTTTAATTTGTAGGTAATAGGGAAAATAAGAACGTCATAAAGATACGTTAGTAATGCATCCCCATCCTAGGTTTTTTTCTTTTGGCACCAAAAGATTGTGGATTATTTTTTTTGTTCAATAAATTGAAAGTATTAAAAAAAAAAAAAAAACCCTTCTCTTTCCACAACATCCAATTACATGGACATGCATGCAACATTCTCAAGCGTTACTAAAATATGGCTTCAAACAAAATCAAGCTAATCATACTTTGTTTGTTAAACATTCCTATCATGGTAAGACAACAACTCTTACTATATATGTGGATGACATAGTGCTTACAAGAGATGATGTTGAGGAAATCGTTTTGTTGAAGAAATATTTGGCTAGTAAGTTTGAAATTAAACACTTGGGGAACCTGAAATACTTTCTGGGGAATGAAGTAGCTAGGTCCAAAGATGGGATTTTCATCTGTCAGAGAAAATATGTTCTTGACTTGTTGAAGGAAACAAGGATGCTTGGAAGTAAAGCCTGTGACATACCACCGGAACCTAATCTAAAACTTTGTGATGATAGTGGGGGAGCAACCGTTGATAGGGGGAGTTATCAGAGACTACTGGGTAAGGTTATTTACTTAGCCCATTCTCGTATTGATATTGCTATTGTCATTATTGTGGTCAGCCAGTTTATGCATGCTCCTCACAAAATACACATGGTGGCAATTTTGGGAATTTTGAAATACTTGAAATCTTCTCCTGGAAAAAGGGTCTTTATTTTCCCAAACATGATCATCTTGGTGTGGAAGCTTATACGGATGCGGATTGGGCAAGATCAATAACTTGTAGGAGGTCCACTTCAGGGCATTATACTTTTGTTGGAGGCAATTTGGTTACTTGGAGAAGTAAAAAATAGAATGTGGTTGCCAAGTCTAGTGTGAAAGCTGAGTTTAGAGCTATAGCACAAGGTGAGTGTAAGCTCTTGTGGATCAAGTTGTTATTTCATGATCTGGTAATTGACCAAAAAGACTCCATGCGGTTATAGTATGATAAGAAGGCTGCCATCAACATAGCTCACAATTCTGTTCAACATGACATGACCACGCATGTTGAGATTGATCATCATTTCATCAAAGAGAAGCTCATTAGTGGCACAATATGTACTCCATTTGTGAAGTTTGGTGAACAACTTAAAAATATTCTCACTAAGGGAGTTGGCAGTAAACCATTTCATGATAAGAAGGCTGCCATCAACATATCTCACAATCCTATTGAACATGACATAACCACGCATGTTGAGATTGATCATCATTTCATCAAACAGTAGCTCATTAGTGACACAATATGTTCTCCATTTGTGAAGTCTGGTGAACAACTTGCAGATATTCTCACTAAGGGAGTTGGCAGTAAACCACTTCATGATATTCTTAGCAGGCTGGGCATGAGAGATATCTTTGCACCAGCTTGAGGGGGAGTGTTAGAATATATGTTAGGATCATTCTATTATTTGTTTCCTTATTTAGATTATATTTTGATTTCTTAATTAGTGCTTTAGGACTTTCTTATTCTATTAGTTGTTATTTCCTTATTTATGCCTCTAAGGTTTCCATTGTAAGCTACCTATTATCAATATAAAAGGGGTGATTGTCTAATCATTCTCTAAGTTAGTTTTCTCTCAAATAAACAATATTAAAGTATATTTATTTCAATAAAATAACAATAGATAATCCATCTTACAAGTTGCTTTAACCTTAACATCTTTAGAATAAACATTATGATTTTTTTTTTTTAAGAAAAAAAAAAAAAGGATTAAAAAATGTTGGGTCTAACTAAATCTAACTGGATCCTATTAAAAACTCATTGATCCCCAAAATAACAACAAATCATGTAAATATATTGGTTATTTTGGTACTAAACACTATTAGTTGTATTATGTTATTTAACTAAAAAAAAGGGAGAAAAAAGAATTGAAATATGTTAGACATGATAGTTTCAAGAATTGCATGAATCGTAAAAAGTGAATTGAATCGTGAATCAATTGTGAATTGTGCGATTCACAAAAGAATCACTTCCAAAATAGATTCACTCATAGGTTTGTATCAATTTGTAAAAATTGCGAATTGAATCGAGAATCGTAAGATTCTAATAATAGACTAGGGTAAAGGAATTTTCGATGTTCACAGCCAGAGAATCACTTAATGGGCACTATAATCTACTTACCATTAAGTTTGTTGTGGGTTTTGGTTAATTCATTTGAAGAATTTAAGCTCTGGGTGAAAGGGTCACTCGAGAAAAGGTAGGAAGAGAAGTACGAGAGGATTAAAAATTGTAGAGATTTAAGATAAAGAAAAGTGCAACTCCTCAAAATATTCTCTCATCGGGGAAAGAACAATTAGGGTATAAAAGTCCCAAACTGGGATTTTATATAACTGATGGGGAGTCACCTAACCATTGTTTGAACAAGTGAACCATTTGGGTATTGGGTTACTTCTAAAATATGGTGGTTTTCTACATATAATGGATTTTATTTCATAAAATTATACACTTCATAAGTACATTACAAGTGACGTGGTTAGCCTTAAATTTCTATAGTTTTCAATTATAACTTTTGTTCGTACTGTAATAATTTGCGCCCAACCTTTGTCATTCACTAACACTTGTAAAATATTGATAATTTTCTCTTTAACTTTTACAAAAGTGTGATATAATAGAAAGACAAGATAAAAGTTAGGCAAATAGGAACTACCCTAAAGGCTTACATCTTTCCAAGATGATGCTTTGTTACAACAAAAGTGGACTTAAGTCCTATGTAGTTAAAGCCCATGGTTTGTAGAAAAGTAAATACGGTAAATACACAAAAGAAGCTCTCGATTCAAGTCCTCCCAAGTTATTGCCTTGGCAGAGGTATATCATCAGCACCTGAAATGTTTTTCTCACATAAGGTGAGCCAAAGCCCAATAGAAATAGTCCAACACAATATATGAATCTTAACAAAACTATAAGATGAATGCATATGCAATACTCGTGCCAAAACATTTTACGTCTCTTTCCAAAACCATGCAATGCCAAGTTAATATCATGGTTCATAAATCATTTTCCTTTACGATAGAAACTAGCGTGGTGAATCACACTCTGGAATTTCAAAACTATATAATCTTTTCCAGAAATTTCGTCCAGAGGAAACTATAAACCGGGACCTATGTAAACAAAGGCTATAAAGCACAACAATTGCCATTTCACAGAAATTTCGTCCGTGGGATTGGCATCCATGTATACACACGGTTTTCAAGACTTTCACACTAGACACACATGCCAACTTATTTGATGTAAAAACAATTCCTTCCCAGATTCACCCATTTTCTCAAAATAGTAACATTTCCAATATATAAGTGTGAGATAATGCACAGTACAAATGAATGAGAAAATAGTTTCAATTATCCTAATTCACATACAATTTCTACAACACTCATAGATATCCTCCACAGATAGCCCACAATAGATATTTCTAAATAGATAAACAATTATCAATAAAGATAAATTCTCCAAATTTTCAAGAGGTGAGTGATAATGCATATCTAACTCCACCTTCCTCATCAACCTCAATCCAAGTTCACAATTTCAATATCAATCTCATAATTTATATAAAATCAGCATTTGAGGCATTTAGGGAAAAATTCCTTTTCTTTCCAAAATCCATCTCAAATATCAAAATCAACTATTTGTTTCCAACTCAACATTTTCTTCGATACCAAAATCATTTTGAAGGACCTATTTGAAAAATCCCTCTTTTGATTTTTACCCAAAACCCTGGGTTGTTCCGAATCTTCTAAAATCGCAATATTGTTTAGAAATAACAAATAACTATGTTAAAACTCATAAAAAGTGTACAAAGTATCCCTATCTTAAGCTAAAACACAAGAGAGAGAGAGAGAGAGAGAAAGAGAGAGAGAGAGAGAGAAACCCAAAGACGCCAAAATTCAACTTTGCTCTAGTTAGAACGAAGCCCTCGTCAAGCTCTATCTTTTTTACAAAGGCACGCGGGTGAAAAGATCAGCAGATCTAGGTGGATTTGTAGAGAGAATGTGAGTTTTACAGAGAGAGTGTCTCAACTTAAGGCTTTGAAATGTTTGGAGAGAGAGAGAGAGAGAGAGATGAAAAAGTGATGTAAAAAGTGACTTTTACAGATTGATATACGCGCAAACCGCTCGAGCGCAAGAAGTGTCTCTCGAGCATCCAGACACAAAAGATGTGACCACTTGAGTGCATAAAGTTTCAGTTGAGCGTAAAATACAAACTCCTAGTAGTTTTACAAATAGAGAACCACCGCTCGAGCATAAGAAGTCTCGCTCGAGCAAGATACAACTCAAGCGCAGAAAACATCACTCGAGTGAAGAATGCACACTCCCAGTAGTTTTTCAGGCTTGCAAAAGTACTGAGAATTCACAAAGTTCGCTTGAGCGTAAGACTCAAAATCTGGGCAACAACAATTTTGAAAAACTAACTCCCAACCTATTCCAAACACAACCCTAACTCTCCAATGACCAAACTCAAAGAGGAAAAAAAGAAACAAGACTTGAATCACATGTAAGACGATAAAACCCGAATCCATAGCATCAAATGGGTCGGGTCTAAACTAGAATCGCTATAACCTCCCCCCCTTATGGAATTTCGTCCTGAAATTTAAACCAAACATCAAATCCATGTTTTAAATCAATTACAACAAGGGTAGTAAATCAAATTTATCACCATGATCCATCCACCGATCATCCATTTTTATCATAATGATAAACAGGTTCTCGATATTGAATATACAATTCATATTTTCAAAACATATACAATGTTTATATTAAATTGATACTTTCAATACATGCTCAAACATCAATAAATAGGTCCAAATACATTTTCAAGTTCTTCATTATGTGAAAACGAGGCAAGTAACATATTGTGTGCTTAATTAATTGATTGATTATGTCAAAAATCTTGAGAAGATTAGGTTGTTGGAAGAAAAAGAGACGATTCATCTTGATGATGCTGTCCAGGCTCGATTATAAATATTTTTTTGTCATTTTTCCTTCTTATGGTCTTCCTTTATATATATAATTTAATCCTTTTTTTTTCATTTATATTGAGAGTATTATTCCAATTTTTATGCAGACCAATTTTAAAAGGCTACTAGGGAAACCTCCTTTAGAGAGGATTCCAAGCAGTGTCCATTGTTTCCTAGTAGATCTTCCTTCTTCTGTCCATGAGCAACTTGCAGGTTCTCCCAAAGAGATAATGAAACTACGTGGTGTGACACTATTTAAGGAGGGTTCAAAGCCTGATGGTATTTGGCTCATTTTAAATGAAGTAGTGAAGGTAATTAAACAATTTGCTTGGGCTAATTAGAATCTGAGGGATAAAATTTTATTTCATTTAAGATCTCTCACTGCAATTTTTGAATTTCAATATGTCACAAATGCGAATTTCTGTTTTGTAATGGGCAAGTAAGAGTATAAAAAATAAGCACTTATTACATCCAACATTTACCCATGGAAGTACTCTTGGCATGTATGAAGTGTTGATTGGCAAGCCGTGTGTATGTGACATGATCACAGATTCTATGGTATTATGTTACTTCATTGAAGCTAAAAAGATACGTATAGTGCTAAAATCTGATTCAGCAGCAAAGGATATCTTTTGGCAAGTATGATGATATTGGGAGTTCGTGATTCTAATCAGTGTAGAACATCTATGGCCTCATCATTGGCATCTATGTTGCCCAAACTTTTCTAAATTTGTAAAGCACCCATGCCAGGCACTAAACATTTAGGAAATGCATGGGATATGTGGCTGATAAATTTAGTTATACATGCATCTAACAAGTATGTCTTAAGTAGTCAAGTTTACTAGTATATAAATATGCATAAGACCCCTATTGTATGCAATAAAAAGCTCTATGTTAGTTGTTCAACATCATTTTATCCTAAAAAAGAAAAAAGAAAAAATAAGTATTTAAACATATAAAATCTAGTTGCGTCGTGATGTCCTTAAGACATATGAATTTGAGGAACTTAATACTATTTAGTCACCAATTGTTCCAAAAGCTTCAACTACCCAACAATGTATATCAAACTATCCAAAACCCTCCCTTATGTTCAACCTTGTCTTGCAGATGGAAATGCAAACAAAAAGAGAACTAGATAACCAAAAAGAGAAGAAGAAACCAAATGGGGACCGAATACCAAATGCCAATAGAGAGATTTTAACTCAAGGTCTCTCTTAACCTAAGTTCTGTACTATGTTAAGTCACCATTTGTCCCAAAAGCTTAAGCCGTTAGGAAATGAGCAACAAATACCTACATACTTGCAGCCGGCACCAATTCCAAGTCCATAGTAATATAGATTGGTGTGTAACTCCCAAACACAAACTTGGTATAGAACATTGGTTTCTAGTTCTTAATTTCATAATATACATTCCATTAGATCTATAATTGGACATCAACTATTAAGTAATACCACCAAGTCAAGGATATGTCATTCATCTATTGATGCGTTTTCTTAGCCTGTGGATGTTGACAATGGAAAGAAGTGTAAAATGGTATTACAATTTAGTAAAAATTTTGATTAACTCTAGAGTGGTTATGGTGTCCCATATCCCTTAAAAATGTGTTTCACAGAATGGGTCATACAAGTTATCTATTATTTTTATTTTTGTTTTACATTTTTTATTATAAATTAGATGGGCATATTTTGTTTTTCGTCTTTTGGTAGGAAAGTGCAACTATTCTTGCCAAACTTTTACTTCCTTAAAGTTTTGAGAAAATGGCCATGCAAGACTTGAGAACCCTTGTCGCAGAAAGGTCAACATTCGTAAAAACCCAAGTGATCCAATATTCCATTTCGTAGAAATGCCTCAACATTCTATTGGCCTTCTATTAGAAGGATTTGTAAAAACCCAAGTGATCCAAGAAGAATTGATTACATATCCTGCAACACTATTGCCTTCATATGGGGATCTAAACTTCCTAGGATCAAAAACATCAGGTAAGTGAAATTTATTTAGCATCCCATAAGATGCATGTTTACCAGTAGTAGCTCGGCTTTTTCGCGCCCCATTTCGGAAGCTAGAAAGAAAGCCCTACAGTTCAGACTCCCGTGGTTCTGAATCTAATCTCACAAGTGCAATATGAAATTGATAAACACCAAAGAGTCCAAATCCAACAATTCATTTTGAAAAATCGATTTTGAATAAAAAATGACAAAATTGGACTACTTTGTCAGATACAGAGTCGCCACCTAAGTGTTTTATTTTTGGAGAATTTAGAAAACCCATGGCTCGTGCCAAAGGCCACGTGTCCGTCGTCACCAAAGTTGCCTTGGCTCGAGAACTTAAGTATGAGATGGGAAGGTCATGAATTGAGCACCCCCACTCGCCCGATCAAAGATTGGCTGCTACTAATCATGATATGATTTTTATCAACATTATGTGCTCTTGTTCTGATTATTAAGCTAGCTTTACTATGTGATGCGCATAATCAAGTATAGACTAGTTTGCTTAAATTGGAACAATTCAATTTAATGTTTGTTTTGCGAAAAGGGTTTGAATTTGCCACCTCAAATGGGATTAAAGTTTGCAAATTTGCCACTCAACAAAGTGGGCTTAAAGCTATGAATTTGCCACTAGACATAGTGAGCTTAAATGTACATTCGTTGAATCGTTCCAATTCAAGCAACAAGCCTTCATCTACAGGCATTCAAGCAGCTTAACAAGTAAGCATTTAGTGTCATGGCAAGCATGCTAGACATGGAAATCACTCACACTCATGTAAGTATGTGTGGAGAAGTGATTCGGAAATACTCTTCTGGTCCTGGAGGGCGCTTGGGATCCTCGGCTAGTCACCTAAAAAAGAATGAACACTTCGGTCGGGGGTGCCGGAATTAGCACTCCGACGGATAAGTCAGTATCTACTCTCTTGGTTGCTTATGTCTTAAGTAAAGCTTACTTGTTCTCACATACCTCTCTTTGGTTGATATTCCTCTATTTTTATTTTCCTCTGGGCCTCAGAGTTGGGCCCACCTTTAATCCACCGTGTAATTAGTCATTCGGCTCCTTCTGTTACCGACCAACCTCTATTCGGCTCCTTGCTCAACTGGTTCTATGGCCGATTAGGATCCCCCTGAATTTATATACGATGGGGCCGAATGCAATGTATACATCTCTATTCTCTAAGAATACTATTCGGCCTCTTCGTATCCCTTAATACTCGGCTCCCACAATTGCCCCCCTAAACACTCCACTAACAACAGTTGGCTGGCGTGTTTGGTTTCGAACTTGAAAATTCAGAGCCGAAATTTGGCCGTTAACCTCATTCCAACGCGAGTGTCAGAACGCACGCACTTTACGGTCATCATTATAACTTCCCGCGCCTTCGTACATTTCTTTCATTTATTATTATGATTTAAAATTTTGTTGTCTTTTCGAAGGCATGTATATTGTTTTGAATACTTGAAGCTCTTGGTCTGCCTTCCGATACACCTCTGCAACCATTGTCCATTCTTCATTATCTTCTCCGTCTCTTGTAAGTTCTCTTCCTCTTTGTTTTGAATCCCATTTCCTTGTTTCTTTTCAATTTAGCATACTCCATAGACTAATGAAAATGACAAAGCATTTGAAAGATCTCCTTTCTGTGGATCGAGTCTCTAGCTTTCAACGTCATTTTTTCATCCTCGACGACGTCCATCTGTCGCTTGTGATACACAGCACCCTTGATATGGAGAGGGAGGATCAAAGCACAATCGTCTTCCCTTTCTTATCAATTGCTGAGGGCAGAGTCCGTTTCCATCTTCACCCATTTCTTAGGGCCGTCCTTTGCCATTGGAGTTTAATCCCTTCTCAACCTAATGTAATTTTCTTCTGAATCATAATGGGGATTATAGAGTTAAACCGTCGCCTTAGGATCAATCCCGGCATACTTGCTATTCGGCATTGTTATGCCTTGGCTAAGTCTTCTGGCCAACATGGGCGATATTTCCTCAGGGCCAAGGACACCAACCATCAATTAGTGACCATGCTTTCCAGCTCTGGTAAGCAGGTTGATGATGTCATGGTCGTTGTTCGAGGTAACTGGGAATTCGGCGAAGGCGAAGACCGCCAAGATCCAATTCCCAGATGGAGAGGCGAACCAGGTGGCCATATAGCTCCTTGCACTTATTTTCCTTATATGTGTTTGGCTTTACATTCGTGGTCTTACAATTTTACTTATATAGGAAACGATCAGAAGAAAATTTTGGTTTCAACCGACGACTTCATTCTTGCAGAAATCAAAGTTGCGCTCCAATACTTCGGCCGTCCAAGCCTTCAGATACAAGGGAGGGCGGCCCACATTCTTCTTTGATATGAGTCGACGTAGACGATGTTCTCGGCGGCGGACAACATTCCTGTTCCGAGGGGTGAAGAGTATTTTATGGCCCTTATCTTAACCAACTTCAAAAACTTAAGGCAAGTTGGTTTGTATGCATCCGATTCGGAGCAGGTGGAAGTAGCCGAAGAGGAAGCTGTACTCAATTTGTCTGACCCTCCATCCACCTCAGGCCAAGGGGACTTCTCCTTCGAAGACATTTTTACAAACATAGGGGACTTACCTAGCTCTTACCCTGATATCATGGTCGGCGAGTCGCTCAGCTAATTGGCCAAAGGAAAAAATGCTGAGAGGATGGCTGCCTGAAAAAGGGTTGAAGTCGAGCAAAACCAACCTCCACCCCCTCTTCCTGCCGTTAGGGAGGAAATTCCTCCACCTGTTCCCGTTGAAGAGGTCCAGAATGAAGTGGCCGAAAAGGAACCTATTGTCGAAGAACAAGAGGGTCAAGTGACAGAGCACAGGGGCGAAAAATGGCCAGTCGAACACGGAGCCGCTTGTTCGGAAGACCCAGTGGACAAATGGCCACGCTTGGAAGAAACGGACTTGGTTGCGCCATTCATAGTACAACCAAGGATAAAAAACATGCCGATTGGCTCCGATGCATCAGCTATAAGAGATCTAGCTGTGGCTTTGAGCCTGGCTTCCTCCATTTCTATGCTGGTAGAGAGAGCAACTTTTAGGGCAGAGGCCGATCTTCTGACCATCGCGTTGGCCGCTCAATCAGTGATATTGGTATGTGATCCTTTATAGATTTGCAAGGCTGACCAAAAGAGTTTCTATATTAGCCTACTGAACCATTGTTTTTCAGGCGGCGGGGAGGATAACCGAGATTGGACGTCGTCAACACAACGCTATCGAACAGATCAGCTTTCTTTCAGCCGAGTTGGAAATCGAGAAGGGGAAGATAGCCAAGGCTTCTCTCCGAGTCGAGTCTGATGTCGTGAAAGTGGCGGTAGAGAGAGCTAAGGCTGATGCCGAAGCAAATAAGGCCAAGACTGCTGACGAACTGAAAATGGCCGCTGAGAAAAAGGCGAAAACAAATGAAGCAGCACTCAGATTGGCCAACGAGATGATTGCCAAGCTGGAGGCCGACCTAGAAGAGTTGAATTGGGCGAAGGCAAATGCCGAGTCTTCATTTTTCGAGTCATTCAAGGCTGGCAAGGATGCGGCCCTGGCGGACTACGTGGAAAAAGTGCCGAAATTCGAAAATAGGGGGTTCAAACACGGTTGGCTCAAAGCCTTGGCTGCTGCTAACGTGGTATCGGAACAGCCGATTCCGTATGAGTAAGTAGACGTTAAGCCGTTGGAGTCTGACCCTGAAGACTGAGTTGAATATTTTCCATTTTGGCTGTGATACTGGGTGTATGTAGGTTTTACTAAATGTTTTAGGTTTTTGGTTATTCACTGTTGTGAGAAGCTGATGTAAGGTAGTTTTCATTTGTAAAATGAATTGTAATTGTGCTCAATTTACGAATGAAAATTATTTTTGCTATTTGTGCTCAGTTTATGTGCTTGTTAGCAGCCAAGTGATGTAAAATCATGCAATGAATGGAACAAGCTACCGGATTAAACATAACTGTGAAGTGCTGCAACTTAGCCGAATATATTAGTGAATATGCCCTTGCCCTAGCAAGTTAATGAACCAGTCAACCTAAAAACGGCGGTTCAGGGATTTGCTGGGGGACAATGGTAATTCGGCTGAGCTTTGATAGTGAAGCCGAATAGATTGGTGAACCAGTCAACCTAAAAATGGTGGTTCAGGGATTTGCTGGGGCACAATGGTAATTCGGCTGAGCTGTGATAGTCAAGCCAAATAGATTGGTGAACCAGTCAACCTAAAAACGGCGGTTTAGGGATTTTCTAGGGCACAACGGTAATTCGGCTGAGCTTTGATAGTTAAGCCAAATAGATTGGTGAACCAGTCAACCTAAAAATGGCAGTTCAGGGATTTGCTGGGGCACAATGGTAATTCGGCTAAGCTGTGATAGTTAAGCCGAATAGATTAATGAATTTTCCCTTGCTCCAGTAGGTTACTGAACCAATCAACCTAAAAATGGCGGTTCAGGGATTTGCTGGGGCACAATGGTAATTCGGCTCTACGATAGTCAAGCCGAATAGATTGATGAATCTGCCCTTGCCCCAGCAGGTTACTGAACCAATCAACCTAAAAATGGCGGTTTAGGGATTTGCTGGGGCACAATGGTAATTCAGCTGAGCTTTGATAGTTAAGCCGAATATATTGATGAATCTACCCTTGCCCCAGCAGGTTAATGAACCAGTCAACCAAAAAATGGCAGTTCAGGGATAGCTAGGGCACAATGGTAATTCGGCTGAGCTTTGATAGTTAAGCCGAATATATTGATGAATCTTCCCTTGCCCTAGCAAGTTAATGAACTAGTCAACCTAAAAACGGCAGTTCAGGGATTTGCTGGGGCACAATGGTAATTCGGCTGAGCTGTGGTAGTCAAGCCGAATAGATTGATGAATCTACCCCTGCCCCAGGAGGTTACTGAACAAGTCAACCTAAAAATGGTGGTTCAGGGATTTGCTATTGCGCATGAGTAGATCGGCGCTAGGCTTAGATATTTGTCAGACTAGATTATTGAATCTGCTGTTGTCCCAGCCAATGCTTAAACTGGAAAGCCAAATGCTCTTAGTTCAGAGAGTGAGGCTTTTGAAGTTTATCATTTATGAGATTGCCTCGGGGGTGTTGCACCCGTAAGGAATAAATGAGGTGAGTGCTTCGTGCGCGTAGGTCCCATTAGCGTGCTTAGACTTAATATCCTAGCCCAGTTTGTTTTAGGAAGGTTAGACAAGTGCGAATGTCAAATAGACTATTCTTCAACAACAGAGGAGAGGGGAGGACATTGGGTGAACTGGACGTAGAGATGAATTGAAGTGGTGAGCCTATGCACACGAGCAGTAGGGTGACGAGGGAACGGAAGAGACGCCAGTCCCTTCATCGTCGAAGTAGGTCACCCAAAAGGGAAAAGCAGCAACGGGGCAAATCCCCTCAACCGCGCTCCAGAGGAGAATTCGGTGCGACACCGCGCCTGTTGAGTTTTACAGTCTTTGTGGGAAACAAACCGATGACGGAGGCAGATTCAATCGTGCACGACCCAAATGTGGCAATCGAGTTCGCTCGACAGATTTTTCCACTAGAAATCCAGCAGTTAATGGTCGGTCGATAGGACTTCGAAGTGTTTTGGGAGGGCATCCATGGGACAGTGAAGGGGCTATACACCGTCTATGAAATCGGCATGCATCTACGTGCCGTATGGTGGGATATACGGTAGAGAGACGAACACATTCGAAGCTTAGAAGCTCACGCGAAAAAGGTTAAGCGCGAGCTAAGAGAGGTCAAGGATGCCTAGGCTCAGTCGGCTGACAAATCGAACCCGATCGTGGAGGAGAGAGTGACCCAGCGACTAATAAGTAATGCACTTGCAGATCGAGATATGGCTAGCATGTTTGCAATTGAGACTGCCAAGGCTAGGGCTTATGAAAAAGGCTTCCACGATGGCCGAAAGGTCGGGATAGACAAGACCAAGGAAAAACTCGCCGAGGAGGTCTACCGATGTGAGAATCGTGGATTCAAGCATGGATGGATCAAGGCACTACAGGCGTCGGACGCTCACCGGGCGGCAAGCATTGATTCAGCGTCACCGCTATATCAGAGTCATCAATTTCCCTTCGCGACCTTCGAAGTTGAGAAGAGTGATGATGAGGGAGATACCGATTTAGACTAGATATTGTAAACGCTCCAACGCAGATTGGGAGCAAATTATGTATTTATTAGTTAATTTAATAAAACACTTTATTTTAAATATTTGCATGTTTTGATTTATACATTCTGAGCCAGTCAGTTAATGTAATGAAACATTTCATTTTCAATGCTTGCATGTTTCAACTTTCGCTAGCTATGCGTGCTTTTTAATCATAATATTAACGAGAAGCACGAATCCACGCACGATTTTTTATTTTACGGGCCGTGACTCTATACGAAGAGCGCTGAACTGGGTCTTATTCGGCCCAGACGTGACCCGCACGGATGGGGCTCCGAATTCGGAAGGCCTGGCCAATCGTGATATCTACAAAGGGCACTTCGAATCCGGAGGCTTAAATCTTGGCCAATCGTGATATCCATGAAGGACGCTTTGAATTCGGAGGCTTAATCGGCCCAAAAGTGTCATTCACTGATGGGGCTCTGAATTCGGAGACTAAAATCTCGGCCAATCATGATATCCATGAAGGGCACTCTGAATCCTGAGGCTTAATCGGTCCAAAAGTGTAATGCATTGATGGGGCTCCGAATTCAGAGACTTAAATCTTGGCCAATCATGATATCCACAAAGGGCGCTCCGAATCCGGCGACTTAATCGGCCCAAAAGTGTCACTGATGGGGCTCCGAATTCGGAGACTTAATCGGCCCAAAAGTGTCATGCACTGATGAGGCACTGAATTCGGAGACTTAATTCTTGGCCAATCGTGATATCCACGAAGGGCGCTCTGAATCTGAAGGCTTAATCGGTCCAAAAGTGTCACGCACTGATGGGGCTCCGAATTCGCAGACTTAAATCTTGGCCAATCATGATATAGATGAAGGGCACTCTAAATCCGGAGGCTTAATCGGCCCAAAAGTGTCATTCACTGATGGGGCTCCGAATTCGGAGGCTTAATCGGCCCAAAAGTGTCATGCACTGATAGGGCTCCAAATTCAAAGACTTAATTCTTGGCCAATCGTGATATCCACGAAGGGCACTCCGAATACGAAGGCTTAATCAGTCCAAAAGTGTCACATACTGATGGGGCTCCAAATTCGGAGGCTTAAATCTTGGCCAATTGTGATATCCATGAAGGGCGCTCCGAATCCGGTGGCTTAATTGGCCCAAAAGTGTAGTGCACTGATGCAGCTCCAAATTTGGAGACTTAAATCTTGGCCAATCGTGATATCCATGAAGGGCACTCTCAATCCAGAGGCTTAATCGGCCCAAAAGTGTCACTCACTAATGGGGCTCTGAATTCGGAGACTTAATCGGCCCAAAAGTGTCATGCATTGATGGGGCTCCGAATTCGAAGACTTAATTCTTGGCCAGTCATGATATCTACAAAGGGCGCTCCGAATCCGGAGGCTTAATCGGTCCAAAAGTGTCACGCACTGATGGGGCTCCGAATTCGGTGACTTAAACCTTGGCCAATCGTGATAGACGAAGGGCGCTCCGAATCCAGAGGCTTAATCGGTCCAAAAGTGTTATTCACTGATGGGGCTCTGAATTCGGAGGCTTAAATCGGCCCAAAAGCATCATGCACTGATGGGGCTCCGAATTCGGAGACTTAATTCTTGGCCAATCGTGATATCCACGAAGGGCGCTTCGAATTCGAAGGCTTAATCGGCCCAAAAGTGTCATGCACTGATGAGGCTCCGAATTCGTAGACTTAAATCTTGGCCAATCGTGATATCCACAAAGGGCGCTTCGAATCCGGTGGCTTAATTGGCCCCAAAGTGTCACGCACTGATGGGGCTTCAAATTTGGAGACTTAAATCTTGGCCAATCATCATATCCACGAAGGGCGCTCCGAATCCGAAGGCTTAATCGGCCCAAAAGTGTCACACACTGATGGGGCTCCGAATTCGAAGGCTTAAATCTTGGCTAATCGTGATATCCACGAAGAGCGCTTCGAATTCGGAGGCTTAATCGACCCAAAAGTGTCATGCATTGATGAGGCTCCAAATTTGGAGACTTAAATCTTAGCCAATCGTGATATCTGCGAAGGGCACTCCGAATTTAGAGGCTTAATCGGCCCAAAAGTGTTAGGCATTGATGGGGCTCCAAATTCGGAGACTTAACAGGAAGACTTGTTTTAACAAGCTGAATTTCACAGTGAGGAAATAAGAGACTTTGTATTGCAGAAGTGAAATTTGTACATAGTGAACATTCAGAACAAGTATTGTGCCCCACAAGTCGAGTTAATGATAGAATTTACGCAAATGCGTGGAATTCCAAGGGCATGGCAGATTCCTTCCAGACATGTCTTTGAGTCGATATGCCCCTGTGCCGGTGATTGACACAATCTGATAGGGGCCGTCCCAGTTGGGACCTAGCTTTCTATCGGCGGGGTTCTTAGTAGCGTGAAGAACTTTCTTCAGAACCAGTTCTTCAGGTATATAACGTCGTTGATGCACACGTTGATTGTATGACTTAGAGAGCTGCTGCTGATATTGTGCCATAGACGCGAGGGCTTGGTCTAGCCGTTCTTCAATCAGAGTTAGGTCCAAAGCTAGCATCATGTCGTTACGGCTCAAATCAAAGACCTTTGTTTTCAGAGTGGGTAGGCCGATCTCCAGTGGGATAATTGCCTGAGTCCCAAAGCACAGGGCAAACGGCTTTTCTCCAGTTGATCGCCTTGGTGTAGTGCGATGAGCCTACAGTACACTAGGGAGCTCTTTAACCCACTTTCCTTGAGCTTTCTGTAGCCGTTTCTTGATGCCGTTCAAAATGGATTTGTTGGAGGCTTCAGCTTGACCATTGCTCTGTGGATACGCCGGGGTCGAGAAATAGGGCCGAATTGCACAATTCTCGGTAGACGCCGCAATCAAACTGGGTGCCGTTGTTCGAAATAAGCGCTCTTGGAATGCCGAATCGTGTTATGATATTCCTCCATACAAAATGCTTCACATCAGTATCTTGAATGTGCGTTAGTGCCTCCACTTCAACCCATTTCATGAAGTAATCTGTCGTGACAATAAAAAATCGCTTGTTGCCCTGGGCACGAGGTAATAGTCCGACGATATCAAGTCCCCATTGGGCGAATGGCCAAGGACTGGTTATGGAGCTTAATTCTTCAGCAGGCAAATGGGTCAAAGGGGAGAACTTCTCGCACTGTTCACATTTCTTGATGTAACACTCATTGTCGGCCAATAATACCCCTGTGTCATAGCTCGATGAGCCAAAGAGTGTCTGCCAGAATGGGCACCACAACTGCCTTCATGTATTTCAGTAAGGAGTTCCTCGACTTTATCCGGGTGAACGCATTCTAGGTATGGGCCAGAAAGGATTTCTTGTAGAGCTTTCCTTTCGGATCCAAATAATATCGCAGGGCTTTGTTTTGCAACTTGTGTGCTTCTTTCTTATTCATCGAGAGCTGTTCGGAAGATAGAAATAAAGCAATAGGGTCCATCCAACTCAGACCTGATTCTATGACAGTGATTTGGACTGGTTTCGAAGGGCCAATGCTCGGCTTAGGGATGAATCCCACTTCAATTGTCCATTTAATCTCTAAGTTGATGGTGGAGGCCAGGCAAGCCAGGGCATCTGCATGTGTGTTCTGATCTCGGGTTAATTGGTTCAATTCATGATGGTCAAATTTTTCCAGCAAGGCACTCGCTGTTTTCATGTAAGCTGCCATACGGTCGTTTTTGGCCGCATATTCACCCTTTAATTGGTTGATGACTAGCTTTGAGTCGCATAAGATAAGAAGATGCCGAGCACCCAAGAGATGTGCATTCCGTTGGCCGATTAGCAGTGCTTCATATTCGGCCTCGTTGTTCGATGCTTCAAAGCCGAGTTTGACTGCTTGCTCGATTATTGCCCCGTCGGAAGCCATGATCACTACGCCTGCCCCACTGCCACGTTGATTAGATGATCTGTCACAATACAATTGCCAAATGTCCCCAACATAAATTCTCCAGTTCGGCTTAGGTTAAATCTGATCGGACTTATAGTCGGCAAGGCCTCCGGTGAATTCGGCCACAAAGTCAGCGAGGACTTTCCCCTTGATTGAGGTTCTAGAAAGAAACTGAATATCGTACTGGCCGAGTTCGAGAGCCCACTTTGAAACACGTCCTGATGCTTCTGCACTACGGAGTACTGTCCGGAGGGGGTAGTCCATTAGTACCCTGATGGTGTGCCCTTGAAAGTAATGCATCAGTTTTCTTGCTGCCATGATGAGGGCTAGGATGAGTTTTTCCAACGGAAGGTAACCTGTTTCGGCATCAACCATTGCCTTGCTCACATAATACACCGACCGCTGCTCCCCAAGCCTTCCTTTAATAGCACAACGCTGACAGCCCGGTCGGAAACTGCCAGATATAAAATAAGCGAATTGTCTGCCGAAGGTGTTGTCAAGAGTGGAACTGATCGGAGGTAGGTCTTCTTCAGACCATTGAAAGCGACTTTGCACTCAGAGGTCTATTCAAAAGCTTTACCCTACCGTAGGGTATGAAAAAATTGTTGGCAACAATTAGTGGAATGGCTGATGAACCTGTTGAGTACGACGGCCATCCCCATCAACTTTTGGACCTCCTTGACCGATCAAGGAGAGCCGAGTTCCAGGATTGCTGTGATTTGCCTCAGGTTGGCTTCGATTCTGCGGTGATTGACAATGTAGCCCAAGAATTTGCCGGAACCAATTCCAAACGCACACTTGGAAGCATTCAGCTTCATTTTGTACTTGCGTAAATGCCGAATGTCTCTTTCAGATCGGCTAGATGAGTCTGATCCTCTTTAGACTTAACCGCCATATCGTCAATGTACACTTCCATTGTTCGGCCGAGTTACTCCTTAAACATGGCAGTGACTAGTCTTTGGTAAGTTGCCCCTACATTCTTCAGCCTAAAAGGCATAACCTTATAGCAGTAGGTTCCTCTTGGGGTGAGGAATGCAATTTTGTCTTGGTCTTCTGGGTGCATTGCAATTTGATGATAGCCTATGTAGGCATCGATGAAGCTCATACGTTGATGACGCGCTGTGGCATCCACAAGTTGGTCTATTCTGGGGAGGGGAAAACAATCCTTGGGACAAGCTTTATTTAAGTCTGTGAAATTCACACAAACACGCCAAGTCCCATTTTTCTTTTTTACAACCACAGTATTCAACAGCCATGTTGGGTAGGTGACTTCCCGAATTGCCTCGGCATCAAGCAACCGGTCGACTTCTTCAACAATGGCAGTAGTGTGTTCTGCGGCTGACCGCCGACTTTTCTGAATAATCAGCTTGCATTTGGGGTCAACATTTAAACGGTGCTGAGAAACAAATGGATCCACCCCTGGCATTTGATATGGCGACCATGCAAATACATTAAGGTTGCTGAGTAAGAAGGTA
The DNA here is from genome assembly GCA_025200525.1 of Camellia lanceoleosa. NCBI lineage: Eukaryota > Viridiplantae > Streptophyta > Magnoliopsida > Ericales > Theaceae > Camellia > Camellia lanceoleosa. The sequence goes on along the minus strand of CM045769.1, from coordinate 22,240,110 downwards.
ATTAGCTATTGTCTGTTGACTTTATTCAGGAAGGCGCCGACCATGAAGAACCTGTCAGGATTCCCATCAATTTCAATTCGATCCAGGGCTTCTGTGGCCTTTTCGCTTGGGAGCCGCCCAACATCGTTGAGGCTCTCTCGATCCGGTACCTCAATAGAATTCACTTCCAACTCCCTTGGAGTCTTTGCGTCAAGGAGATAACAAGCTTGTGCCGATTTCTGGGAACCACAGACTTGTTCAATGCCGCGTTCAGTCGGGAAGCGGAGCAGCTGATGATAGGTGATTGGCACAGCCTGCATGATATGTAGCCAAGTTCGACGCATGATGAGATTATACGGTGAAGGAAGCTTGACAACTAAAAACTCCACGTCCACTGATCGGGAGCCCGGTCGAATTGGTAGTGTGATTTTGCCCAACGGGTATTTTGGATTAGCGTTGAAGCCGAATAACGGATAATGGGCCGGAGACAGGTCCGACTCAGTGAAGCCGAGCTTGATGAAGGTCATGTAGTAGAAAACCTCCGAAGTACTCCCCTGGTCAATGAGAACCCATTCAACGGTGAATCTGTTTACGCGTAGTTTGATTACCAAGGGATCAATGTGGGGAAGTGTTACGCCGACCAAATCAGAGTCATCGAAAGAGATACTCGCAGCTTCATGGGGGCGTTTCGCCAGTGTGATTATCTTTTGGAGGTTAGGATGTGATTGAATTGTGTGCACCGCGGAAGCCGTTGGCACGCTGTATATTATATGAATTACGCTGAGTAGTGGTGATTCTAGCCGCAAAGCAACTGTTTCGGTTGAGTTGTCCTTCCGGGCGTATTGCTTAAGCCGACCGTCTTCTACCAACTCCTCGAGGTGATCCTTAAACGCGCAACAATTGTCGGTATCATGACCGTGGTCCTTGTGGTATTCGTACCTCTTATCCTGCCTCCTCGTGTCGGGAGGTCCCACCATTTCAGACGGCCATTTAAAGAACGACAAGTGTTAAACCTTCGGCATAACTATACTGATCGGCTCCGATAACTCTGTGTATTTCTTGTTAGCGCGCCTTGCATGCCTGCTATCCACTTGAAGCTGCCCATTAGCTCAGTGTAGACATTGGTCATTTGATCGGCACGAATTACGTCTATCTCGTTTAGCCCGATTCCGTGATTCAGGGCTTTGTGGTGGTACAACGTTCATCGGTTGCATGATTTCAACTGGGGCCGACTTAGTGGCTTTGTGCCCAGCCTTGACCCGTAGGGCATCGTCTTCTACTTTGTAGTATTCCTCAACTTTTTTCATCAACGACTAGACCATTTTTGGGGGCCATCTGGTTAGAGAGCTGCAGAGGGCACTGTCTGGATGTAACCCCATCTTGAAGGCTGTGATGGCCATGGAGTCATTGCAGGCATCATCTACTAGATTAAAACATTCCCAATACTACGCCGAATATGCACGAAAGGTTTCCCCTAGTTGAATTTGCATTGCCCACAGAGAATTGGCTTGCTTCGGCTGGACCTCATTAGTGATGAACCTTGCCTTGAAGGATGTTTGGAGTTGGTGGAAGCTCTTGATCGATGCCGGCTCTAGTTTATAATACCACCTAATAGCCAGTGGTCCCAAACTGCTCGGAAATTTTCGACACATGAGGGCCTCGTCGTCTGCATGAAGCATCATGGTTTGCTTGTAATAATGAATGTGATCAGTGGGGTCTGATTTACCATCATACAAGGTGAATGACGGTGCTTTGAACTTTTTGGGTAGCATTGCCCTTGCAATCCGTTGTACAAAGGGGTCATGTTAATCCTTTTCATCTGAATCATTTCTTCTTCGCTTTTTTCGTGCACGCGGACTTCCCTCAGAAGAACTGGAGATGTCGACTCGTCTCTTCTTTGTAGATTCTAGGGATGATGAGTTAGAGCCACTACTACTATCATGTCTCCGAATTCGAGGTTGTCGAGCATCCTTTTTTAGAGGTCATCTTGGGTCTTAGCGCGCAGCCTATTGGGACTTTGCCACCTCCAAGGCCAAATCTTGTCTAAGGCGCTCGTTCTCAGCCATCGTGTTTTCCAACCACTGTTCGTTTTGCTTTGCTTGCTCCATAATCACTTGCATTCTCTCATGTGCTGATGTCAAGGGTGAATCGAAGTTCAAGGCCCTTCTTGCGGTAATATTCTCTGGCCCAGACATGTTGCTTGGAGTGGTTTCATCTTGTGGCGTAGGGTCGCTAGCAACTGCCGGAGGATCTTCCATCATGTCCGCCATAGATGTGCTTGAGTATTCCCACAGACGGTGCCAATTGTAGAGAAGTGGTTCGGAAATACTCTTTTAGTCCTGGAGGGCGCTTGGGATCCTCAGCTAGTCACCTGAAAAAGAATGAACACTCCGGTCGGGGGTGTCGGAATTAGCACTTCGACGGATAAGTCAGTATCTACTCTCTTGGTTGCTTATGTCTTAAGTAAAGCTTACTTGTTCTCACATACCTCTCTTTGGTTGATGTTTCTCTATTTATATTTTCCTCTGGGCCTCAGAGTTGGGCCCATCTTTAATCCACCGTGTAATTAGTCATTCGGCTCCTTCTGTTACTGACCAACCTCTATTCGGCTCCTTGCTCAACTGGTTCTATAGCCAATTACGATGGGGCCGAATGCAATGTACACATCTCTATTCTCTAAGAATACAATTTGGCCTCCTCATATCCCTTAATACTCAGCTCCTTGTAGCACGTCCGCGGGGGGACCTCGCGCTACAGTTCGGACTCGATTTTTGCGTCGGTTCTAAATCTGAACCAAAGAGTCCAAATCCGGCAAATCGTTTGAGAAAACAGATTTTTTGAAAAGTAGTGCCAAACATGGACTGCTTTGCCAGATTACAGAGTCGCCACCTAAATATTTTTTAATTGGGAAATTTAGGAAACTCGACTTCAAGGTCAAGGCCACATGTCCGCTATCACCAAAGTGGTCTTGGCTCGGGAGCTTGGATACGATCGGAAGGTCATTATGAGCACTTTCGCCTCGTCCAAGACCGCCTCTACTAACCGTGATATCCGCTTTTGAAAACATTACATGCTCTTATTCCAATTATTAGCCTAGAATTACTATGTGATGCGACAACACAAAAGTATAGACTAGATTGCCTAATTTGGCAATAAACATCGCATATCCGCTTTTGTCTCAAAAACGTGTTGTTTTTGCTACCGCAAGTAGGCTAAAATGCGGATTTCAATGAGTTGTTCCAACTCAGTAATCCAACCTCAACCCACGTGCATTCAAACATTTATCATTTAAGCACTTAGCCGCATGGCAAGCATACCGTCATGGTAAACATTCACACGCATGCGATATGCTAAAGCCATAAAACTTACATCGACTCGTACAAAAACAAGAAACTAGTTAGCAAACATGCATGACCTAGTTCATGTTAAGTGGCTAATGCGACATACAGAGTGTAATCTAAACAGCTCGGCTAACCACTAACATGGCACATGAGATGCAACAACTATCACGCATTCAATTTGGAATTGAAAGTACGATGCGGTTTGCATGATGTGCCGAGCCCGATGTATGTAAACAGATGCATGAATGCACGCATGCATTGCACAAGGTATGCTAAAATAAACATGCCCTAGTCCATTACCATAAGGTGTAAATAAAAGGGTTAGAAAGAAATGGGGTTGGAAGACATACATCCACTCACGCACACTTATTACAATTTTGCCCTCGCCGAGGGACCAAAAGAATAATACAAATTAATTAACTACGCAAGCTAATTAAATATTACAAATCAACTAAATTAATTGAATAAATTAACTAATCTAATTAAACAGTAAATCGCCTCGGGATGAGGGCCAAAAGCAAATACGGATCGTTCGGAATCAAGACTACTGCAGTAAGTGTGCTCGCTTCTCTGCTCTCCTCTTCAAGATTACTAAAATCCCAGAGTGCCTCTCAGAGCACTGGAGATCACCACCGGCCGTAGAACACCACCGGTGAAGGAGGATGCTACCGCATGTAATTGTTCCATCGGCCGGGAAAACATCACGGTCGGTTCTAAAAGTGCCGGTCGGCACAAAATGTTCTGCAGATCCTGCAACTCACAGCAGCAGAGGGAAACAACATGCAAGGCAATGCAATTCAAGCCATTTATGCGCCAAACACACTCCCTATCATGTTATTGACTCAATGGGGCATGTGCCTCGGTTCCCGGACCACCAATCGCGCATTTTCATGCATGATGGCCCTAAGAACCAAGAATGCAACTTCACTTTCAAATGCATGCAAAACACATAGGCACAAAAGGGCGCCAAACCTCTATCAAACTCACTTCAAGAGGCTTGGCATGCATGTCAATGTGGTGCAATCCTAAGCATGTTATCTAGGCATGCAACATGGACTTATGCAATGTATTTATGCAAGCATACAAACAAGCATATAAGGCAAGCATGAAAACCAATGAAATGATAGACTTAGACATGAATTAGGCAACTCAAAAAGGCCTAAAATCAGTAGCCAAATGCCAAGTTAAGAGGGCCAAACACACATGCACACATGCACAAGCTAAGGCACTAACACTTGAGCATAATTACACAACTTCTTAAACACATTTAAGAGGCACCAACGTGGACTAATAGCATACAATGAAAGCTCTGAAATTCATGTTAAACATGATGCCAAATCATGCAATAAAGCATGCCCAACAAAGCATGCAAATGGTCTTAGGCTAAGGCAAGCCAATAGGGCATTAAACCACACTTAGCACAAACACATATGGCATGCATCAAACAACCAAAAACAGATTTTTAGCATGTCAAATTAGGCCCAAAGGACCACTTAGATGGCATCCAAGGGACATGGAATCTAAGGCATGCAATAAGGCCTAAACATGGAGCATATAACACAAGCTTAAGAAGTCACGAAGGAGCATGCAAGGTAAGCATACAAACAACTCTAAGGGACTGAAATAGCATGCTAGATGGTTCCAAACCATCAAAACATTGTAAGCAAAGCATTCTACACTCACATGCTCTTAAGGCCAACAAGCCAAATGCAAAGGGGCTATATTAAACATGCCAAGATTGACCAAAATACTTATGGACAGACCTAAAACATGGTAATATGAGCACAAAATCTTCACAAACACAAGTCTAAAACATACTAGAAATGAAGGCATACCACCTAAGCATGTTAAGACATAAAGAGGCATTACAAGGCAACTATACTAAGCATGCATAGGAGACCAAAACCAACTTGAAAACATGTTATATCATGGCAATATAAGCATGAAAGACAACCAAGGCATGCTCAACACACACTCAAACATAGTGCTCCTTTGGAAGCCAAAACTTGCCCTTTTCAAGGACACCAAGGAGAGGGGGTGGCCCTCTCCTTCTTGAGACTTCAAGGCATGCTCTTCACCACTGAAATCCCTCAAGATTTCAGTGGTGAAGAGATCCTATCACCAAAATCTCGGATCTCTCACAAAATAGCACAAAAAGTGTCCTTTTCAAGGCCTAAGGGTGGTCAAACCTACCCAAACCACTAAACACTCTTAATATACAATAAAGAGGGTTAAAAATCAGAACTTTTTTGTGCCAAACACTAAGTTCAAAAACTGTTTTAAAGCAAGCAAAAATAGATTGCAAGAATGGGGTAAAAAGAGGGTATAGTGTCTTACCCTTGAAGCCTCTTCACAAAGCTTGGTGTTGTGTCTTCTTTGAGCTCAAAGTCAGCCAAGAATCATTAAAAACCAACCTCTAGAACCTCTGTCCCAAGAGAAAGGTGAAGCACTAGGTGCTAGTGTGCAAAAGTAAGGCACAAAACACCTAGTTTAACAAGAGAAGGATAGATATAGGATAGATATATATTTTCTAACCGAAACCAGAGCTTCCTCTCAGTCTAAAATGGCTGAAAACCTCTCAAGAAAATCCAACCTTCAGCCAAGAAGAAGAGCCTTCCTCTTATAGAACTTGTAAGACTTACAAGCTAAGCAAACAAGGGCTCATCCCTCCATACACGTGTATGGAGGGGAAGCCAATGGCACACAGCTGTCTGAAAATATCTCAGAAAGCAAGTGCACAGTGTCCGGCCGGCAAAAAATGTCATTTTGACAAAATTGAGTGCCGACCGGCACAAAAGAGTGCCGACCGGCACAATAAAGTGCCGGTGGAAACTCTAGCCAGCCGGTGGCCTCTAGCCCTAGCCGGTGGTGTGTGAGAATGCCTCACAAAGCATTCTCTGCCCCTCTAAGGCAAAACACAGGTGTCTGGTGCAAGACCGGACACAAAACGGCCAAGTTCGGAGGTCCTGAGGCAAGGCGCGCGAGCCGAGAACTCCGGGAACTCCAAACGAACACACACATGGATGATCACCGAGTGTTGAAACGGTGACGTCCGAGTCTTGAGGACGGTCAAAAATGGAGTGTCTACACTCCTACAGTATGCTAAAGCATTAAAAACTCACCTAGTACTCCAAGATAAGAAGATATGAGTTAGAAAAATATGCATGATTCCTAACTATGCAAAATGTCTAATGCAACACATGCGAAAAATACAATTAATAGGCTCAGCTACTAATATGGCATATGGATCGATTTTGATAACATGCGGTTTAAACACGTATTCAAAGATTTATTGAAATGACAATGCAGTAGAATGATGCATCGAGCCTCGGTGCATGCAATACAAGATGAATGGATGCAAGCATAAGGTATGCTAATTGAAACAACTCCCTAATCTAACCATCAAAAGCAGATAAATAAAAGGGAGAAAGACGTGGGATTGGAAGACATACACATTATTACATTTTGGTCTCACGAAGGAGAGTCCGAATGAATAACTAAGCTAACTGGCAACTAATTAAAGCTAAGCTAATTAAGCTAATTATTACAAACCGAATGAAATAAATAGCTAAACTAATTAACTAATTATTACATCACTTGAATAAACTAACTACTAAGTTAACTAATTAAGTTACAACACAAATGTGAACGAACTAAGTAATTAAAGCCTATAACTACGCTGCCACTACTCTGCCTCGGGAAATGAAAGATGCATATGCTCGGATACCACCCGAAAAGACCTCTATTTTTTCTCTTGAAAGCCTCTGTTTGTAGAGTTGAACACTTCCAGAACCATTTTGCTTCACCTTACCAACATTCTGCTAAAGTTTGCATCAGTGGCCAGCCAGCCACTAGTAAAGGCTGCCGGCTAGGTGTCGGCCATGGAAGTGGCCTACCACCCATCTATGGTGCACTGTTGGCCACCTACCGGCCACTAATGCACTAGATCATCATGTTGTAACAGAGTACAAACAAAACAAAAAGAGGGTATTTCCAAGGATGGTTTGCACAATTCACCTCTCCTTTTCATGAATAAATCCAAGGAGTTGTGAACTTAAGCCACAAAACCACCAATCCAAGAAATTTCATTGCATGATGACTTGTGATTCAAAATGTGCAAGCTCAATAAATGCAAAACAAGGCACTCAAGAACCATCACCGTATCATACATGATCAAGGGTAATGGAGACCTAGGAAACTTGAGACATTTCATCACTTTGAGTATGAAATGTCCTAATTTTCCTTGTGTTCAATTAACGTCCGATTGAACACGCAACACACAAGTTATTATCTTGCTCAATTTTACTTGCCACTTTTATTTACTCATTTTAATTACCAACCATTACTTAGTCAATTAAGTCCATTGGTGAGAGTTTTATAAAGTGAAAGAAGTGTCAACCAAGGGGTGGTTTAAGGTATGAGAGAAGTTTCATACCATTGGTAATGAACCCTCAAAAAAGGATTAAACCATTAAGCGTGGACCTCAATCTCAAGCTTAAAGAATCCCAACACTACTAAAAAAATACTTTTTGCGACTGTTATAAACCGTCGCAAATAATAAAAAATCAGTCGCAAAAGACCTTTTGCAACGGTCTTTGCGACGGCAAATAGGGGTCGCAAATGTGGGGGTGGCAAATACTTTTTGCGACCGCGAAACAACAGTCGCAAACTATTTGCGATCGCCTAATCTACTTATGGTGACTAATGTTTTGCCGTCGCAAAAAAATTAAAAAAATGCCTACAACGTATTAACGACCATCTTGTAACCGTCACCAAAAAAATAAATAAATATTCAGTCAAACAAAACAGTTTCCTTTTCCATATTTCAAATAGTTTCCTTTTCCATAGCCAAACAAAACAGTATAGTTTTTTTTTTTTTTTTTTTTTTTTTTTTTTTTTTTTTTTTTTTTTTTATGAACTTCATCACATAAACAAGAATAATGAATCAAATCACAAAACAAAAATTCAATGTCAGCACAAGTAAAAAATATATATATATATATATTTGATAACTTTGTATATAGACCGACTTAATCTAGAGACCAATCCCGTAATCTAGAAACAAAAATTCAATGTCAACGCAAGTAAAAAATAATAGGAAGAATACTAATGTTTTCAGAAAAAGAACTAATTGTTCATAACTAACATTAAAAAAATAATAATAATTGCCCCAAAAAACTAATAAGCATGATCTATCAATCTCAATCACTGCCCATAGGACGACCATGGATAAATATCAGGTCACCAATAGCAGCGGCAGCATGCCTACAACATCTTGTCAGTTCAACTGCAGCATCTCCACCAAAGAAGATCAAGATCAGATTCCGCCTATCCCGGAGTGGTAACAATAGACTTTGTATCACACCGCACTCGCCACAAAGATCGAACTACACACAGAAACATGATAAATCTGAGAAAAAGACTTGATTGTAGATTTTGTACACCAACAATTTCAGCACATATGCTGGATTACAGGGGAAAGGAAAATAAAGGAAAATACCTGCAACACTTGATGAGTCCTCTACCATGCGTCCACCACCAAGTGCACCACCAGACACACAGGAGCCTTGCATTTACAAAAACCTACAGGAGCATAGCATATCTCAATGACTGGTTTCTAGATACCGAACAGGAGGGGAGGGAAATGTCAACTAACAATGGGGTCTTTTTCTTTTCTTATTATTATTATTTTTTTGGTTGGGAGTTTAAAAGAAAAACTCACCGCTGCATGTTGATATCTAGGAAATGGTGAGACACCAGGAGCAATTGCCCATTCCCACCGACCATCTCTATGTTTTGCAAGTCCATATGCATTGGTCAGTGGCTGAAAAAATCATTGCGAGAGGATGTAACAAGTCAAACATGTATGACAATGGAAGAGGTGTATCTTGACCTTGATAGGGAGAAGGAATCATATAGACAAAATTGTACAATAATATTCATAGCAGATACAGCAGTATTCAAGACAAACATACTAGCATGAACCTCTACACACACAACTAAATATATATGCATGAATTAGAAGCTTATGAAGCTTATAGCCTACCCAAAGCACATTTTGAAATTCACCAAAATACAACAATAAGCTAAAATCCACACACATGCTCCAATCTAACATGACAGAAAATAATAATAATTCGAATTCAAAACTGAAATCAAGTAAGTTTAGAGCAATGTTATATATATATATATAGAGAGAGAGAGAGAGAGAGAGCGAGGTGAGAATTGGAATGTGATCTTTTTTCTCATTTACAAATTTTATTATCTGAAATAAAACCTCACAAAGAGATGCTTCAAGTGCTGCCTTCCGATGACTTCTCTCATCCAGAGCAGTCTCTGCCATCATTCACAGGGAAGCATACATCATTATGAGTTATTACTAAGACATTAATAAAAAGAGAGAAGGTGAATCCAAGCTTTATTTGAGTAGTATTATTAAATCGAAATCACACACACACACACACACACACACACACACACACACACACACACACACACACACACACACATATATATATATATATATTAAAACATACATCTAAAATGTAAAAAACATAATCGCAGTATTAGTTGAAATCAGTAGGAAATAATGTAATTAATATACCATGCCTTACCAACAACACAATTCCAGGCCTTGACAGATCCATGATTACCCCATTCACCTTCATGTAAAGTCTACATTTTGTATGTGGTGAGAGACCACAATGGTTACTTGAACAGAATAATTTGAATACAAAACATGAGCAACATAGATAAAACATAAGGCCAAAAAAAAAAAAAAAACCATACTCTTACATGAATAACAAAATTTCTTTTAAGATAAAAAGTAAAAAGGCAGGCAGTTCCTTTTACAGTTTTGAATTCTTCATGATAACTATTTAATTGTTTAATGTAGCCAAAAGATGATACAAAATATCAAACAAAGAAATTTTGTTTAACTAAAGGAACCAGCATCATGTTTAGTTGTTTCATGGTAAATATTGGAATCTTCTCTGTAATAAAAGCATATCAATATCATGTGAAACTCATGTTCTATAGATTCATTAACAACTATCTATATCCCCTAGATAAATTTAATCAATATTTAAAAAATCAACCAATTAAACAAAAGTTAGGAGTTGATGGCACCTTCATAGATTTATACACAGAAGGTAAGGCACTGCACGCACTGCACTAAAAAGAACTAAAGAATATTAGAGATGCATTACAAACCTAATATTTCAAGTTGAACTCAACTTCAAGGAGCAAAAACAGTTAGAAGAAAGATACATCATTTCGAACAAGAATTGTTGGCCTGAATTCTCTTGTGCCCTTGTTAACACCCTCTTTACATTTGATAGAAAGCTGACCAGTGCCTTTACCTTTCCATGCATCATTATCTGCTAGATCACTTGACTGATATAATAACCACAGACGTTGTCCCATGTCCAACTTCATGGTCTTGAATGTTCATAATAGATTCATTTATAACTAATGCCAAAACATAAGGACTTAGTATTGATTTTTTTTATGTAAACCTATTACCATTAGAAATTCACATGTTTCTCCTCTGCTTAAACAATAGTTATAACTCAGATATACATATATATCTTTAATTACATCAACATATCTAACTAATGCTCCTTTATTTTCCAAAACCATCCACATTATATCTATCTAGCAGCTCATAATGCTATCTAGGAAACCTATCATATATCTTATCTAAACCAATAATCACTATATAAGGTCCTGCAAATTCAAAACCTTTTGTATCTCATCAAAATTTGTCAACAACTTTGCCTCATATATATATATATATATATTCGGGCATTTTCTCAGCAACAAAACAGAGGCAAAAACTATAAATATTATCAGAAAAATGTACAGCATAAAACTCTCATCTTAATTTTCATTCCAAGGGACTAAAAACAGAGCTAAAGAATAAAACTCAATTTTTTCAATTTTAGTTTTTGACAATTTCTAAGCAGATAAATAAAGGCAAAATGGAGAAATATGATCAGACAATAAAAACATGCTGAATTTTCAGGCTTAAGAAGCATAAAAAAAAAATTCAAAATGAAAAAATAAAATTGAATTGCATTCATCGAATAATAGAAATCATCAAATTTGAATATTGCGAGGGTCATCCATCGATCCAAACCCTAGGAGCATTTTCAAATCACAAAATGAGAAGAAACGAAGGAAAATAGAAACAAAGAGAAGAACTTTCGAGAGAGAGTACCTTGAACTCGATCGAAACCCTAGGTATCCGAAAACAAGAACAAACGGAGAAAAAAACTAGAGAGAGAGAGAGAGAGAGAGAGTACCTTCACTGATCGAGTTCAAAAGAATTGGGAAAAAGCTTACTGTGTCTTTAGAATATAAGAAACAGAGAGCACAAGATTGAGAAGAACATCAAGAGAGTGAGATCGAAAGAAGAGAGAGAGCGAGAGATTCCTTCAGTGTGAGACTGAGAGAGAGAGACAGCGAGAACGCGTGCTAGAAAGAGAACGATCATTGTGAGGGCTGGGGCAAATATAAGGGAAAAGGGGAAAATAAATTGAAGAAAATAAGGAATAAAATAATTATTTGCGACTGATTACCAGAGGGTCGCAAATTATATGGTAGCAAAAGGCCAATTTTTTAGTAGTGCAAGTTTGAAACAACTCTCAAAACAACACCAAAACATGCAATCAACTTAAACAAGGGGTGTTTAATGGCCTAAAACACCAAGCTTGTGAGGACCTTTACACTACAACCATGCAAAACAAGACTCAACTGACCCAAACAGCCCAAAAGCAGTCTAAAATAAAGGCAAAAACATGCTAGAATATAGCTACAAAAAACTAGAAAATCATGCTAACATATAGAATTAACTAGGCTAGCAAACAAGACACAAGAAAGGGAGGCTAACCCTCCAATTTTGGACTTCAAAACATGTTTTTTTGCCACTAAAAATACTCTAAAATTCAGTGGTTAAAAGCCCAAAAAAATTGGTTTGAAAGTGGGAAACAAAGGTGCAAAAGCCTTAGAAACAAGAAATAAAGAAAGGTGAGACACCCCCTAACCTTAGATGGCTTAAAACACCAATTTCAACCCCTTAAAACAGAGATTTTTACAGCTCAAAAATGGCCCAAAAACAGTGGGAAAAGATAGAGAAACAAGTGTACTAAAACAAGTTAAAAGACAAATGTTATACCTCTTGAAGCCAAGCATAACTTTAGGTACAAATACAAGTCAAAACCACCTTCAAGAGCTCCAACAAGATCTTAAGGGACCTCAGCTCAAAGGTGACCAATTTTGGTTAAGGATGTGTATGCAAAAGAGTGACATAACTAAGCAAGTGTGCACAAAATTGCAAGAGAGAGAGAGAGAGAGAGAGAGAGGGAGAGAAATTTTTGAGTTTGAAATCTTCTCACCTCACAAACATGAGAGAGAAGGTCCCTATATATAGAAAACATGAAATCTATACAAGGAGATCCAGTCCTCCATGTGTGGATAGATGTAAGCATCTGTGTAAACAGCTGGCAGAAAATATCTGCAAAAAACACTGGTGGTTGGCTGGCCATTAATGATGGCCAGCAAGGCACCATTGATGGCCGGCAGACAAGAAGTGCTGGCCGGTAGCCTCCATAGATGGCCTGCAGGCCACCAGAGACTACAGGAGGGAAAGACCATGGCATGGTCCAAAAATGAGACAGAATGGATACAGGGTTTGAAAGGCTCAAAGCTGTGGCGTTCCACTGAGGACTTCAAGCACTCAGTGAGCAAACAGACTCATCATCGGATGTACCTGCAAGAACATCCAAGTTTTAAAGGGCCATAAAAAATGGGGTGTCTACAGTTGCCCCTCTTTGACAAAACTCGAAGTCGTGAAAGGACATGAGTGAATGTCAAAACCCAAAGACGACCCATTTTTGGCAAGGCCGTAAGATGGATAAACAAACAAAATAAAAATAAATGGTTGCGCCTGCAGGCTGCCTACGTATCCCTTTGCAAGGAATCAAACCAATGTACTTCTGGGGCAAAATGCAAATGATATGCGCAATGCAAGAACATAACTTATGATCATGCAATGAGGATGTGCAATAAAACATTTAAATGCAAATGCTATGTAAAGAAATGTCACAGTTAAACAAACTAAAACAAAGCACAGTAATTCCAAACACGAAAAGAAAACCACGCGCCATGCGCGAGAAACACGAGCCAAACTACATTTCATGCAGAAAGGATGTAAGAAAATATGTAGGCTTAACTACGCAATGCATAGGAAAGGCAAAGGGCAATGTAACCGTCGGGCACGCCCGAGGTCTCAATCGAGATCCTAATGCATTGCACGCGGAAGGAGAAAAAGGATGGTGTGAACACCGGGTGTACCCAAAATGTTTCTAACCAATACAAACAATCCTAACGCGTCTCACGCGAGAGGAGGAGGGGGTTGTGTGAACACCAGGATGCACCCGAATGTTTCTAACCGAAGCAATCCTAATGCGTCTCACGCGAGAGGAGGAAGGGGTGGTGTGAATATCGGGACGCACCCGAATTTTTTAACTGAAGGAGCCAGAATGCACCCAAATGTTTTTAACCAAAGGAGGTGGTGTGAACACCGGGACGCACCCGAATGTTTTTAATCAAAGGAGGTGGTGTAAACACCAGGACGCACCAATGTTTTTAACTGAAGGAGGTGGTGTGAACACCGAGATACACCCGAATATTTTTAACAGAAGGAGTTGGTGTGAACACTAGGATGCACCTAAATGTTTTTAACTGAAGCAATCCTAACGCATCTCACGCGAGAGGAGGAAGAGGTAAAAGGTTGCAATTCGAAGGGTACGAAAGATTTTACTTGGAACTCCTTTGAATGAACCGTATATACAATATCGTGCATAAGTAGGAAAAGACTTAACAAGTACGATACAGTAAGAATGTATGTTCTGTGCAAGACAAACAATCGAAATACAATGTTAATGGCATGTTCTATGAAAGAAACAAAAGCATAAGCATATTCTATGATTGATAACGGAAACATATTCTATGCATGATTTAAACGCGGATGCACGTTCCATGCATGATTCAAGAGCGAATGCAAGACGCGCATGTAATTTCCATAACATGCACTTCTTACAACAACACATATGAAATGCATATTCTATGCCACAAAGTGAAGTACATGTTCCATGCAACAACGAATAGGAAATGCATGTTCTATGCAAGATGTCAAAGCATGATTTGATGAAAATAAACTCAGTAGCAACTTTTGATTCACCTCTCGGAAGAATTACAATGTATTGAAAGGATACACCTCGTTCACGTTGACAAGTGACGAACATTGCGCATCGAAAACACAGTTTTGAGCTTCCGCAGAGACATTTTGAACTCAACAGTGAACAATCCCTTCAATTCTTGGAAACCAAGGACACAAAACAGCATCAAAAACCCAAGAAAAGTTGCCGGCCATCGATGCCAGATTGGGGATTTTTTGCTCATTTTGGTTGGGTCTTTAAATATGAGCCACTAGGCCTCATTTCCTCACACCCTCTTGCCCGAAAATCATCTCCCTCTCTCTCTAGACACTCATTCTCTCTAGATTTGTGCTTTCTACGCATTTTTCAACACCCCACACGAAGTTGATTCGCTAAACCCTCTTTGTTCTTTTCACTTTAAACCAATTGAAATTTGATTTCGGTGCTTCTTTCATCATTTCCACCATTTAGACTTGTTCCCCTCGAGTTTCTCTCAAGGTCGGTGCACTTTTCCCGGCTTTGACTTTTTCCTCAATTTTCTCTCTCTTAGGGTTTGCCTTTTTCTAAGTTTACCCTTTTTCTTCATTTTTCTTCACTTCTACCCCATCTCGCACCTATTTTCAGATAGCGGATGAGATTCCTCACAACGGGGCTCCTCTGGAGGTTCCCCCAGTAGTTCCACCTGTGCCGGACGTAGAGAAGTCGATAGCTGACCTTGAGGCTGACCTAGGGGTGGAGTTCGAGCCCGAGGTCGAGCCAAAGCCGCTACCACTGAGGATATGGCCTTTTGATCCAGCGAGATATCACCCACAAACACACATATTGCCCACTTCTGGAGGCATTAGATACTTCACCAAGTTCACCCGCGATGCACTGGAGGACCTTTTGCTGAGGGAGCCAGATTTGTCAGCCATTGCCATTGAGGTAAACACCCTATTTGTCATGTATTTTACCTTTCATTAGTTTCAATTCTTGCACTGCCTTGTATCAGATCCACCTAACTGCATTTTATATACTGCCTTATATCTGACCATGCACTGCCTTTATCTGATTGCATTTCATGCACTGTCTTTATCTGATTGCATTTCATGCACTGTCTTCATCTGATGCATTTGTCTTCTGCCACAGGGCGAGTCTCTCGCCTTTAGAGGTTATAGTGCTACGACCGCTCGAGACTGGTATGACAAGCTTTCAGCTAGAGTTCGAGGCATCATTGACGATGCGGGCTTCAGCGAGCCGTCCCACTCCTCGACCTATAGCCTCTAGGGTCAAGCTAGAGGTCATTAACTAAGGTCACTGTGAGCCATCCCCTCCTGGGAGCATTGGTGGAGAGGTGGTGGGATACCACCAACTCCTTCCACTTTTCCATCGTAGGGGAGATGACGATGACTCCTTACGACTTTGCCATGATCACTGGCTTAGACGTAAGGGGCTATCCGATCCCTATTGATACAGATATGGAGGAGTGAGAGGCAGCCTGGTTCGAGCTACTGGGGGCATACCCACTGATATACCGGGCATAGATAGTCAGATACACTTGGTTTGCTGAGTGATTTAGAGGGACCGAGCCCCGAGACGATAGAGGAGACCGAGTAGTATGCCAGGGGTTTCCTGATGTTCGTCTTTGGTACCACCTTGTTTTCGAACAGGTGGAATACCGTAGGCCTGCATTTGTTGAGTGCCCTAGTGACCTTTCTTCGGGTTCGTTTCTACGACTAGGGCGGACCTAGCCTCACCACGCTGTATGGATATATGAGCTCCACCTCCCATTTGCGGGGAGACTTGATTGGAGGCTATTGGCGAGCCTAGAAGGTACACATCTCAGTTCCCTCTTTGTACTTTATAATTTCTTTACAGCTTCTGCTTTACATCTATTTCAACACATTTCAACACATGCCTTTTGCTTCACATTTTTGTATATGCTCAAACACTATTCATACACTGTGCTTTCTATTTTGCACTTTTTGCATCTGCTCGATACTGTACTGATCACATACCATTGCACTTTCCCTGCAGCTATGGGTATACGCATACTTTCTAACTCTCGCCCCGGAGCCTGTAGAGGAGCTTCCATTGATAGTCCCCTATTCACGGATATATAATGGTCAGCTTCGCCATAGGGCCTATGAGCCTTTCACATTCTTTAGGTAGTACTTTAACATAGTAGCTGCCCATGAGGTAATCCGAAACATAGTCATTGTTGCTTTGAAACTGTTTTGCTTTACACATTTAGCAACTGATAGCAAATAATAATCTGTACAACTTCTATTTGCAGATCATGTGGCAGTCGTGGGCCTTGATGCTAGGGGGGTTCAAGGACGAGTTTGTCGATGCCTAGGCCATCTCCTGCTACCGCATTCTGCTTACGAGCCCGGTCTTCCGGGCTTGGTTCTTGGGTGGGCGCTTCGTATGCCAGATTATGGGTCTCCCCAACATGATTATCCCTATGGCTCCACAAGAGTCCATGTGGTCCACAGAGAGCCTATTTGTTGAGGAGGTCATCCAGTTCATGGTAGGCCTGGACGCTAATTTCTTCTGAGCGGAGGGCGATTATGCAGATTTCATCCAGACACACTTGATGCCGCCCCTGACCGGTGTTCGTAGAGATGAGGGGGTGAGAGCTCTTGCTGCGAGAGCGGGTCTCCCCGACACGATTGTCCCTATGGCTCCACCAGAGTCCATGTGGTCCACAGAGAGCCTATTTGTTGAGGAGGTCATCCAGTTCATGGTGGGCCTGGACGCTGACTTTTTTTGAGCGGAGGGCGATTATGCAGATTTCATCCAAACACACTTGATGCCGCCCCTGACTGGTGTTCGTAGAGATGAGGGAGTGAGAGCTCCTGCCGCGAGAGCGAGGCGCAGAGTGACCCGGGTGAGTAGGGCCCGTGGTAGAGGCACTTCCTGAGCAGGGCTGAAGGCTGATTGGCCAAAGCTTCCTATTACGCTACCTTGCTAACGACACCCCAGGGACGTCTACTAGGTCCCGATTGAGCTCGTAGCGGCTGGTCATGAGCTTGTCAAGGTTCGAGGTCCGACTCCGGTATGAACCACACTTTAGCACTTGCACTCCGTATGTCATTTTAGATATATTCATTTGCAAATACTAATCATTCAAACTATATTTACAAGCATCGATCAAGTATACAAGAGGCACCCTCAAGCTGATAGCCTCGCTGATGGGGATGGTACAGAAGAGAGAGGTGCTGCTTAGCCTCTACGGTGTTCAGGTAATTCTTCAGTTTGCACTTTAGGCACCAAATTTTCACTGACACACTGACACTGGCATTTCAACTGAAAACTTCCCAAACTGTACTGATACATTGCATCGATAGACCACATTTGACACACTACGCTTGCATATTGTATTCACGTTGTAACTAACTTCTCCATATACTCATTCTGCATATTATGCTTGCATCTGATACACATGTTATAATTTATATACAATAATTGTCTTTTCAGATCCCACCCATGTCGATGGCACCAAAGAATAGCTAAAAGACTCGTGATCATCAAAGGCTACACCTCCAAGAGAGGAGGGAGAGAGAGGCGCGCTTCAGCATGCAACCGAGGCAAAGCTAGAGGCACCCGAGACGGAAGTGGCCTTTCAGAGCCCATTTTGAGTGATGATGATACTGAGACGAGCGACTCTAAGGAGGCAGCAAGTCGGCATTCAGAGTCATATGAGAATAGAGATGATGATGCAGGCTCGGGTTCTGAGAGCGGAGGCGATACCGAGGTGAGCTTCGAGGCAAAGTGAGGAGATGGCTCAGCCCGACTGTTCTCGACTGATGCATAAAGGGCGCTGACAGAGACAGTGCTCCAGAGTCCTCTCCTTTGAGGAAGAGGACGAAGAGGGCTTCTCAAGCCTGAGGCGACCAGTGCTAATTTTTTGTATTTTTACTTAGTTTCTTTTTGTTTATAGTTTTAGTACTTCGTACAGCTTCAGACAGGTTTTATTGCTTTAAAAACTTGTACTGCACTTTTGTAAAAACAACCATGATCGAAATGAAAGCTAGTTTTTTTTATGAAAAAGTGTCGTATTTTGCATCATGAGCACCACTTAGCATGGAAATGAGATTGAATTTGATATTGAAAACTGAACACTTGTATTGGCACAATGTTCTTAATTAGGTAATGAACCGACCAACAATTGAAATGAAAAGCAATACACAAATCGATAAACAACACAATAGCAACTCAATAAACAAAACAATGACAACTCGATAAACAGAACAACATACAACTCGATAAGCAAAACTATGCAACAACAACTAAAATACAAAATAACAAACTTGTTAAAGTCAAAAGGACTGAGAACAAGACCTTAAAACAGACTAAAAGCAAAACAAAACACATGCTTTTGGCATTGTTCAACACAAAGAGGGATAGCAAGTCAAAGTGAGAGACTACTGGCCACAAGTAAAGGTTGTCGGCCACATGTCGGCCGTATGAGGTGGCTTGCCGGCCATCAATACCTCTTGCCGGCCATCAATGAGCTTTACTGGCCATCGATGTACAGGACCTCAAAATTGTTGACACCTAGCTTCCACTCACTGCCTTATTTTCTACAAAAGGTTGGATCTCGTAGTTTCCTCATTTTAGCTGTAAATTCTTCACAAATTGAGCCATTTTTCGCCGAAAAACTCTCGAATTACATTACAACTTTAGATGGCTCGAAAAAGGTAAATTTTTGTGGTTCCGGCATAAATGCACTTTTCCTGTTGAGTTGTTCTCAACTTTGTTTTCCATTCCTTCATGCCGCGGCTAGATGCTGGAACTCGATTATACATGTCTTTAGCTTCGGTAGACAAGAGATATGCCCGACCATCGAAGAATTTCAAGTGCTAATGGAATCCTAGCGCGATGAGAAAATCATGCCTCAACCTCGCTTTGGCCACATCCAAGTTTTGGGACAGATGTGTGGGCTCACTCTACACGAGGCTCGATCTTTAGTCCACAATAGAGATCTAGATATTCCCAGTCTGATTCATCAATTTTCTGACGTTGGTGACCACAACGACCTTCTTTGGCGGGGTTTTCGGCAACACGCGCTTCACTTGTGTATACTAGCACATTTTCCTTTTGCCCCTAGTTTTGGTGGGTCTAACATTTGATTGGTCGAAGCAGCCCAAGGTTTGAAAGAGGGCAAGAGTTGCATTGGTTTGGTGTTAGCCGAGACTTTGATGGGCTTAGACGCCTTCCATCGACGAGAGACGAACAAATTCGTAGGGAGTCCACTACTTCTTCAGGTAATGTTTCCCACCCCCTCTAATATGTGTTTCTCACATCACTCGACACTCACGCTCTAGTTTTCTCTCAAAGCCCTTTTCTCACTTTTCTCTCAACATACATCTCTCTATTCTTTAATCTCTTTTTTCTTTCATCCCTCCCCAGGTGTGGCTAATGGACAAGCTAAAGATGGTGGACTCTTGTCCCACATACTCAGTTTGAGTATACTTTTTCTACCAACAACTAATGGATTTCCCAAATGAAAGATGGTGGTGCCGCTGGATGTGCGACAGGTTTGCTGTTGACATTACTTGGTGTCGCCCTTGGCTTAATCTGACCGAAATGAGCTACAACATAACTCGGCAACCTGGCATTCAGCTGATTGGCCTGACACACTGTGTATTTTATTTTCCTTTCCGGTTTAGGCGTCAGTTTGGACATGATTAGATTTGCCCAGAGGATGGGGTAGAGTAGCTGCTTTCATTTTCCATCCGAGGTTCATATTTGGCTAGGTACCTCACTGCTTGGAGGATGAGAGAGCTTCTGGCCCCTACCCCTAGTTTCAATTGCGCCCTTTCTGGCGAATGTCTGACTTGGCTCGAGGACGAGGCACAATTCAGGCCCACTTTGGCATCAGAAGCTTCCACAAGCACAAGTGGGGGACGCAGGAACACCTGACTCATCTATGGCCCTAGTTTATTGCTTTGATCTTACTTTTCAAGTTTTATGATTGTAATAAAAACAACTTTAATTTGAATCGAGAGTTTGGAGAACTTTGTATTGAAATCAATGAAATTGAAGTTGTGAGCACTGAAAATTTTCCTTTTGGTCAAAAAATGGTCTAAGTTGTAAAAGGTAAAATTTGAGCAAGGTCAACTTTTATCAAAACTTTTCAAAACCACTTTCGATAAGGATCACAACTTGACACGCACGAAATCTATCCTCGAGATGTACAACCCTGAATCCAAAGATAACAAATTGCCCCTTGACTGAATAACATTGCTCAGCACTGCAACTAGCTTTTCTCTCAGAATAAAGATCACAACCAAACTCTTAGATAAAGAATGGAAAAAGATGACTTGATCAACACATGGACAGGACAGTTGAGTTAGAGGTGTTTATGGCCAAACTTCGGGATGAGGTTGCCTACGTATCCCAAAGATGGGAATCAGGCCTTACATAGTTTGGTTCGGGTTCACTTGAGTTATAATGCTCTCTTTTGCGCTCTAACTTTTGCCAACGCCGCCCTTTAGGGTTCTCAACCTTGCGAGCTCAGTTTTTCTTTATTTCCATTTTTTTTTTTGTGCTCTAACTTTTGCCTAGGTTGCCCTTCCGGGTTTTCGACCTAGCAAGCCTCTCAGGGATAGTATATTTTCAACTTGTCCATGTTGATTGGTTGGAAAAATTCTAGGCTATCCAGGTCCATGAGAACAACAGCTCCACCTGACCAAATAGTTTTGATGATGTAAGGATCAGTCTAATTGGGTCTGAACTTGCCCCTAGGGTCATGGATGGAGCTCGATTGTTTTTCAGCACCAAATCTCCCTCTTTGAGATTCTTGGACTTAACTTTCTCATTAAAAACCCTGGCAATCCTGCATTGATAACCCTGAACATGGTACAATGCTTTCAGCCTTCTCTTATCAAACAACATTAGTTCTTCGAACCCACTCTGTTGCCAATCTGCCTCTGTTATTTGACACTCAGCCATAACCCGCAGTGACAGAACTTCTATTTCAATTTGCAGAACAGCTTCCATCCCATAGACAAGAGAGTAAGGAGTTGCCCCTGTAGACGTGCATATTGAAGTTCTATAGCCCCAGAGTGCGAATGGCAATTTATCTGGCCAATCTTTATAGGTCTCAACCATTTTCTGCAGAATGTGCTTGATGTTCTTGTTGGCAGCCACAACAGCTCCGTTGGTTTGTGGCCAATATGTGGATGACTTATGAAAAGTCACATTGTATTTCTCCAACAAGTCTATCACTTCTTTCTTCAAATGGGAGCCATTATCTAATTGGGACTCCATATCGGCAAATGATGTTGTTTCGGATGAACTTAGCCACATGCACTACTTTCAACACTACATAAGACTGAGCTTCCACCCACTTAGTGAAGTAATCAATTGCCACCAAAATATATTCATGCCCATTTGACCATTTCGGTCTGACTGTGCCGATGACATCGATTCCCCAGACAGAGAAAGGCCATGGTGAAGTCATGTTGTATAGCTTCGACGACGAGATGTTCATGCGATTGGCATGAATTTGGCATTTGTGGCATCGGTGAACAAAACCGATACAATTCTCCTCCATAGTAGACTAGTGGTAACCTTGCCTGAGAATCTTCCGGGCTAACATTACTCTGTTTATGTACGTTCCACACTCTCCCCCATGGATGTCCTCTATTAGGCGCTTTAATTTCTCTGCGTCGACACACAACTTGTGCATTCCCAGATGACCCCTCTTGTATAGTTTACCTCCGTAGATGATAAATTGAACAGGCATCTGCCGTATTGCCCTCTTATCTTTAGCAATTTCCCCTGGTGGATAAACCTCATTTTTCAAGAAGTTCCAGATATCGCAGTACCAAGGGTTTTGATCATGCACTTCATCTATTGCGGTGATAGACTCGTAGGCTAGAGTATACCTCTGCTTAATGATGATCGAACGCGTCTGTAGACGTCCCCGAATGCCCCGGGAGGATGACTCCCGTTCTGTTCGTTTTGTGGGTCTACTTACAATTCGGACTCGATTTATCACGGTTCTTAATCTGAACCAAAGAGTCTATATCTGGCAAATCGTTTTGAGAAAAACAAATTTTGAAAAGAAGTGCCAAACATGGACTGCTTTGCTAGATACAGAGTCGCCACCTAAATATTTTAAAATGGGAAATTTAGGAAACCCTGACTCGGTGCCGAAGGCCACGTGTCCGTCATCACCAAAGTGGTCTTGGCTCGGGAGCTTGGGTACGATCGGGGAAGGTCAGCTATGAGCACCCCCTTTCGCCCGGTCCGAAAACTGGCCTCTACTAACCGTGATATCCAATTTTGAAAACGTTATGTGTTCTTATTCCAGTTAGTAGCCTAGAATTACTATGTGATGCGCACAGCAAACAAGTATAGACTAGATTGCCTAATTTGGAAACAAGCATTGCATATCCGTTTGTTTGGAAAACAGTTTGAAATTGCTACTCGCAAGTAGGCTAAAATACGGATTTCAATGAGTTATTCCAACTCAAGCAATCCAACCTCCACCCACAGGCATTCAAACAGTTTATTTCATATAAGCACTTAGCCGCATGGCAAGCATACTGTCATGTTAACATTCACACGTATGCGAGATGCTAAAGCATAAATACTTACATTGTACTCCGTGCCAAAACAATAAAATAGTTAGCAAAATATGCATGACCTAGCTCATGTTAAGATGACTAATGCGACGCATACAGAGTGCAATTAGACAGGCTCGGCTATCCTAAACATGGCATGTGAAATGCACGAGTAACACGTATTCAAGTTAGATTTGAAATACAATGCAGTTTGTATGATGTACCGAGCCCGATGCATGTCAACAAATGCATGGATGCACGCATGCATTGCATAAGGTATTCTAATTTTAAGTATGCCCTAATCTACCATCATAAGCAGGTAAGTAAAAGGGAGAAAGAAGTGGGGGTTGGGAGACATACACACACTCACCCACACTTATTACAAATACGCTCTCACTCAGAGGGACCAAATAAATATTACAGTCCGAATAATAAATAAATTATTATAGAATTTTCAACTACTCGAAATAAATGCAAAGAGAAGATGGCCGCAGCCCCCGCCTTGGGATGCGCGAATGATGCATGCTCGAATCCGACTTGCCCGGAAACCCGTTGCCATAGCATCGCTGCCTCTGTCACCATCTGCTTTTCAAAATCGCCAAAGTCTCAGGACATGCTCCGTGCACACTGAGGATCATCATCGGCTGAATAGAATGTCCACCGCCGTGTACAATGTCCATCTACCGGAGATAAAGCTATCATTGTCCATCAATGGCGGTCGGCACTCCATCTTGTCGATCGGCAAAAACTCCTCGCAGAAGCAGTTTTGATAGCAACAAGGACAGAGCGATTGTATGGCATGGAATTCCAAGCAAATGTATGCATGGACACACTCCTATCATGCAATGGACTCAAGGAGCATGGCCCTCGACCGGGCCATCAATCACGCGTTCAATGCATGATGGCCCAAAAGCCAAGTTAGCAACTTTGATATCAAATGAAATGCAAGCACAAACACACCAAAGGGCCCCAACCCTTATCATGATTGGTCAAGAGGCAAGGGATGCAAGCTCAATGGAATGCAACCTAGGCATGGCGACTAAGTATGCAACATGAACATGCAAATGAGCAATGTATGCTAGGCGCATAACCTAAACATGTAAACAAACATGGCATGCAAAGAACATGCAACGATGGACTTAAACTAACATGGGTAGCTAAAAGCATGCCAAAACCAATGACCATTAAATGAAATGAGGTAACCGAAATGCACACAAACATGTCCAATGCATGGATCTATCCTAAGATACAACATGCAACTCTAACAAGGCATGGCAAATGATGAAACATAGCATATAATGGTGCATGTTTCAGATCTGAAATGGCATGCCCAATGACTCCAAAATGACTCCAAAGCATACAAACATTTATGTAATGCATTGTTAAGGACTTAAGCACTAAAGCTAGTGAGATGCAATACACTATAAGCATGCAAAGCGATGCTCGAATGAAGAAGACAGCCACAAACAGTCCTCATGCAGCCCAAAATAATGCTAAAACATGTATGAAATGTAGCCAAAATAAGCTAGCATGCTTGGCTAAATTAG
Source organism: Camellia lanceoleosa (assembly GCA_025200525.1). Classification (NCBI taxonomy): domain Eukaryota; kingdom Viridiplantae; phylum Streptophyta; class Magnoliopsida; order Ericales; family Theaceae; genus Camellia; species Camellia lanceoleosa. Next base: position 22,215,460 of record CM045769.1, on the reverse strand, counting down.
CATGTGATTTTGACTAGCTAGCATGAGTTACATGGCAAGTGTATGATGCAAAGCCCAAACAGGAAAAGTCCCTTTACAACACTGATGAGGGACCAAAAATATGACTACTCACAGTCGATGACAGCCCCCAAATCAATATGCAAACATGCTCAAAATGCAATGCAAGATTAAGGCCATAAGAGGGCTATAACATGAAGTATACAAAACATGCATCAAACAGCCAAAGATCCTTAATGAAATATGTCCAGGGGGTCAAAATATGACCCCTTCCAGTTCTGATGATGGCCCAAAAACAGAAGCAAGATAGGCTAACAAAGCATGCAAAATTACGCTAAATAGAAGAGATTATGAAGCAAGTGCAAGATAGGGGTCCCAAACAGGATTGAGCCCTTCTTCAATGTTGAAGAAGGGCTCAAAATGAGCCTACTTAAAGTTTACATTATGCTAAAAAACAGATCACACATAGGCTAGAAATTTCATGCAAAAATGTGGCATACCAAGGAGTATTGAAGCAAGTGCACTATGGAGGGCTCAAACAGGGTTGAGCCCTTAAACAAACATGAAGAATGGCTCAAAAGAATACCCCTTTCAGTTAGGGTCGGAGCCCAAAATAGTAATCAAATAGGGTAGAAAAATGTGACAAGAATGTGCTACAAAGGAGGGAAAATGATCTTATCCTTGAAGACTACCCTTTTTGTTGCTTCTTGGCTTGAGTTGCAGCACCTTTGGCCTCTGAAAAACTTCTCCAAGCTGCTGTGATGGAGTAGTGGTGGTGGTGCTATGGATTGGTGAAGAAAGGGCCCAAGAACAAGGGTATTTGATGGTTGAATGAGAGAGATATAGAGAGAGATGGAGGGTTGTGTGTATGTATATCAGATATATATGGTATATCTCTGGTTTTTTGCTTAAAACATCCAACCTTTTACAATGGAGGAGGGACCTCTCTTATATAGGCAATGCTAAGCTTCTCCAACAAGCTTCAAAGGGTCAAAGGGATCTAAGGGGAGGTCAAGGCTTATTGGAGAAGCTTGGACAGCTGGTAGGCTTCTTGAGGAAGCCAAGACAAGGGGTCAAGGCTTCCTCAAGAAGCCATGAGCAAAGGGTGCACAAAAGAGGGGTCAAAAGGGTGTAAAGGGTGCAAAATGACCACACGTGCATAGGGAGCAGACTGTATTCCATTCGCACACCGGCATCCATTCAATCTGTAGAATACACCGGAAGGTTGTCGGCTAGAAAAAATGGGCGGTCGGCACTCTTTTCTGACCGGTCGGCACTCTATTTGGCCGGTCGGCACTCTTTTCTGGCCGGTCGGCACTCTATTTGGCCGGTCGGTAAGAAAAATCTGCTCTGCAGGTCCAACTTCAAACGGGCATAACTTCTTCATATGAACTCCTTGTTAGATCATTCTTGTGTCAAAATTGAATCCCCGGAAGTAATCTTTCCAATGCCGCAAACCTTGCATTAAAATTCCTCATGTGGAGAAAGTTATGCTTGTTTTGGTGAAGGTTGCTCAGTTTCGGTCCAACTGGGATGATGCCCAACTTCAACCAATCATATCTCCGCCATCCGGACTCGGGTTTAAGAGATTCTTGTATGAAAAATGAAGCCCCGGAAGTCTTATTTCCAATGGTGGTAGCCTCATAACTTAACTCCAAGTGTATAGACAAATAAGCTCGATTTAGCGAGGACTGCTCATCCCTCTCTTAGCGATTCTTGCCTATCTTCTTCTCCAACCTATTTTCTCCCCTCCTCTCCTCTTTTCTTCAACTCCAAACCCCCTAAACAAAGTGTTTTGAAGGGTTTGCTTCTCTCCTTGCCGAAGGAATTGAATCTTTGGCCTGCACATCTCTCAACATCGAGCAAACCATCAGTAATGCCCAAGTCTTGAGGGCGGTCAAAAATGGGGTGTCTACAGTTGCCCCTCTTTGACAGAACTCGTAAGTCATAACAATGACGAGAGTGAGTGTCAAAGCCCAGAGACGACCCATTTTTGACGAGGCCGAAGACTTGGACAAACAAAAATACAAATGAATAAGTGGTTGTGCCCGCAGGCTGCCTATGTATCCCTTTGTAAGGAATCAAACCAGCGTAGTTCAGGGGCAAGATACAAAGTGACGCACAATGCAAGTGCGTAACTTATGATCATGCAAAGGATGCTGTGATGAAGCAATTATGCAAAATAAATGCAACATTTTAAGCGAATGCTATGCAAGCAAGTAAATGTGAACCAACCTACATCTCAGGCAGAAAGGATGTAAGAGAATTATGCAATTCTCACAAACATGTGCATTAGATACACAAAAGTGAACAAAGTGTGATGGATACACTAAGTGGACAAACATGTGTGATGATTACACCAAAGTGAAGAGAGTGTGATGGATACACTATATGAATAAAATGTGATTGATACACTAAGTGAAGCAAAGTGTGATAGATACACTAAGCGAAACAAGTGTAATGGATACACTAAGCAAATATGTGATAAATACACTAAGCGAATGTGTGTGGTGGATATACAAAGAGAGCATGTGATAGATACAAAAAGTGAACGTGTGTAGTAGATACACAAAGTGAAGCGAGTGTGATGGATGCACTCTATGAAGAAAAGCGTGATGGATACGCAAGGTGAGTGCAGTGTGATGGATACACTGTATGAAGCAAAGTGTGATGGATACACAAGATGAGCATAGTGTGATAGATGCATAAAGAGAAACTGTGTGATTGATACACAAAGCGAGCGTGTGATTGATACACAAAGTAAGCGTGTGTGATTGATACACAAAGTGAGCACGTGATAGATACACTACATGAAGCATAATGTGATAGATACAGTAGCTGAGTGCGGTGAGCATAGTGTGATGGATACAGAAAGGGTGAACACAAAGTGTGATAGATGCACTAAGTGAATGAGTGTGATGGATACACAAAAGGCAAACACAAAGTGTGATAGATGCACTAAGTGAACAAGTATGATTGATATACTAAAGGTGAACACGAAGTGTGATGGATGCACTTACTGAACAGGAGTATGATTGATATACTAAAGGTGAACACAAAGTGTGATAGATGCACTTAGTGAACAGGAGTATGATTGATATACTAAAAATGAACACAAAGTGTGATAGATGCACTTAGTGAACAAGTATGATGGATATACTGAAGGTGAACACAAAGTGTAATAGATGCACTTAGTGAACAAGTATGATTGATATACTAAAGGTGAACACGAAGTGTGATAGATGCACTTAGTGAACAAGTATGATTGATATACTAAATGTGAACACAAAGTGTGATCGATGCACTCAGTGAACAGGAGAATGATTGATATACTAAAGGTGAACACGAAGTGTGATAGATGCACTTAGTGAACACGTATGATTGATATACTAAAGGTGAACACAAAGTGTGATAGATGCACTTAGTGAACAAGTATGATGGATATACTGAATGTGAACACGAAGTGTGATAGATGCACTCAGTGAACAAGTATGATGGATATACTGAATGTATGAAGTGTGATTGATACACTAAGGGAATAAAGTGGGTATCTGCGTGATAGATACACAAAAGGTAATGAAGTGTGATGGATACACTAAAGTAATTGAAGTGAACATGTGTGTGATAGATACATAAAATGAAAGAAGTGTGATTGATACGCTAAGTGAAGAGAGTGTGATTGATACACGGAATGTAATGAAGTGTGTGGTTGATACACTAAATGAAATGAAGTGTGTGATTGATACACTGAATGCAATGAAGTGTGTGATTGATACATTTGCAATAAAGTGTGTGATTGATACACTGAATGCAATAAAGTGTGTGATTGATACACTAAAGTGAGAATGGGTGTGATAGATACATAAAATGAGAATGTGTGTGATTGATACACAAAATGAGAGAAGTGTGATTGATACACTAAGTAAACATGTGATAGATACATGAAGCAAATAGAGTGTGATTGATACACAAAGTGAACGAAGTGTGATTGATACACTAAATGAGAATATGTGCAATAGATATACGAAATGAATGAAGTGTGATTGATACACTAAATGAGAATATGTGCAATAGATATACGAAATGAATGAAGTGTGATTGATACACTAAGTGAATGATCTCGAACAGAACTTCTTTGAAGGAACCGTACATACAATATCATGAATGAATGAGAAAGAAACTTGATAGGTACAATGCATTACAATGCATGATGCTTAAGGAAAGCAATAAGAGGACAAAGCGGCGCTTTAGAAAGCACCTCATTGGCAAGACTTGAAGAGGTACATCCAGAATACAATCTTGGAATTTACTGAAGTTGAAACGAACTCAGATACCCGACGTTTTTCTCTTTTGCTTTTACTTTGCAGTCCGGAACCACATAGCTTCAAATAGGTCCTGGTTTTACTGTTTACACTTATCGGGGGTGGGCCCTGCAGTTTTATGAAAGAACGAATCTGTTTTGCACAAATGTGGAGAATGGCACGGCACTCTGAGCACAAGATGATTTGATTTCTCTTTTTTTTGAAATTAAGAAACAAGTTCATAACCGGGTATTGAGCCTACGACTGAACACAGCGAAAAAGACTCAACAAACAAAAACAAAGGTAAACAACCTAAACACATCTATTGACACTCGAAACGACTCAAAACAAGAATCGAGGCAGACAAAACAAAACACAAGACTCAAATGTGCACAAGGAGCCTGTTTCACCAGGTATTATTTCCCACCCTTTCTCATTTGTGATTCTCACATCACTCGGCCCTCAAGCTCTGTTTTTCTGAAAAAACCCTTTTCTCACTTTTTCTCTCAACGCACATCTCTCTATTCTTTAATCTCTCATTTTTTATCCCTCCCCAGAGTGGTTGGTAGATAGACAAGAAGTTTGGGCACTTGCCCCTAGCATACTGCTAGATTGTTGTTCTCCCGCACACAGCAGTGAACTTTTCCATAGAGAGGTTGTGCCACAACTGGGTGTGTAGCAAATCTGCAGCTAACATCGGTTGATGATGCCCTACTGGGGAGTTTGGACGTGGTTAGATCTGTCCAGATGAGGAAGTGGAACATCTCGCCCCATTCCAATTTATGCCGCACATGGCTTGATACCTCATTTGCTTGGAGGACGGAGAGCTTTCACCCTTTTTGCTAACTTCGGTTGTGCCTCTTCTTCGCGGTAGAGTGCCTTTCTTGGCAAGTATGTTGAAAATGGGGAAAGACAGAAACGACTCAACTGTGCCCCTAGTTCATCATCTCGACCATTTGTCTTGATTTATAGCAATTTTGTCCCACATGAAAGTTTGATTAACATTCTTATTCTATTTTTGATTTGAAATCATGCAAGTCAGGTTGTAAGCACTGAAGATTTTCCTTTTTTGGGTCCAAGAAAATGGTCCAGTTTTGGAAAAATGGAATGATTTTTGAGAGAATAGTCAACCTCAGTAAAAATTCTCAAAAACTGTTTTTGCAAACGGCCACCGCTCAACAAGCAGGGAACCAACTCTTTGAGATGCACAACCTCGGACCCATAGCAATGGAAAATTGCCCCTTGTCTGAAGCACACTGCATGGCAATGGAAAGTTGCCCCTTGTTTGAAATGACACCGCAGTGCATTGAATGGCAACGAAAAGTTGCCCCTTGTCTAAATGGCACCGCAGCGTATTGAAATCAATCCTTTAGAGCAACGATCACAACCGAACTCTCGGATACAGAGAAGGCAAAGATGAGCAAAAGCATTTCATGGACACAACTGAATTTGAAGTGTTTTAGGGCTAGACTTCAGAATGAAGTTGCCTACGTATCCCAAAGATGGGAATCAACCCTTACGTAGTTCGGGGTTAAGGTACACTCGGGTATTTAACCTCTCCTTTTTAGGCTCTAACTTTTTCCAAGGCGCCTATTGCAGGTTTTCGACCTTGCGAGCTTTGTTTTTCTTTCTTTTCTTTTCTTTTCTTTTCTTTTTTATATATTTTTTCATTCCTTTTTCTTCTTCTTTTTTGCATTTTTCTTTTCTTTTCTTTTTTGCATTTTTTGTATCTTTGCATTTTTTTTCTTTTTCTTTTTCTTCATTCTTTTCTTTGCTCTAACTTTTGCTTGGGCTGCCCTTCCTGGTTTTCAGCCCAGCGAGCCTCTCAAAGGGTAAAAGTATAACAAGTCCATGCCAAATGGTTTTGAGATTGAAGCCCTCTGTATCCAGGAGAGTGGCTGTTGTATTGATTTGTAGAAAGATCCACCTTTGGCTCTTCGAGCACATCGGATATTTTTTTTTTGCCCCTAGTTCGAGGGGTGCTTCTGATACAGCTTTGCAAGCTTCTTCTAATGAGGTCTGATCTTCTTGGTCTGACTTTGGTGCCTCTTGTTCGAGGACTGCTTTGAATCTGGTCTCACAGGCCTCACGTTGTAGTTAACCGTTGAACATTCTGAGTTTGAGTCCAAGGTGAAAATGAGGGGTCGAGTCTCGAGGCCGAGAGCGATCCTAGGTCGCACAATCTCAAGAGCGATTCCACACATGTCTTCGCAGGACTACAAGAAAACATTTTTTGTAAGTTTTTAAGAAAGCGACAAATCGCTCGCGTTGAAGACAGTGTAGGACCAATCTGGATCAAAGCTAGGGTCCTTCTCAGTACTCACACTAACAAGCATGATTTCATTCATTAAGGGCTTAGCACGTGTCACGACCCAAACCCGGCCCTATGGGTTTAGCATCAGAATCGCCAAGAATCCAAGATTACCAAAGGTCTCTAAGAATATCTGATCAAACAGAGTACAGGGCCTGGCGGAAGCCAATACAGTAAATAACTAGTGTCCATTGAGCTGTGAAAATCTGTATGTCAAAAACATTTTTTATGCATTCATACGGTTCAACACAGTACATTCTATACAATCATATACAGTCAGTCAGTACGGGGATTGAATCCCTCGATAACAGTGCAGTAAACAGTCTATACAAAAGTACAATACAGTAAGGAGACCGATAGGGGACACAAAAACACCCCAAGCCATAACATGGCAACTCGGAACCTCGCATGAGGCACATAGGTCCGCTTGACAAAATCGGGGACCAATCCCACGCTCCTAGCTCGGTGCGCTCATGAGAACCTACATATATATATAAACAAGGAGCTAAAGCCCTGAATAACATACGGTAAAGAGGTTATGAATGAATGTCCCTTACGAATGAAATCAATTCATTATACAAGATTTCAATCTTTCAAGATTTCACCAATCAAGATTTCAATCAATCACCATATGTGGTACATCCATTAGCCTATAAACAAGAGGGTCCAAAAGGACCGGCCTTACTGAACCCAACAAGAATGATGGCCATCAAACAATATGGTTCCACAAGGAAACCGACAGAGCTCAGAATACCAATAACAAAGGTGCTAAGGATGCCACAATATACCAAATACAGACATACATTCATTCAATAAACATTATCGCTCAATAAACAGTTCACCAAAGATTCAAAATATAACCATTTGAACATATCTTTACACAATCTGTTACTCACAGAGATTGGGCTAATAGCAGCTAGAGCGCGTCCCCGAGAGCCAACCCTAAACAGTTAACAAATAGAACACACGCTAAGTTCACAGTCAGAAGGATGATAATTCAATCCCTAAATTTCCTCGGTGTGGTTCTATGTCTAAATCCTTATTAAGATGCCTTAAACTAGGCCTAAGAATGCCTAGGATGGGATGAGGATGCAAAAATGTGCACAGAAATCAGTTTCAGAATTTTCAGAAAACAGGGCCTCCGCTCGAGCGCAGGTTTCCCCGCTCGAGCGGACAAGCCAACAAAGGTCCCCGCTCGAGCGTCAACTTCCCCGCTCGAGCGGGCTGATGCACCTGATGCAAGATCCGATGCGCGATTTCGCCGAAGCGTGAAACTCTCCGCCGAGCGATCAGAAACAAGTCGAAGATATGCTGGGAGGATGAATTTCCGCCGAAGGCACTTTCTCCGCCGAAGGACGCCAAAACTGGAAAATCCAGATTCAACCTCCAAGTTCCAAATCAAGCTTTGATGCTCCAAATTCGATCCTCTTGGGCCCATTTTCTGGAAAACTCTTCCAAACACATAGAATAACCAGTTTTAAAGCTCAATTTAAGAAATCAAGGCCCAAGGGTGTTTCAATTAAACTCAATTTCAAGCTAGTTTTCAAGAACAACATGCAAACATGACATGCATGATCCTTAAACAATTTGAAGCTTCCAAACTAGCTCAAATGAGCTCCAATCTTTGAAAACAATGTGGAAACATGGACTAATATATGAACATGAGCATGCATGTGACAATTAGCTAAGAATTCAACTTCAAAATCACCAATTCAAACATGCATGCAACAATGGAGGTCCAATTCAACAAATATGAACAATTTCATAACTTAGCTCTACAATGATGCATGAAACATGCAAGATTTAGCTCAATGATACAATTAGGGAGATGAATGATCTACCTTAGTCTTGTAGTTTAAGCCTAGAAGCTCAATTAGACAATCAACACTTCAATTCTTCAAAATTCAAGCAAATTCCACAAGATGAACTACTCTCTCAATTCCTCCCTCTCTTACTCTCTTCTTTGGTCGGCTAGAGTGAAGGAAGGGCTGATGAAATGTTGTGATCAAGTGTGTGTAGGCTCAAGTGATAATAATAAACAATGGTCCACTCAAGGTGGCAATAACGTAATTAAATCAAACTCTTTAATTGACTTAATTTAATCTAATTTAATCATTCCTAATCAATTTTCAGATAAATATACCATAAAATCAGAAATATTCTACTGAGTCTAAAACTTCAAACGGTTTCTAAATCGGCCGCCGATAAGGCCTTCAATTAGCAGTTTAAACACATAAATGCAAACAGATAATTAATCAATCAAACAGATGCAATGTGCAATACAATAAATAAACTTATTCAATTTCAGTTCGATCTCAATCAATCCATTCAGTACTTCAGTTAACCCAGTTATCAGTCATTATCAGTCCAGTTTAGCAATAATCAGTATATAATTCAGTGGTTATTCAGTAATCGGTACGAGGGTTGTTACAGCACGCCTCTCTTTCTCTCAATTGATCAAATTTTTGCAAATCCCAAGGAATTCCTTCCTCTTCGTTTTCACCACAGTGTTTGAAAAAGTTTTGAAAAACTTAGGCCAATGCAATGACTTCAAGGCACAGAAAAGACATAGTTCTTAGTCAAATACTTCCATCTCATTTAGAATTTCTGGCACAACTGGCACACGGTAGAAGCAAACACAAGAGTGTGAAAATCACTGCTGTTCCATTCACAATCTGTTGGCATAACTGACTCCCTGGCAGAAACAGACTCAAAACAAAATGAAAAGACAGACACAAAACAAGCAAGTGATGTCCGAGGTAACTCCCCCGAAATCACCCAACTCTGACAAAACAGGACTGACTCGATACAACAAGACAGATCCTTAATCAAAAAGATTGACTCAAGACAAAGAGACAGGTTCAAAGCAAAAATGACAGAACTGACTCAGTACCCAAGCCAGAGCATACAAAAACTAGCATTCGCAAATTCTCAAAACAGTGCGTGCCATACGCCACATCCGGTAAACCGAAACCTCGTCATAGTGGTTTGTCCCCGATCACATACTTGTACTATCCCCAAGTTTGTCGATCCAAAGGATTTATAGACTTTATCGAGCCGGTGCGATGGCGACGTTGTTGTCAAACAAATTTTGTACATCATGGCGTAGACGAAAGCAGCTATCGGTCTCATGATCGGTTTGTTGATGGTAGGCACAGTACTTAGTCCGGTCATGCTTTGAAGGGAGAGGATCAGGTAAAGGCCGTTGTTCCAATGGTTTCAGATGTCCTTTCCGGATTAAGACCTCTAGAGCCTTTGACAAAGGTATATGAAGTGGGGTGAAAACCCTCTTGACTCGAGGTGGATATTTGGTTTTCTGTGAGCTACTTCCGGATGCACCGGTGAATGGGGTAGCTTTTTGTGATGTGGTGTTGGTGACCATGCCCACTTCAGAAGGTCTTGCAGTTGCATCACCACTGGTGGTCACATTCGAACTGCGGGTAAACGCCCTCCTGGGCTGCTCCTTCTCCTGGTCGATGAGGCCTCGCTTATAGCATCCTCGATTTGTACCCCAATCTCATGGAGGTGCAAAGGTGGGTGGGGAGGACAATCATCTTCGTGATCACCGCTGAGATTGCGTACAATCATCCGTATCCGGTCCTTGTCGACCGCCCGGTGGTCATCGAAGCTTTGGCTCTCCAACGGGTTACAAAGTCGAGAAGCCTTCTTCGCTCTTGCTTCGGTTGTCTCAAGATCACGGGTTGTGATCTCGATCCGGTATTGTATGAATATTGTGCGACGAAGGCCTCGGACATCTCCTCCCGGCTTCGTTTCACGAGTCCTCTAATTTGGCACAGATGGCGCGATACCGACAGGTCCCGCTAAAGAGGAGAGCTTCGTAATCTTGTCAAGCCCATCGGCGCAGAACGTCTGAAAACAAACTCGTGGACCATGGGATCTCGACCGCCAAAACGGGTCGATGTGAGGCATCTTGAACTGTCTGCAATGTCATAGCCGCGGTCCGCGGTATCCATCTTCAATGTCAGGGATGGTCTTGACTCCCTGGGATTTCTTGAACAGCTTTTCAAGCTTGCTCAACTTCAATCCGTCTCGAACTCAAAGGGAGAGTCCGGTAGGTTGGTGGGTGTTTTTGATGACTGGGGTAAAATTGGGGGTGGAGCCGACCCTACCGGAATGTCTGTACCTTCCTGGACATTTGGCGTCTCCCCAGGTGCTGGAGCTCCTACTGGGGGAGGAACTTGTTGTGAAGCAGACGCACCGCTTTGTCAAGCAGTACCGTGATGAGCTCAACTCGCTGAGCCATGATTGCGACTTTGTCGCTTGGAAAATTCGCCATGACAGCCGCCTTGTTGCATGAGTTTCATAGTTTCCTACATTTGACGCATCATTACTTCCATCCCTGATGTATTCTGCTAATCCATCTGACTGACCTATTCTTCGGAGGGTGGATAAGGGCCACCGATCCGTAATCGGCCGAATCGGGTGATCTCAGGCTCGACTAGCCTTCTCTAGCCCTGATTACCCTTGAACTGAGTCTCTGACCTGACAAAGTCTATCAGTACAAATCCAATGTACCCGGGAGATAGTGGAGCCTTCTGAAGCTATGGTCCCAAGACTACCTAGCAAAAGGGAAAACAGACAGCATCTCAGTTCAACTTCACCAAAACAGATACGAGCAGAGCTGAACGACTGTATTCCATTACTGATCACTGTTCCCCGAAATCATTGCCCCAAATCTGAATATGATACCCGCAGATATAACTGATTCTCAAAATACTGATACTGGTGCCCGTAGGCCGGATACCCAAACTTGCAAACTGGTATATGCATTCCCTGTAGAGATACACTCTAAAAGCACATAGCAAGTAAATGAGAGCCAATACACCCCTATGTTGGGGTAGGGTTTCCCTGTCCTATTTTGTCAGGAGCTAGGGTTTCGCTACGCACACAGCGGTTTCAAACAACCTATATCGGGTAAGCAACCTGTCCTAGTTTGGAATGGTCACTATGGATTCCGATATGCACTAGGTCGAATGGTCAAAAAGGGTGCCCCGATAAAACCGGGGTTTGGGTTCCCATACTGGCAGAACCCGCAACCGGTCAGCCTTATGGTCATGCCTTGACAAGACAAGCCTCCAGCAAACCGCTCAGGAATAGCAGATGGCCAACACGGTGTCCTAGGCGCACCAATGCACATGCAATGCAAAGAGACACATAAATAGAATCAAAATAGGATATCACGAGTTCGAGTCAAGCTCTCTAAATCCTCAAATAGAGTCGCCAGAATCAGACGCCCTCGAACGCCGGGAGGATGACTCCTGCTCGCTTCATTTTATGGTCTACTTACGCCGGACTCGATTTGTCACGGTTCTTAAGAGTCCAAATCGCAAATCGCTTTTGAGAAAAGCAGATTTTGAAAAGAAGTGCCAAACATGGATCGCTTTGCGATCTGAGTCGCCACCTAAATATTTTAAAATGGGAAATTTAGGAAACCCCGACTGGTGTCAAGGCCACGTGTCCGTCATCACCAAAGTGGTCTTGGCTCGGGAGCTTGGGTACGATCGGGGAAGGTCAGCTATGAGCACCCCCTTTCGCCCGGTCCGAAAATCGGCCTCTACTAACCGTGATATCCAATTTTGAAAACGTTATGTGTTCTTATTCCAGTTAGTAGCCTAGAATTACTATGTGATGCGCACAGCAAACAAGTATAGACTAGATTGCCTAATTTGGAAACAAGCATTGCATATCCGTTTGTTTGGAAAACAGTTTGAAATTGCTACTCGCAAGTAGGCTAAAATACGGATTTCAATGAGTTATTCCAACTCAAGCAATCCAACCTCCACCCACAGGCATTCAAACAGTTTATTTCATATAAGCACTTAGCCGCATGGCAAGCATACTGTCATGTTAACATTCACACGTATGCGAGATGCTAAAGCATAAATACTTACATTGTACTCCGTGCCAAAACAATAAACTAGTTAGCAAAATATGCATGACCTAGCTCATGTTAAGATGACTAATGTGACGCATACAGAGTGCAATTAGACAGGCTTGGCTATCCTAAACATGGCATGTGAAATGCACGAGTAACACGTATTCAAGTTAGATTTGAAATACAATGCAGTTTGTATGATGTACCGAGCCCAATGCATGGATGCACGCATGCATTGCATAATGTATGCTAATTTTAAATATGCCCTAATCTACCATCATAAGCAGGTAAGTAAAAGGGAGAAAGAAGTGGGGGTTGGGAGACATACACACACTCACCCACACTTATTACAAATACGCCTTCACTAAGAGGGACCAAATAAATATTATAGTCTGAATAATAAATAAATTATTACAGAATTTCTAACTACTCGAAATAAATGCAAAGAGAAGATGGCCGCAGCCCCCGCCTTGGGATGCGCGAATGATGCATGCTCGAATCCGACTTGCCCGAAAACCCGTTGCCATAGCATCGCCTGCTTTCACCGTCCGCTTCAAAACTGCCAAAGTCTCAAGACATGCTCCCTGCACAGTGAGGATCATCATCGGCTGAATAGAATGTCCACCGGCCGTGTACAATGTCCATCGGCTGGAGATAAAGCTATCGGCTGTCCATCAATGGCCGATCGGCACTCCATACTGCCGATCGGCAAAAACTCCCTGCAGAAGACAGTTTTGATAGCAACAAGGACAGACAGTGTATGGCATGGAATTCCAAGCAAATGTATGCATGGACACACTCCCTATCATGCAATGGACTCAAGGGAGCATGGCCCTCGACCCCCGGGCCATCAATCACTCGTTTCAATGCATGATGGCCCAAAAGCCAAGTTAGCAACTTTGATATCAAATGAAATGCAAGCACAAAACACACCAAAGGGCCCCAACCCTTATCATGATTGGTCAAGAGGCAAGGGATGCAAGCTCAATGGAATGCAACCTAGGCATGGCAGCTAAGTATGCAACATGAACATGCAAATGAGCAATGTATGCTAGGCGCGCAACCTAAACATGTAAACAAACATGGCATGCAGCAACATGCAACGATGGACTTAAACTAACATGGGCAGCTCGCAAGCATGCCAAAACCAGCGGCCATTAAATGAAATGAGGTAACCGAAATGCACACAAACATGTCCAATGCATGGATCTATCCTAAGATACAACATGCAACTCTAACAAGGCATGGCAAATGATGAAACATAGCATATAATGGTGCATGTTTCAGATCTGAAATGGCATGCCCAGTGACTCCAAAATGACTCCAAAGCATGCAAACATTTATGTAATGCATTGTTAAGGACTTAAGCACTAAAGCTAGTGAGATGAAATACACTATAAGCATGCAAAGCGATGCTCGAATGAAGAAGAAAGCCACAAAAAGTCCTCATGAAGCCCAAAATAATGCTAAAACATGTATGAAATGTAGCCAAAATAAGCTAGCATGCTTGGCTAAATTAGCATGTGATTTTGACTAGCTAGCATGATTTACATGGCAAGTGTATGATGCAAAGCCCAAACAGGAAAAGTCCCTTCTACAACACTGATGAGGGACCAAAAATATGACTACTCACAGTAGATGAAAGCCCCCAAATCAATATGAAAACATGCTCAAAATGCAATGCAAGATTAAGGCCACAAGAGGGCTATAACATGAAGTATACAAAACATGCATCAAACAGCCAAAGACCCTTAATGAAATATGTCCAGGGAGTCAAAATATGACCCCTTCCAGTTCTGATGATGGCCCAAAAATAGAAGCAAGATAGGCTAACAAAGCATGCAAAATTACGCTAAATAGAAGAGATTATGAAGCAAGTGCAAGATAGGGATCCCAAACAGGGTTGAGCCCTTCTTCAATGTTGAAGGAGGGCTCAAAATGAGCCTACTTACAGTTTACATTATGCTCAAAAACAGATCACACATAGGCTAGAAATTTCATGCAAAAATGTGGCATACCAAGGAGTATTGAAGCAAGTGCACTATGGAGGGCTCAAACAAGATTGAGCCCTTAAACAAACATGAAGAATGGCTCAAAATAATTCCCCTTTCTGTTAGGGTCAGAGCCCAAAACAGTAAGAAAATAGGGTAGAAAAATGTGACAAGAATGTGCTACAAAGGAGGGAAAATGATCTTACCCTTGAAGACTACCCTTTTTGTTGCTTCTTGGCTTGAGTTGCAGCACCTTTGGCCTCTGAAAAACTTCTCCAAGCTACTGTGATGGAGTAGTGCTGGTGGTGCTATGGATTGGTGAAGAAAGGGCCCAAGAACAAGGGTATTTGATGGTTGAATGAGAGAGATATGGAGAGAGATGGAGGGTTGTGTGTATGTATATCATATATGTATGGTATATCTCTGGTTTTTTTCTTAAAACATCCAACCTTTTACAATGGAGGAGGGACCTCTCTTATATAGGCAATGCTAAGCTTCTCCAACAAGCTTCAAATGGTCAAAGGGATCTAAGGGGAGGTCAAGGCTTATTGGAGAAGCTTGGACAGCTGGTAGGCTTCTTGAGGAAGCCAAGACAAGGGGTCAAGGCTTCCTCAAGAAGCCATGAGCAAAGGGTGCACAAAAGAGGGGTCAAAGGGGTGCAAAGGGTGCAAAACAGCCACACACGTGCATGGGGAGCAGAATCTATGTATTCCAGCTAGCACAGCTGGCATCCATTCAATCTGTAGAATACACCGGAAGGTCGTCGGCTAGCAAAAATGGTCGGTCGGCACTCTTTTCTGACCGGTCGGCACTCTATTTGGCCGGTCGGCACTCTTTTCTGGCCGGTCGGCACTCTATTTGGCCGGTCAGCAAGAAAAATCTACTCTGCAGGTCCAACTTCAAACGGGCATAACTTCTTCATATGAACTCCTTTTTAGGTCATTATTGTGTCAAAATTGAAGCCCCGGAAGTAAGCTTTCCAATGCCGCAAACCGTGCATTAAAATTCCTTCTGTGGGAAGGTTATGCTTGTTTTGGTGAAGGTTGCTCAGTTTCGGTCCAACCGGGATGATGCCCAACTTCAACGAATCATATCTCCGCCATCCGGACTCGGGTTTAAGAGATTCTTGTATGAAAATGAAGCCCCGGAAGTCTTCTTTCCAATGGTGGTAGCCTCATAACTTAACTCCAAGTGTATAGACAAATAAGCTCGATTTAGCGAGGACTGCTCATCCCCCTCTTAGCGATTCTTGCCTATCTTCTTCTCCAACCTATTTTCTCCCCTCCTCTCCTCTTTTCTTCAACTCCAAACCCCCTAAACAAAGTTTTTTGAAGGGTTTGATTCTCTCCTTGCTGAAGGAATTGAATCTTTGGCCTGCACATCTCTCAACACTGAGCAAACCATCAGTAATGCCCAAGTCTTGAGGGCGGTCAAAAATGAGGTGTCTACAGCGTCCGGACTCTAAGCGGGATGTCTGTCATAGATGATAGAGTTGATAAGGCATCAGCGAACCTGTTGTTCTCTCTCAATAGATGCATGAAGGTCGGCTTTTCAAACCTAGAAATCAGAACATCCAAGTTCTGGTAATAGATCTTCATCTTTTCTTCATTGACCTTCCAGTCTCCTTTTGCTTGAGACACAACTAGGTTCGAGTCTCCAATGACGTCCAACCTTTTTGCCCCTAGTTCCAGGGCGGCTTGCAAACTAACGATACACGCCTCGTATTTTTCCTCGTTATTGGATACTTTGAACCGGAGTTTGAAGGCTAAGGATATATGGGAATTGTCGATTGCTATCAATAACACACCTATCCCATAACCGTACTGGTTAGACACTCCGTCAAAGTACATTGTCCAAATCTTCTCTTCGACTTGCAGAATAGCTTCATCTGGGAACAGGTATTCTACAGCTTCATCCCCTTCCACTGGGTGATTTGCCAGGAACTCCGCTACTGCTCTTCCCTTGATCGACATGCAAGTGACATACTTCTGATCAAATTCGAAAAGGAAAAGCAACTGACGAGCTAGCCTATCCGTAAGCACTGGTTTCTCAAAGAGATATTTGATGGGATCTAATCTCAAAACCAGAATTACAAAGTGAGCTAACAAGTAGTGCCTCAACTTCTTGGTAACCCATACCAAGGCTAAGCAGGCTTTTTCTAACGGAATGTAACGAGTATCGTAATCCATCATTTTCTTGCTTAAGTAATAGATGGCTTTCTCCACCCTATCCTCAGATTACTGAGCAAGCATGTAGCCCATAGTTATGTCCGTTACTGACAGATACAAAATCAAGGGCTTCCTCGGCTCTAGGGGTGACAACACAGGTGGATTCTAAAGATACTGCTTGATCTGCTCAAAAGCAAATTGACATCAATCATCCCATCAAAATCTCTTTCCTTTCTTTAGGAGACCAAATAGTGGTTCACAAGTCAAGGTTAATTTTGTAATAAACCGTCTTATGAATTGCACTTTACCCAGAAAGCCTCACACCTCCTTTTCAGTCCTTGGTGGTGGCATTTCTAAGATGGCCTTGATTTTGGAAGGATCTACCTCGATGCTCCTCTATGTGATCAAGAAACCCAACATTTTCTCTACTGTTACGCCGAAAGTATACTTTTATGGATTCAACCTCAGTCTGTATTCTCTGATCTGTTGAAAGAATTTCTTCAAGGTGGTGTAGTGGCCCTCTCTTTCTTTGGACTTGACAGTCATGTTGTCTACATACACCTCGACCTCTCTGTGGATCATATCATGCAGAATTGTGGTTACAACCTTTTGATAGGTAGCCCCGGCATTATTTAGCCCAAACGACATCACCCTGTAGTAGTAGGTTCCCCATGATGTAGTAAAGGAAGTTTTCTCCCTGTTCTTGGGCGCCATTAGAATTTGATTATACCTAGAAAAGCCATCCATGAAGGAAAACAATTCATGACCCGCAGTGAAGTCCACCAATTCATCTATGTGTAGCAAAGGAAAGTCATATTTCAGACTGGTTTTGTTCAGATCCCTGAAGTCCACACACACCCGAATTCTGCCATCTTTCTTTGGCACTGGGACAATGTTGGCCAACCAAATTGGATACTCAAATACTAGCAAGAACCCTATGTCTATCTGCTTGGTGACCTTTTCCTTAATCTTCAAAGCCTAATCTAGGCGTATTCTTCATAACTTTTATTTGATGGGTCGGCCCTCAAGGTCGAGAGGGATCCAATGCTGTATAATCTCAGGTTCGATTCCAAGTATGTCTTTGTAGGACCACGTGAAAACATCTTTGAAATCTTTTAATAAAGCGACTAAGCGCCCGTGCTCCTCCGAAGACAACGTGGACCCGATCTGGACCAGACGTAAATCCTTCTCAATACCCACATTAAAAGCAATGATTTCATCAACGAGGTGTTTTGCAAACCTCTCCTCCTCTCAATTAATCAAAATTTTCAAAACCAAAGGAATTCCTTACTCATCGTTTTTTTATCAAAATTTTAAAAATCATGATCAATGCAATAAACAAGCGGCATAGAGAAATACTCAGAATCTGCAGTGGCATTCTCATTCACAAGGTCAAGCTTATCTAGTTCCAAGGTTACAACTGACTCAAAGGAAAAAGAAAAGGACGACCTAGACAAAACCTTGGCATCCGGGTTATTAACCCCAAGAATAATAGACCTAGACTCAGAAGATCCAGAATCTGATTCCGACTCCACAGACTTTGTGGAATCAAATTCTAGCTCACTACCTAACTCAGAACTGCTGGACAAGTAGCCCTCCTCCAGCTACCAAATGAGAGAGGGTGCATCAGATCCATCCAAAATGCTGCTAGCAGGGTTCACACCCGGTTGGTCCTCGATCATGGAAATGGTCAGGTTATCCCCCAAGCTCTCTAAGTTGATCGGGGGATCTGAAAGGAGACATGCAGTGCTGCTCCTATTTCAAGTTTGTTGCTGTCAGAATCACTTTTTATGCTCTTCGCAGCTTCAACAGTCGGTTTAGCCATTTCCTCCGTATCACTGTCTTGCAGCTGCAAGTCAAAGAAAATTTCAAAGCCCAGAACCCGTTGCCTCTCAGAGTTGTACCAAGGTTTGGGGAAACCACAGAATGGGAAGTCTTCTCCCTCCTGAACAAAAGGACCATTCAGGGTTCTCCAGATAGGTCGATGCACAAGCTCATGGCGTTTCTCAGTCAACTTAGCTTTGGCTCTGCCGACCATCTCTTTCCCTTTCCTAACCTAGTCCTCTTTGGTGGACGTATAGCCAAGACTAAAGGCATGTGGTTTATGGGGCACATCGGCCAATGCAATGATGCCCTTCTAGCCACTTCTTCCCAAACCCATTCCTGGCACGTGTTGGAGCTTGTTCATGAAGTATATTAATTAGGCACTGACATACAAGCCCTCATCAATAGCCAAGATATTCTGTACTACCCGGGCCTCAGCCAAGTTAAACCCCGAAAGGAAAACATCCTCTTTACCATGCATAATCTCCAGCACAGATATAGTGGCCTCTGGCGAAGGATGTATAGATGAATTCTTGAATACTATGGCCACCTCCTTCCCATGAGGGTACTTCAGCATTTGGTGGAGGGTGGAAGAGACAGCTTTCACTTAGTGCAGCCAGGGTCGCCCAAGTAGTAAGTTGAAAGTGGCTGGAATATCCAGGACATGGAACTCGATATCCTGTTGAGCTGGGCCGACCTGTACTCTGATCTGTACTATTCCCATTACCTCTCTACTAGTATTGTCATATGCCCGGATCACTTGGGCTGTAAGGATGAAATCCGCCTATTTCAGACTGATGGCATAGGCTGTACGAGATGGACTGATGTTGATTGCTGACCCAGTGTCGACTAATACCACTGGTACCCACTTTTCTCGGCACTCCACTAATATGTATAGAGGCTTGTTGTGTGCAGAGCCTTCTGGCGGCAGTTCCTTGTCTGAGAAGGTCATAGTTAGCATAGCGCCTCCTGGGAAGACTAATCCTACAAGTTGTTCTGGGGTATTGTCGATGGACAACTTAGCTTTATCCATCGCTGACAGTACAGCCTGTTTGTGCACTCGCAAACCATAAGTAGACCTCAGATAGATATATCAGCTTGAATCTTCTTCAATTGTTTCAACACAGCCTCTTCTTCCAACTGTTTTTCCCTCTACTTCTCGACTTCTTTATCTTTCCCGGATGTCTCAAGTTGGTCCAGATACAGTGATTTGAAATATCGGCCACTTTTCGTTATATGGTTGACCTCTTCCACATACCAAGTGTTGTCGGGAAGATATTCACCCCAATCCTCATCAGGATGAGCCAGGTGTAGGTTGTCATCATCCCACCAGATTCCTTCGGCAGCCAACAAGCATTTTTCCGGCTCTGTTCGGATTATCTCCTCATCAAAAATCTCCTCCGTAGGGTGTTGGGCTTTTCCAGCTTTTCGGTTATTTTCACCTATTTCTTGCTCAAAACGCTTCAGTGTGGCTTCTTGCTCCGTATGTACAGTACTAACAATGCCCAGTTCCTAAGCTAATTGTTCTATACCAATGTTTTCTAGCAATTTACTCTTCCCATCGGCCATTCCGGCCATTGCAGCGATTCCTGCTTTATGTTCTTCCAACTTTAATTCAGTTCCCTCATCTCTATCAGGTTCATCACTTAGCCACCCAGAATTGTCTGTCGACCTGTTCAAATCAAACCAATCAATATGCACGTCCTCTTGATCTTGCTCATCAAAGAACTGTAAATTGTCTATGTCCTCCTCTTGGTTGGCCAAATCAGCTAATCCCTGACTTGGGCCATCCTCTCGAACTACACTGATCTCCATCCCAGTCGGCAACACCACTTCCAGTTTAGCTTGATTGATTAGCACAATATAGCAGTACAGGTTATACACCCCTTCAGATAAGTCCTCAGAGCCCTCGGGCAATGGACTGGCATTTTTCACCAAGGTTAACCTCCTTTCATCTACCACTGTCACCACCACAGGTTCAGGTTAGAGTGTAGACGTGTTCATCATGCACTAGTCTGTGCTCTCAGGGATGAACAACATCGATTTAGGTAGGTGGGAAGGGGTGATATATACTGGGGTCATAAGGGATGGCCAGTGTGTGGATGAGATTTATATGCCAGGGTGGAGTGACTTGATTATGTGGTGGGAGAGGATTTGTAGTGACATTGGGTTTTTGGGGAGGTGCTATCACCTTATTGTCGATGAGATCTTGAATCTCATGACACAGCATACAGCATTGGTCAGTGTCATGACCGTACTGCTGGTAGAAAGCATAGTGTTTAGCTGGGTTGTGTTTTGGAAGGAGAGGATTGGGTAGAGGGCAAGGCTCTAGTGGCTTAAGATGCTCCTTTTTGAACAGGACACCTAGGGTTTTGGATAAAGGCATATAAAACAGGGTAAAGACCCGTTGAGATCGGGCCTGGCTGGTTGAGGTTTGTAGAGTTATGTTGGACGTACTAACGAAAGGGTTGGCAATTTTGGGTGTGGTGGTGACCATACTCGCATCCGAAGGCTGTGCAGAGGCGTGACCACTCGTGGTTGCATTGGAACTATGTGTAAAGGGCCTCTTGGGCTGTTCCTTCTCATCAGCAATCAACCTTTGTTTCATCGCGTCTTTAATCTGCACCCCTTATCTCGTGGTGCTCAGTGAATGTAAACAATGGCAAGACTATCATCTTCTGTAATAATCTTCCTTGCAGATTGCGGACCACCATCCTAAGTTGATCCTTCTCGGATGACTTGATAGTCATCATCGAGGCCTTAGCCCTCCATCGGGTCACAAAGTCCGAGAAACCCTTATTTGGCTCTTGTCGGTTTGCCTCAAGATCACGAGTTGTGACCTCGATCTGGGTATGGTAGGAGTATTGCACGATGAAGGCCTTATCCATTTCCTTCTAGCTTCGTTACATAGAGTCTTCTAGTTTTGCTTACCAAATAGCCGTTATACCCGACAGGGTCAGGCCGAAAAGTGACAGCTTCTGTAGTCTGGTGAGGCCCATTGGCCACAGGATGTCTAAGAATAACTGCAAATAGACCATGGAATCCCTGGAGCCATCGAACCGGTCTATGTGTGGCATCTTGAATATGTTCGACAGAGTTACTGCAGAGTCTGTGTATCCATCCTTGATGTCAGGGATTGAGTTCACACCCTCTGGCCGCTTGAAAAGCTTTTCTAGCTTATTGACCTTCAGTGCAGTGGGGTCAACCTCGAATTCAAATGGCGCCTCCGTTTGGTATACTGGTGTCTTGGAGGTTTGCAGTGGAATCGAATCTACCAGAATGCCAAGATTCTCATAGACATTGACAGTGACTCCGGGTGCTGGAATACCCACAAGAGGTGCATGGGAAGCAGAAGCTGCTGCTTGCTGTGGTTGCTGCTGCTTTAGCCTATTTATCACTTTTGCTTGATGAGTTGTAACTTCAACTTGGCGAGTAGTATCTAGCTACATGGTTTCAATGGTCTATTGGAGATGACGAAGCATGTCTTCCGTGCCAACCAGGGGATGTTGAGCCATCAGAACTGGTGAGTAATCTCTTAGAGGATTAAGCCTGACTGGGCGCAGGTGAAGTAAAAGATGACTACTAGACTAACAAATTATGCATAACCCTCCTCCGTCTCGTAACCGAAAAGAGTGAAGCAAACACTGGCTGTCCCCTAACAAGATCCCTGAATCTGTAAAGTCTCCTTACATAGGTCCAGAGTGCTTGGGGGGTAACAGAATCGTTCGAAGCAATTATGAAAAACTACCTTGCAAAAAGAAATAAAGCAAAAGAAAGAAAAAATCAAAAACTGCACAACACCTCAGCTCAGATACTAACGACGCACAGTTGCAATCATAAGCTGTAGAACTGCACTCAACACTGAACTTGCAATTGATACATACATTCCTGTAGAGTTTCACTCCAAAAGCACATACTAGTTAAGAGAGAGCCAAAACACCCCTTATGATGGGGTAGGGTTACCCTGTCCTAGTTCGTCAGGAACTAGGGTTAACTATTCAAGAAAAGTGGTTTCACACAATCCTGCATTTGGGTGAGCAACCTGTCCTAGCTTGGAACAGTCTCTATGGCTTTCGATATACAACTAGGCCGATTGGTCAAAAAGGGTACCTCAGCAAGACTACCTAATACACCTCTCACACCTAACACCAAGAAGTGAAATGAGGATCAAACGGTACAGCTGTAGTCTAGGTCCAAGGGTTATGTTCCCATCGTGGCAGAGCTCGTGACCGGTCAACCTTTTGGCAAGCTTTTCCAAGTGAACCTCCGGCAAACTATCAGGAATAGCAGATGGCAAACACTACAACTTAGGCGCACCAATGCAAGTGCAAATGCAAAGAAACACATAAGTGTAGATAAAATAACATATCATGAGTTTGAGTCAAGTTCTCTAAATCCCCAGCAGAGTTCCCAGAAACTGTAGCTCGGCTTTTCCGTGCCACCTTTCGGAAGCTCGAAAGAAAGCCCTACAGTTCGGACTCTATAAACGTCCCCGAACGTCCCGAAAGGAAAATCCCATTTTGTTCATTGGGCCTACTACAGTTCGGACTCAAATTGTCATGGTTCTTATGTAATACCCCGACCCTCATATCTGATTCTGCTGTCTTTATAATTCCCTATTCTGTGTCTTTGAATGTTATTGTGAAAATCGATGTGAAAATATAGTAAAAGAGCATGGAACTTAGGGATATGAGTTTCTATCTGTTGAGTTAGAACGTATCTGTTACACTTGAATTACTTAAAATAGAAATTGAGCATCTTAGAGACTTAATTTGCAGAAATTGATTTGAAATTTGGAATCTACATGATTTTTAAGCTATAAGGGGATTTTCTGTGAAATTTTTATTTCGGCACCCTAAAGCGATTGATTTTCGTCTTTTATGCCTTATATATATTGTTATATCTATCTAAGACTTGTGGAACTTGAGATCAAAAACGTGGGACTCTAAGAAGGAGAGAAGAGAGAAACGTGGGTGAGGAATTGGGGGAAATTGTGCTTCTTCAACTTATTGGATTTGTGTGATCTAATTGAAGGTAATTCAAGTTCTCTTGTGTAGCCACTTAAGAGTTGAGATATATATATATATATATATATTTGTGTTTGATTCATGGATGCTTTATACTTGCTCTAAGTAGGGTTTCTCATTAATTGGGTATTTTGACATCTTGGGCATCCATGTTAGATTGCGTCTCAGTAATCCATGCATTCATGCTAATATTATGTGATGTGTTTGTTGAATTTGTAAAACCTAAATATATTTGGGACATTGGATGGAATTTGTGAAAGTGTTGGCTTGTTGAAGCCTTTAACTTGGTCTAAATTGGCATGATTAAGCTTTTCTCCATGTTGTGGTGTTGTTAAGTGGAAGTATTGCATGAATTTCACCTTTGATTACATGAAAAATTGGGTTTGAAAGATGAAATTTTGGCTTGAGATCGGGCTGCCCTGAATCTGGGTAGTCGTCCGCTCGAGCGAGGTGGCTTCGGCGTGAAAATGCACCTTCCAGCAGTTTTCTGAAAATTTACCCTGTCCGCTCGAGCGGAGAACTTTACGCTCGAGCGTGAAAATCGACCATCCAGTATTTTTGGTAGCACTACACTGTCCCCCCGTGCGGACAAAGCTACGCTTGGGCGAATCTTGTTTGAGAAAACTCTGTTTTGCTCAGTTTTTCATGCTTGACTCTTTGGTGCTATTAGAATGTTTTTCTGATGAGTTTATGATAGTGATATGACATATGGAATGACTGATAAGGATTTTAAAGGAAAAGAATACTAATTTCTTAGTTATGTTGTGTGTAGGGCACACTCCAGGAGGAACTCATACGCCACCACAACACTGTGAGTAATAGTGCATTACATATACATTTATGTATCTGTTCTGTAAGGCATAATTGTAAATTATGTATTGATCTGGAAATGAAAAGTGATAACCACATCCGTATATCTGTTGTGCCGAAAGGCTACCTGTTGTGCCGCAAGGCTACCTGAGTCGAAAGACTATCTGTGCCGCAAGGCTACCTGAGTCGAAAGACTATCTGTGCCGCAAGGCTACCTGAGTCGAAAGACTATCTGTGCCGCAAGGCTACCTGTTGTGCCGCAAGGCTATCTCACATTGTGCTTGAGCCGAAGGCTATCTGTTGGCCATGAGGCTATCTGCGCCAATAGGCCAATCTGCTATCTCGGTGTTTGATTTTGATACATATACTACTGTACATTGTGATTTTATTACTACGCACTACTATTCACTGAGCTTGTCTCATTCTGTAATTTTGTGCGATTACAGAGGAACCCGGCTTGAGGCCGAACTAGCACACTTCATGCATTTTTGTCACCTAAGGATAACTGAGCCTTTGGAGGAAACCCTTACATATTAGATCAGTTTTCTCTAAATGTAATTTTGGTATCCACATCGCTGGTCAGGGTCATGTATTTATCGTTTTGTATGCCTAAAACCTGGGCTGGATTGTAAATGTTTATGTAACCTCACTTTGTGTGTATGTTACTTTATGTTCAATGTTAAGATGGTCCTGGTTTGTTGATAGTTGCTCAATGGATATTTCTAGATGTCGTTTTAAATTTAATGCTTCCGTTCAGGCCCCCAATGAATACCACACAGGTTATTCTGTCTGTTTCTGCTTTAGTCATGCCCAAACTTATGGGGGCTGGGTTGGGGTGTGACATCTTAATTTGAACCAAAGAGTCCAAATTCAGCAAATCGTTTTGAGAAAACAGATTTTTAGAAAAGAAGTGCCAAACATGCACTACTTTGCCAAATACAGAGTCGCCACCTAAATATTTTTTAAATGGGGGAATTTAGGAAACCCTGACTCGTTTGCCTAAGGCCACGTGTCCGTCATCACCAAAGTTGCCTCGGCTCGGGAACTTGGGTACGATTGGGGAAGGTCAGCTATGAGCCCCCTCGCTCGCCCGATCCGAAGATCGGCCTGTATTAACCATGATATCTTATTTTTGAAAACACATGCGTTCTTATTCCGATTAATTAGCTAGAATTACTATGTGATGCGCGCAGCAAAACAAGTATAGACTAGATCACCTAATTTGGAACAAAGCATTGCATATCCGTTTGTTTGGAAAATGCTTTGAGATTTGCTACTCGCAAGTAGGCTAAAACACAGATTTCAACGAGTTGTCCCAACTCAAACAATCCAACCTTCACCCACAGGCATTCAGGCAGTTTAATCAAATAAGCATCTAGCCGCATGGTAAGCATGTTAACATTCACACTCATGCGAGATGCTAAAGCATAAATACTTACATCGTACTCTGAGCCAAAACAAAGAACATGTTAGTAATCATGCATGATCCAAGTTCATGTTAAGTGGCTAATGCAACGCATACAGAATGTCACTAGAATAGGCTCGGCTAATCCTAGGATGGCATGTAGAATGCACAGATAGCATGTATTCAAGTCAGATTTGAAATACTATGCAGTTAGCATGATGCGCTGAGCCCGGTGCATGCAATACTGATGAATGATGCACGCATGCATATCATAAGGTATGCTAAAGTAAGTATGCCCTATTACTAACCATCAAAAGTAGGGAAGTAAAAAGGGAGAAAGGAGTGGGGGTTGGAAGACATGCACACACGCACCCACACTTATTACAATTTCGCCCTCGCTCGGAGGGGCCGAAAGAATAATACAATTAATTAACCTACAAGCTAATTGAAATATTACAGACAATTAACTAGTTAAGCAAATTAACTAAGCTAATTAAAACAGTAAAATCAGTCTCGGAAAGAAGATCCAATGCACGCGCGCTCGATCCCGCTCAGAAGTCCACTGCCATGCGCAAGCTGCCTCTGTTTTCCCTACTCTGCTCCTCTGAAAACTGCCAAAGTCCCACGGTTGCTTCTTTGAGTGCTGTGGGACACCACCTGCTGAGGGGGAACACCACCAGCCAAGGGAAATGATCACCGACCACAAATTCATCCATCAGCCAACAATGGATGGCCGGTCGGCATGGTATTTAGTCGACCAGCCAAAACTTCCTGCAGAACCTGTTTTTGACATGAGCAGAGGGAAAAACTTGGCATGGCAATGCATTTCAAGCAAATGTATGCACCAACACATCCCTTATCATGTTCATGACTTAAAAGGACATGGTTCTTGATTCTCGGACCATCAATCGCGCATTTCAATGCGTGATGGCCCAAGAAACCAAGTTGTGCATTTTCAATGTGGAGTGAAATGCACATAAACAAACAATGGGGCTCAACCTCTATCACAATCAATTCAAGAGGTTAAGCATGCGTGCCAATGTGATGCAACCTAGGCATGTGAGCTAGCATGCAATCATGGAAATGCAAAGAAGCATACAAGGCATACAATGTTCATGCAAGGCATGCAAGGCATGAAGCAATGCAACCAACAAGTATGCAAGACATAATGTGGGTGTTCAAGCATGCAAGCAAACATGTGACTTCATTCAATCATGCAACAACACACAAATATGCAACAACATACAAGGAGAGCATGCAACAATATGCAAATGAGGGACTTACATTAATTGGACAGCTCTATACTAAGCCCAAAACAGTGGCCAAAAGCTAAGGAAGTGGAGCCAAATACACATACAAGCATGCATATAAACATGGTCCATCACTTAGGTACAAAGGGCAACTCTCAAGCACACTTAAGAAGATGCAAACATGGACTAATGGCATGCACATAAGCTCTGAAAATCATGTTAGAAATGGTTTCAAACCAACTAAACAAAGACAAGCCAAGCATGCAACATGGTCCAAAACTCAAGGCTAACAAGCCAAAATGTAAGGTAACTATACAAAGCATGCCATGGTCGACTAAAGCAACCCAAAATAGACTTCAAGCATACCAAAACAAGCATGGAAGCATCACAAAGCTTAGCCAAAAACATGCTAGAACAAGGGGCTCAAAGCATAAGACATGTTAAGGCTAAATGATGGCATTACAAGACATGTATGCAAGGCATGCAAGGTGTGTCTAAACCAACATACAACAATGCTATATTATGACAATATAAGCACAAAAATCAGTTAAGGCATGATCAACATGAGCCTAAACTAGATGCTCCCTCCAGAGGCAAAAATGGCCCTTTTCAAGGACAACAAGGAGAGGGAGTGGCCCTCTCCTTCTTAGGACCTCAAGGCACCATCCTCACCATTGAAATCCCTCGAGATTTCAGTGGTCAGGAGGCCCAAACACAATGGTCCCAGAGCTCACCAAAAATGGCACAAAAAAAGAGCCTAACAAGGCTTAGGAGGGGTCAAACAACCTCAAACAACAAAACACTCTTAAACAACTATTTAGAGCAATGAAAAACAAGACTTTTATATGTTATACACTAAGCTCAAAAATAGTTTCAAGATAGGTAAAAAAAGCTATGCAAAAATGGGGAATAAATGGGTAAGAATGTTACCCTTGTAGACCCTCTTCACAAATGGTGGACCAGCAACCTCCTTAGGTCCAAACCAGCTCCAAAACTTCAAGAACAACCTCTTAGTACCTTAGTAGCTAAAGGAAGGTGTGATGGTGGGTGTTTGTGCACAAAAGTAAGACAAAACACACACTAAACACAAAAGAGAGGGAGGTATAGATATAGGACAGATACACAACTTAAACTCTAAAACCAGAGCTCTCTGGAAAATGTTGTCTAACCTAAAAGAGGGAGAAGAGGCCTCCTCTTATAGAAGACTCAATCTTGTAAAGCTTCCAAGGCAAGCTCACAAGAGGGAGATCCCTCCATACACGTGTATAGAGGGGAGCAAAGTGTATGCCAGCTAGCATACAAATATCTGCAAAGTAGATGCACAGTAGTCGGCCGGCCAAAAATGCAATTTGACCAAAAAAGATGGCTAGTCGACCATCTATAGTTCCGGCCGGCGAAAAATTTGGCCGATGGCAACAAAACACAGCCGGTGGCCTCAAGCCATGGCCGGTGGAGTGTGGGGATGGCCCAGAAGCCATTCTCTGCCCCTCCAAGGAAAAACACAAGTGTTTGGTGCAAAACCAGACACAAAACAGTCGAGTCGAGAGATCCCGAGGCAAGGCGCGTAGCCGAGACCTCCGGTAACTCAAGACAAACACAAACAAGGATGATCACTGGGTGTTCAAGCGGTGACATCCAAGTCTTGAGGACAGTCAAAAATGGGGTGTCTAGAGTTGCCCCTCTTTGACGGAACTCGAAAGTCATGACAATGACGGGAGTGACTGTCAAAGCCCAGGGACGACCCATTTTTGACAAGGCCGAAGACTTAGACAGACATGCAAGACAGACAAGATATGCGCTCGAAGGTAGGGGCAAAATGCAACTGACAATGCAAGAAGCCGAGCATAACTTATGATCATGCAAAGAAAGCTGTAACGAAACATAACAATGCAACAGTTTTAAGCAAGCAAACACAAATCCAACTACACTACAGTGCAGAAAGGATGTAAGAGAATTATACAATTCTCGATACGTCTCACTCGGAGGATACAATACATGTCCGGTTCGTCTGGTTGCACCAGCCTCAAATGAACCGTACATACAATATCGTGCCTGCAAAAGAAAGCAACTTAACAGGTACGATATCGTTAGCAACATGCATAACATGCAAAATGATATGCAATATATACAAAACTATGTATAATAATGCAAAAGAAAATGCAATGCAATTGAATCATAATCCAATCATGAGCGGTTCAAAAGCACACAAATGTCAAATAGATTGATGGAGATGACAAGTCTATTTACCATGGAAAATGTGCCGTAACCCTCAAAGCACGTACGCATGCAGAACTATGAGTGCTGTAGACGGACACAAGAACAAGTAATTGGGTGGAATGACATAAGTGGGGAAATGACCCGCTAACAAAAGAACATGATCCTAATGCTGGATGCAAAAACTACACTACCATGTAATATATACAATGGATATGGCATGCAGCCAAACCAAATCTTGCCTAGGAAAGGCATGTACACAAACAAACCGCATCTAACACAGAAAAGGTGCCGCCACCCTCAAACCAAGTTCAACATGGAATAGGCGCGTACACGTGCAGAACTGTGCTTTAACGTGAAAAGTATGGGCACATACCAAACCAAGCTCAACATGGAAAGGTGCAAGCCACAAATGGAGGTGATGCAATGAATGCATGCAAGCTACAATGCAACATGCACTGGAATGGAATATATACAATGGATAAGGCACGCGGGCCAAACCAAATCTTGCCTAGAAAAGGCATGTACACAAACGAACCGCGTCTAACACAGAAAAGGTGCCGCAACCCTCAAACCAAGTTCAACATGGAATAGGCACGTATACATGCAGAACTGTGCATTAACGTGAAAAGTATGGGCACATAACAAACCAAGCTCAACATGGAAAGGCGCAAGCCACAAATGAAGGTGATGCAATGGATGCATGCAAGCTACAATGCAACATACACAGTGATGCATGACATATGCAATATTTACAGTGGAAATGCATGACATATGCACTATTTACAATGACATGCATGACATATGCACTATTTACAATGGAAATGCATGACATATGCACTATTTACAATGGAAATGCATGACATATGCACTATTTACAATGGTAATGCATGACATTTGCACTATTTACAATGGTAATGCATGACATATGCACTATTTACAATGGTAATGCATGACATATGCACTATTTATAATGGAAATGCATGACATATGCACTATTTACAATGATATGCAAATGATGTATGTTGTTTTTGTTGTTTTCTTTCTTTTTGAAATGCGAATGATGATGCATGATTTTGAAACGCGCGACAACGCGCGACTTTCAATATGTATGACAAATGTAAATGATCTTGAAATGCGCGACACTGCGCGGCTTTTGAAATGCATGACTTAATGCAACTTAATGGAATGCGCGACACTGCACGGCTTTTGAGATGCATGACAAATGCATACTATTGGAATGCATAATAATGGAAACTAAACTCAAACGTGCGTTACAACGCACATTTCTTGAAATGCATGACAATGCATGTGAAGTGCGCATGACAATGCGAGTAAAATGTGTATAACGGTGCAAGTGCGACGGTGTATAACTAACGTGCGTTTCGCGACAAAACGTTGTAACGTATATATGCAGGGCAACTTTTGAATCTCCCAGGAGACAAAAGGATACGCCACGCACGTACTCGAGTGCTTCGCATAGAAAAACACGGTCCGAGGTCAAAACGGAGGCCGATTGAGCTTCGAAAATGCCATTTCTTGCACTATCTTGAGCAACGAATGGCCCAAACTATACATCTGACCCAAACAAGGTTGTATGAGGCTTACCGGCCATATGGGGAGGTCACCGGCTGTCCACCGGCCATCAAATCATTCCACCAGCCAAACATTTGGCCGACCGGCCAAAATGTGGCCGACCGGCCAAACATGCCTAATTCGGGGCAGTTTGGACTTTTGACCTTGGGTCTTTTAAAATAGGGTTTCAAACCCTATTCTTTTCACTTTTCTTGGCCGAAATCCCTTCCTCCCTCTCTCTAGAGCATTTTCCTCTCTTCCATCCTCGTTTTTTGTGTGTTTTCCACACTTTTTGGTTGTTTGATTCGCGAAGTTCTTCGCGTTTCGGACATTTTCGTCCGAATTTCCGCCTCTTGGGGTTTGTCTCCCCTAAGTTTTTCTTGATCTTCGTGTCTTTTCCGGCTATTTTCCGCCCTCTCGGGGTTGACTTTTTGTCGACTTTTTGCGTTTTCACCCGGTCTTCTCTCTTCCGGTCATTTTCTCATCACTCTCGACATGGAAGACGATATTCCACGGGGCGGGACTCCCCCGGATCATGAGATGGATCTCGGGGCCGAGCTCCTTCCCTTGAGCGTCCGCCCGTTCGACTCAGCGACCTACCGGCCAGCGATTCACATACTACCTCCCGACGGACTTCGCCAGTTCAAGAGCTTCGATAGGACGGCGGCTCCAGAGCTTCTTCTACGCGAGCTGGCATCCCATATATCTTTTTGCGCTTCTGAGGTACAGTCTTTCCTCTTTATTATAATTCCGCAATGTAGAACATTTTAATTGCCATAATTGATTCTGCTCTTTAACTACTTAGCCCGGATACACTGATACACTGTATACTGTAGTTGACTGTGAGTACACTTGTACTTGATATCTGTTTGAACTAAAAACGTGCACACATATACTGTATTTGCCCCGAATCACTCAAACACACTGACACATCATACACTGTAATTCACTGCGAGCACACCGGCACCCGATATCTGTTTGAACTGAAAACGTGCACACACGTTGTATCTGTACTGAATCACCCAAACATACTAACACATCACATGTCGTAGTTCACTGTAAGCACACTGGCACCCAGTATCTATTTGAATCTAAAAACATGCACATACGCTGTATTTGTACTGAACCACCCAAACATACTGACACATCACATTTTGTAGTTCACTGCAAGCACACCGGCACCCGGTATCTGTTTGAATCTGAAACATGCACACACGCTGTGTTTGTACTGAACCACCCAAACATACTGACACATCACATGTTGTAGTTCACTATAAGCACACCGGCACCCGGTATCTGTTTGAATCTGGCGATGCACACACCAGATTTGAATCAATTGATCGTTCTTCAAATCGTACATTTCACATTGCTTCGCAACTGTTTTGTTTTTGAATACAGGGAGATTCCCATGCCGTCCGGGGGTATCGAAACATTGCCGCTCGAGATTGGTACACGGAGCTGCCTGATGCGATCCGTCATATCGTGGATCGTGGCCTTTGGCGCATTCTCGGGGACTCTCGCCTCCACTGGCGAGCCTCTCCTTCTTTGCTCTAGTGGAGAGGTGGTGGGACACCGCCGACTCCTTCCACTTCTCTGCTACATGAGACATGACAATGACTCCCTATGATTTCTCGATGCTCACCGGCATCGGGGTAGGGGGTGATCCGATCCCCTTCGATACCGACATGGATGAGTGAGAGGCTGTTCAGATCTACTTGCTTGGCGAGGTGCTACCTCTCGCGCGTCCCGGCTTTGTTAGGTACTCATGGTTCAAGGTCCAGTTCAAGGTTCAGCCAGCTTTAGTTGAGGAGGCTCCGATGACCCAGGAGGCGGTGGAGCGATATATGTGGCTTCTCATGTTTTCTTGGGGACGACCATTTTCGCGATCGGGTAACACCGTGTCCTCTCTCTTCGAGGCGCTCTTGTGGATGTCACACAGATCTTGCGCTATGACTAGGGTGGTGCTGCATTGGCCACTCTATACGGATACATGAGCTCAGCCTCCCGTTGCAGTGGATAGTTGCTCGGAGGCTACTGGCGGGCTTGGGAGGTACATTTTCTTCTTCTATTTTACATTTCTGCTTTGAATTTTTTGTACTCTGTACACCGCACACATTGTGGTCTGCTTCACAATGACTGTATACTGTACACACGGCACACACATACCTTGTTTTACACTGACTGTACACTGCACACGCTGTACACCCTGCACAATACATTGCACAATATACAGCTCTGCAATTTTTGCTTTTGTTCTATATTCTACTTTATCTGATAAGCATATTGGTATTTACTTTGTAGTTGTGGGTTTATGCCTACTTTCCGAGACTTACGCTCTTGCCAGAAGTGGAGACCCCTCTCGTCGTTTCGTTCTCTCGCCGCTTTGACGTGAGGTGCATGCGGAGACCCCACGAGTCATTCATCTTCTTCCGCCGCTATTTCAACACCATTACCCCTGCAGAGGTATGCTTAACTTGCAGTTCATTTAAGCTTCGCTTCGCATTGTATTTTCAAATGACAGTAGATAACAAACTGTATTTCATTTTCAGATCACCTGGCAGCCTTGGGCTCCTTTTCCAGCGATGATGCGAGCATGGTTTGTCGGTGCTGAGGAGACCAGTCACTTTAGGATCTTGCTAGAGGGCCCGGTCTGTCGGGCTTGGTACCTGGGTGAGCATTTCCTATGCCAGACCCTAGGTTTACTGGAGCAGATAGTCCCGGTTCACTCTCCTGAGCACATGAGGGAGACAGAGAGGTTTACTCCCGAGCAGATGGCTGACTATACGATCGGTTGGGAGGCAGATGGTTTCAGGGGTGAGGGTGACTATGCAGAGTATGTCCGGGCCTATATCATGCGACCTCTGAGCGGTGGCCGTCGAGTTGAGCGAGAGAGGTCCGCGGCGCCGGCAGTTAGGGCAGGAGCAGGGGTAGGGGCATCAAGGACAGCTCGAGTCTGTGGCAGGAGTGGAGCTCGGAGGGGACGGGGGGCTAGCTGGCCAGCACTGCCCACTTTGATGACATGCCGAGGACAGGGTGGGGCGACTTACCAGATTCCCATTGCTCCCCCTCCGGCTAATCATGAGTTAGTCGGGTTCTACGACTTACCTCCGATATGTACTACTTCATCTTGCATCTTGCATTGTCATTTCATTTCAGTTTATTGATATTCCGCAGAATACTGATGTATCTAACCCTTTTGCAGGCCTCTTCCGAGTACACCCGCCAGTCCCTGGAGCTGACCGCCTCTATGATGGGGATGTTCCAGCGGAGCCTTGATCTTCTAGCCATCTATGGCATTCCGGTATGTTCTTCTGGCCACGGTCTCGAACCATGCATAAACTGCTTCATATACTCTGATGCGCAATACAACACCTGATACACTGCCCTCGCGGCATCTGATACACTGTAGCCCACAGACTGTTCTCATCATTACTCACGGCATTCATACACTGCACTCAAACATTGTATTCTATATCGATACTCTACTCATCAAGATTCGATTACACTCTCATACAATCGATTCAGATCGACATCGCTCTCACCACGGTATCGATGCATTTGCCTTTTGTACTTTTCAGCATCCCTTCCAGATTCCTACTGTGGGAGGTGCTCCGGCCGGACCTTCCGTTTCCACCCGAGATAGCAGAGTATACCCCCGCACCAAAGCAGGGCATACCCATGTAGAGAGTAGCTCACGGGCTCCAGTCCTTGATGATGATGATGAGGAGTCCGAGGCTGAGGCAGAGGCGGATGGAGAGTCGTCCGAGGAGGAGACCGGAGATGGCTCGGGCTCAGACTCAGATGACGACGCTAATGACGATACTCCTGGACCTTCGTCCAGGAAGAGGACGAGGACGGACCCCTAGACCTGAGGCCTTTTTGACATTGATCCAGATTTTTTTGCTGTCTTTCTTCATTTTTGTACTTTTTCTTTTTGCTGGTAGCTAGAGTACCTTGTACTGCCGCATGCAGGTTTTTGTTTCCAAAACTATGTACTTGAAAAAGATAGTGGAATGAAACAAACTTTTTGTCTGAAAAAGTGTTATATTTGTACATTTTTATACATTGCATCGCATCACATCATATTACACTTCAATGTAAATGAAATTGATATTTTTGTCTTGAAAATTGAACACTTGCATTGTAATAACCAGATAACGAACTAGCCAACAGCAAAACAACTTATACAAACCACTGCTCATTCTGAATACACAGCCCATAGCACAGTATTCTGTTTATTTGCACACGGCCCATACACACAGTTCATGCAACATACTGCTTGTTCTGAACACTGCTCACTCTGAACTCAAGGCCCATAACACAGTATTCTTAGTTCATTCTGCGCACAACGAATCCTGAACAAACAGTCTAATCTGAAAAGACGGAATACAAAGGTAGAAGCTGCTGGAGCTGAAACATACTCAGATGTCCCAAATCTTTCCCCTTCTTCTTTTGCTTCGCATAGATGTGGAAAATGGCACAGCACTCTGAGCACAGCATGATTAAAAATTTTTGAAATTGAAAAAGTTTTTTTTTTTTTTTTTTCAAACCGGGGTATTGAGCCTACAACTAAACACAGTGAAAAAGACTCAACAGCGAAAGCAAAAAGGTAAACTACCTAAACACAACGAGGCACGCTCGAAACAGACTCAAAATAAGAGTTGAGGCAAACAAAACAAAAGACACAACACACAGACGCGTTATAAAGACGAGAGACCTCTCAAATCACGAGGAGCCAGTTTTTTTGGGTATTATTTCCCACCATTTCTAATTTGTGATTTTTACATCACTCGGCCCTCAGGCTCGGTTTTTCTCACAAAAACCCTCTTTTTCCTTTTTTTCTCATCGCACATCTCTCTATTCTTTATTCTCTCATTTTTCATCCCTTCCCAGGTGTGGTTAGTAGATGAACAAGAGGTTGCGGGTTCACGCCCAACACCGTTAGCTCGCGGCTATTTCCTCCCGGGACGTCTAGTCGATGTTCCGGATAAGGGAGTGGAGTATCTTGACCCATCCTAATCCGTGCTTCGCACTTGGTTTGATATCTTATCGCTTGGAGGTTGTTGAGAGCTTTCAGCCCTTTACTGATAGCTTTAGTTGTACCTTCTTCTAGCGAATAGAGTGCCCTTCTGGCAAGTATGACGACTACGGGGGAAAGACAGAACGCCTGACT
The DNA here is from genome assembly GCA_025200525.1 of Camellia lanceoleosa. Lineage (NCBI taxonomy): Eukaryota > Viridiplantae > Streptophyta > Magnoliopsida > Ericales > Theaceae > Camellia > Camellia lanceoleosa. Next base: position 22,179,518 of record CM045769.1, on the reverse strand, counting down.
CAACTGTGCCCCTAGTTCATCACTTTGACCATTTTTTTTGGTTTTTCTACTGAAACAAATTTGACCAAGACGAGAGTTAGATTAACATGCTTGTTTGATTGTTGATTTGAAAATCATGCAAGTCAAGCTATGAGCACTGAAAATTTTCCTTTTTGGATCCAAGAAAATGGTCAAGTTTTGGAAAATGAAATGATTTTTGAGAAAATGGTCAACCTTGGTAAAAACTCTCAAAAACTATTTTTTTGGCAAACGGCCACCGCTCAACGAGCATAGAACTTACTCTTGAGATGCGCAACCTTGGATCGGAGGCAATGGAAAATTCCCCCTTGCTTGAAAGAGCTACGTGGCAACGGAAAGTTGCCCCTGGTTTGAATGGCGACTCGTGGCAACTCATGGCAACGGAAAGTTGCCCCTTGTTTGGAGGATGCCGCAACATTTCGTAAGCAGTCTTCATTAGTGATGATCACGACTAAACTCCCGGATACAGAGAAGACGAGGACGGCTAGAACTAATATATGGACACAGTCACTTTGAAAGCGTTGGTGGCGGGACTTCAGGATGAAGTTGCCTACGTATCCCAAACATGGGAATCAAGCCTACGTAGTTCACGTTGTCACAACTGAACTATCGGATTCAGAGAAGGCAAGGATGATCAAAACCATTACATGGACAGAGTCACTATGAAAGCGTTGGGGGCTAGACTTCAGGATGAAGTTGCCTACGTATCCCAAACATGGGAATCAAGCCTTACGTAGTTCCGGCTAAGGTACACTCGAGTATTTTAACCTTCACTTTTTAGGCTCTAACTTTTGCCAAGGCGCCCGATGCGAGTTTTCGACCTTGCGAGCTTCTTTCTTCTTTTCTCTTCAATTTTTTTGTATGTACATTTTTTGGTATTTTCCTTCTTCTTTTTTCTTTTTTCTTTCTTTTTTCTTCTTCTTTTTTTTCGCTCTAACTTTTGCCTGGGTCGCCCTTCCGGGTTTTCGGCCCGGCGAGCCTCTCAATGGGTAAAAGTATAACAAGTCCATGCCAAATGGTTTTGAGATTGAAGCCCTTCGTGTCCAGGAGAGTGGCTGTTGTATTGATTTGTAGAAAGACCCATCTTCGGCTCTTCAAGCATATCGGACATTTTTGCCCCTAGTTCGAGGGGTGCTTCTGTTCTAGCTTTGCAAGCTTCTGTTGACGACGTCTGATCTCTTGATCTAACTTTGGTGCCTCTTGTTTGAGGGCTGCTCCAAACCTGGCCACACAGGCCTCACATGGCAGCTAACCGTTGAACGTTTTGAATGGGTTCAAGGTTTGGAATCAAACGGATTGAATCTTAAGGCTGAGAGCGATCCTAGGCTGCACAATCTCGAGAGCGATTCCACACAAGTCTTCACAGGACCGCGTGAAACATTTTGTTTTTGAAAGTTTTTACGAAAGCGACAAATCGCTCACGCTGAAGATAGTGTGGAACCAGTCTGGGTCAAGCCAGGGTCCTTCTCAGTACTTACGCAAACAAGCATGATTTCATTCATTAAAGGCTTAGCATGCCTATCCTTCTCTCAAATTGATCGAAGTTTTGCAAAACTCGAGGAATTCCTTCCTCTTCGTTTTCATCATCACAGTGTTCAAAAAGGTTTTTTTTTTAAAAAAAAAAACTTAGGTCATCACAATGATTTTCAGGGCACAAGAGAGCAAATGGAATGGACTGCCATTCCATTCAAATCCTTTGGCATAGCTAGCTCAAAATTAGTAATAAGCACGGAAACATGATAGCCGCAGCTGTTTCATTCAGATTTCCTGGTTGCCACTGGCTCCACAGCAGAGACAGACTCAAAAAGAAAACAAAATGGTAATTACAAAATAAAACAGTGTTCGAGGCAACAACCATGGAATCGCCTGACATTCTATACAAGGGGACTGACTTGCTACAACAAGATAGACTCTTAAGCAAAAAGAACGGACTCAAGACGATGAGACAAACTCAAAACAAAGCAGAGAACTGACTCGATACAAAAGCCAGTATTTACAAAACTAGTATTCGCGGGTGCTCAAAAATGCGCGCCAAACACCACGTCCAAAATACATCGGGCGCCGCCCACAGGTTGTCCAACCCCGATCACATACTCGCGGTATCCTCAAAATCCAATAGCCGGGTAGTAACAGACTTGGCTGAGGTGGGTGGAAGGATAACCTCGTTGTCGATCAAATCTTGCACCTCATGACGAAGGCGAAAACAATTATCGGTAGCATGACCAGTTTGTTGGTGGTACGCGTGGTACAAAGTAGCATCATGTGTGAGAGGGAGATTCTTCGGGAGAGGCCAAGGCTCGAGGGGTTTAAGATGCCCTCTTTCGGCCAGGATCTGGAGTGCCTTAGACAAAGGCATGTAGAGAGCATGGAAGACCCTGAGCCCTCAGGGCAGGTACTTTGAAGCCTAAGTATTCTTGCTAGATGCACTAGCGAAAGGGTCAGCAAGCACTGCCTTGACCTTCCGATCTTTCCCAGGTGCAGGGTTGGGAGTGAAAGGAACTGTTCTGGCATGACGGGGCATATCCCAATTTTCTGACTGGCTTGTACTGCCTTCGGTTGGAGTGGGGAAAACATCATCCACAGCCTTGGCTACGACTGCGAATACCTGTTGTTTACTTATCTCCCCGGCTTTCAAAGCCTCGACTGCCCACAGCAGTTGTTCAATGGGATCGGCATCTGCTTCCATTTTGTTCTTGCCTCTGGCATCAGCCCAATCGAGGGTTTGGGTTGATGTTGACACATCATTGCCATAGCTAGAGGCAACCTCCGGTTGGCTAAGCTCGATTACAATCCATCCCAATAGCGGGGGCTCCTGTGATACAAATTTTTCGGCATATGGTGCAGGTGGTGGTGAAGCCGACATCCCGTAAGCAAGATCTGCCACGGACCTCTGGAGGTCACCTATCATCCCCATCAATTTGAATGTGGTGGGCTCACGAGCCTGATACAACCAGGGGGCCCAGACCGGGTGCGTAGCAGGCGACCTGGGTGGGTGCGGCACATCAACATTGGTCTCACTTTGCAAAGTGATTCCTTGATCTAATGCGGCTGTCATAACCACAATCTCTTCCAAATTCTGAATGGTGACTGACAGATCAGATATCTGTCTTGCCTCAGCAAGGGGGAACATTGGCTATTCTGTATCAACTCTCTGAACTGAAAGAAAAAAAAACAAGCAACATTTCAGCCCAAACGGATGAAACACAGGCGTAGCCGGACAACCGTACTCTACTACTAATCATTGTTCCCCAGAATCACTGCCCCAAAACACTGAATCGGACATCCACAGATATAACTGATTCTTACAAATTGATACTGGTGTCCTCAGGCCTTATACTCAAACTTGCAAACTGATATGCGCGTTCCTGTAGAGATACACTCTAGAGCATGTAGCAAGTAAAAAAGCCAAAACACCCCTATGTTGGGGTAGGGTTTCCCTGTCCTATCTTGTCAGGAGCTATGGTTTCACTATGCGCACAGCGGTTTCAAACAACCTATATCGGGTAAGCAACATGTCCTAGTTTGGAATGGTCACTATGGATTACGATATGCACTAGGTCGAATGGTCAAAAGGGTGCCCCGGTAAAACCGGGGTTTGTGTTCCCATACTGGCAAAGCTCGCAATCGGTCAGCCTTATGGCACGCTTCTCAAAGCGAGCCACCGGCAAACCGCTCAGGAATAAGAGATGGCCAACACGGTGTCCTAGGTGAACCAATGCACATACAATGCAAAGAAACACAAAAGTGAAATCAAAACAAGATATCACGAGTTCGAGTCAAGCTCTCTAAATTCCCCAGCGGAGTCGCCAGAAACTGTAGACGTCCCCGAACGTCCCGGGAGGAAAATCTCATTTTGTTCATTGGGCCTACTATAGTTCGGACTCAAATTGTCACGGTTCTTAATCTGAACCAAAGAGTCCAAATCCGGCAAATCGTTTTGAGAAAACAGATTTTTTGAAAAGAAGTGCCAAACATGGATTGCTTTACTAGATACAGAGTCGCCACCTAAATATTTTTTAAATGGGGGAATTTAGGAAACCCTGACTCGTTTGCCTAAGGCCATGTGTCCATCATCACCAAAGTTGCCTCGGCTCGGGAACTTGGGTACGATTGGGGAAGGTTAGCTAAGAGCACCCCCGCTCGCCCGATTCGAAGATCGGCCTCTACTAACCATGATATCTTATTTTTGAAAACACATGCGTTCTTATTCCGATTAATTAGCTAGAATTACTATGTAATGCGTGCAGCAAAACAAGTATAGACTAGATCGCCTAATTTGGAACAAAGCATTGCATATCCGTTTGTTTGGAAAACGCTTTGAGATTTGCTACTCGCAAGTAGGCTAAAACACGGATTTCAACGAGTTGTCCCAACTCAAACAATCCAACCTTCACCCACAGGCATCCAGGCAGTTTAATCAAATAAGCATCTAGCCGCATGGTAAGCATGTTAACATTCACACTCATGCGAGATGCTAAAGCATAAATACTTACATCGTACTCCGAGCCAAAACAAAGAACATGTTAGTAATCATGCATGATCCAAGTCCATGTTAAGTGGCTAATTGTAGACACCCCATTTTTGACCGACCTTAAGACTCAGACGTCATCAATTGAGCGCTTGGTGATGTTACATATTGTGCTCGTTACGAGGTTTGAGTCGACTCTGAGCCTTGCCTCCAGACTTCCGGACTCTTTTGTGCTTTGCCTCGGTTTGCGAACCAGGCTCCGTTTTCTTTGTTTTCTCTTTGAGAAGGGAGGGAGAGGTCTCGTAGACCATCTCTCAGTGGCCGTAGGCTACGTTTTGTGGTCGCAGGCCATTTTTTCCATTTCGGAGCCCGGTTCCCGGTTTTCGGAGCCCTCAGGCCGTGTGCCTCGGTTCGGGACCGCCCAACCATCTCTGATTTCTCCGGCTTTTGGAAAGTGCCTCTGTTTTATCATTCCGAGGGACACTGGGGCCTTTGATACCCACTTCGTGGCCGTACGCCACTTTCGGTGCCTGCAGCCCATTTTCGGGACCTTGAACCGCGCGGTTTAGGCCCCGAGCATTCATTTCGCATCGGTTTTTGTTCATTTTCGGCGGGAACCTCTGTTTTATCATTACAAGGAACCCTGGGGCCTTTGATACCCACTTCGTGGCCGTATGCCACTGCCGGTGCCTAACAAATTGACCCACTTCGAGACCGACTGCGTGTTTCGGCTCCCGAACCCTCATCTTGCATTTTTGGGCCCCGACCCGAACTTGAGATAGTCATATTTTGAGGTCCTTTTCATGTTTGATTAAGGACATTTTACTGTTTGACATCTCCATTTGTCACTTGCCTTTTTTACCTCTTTTTGGGCCTTTTTGCACGGTATTTTAGGCATACTTTTGGGCTGCGTTGGACTTGGTCGTAAACTAAAAAGCGTCTTATTTTGAGCCCCTCTTCGACTTTGTTGAAGGGCTCTCGGCCATTTGAAACCCGTAGCTACCACTTTCCCTTTTGGCCATTTTTGGAGGGAAACTTGAAATGTTTCCCCCCCTTTTTTCCCCCCTCTTTTTCCCCCTCTTTTCTAAACGTTTTTGCCTATTAATACAGCCCTCCAGATCTGTTTTAAGGGTTGGAAAAAAATCTTTGAGAGCTCCTATATTGTATCTCTCTCTCTCTATAATTCCAAGCTCCAAAACTCTCAAAAATCTTCCAAGTTTGGCACCATTCCTTCATCACCACCAAGCACCACCACCCCTATTCCATTTCCAGCATCTTGAGGGGTTTTCCAGCAGCTAAGAGGCGTCATTTTCAGTCCTAGAAGCAGCCAAGGTTTTGGTCTACAAGGGTAAGCACTTATTTCCCCTTTTGAGCTCCATTTTTGTATCATTTTTCTACCCTCTTTGCTTGTTGTTTTAAGCTCCGACCAAAACTGAAAGTGACCATTTTTTGAGCTTATTTTTATCTTCCCTTAAGGGTTCTTACCCATTTGGGACCTTCTACTACCACTTGTTTCAATACCTCTTTGAATGCCATTATTTCGCATGCTATTATTAGCTCATTTTTAATCTGTTTCTGAGCATGTAATAAACTGTAAGTAGGCTCATTTTGATCCCTTCTTCAACATTGAAGAAGGGCTCAACCATGTTTGGTAACTCTATCTTGCACTTGCTTTGAAATCTCTCATATTTACCGTAAAATTGCATGATTTGTTTGATCTGTCTAGCTTCTGTTTTCGGCCATCATCAGGTCTGGAAAGAGTCTTATTTTGATCTTATGGACATATTTCATGAAGGGTCTTTGTTGGTTGGATGAATGTTTAGGGTACCTCATGTTATGGCCTATAGTATCCTAGTTTTTGCATGGCATTCTTAGCATATTTTCACACTGATTTGAGGCATGTCATCTACTGTAAATATGCATATTTTTGGTCCCTCATCAGTGTTGTAGAAGGAAATTTTTCCATTTGAATATCGTATACATCACTTGTTTCAATACCCCTCTCTTGGCCCCCGTTTTTGCATGCCATTGTTGTCCTATCTATGCTTACTATTTGGCCATGTTTTGTACTGTAAAAATGCTATTTTGGGGGCTGCCTTGCTACTGTTTTGCATGTCGTGTACCAATTGTGCATATTTAGTATAGCTATAGGCCATTTCGGGCGCCTAAATTCGCATTTCGGGACTATTCCGTGCATCGGGTGTACTTTGGCCATGATTCGACTGTTTTCCCTACATTTCAGTGCTGAAATTCCATTAGTATGTTTGCATATCATTTGCCATGTCATTTCATGCTTTATGTCATTGCCTCGGTTTATGCGTCTGCAGTGCACGCATTTCGAGGCACTTCATTTTCATCCATCGCCTCTTATGTGAGTGAGGCCGAGGCTCTCTCATGTTAGTGTAAGTCCAATTTGCATTTTAGTGTCATTCCATGCCTTAGGGCCATTGCCTCGATTTGCGTGTCTGCAGGCACGATTTCGAGGCACTTCATTTTTATCGATGGCCTCTTATGTGAGTGTGGTGAGGCCCACTTATGTTAGTGTAAGTCCATATTGCATTGTATATGCCATTTTAGTCTCATTGCATTGCGTATGCCATGTCCTCGGTTCGCGTGCATACGCGTCGCCGCATTTCGAGCGTCCCATTTTCATCTTGTGGCCACTGATTTTGGCATGCTTGTGAGCCATCCATGTTAGTTTAAGTCCATCATTGCAACGCATGTTCATATGTCATGTTTCATGCCTTGCCATGCTTTGATAGAGGGGCAGTCGGGCCTTAGGATCGGTCCTCGGTTTTGCGTGCATACGTGAACGCATTTCGAGAATCCCTTTTTCCTGTAATGGCCATTGATGTGAGTGTGTTTGAGGCCCATTCACATTGGTGTAAGTCCATCTTGCATTGTGTATGCCATGTTTCAATGCGTTGTGCATGTTATGTTGTTAGAATTGTGCGCCGTCTAGTTGCATTGCATGTTTGCATGTTAGCTTGCATGCTTAGGTTGCATGTGCATTGTCATGCCTTGCCTCTTGAATTGAGTATGATAGAGGTTGGGTTTCACTTGTGTGTTTGATGTGCATTTCATTTTATATCAAAGTTGCTAACTTGGCTTTTGGGCCATCATGCATTGAAATGCGTGATTGATGGCCCGGGGGTCAAGGGCCGTGCTCCCTTGAGTTTATTACATGATAGGGGGCATTAGCCATGCATATATATGCTCAAAAACCCATGCCATACACTGCTGTCTGCTGTTGCTGTCAAAACTGTCTCCTGCAGGAATTTTGTGCCGACCGGCAGTAAATAGTGCCGACCGGCACTTCATTTTTGGCCGATGGACTCCAGAGCAGCCGGTGATCTTTCTAGACAGCCGATGCGAACTTCCTCCAGCCGGTGGTGTACAGCAGCATTCAAGGAAGGTTTTTCTGAAACTTTGGTAATTTTTGGAGAGACAGGGCAGTAAAAACAGAGGCAGCAGTGGCACGGTGTAGGTTTTCCGGGCAAGTCGGATCCGAGCATGCGTGCATCCCTCTTCCCGAGGCCTTTTACTGCTTTCAGTAGTTTAATTAATTTGTTAATTAATTAAGGGTCTGTAATAATTAATTAGCTAGGATAGTTGATTTATTATTTGGGACTGTATATTTATTTGGTCCCTCCGAGTGAGGGCATAATTGTAATAAGGGTGTGTGAGTGTGTGTATGTCTTCCAACCCCACGTCTTTCTTCCCTTTTATTTACCTGCTTATGATGGTAGATTAGGGCACGTTTAATTTTAGCATACCTTATGCTATGCATGCGTGCATTCATGCATTTGTTTACATGCATCGGGCTTGGTACATCATACAAACTGCATCGTACTTTCAATTCCAAATTGAATACGTGTTATTTGTAGCATTCCATATTCCATGTTTAGGATAGCCGAGCCTGCCTAGATTACATCTTTGCATGTGTTGCATTAGACATTTCAGTATGCTTAGGTCCATGCATGGATTTCTAATAAGCTTGCTTTTGGCTTGGAGTACTAGGTGAGCTTTTATGCTTTAGCATATCACATGTGTGTGAATGTTGCCATGATAGCATGCTTACCATGAGACTAAGTGCTTATGTGATATAATTGCATGAATGCCTGTGGATGGAGGTTGAATTACCTAAATTGGGACAACACATTAAAACTGTGAGTTTTAAAGCCCACTAGATAGTGCCAAAACCGTTTTTTCTAAAAGCCCGCTTGAGAGTGGCAAAACCTGCATTTTAGCCTACTTGCGAGTAGCAAATCATTTTCAAAACAAACATGTGGTGTTTTGTTCCAACTTAGGCGATTTGGTCTATACTTGTTTGCTGTGCGCATAATATAGTAATTCTAGGCTAATAATCGAAATAAGAACATGTAATGTTTTCAAAATCGGATATCACGGTTAGTAGAGGCCGGTCTTCGGACCGGGCGAAAGGGGGTGCTCATAGCTAACCTTCCCCGATCGTACCTAAGCTCCCGAGCCAAGACACTTTGGTAATGACGGACACGTGGCCTTTGGCACCGAGTCAGGGTTTCCTAAATTTCCCATTTTAAAAATATTTAGGTGGCGCTTCAGTCCGCAAAGCAGTCCATGTTTGGCACTACTTTTCAAAAAATCTGTTTTTCTTCAAAACGATTTGCCAGATTTGGACTCTTTGGTTCAAGATTAAGAACCGTGACATTTTGAGTCCTTTGAACTGTAGTAGACCCAATATCGAACCAGAACGGGGGGGGGGGGGACTCGCACTCCTTTCCCCGGGATGCGTTCGGGGACGTCTACACTAATGCAACGCATACAGAATGTCACAAGAATAAGCTCGGCTAATCCTAGGATGGCATGTGCAATGCACAGATAGCATGTATTCAAGTTAGATTTGAAATACTATGTAGTTAGCATGATGCGCCGAGCCCGGTGCATGCAATACTGATGAATGATGCACGCATGATCAAAAGCAGGGAAGTAAAAAGGGAGAAAGGAGTGGGGGTTGGAAGACATGCACACACGCACCCACACTTATTACAATTTTGCCATCGCTCGGAGGGGCCGAAAGAATAGTACAATTAATTAACCAACAAGCTAATTGAATTATTACAGACAATTAACTAGTTAAGCAAATTAACTAAGCTAAGCTAATTAAAACAGTAAAAGCAGCCTCGGAAAGAAGGTCCAATGCATGCACGCTCGGTCCCGCTTGGAAGTCCACTGCCATGCACAAGCTGCCTCTGTTTTCCCTGCTCTGCTCCTCTGAAGACTGCCAAAGTCCCACGGTTGCTTCTTTGAGTGCTGTGGGACACCACCAGCTGAGGGGGAACACCACCGGCCAAGGGAAATGATCACAGACCACAAATTGATCCATCGGCCAACAATGGATGGCCGGTCGGCACTGTATTTAGTCGACTGGCCAAACTTCCTGCAGAACCTATTTTTGACAACAGCAGAGGGAAAAACTTGGCATGGCAATGCATTTCAAGCAAATGTATGCACCAACACATCCCTTATCATGTTCATGACTCAAAAGGACATGGTTCTTGATTCTCGGACCATCAATCGCGCATTTCAATGCGTGATGGCCCAAGAAACCAAGTTGTGCATTTTCAATGTGGAGTGAAATGCACATAAACAAACAATGGAGCTCAACCTCTATCACAATCAATTCAAGAGGTTAAGCATGCGTGCCAATGTGATGCAACCTAGGCATGTGAGCTAGCATGCAATCATGGAAATGCAAAGAAGCATACAAGGTATACAATGATCATGCAAGGCATGAAGCAATGCAACCAACAAGTATGCAAGACATAATGTGGGTGTTCAAGCATGCAAGCAAACATGTGACTTCATTCAATCATGCAACTTCAATCATGCAACAACACACAAATATGCAACAACATACAAGGAGAGCATGCAACAATATGCAAATGAGGGACTTACACTAATTGGACAGCTCTATACTAAGCCTAAAACAATGGCCAAAAGCTAAGGAAGTGGAGCCAAATACACATACAAGCATGCATATAAACATGGTCCATCACTTAGGTACAAAGGGCAACTCTCAAGCACACTTAAGAAGATGCAAACATGGACTAATGGCATGCACATAAGCTCTGAAAATCATGTTAGAGATGGTTTCAAACCAACTAAACAAAGACAAGCCAAGCATGCAACATGGTCCAAAACTCAAGGCTAACAAGCCAAAATGTAAGGTAGCTATACAAAGCATGCCATGGTCGACTAAAGCAACCCAAAATAGACTTCAAGCATACAAAAACAAGCATGGAAGCTTCACAAAGCTTGGCCAAAAACATGCTAGAACAAGGGGCTCAAAGCATAAGACATGTTAAGGCTAAATGATGGCATTACAAGACATGTATGCAAGGCATGTAAGGTGTGTCTAAACCAACATACAACAATGCTATATTATGACAATATAAGCACAAAAATCAGTTAAGGCATGATCAACATGAGCCTAAACTAGATGCTCCCTCAAAAGGCAAAAATGGCCCTTTTCAAGGACAACAAGGAGAGGGGGTGGCCCTCTCCTTCTTAGGACCTCAAGGCACCATCCTCACCACTGAAATCCCTCGAGATTTCAGTGGTGAGGAGGCCCAAACACAATGGTCCCGGAGCTCACCAAAAATGGCACAAAAAAAGAGCCTAACAAGGCTTAGGAGGGGTCAAACAACCTCAAACCACAAAACACTCTTAAACAACTATTTAGAGTAATGAAAAAAAAGACTTTTATATGTTATACACTAAGCTCAAAAACAGTTGCAAGATAGGTAAAAAAAGCTATGCAAAAATGGGGAATAAATGGGTAAGAATGTTACCCTTGTAGACCCTCTTCACAAATGGTGGACCAGCAGCCTCCTTAGGTCCAAACCAGCTCCAAAACTTCAAGAACAACCTCTTAGTGCCTCAGTAGCTAAAGGAAGGTGTGATGGTGGGTGTTTGTGCACAAAAGTAAGACAAAACACACACTAAACACAAAAGAGAGAGAGGTATAGATATAGGATAGATACACGACTCAAACCCTAAAACCAGAGCTCTCTGGAAAATGTTGTCTAACCTAAAAGAGGGAGAAGAGGCCTTCTCTTATAGAAGACTCAATCTTGTAAAGCCTTCAAGGCAAGCTCACAAGAGGGAGATCCCTCCATACACGTGTATGGAGGGGAGCAAAGTGTATGCCAACTAGCATACAAATATCTGCAAAGCAGATGCACAGTAGTCGGCCAGCCAAAAATGTAATTTGACCAAAAAAGATGGCTGGTCGACCATCTATAGTGCCGGCCGGCCAAAAATTTGGCCGATGGCAACAAAACACAGCCGGTGGCCTCAAGCCATGGCCGGTGGAGTGTGGGGATGGCCCATAAGCCATTCTCTGCCCCTCCAAGGCAAAACACAAGTGTTTGGTGCAAAACCAGACACAAAACAGTCGGGTCGAGAGATCCTGAGGCAAGGCACGTAGCCGAGACCTCCGCGAACTCAAGACAAACACAAACAAGGATGATCACCGGGTGTTCAAGCGGTGACGTCCAAGTCTTGAGGACGGTCAAAAATGGGGTGTCTACAGACTCCCGTGGTTCTGAATCTAATCTCACAAGTGCAATGTGAAATTGATAAACACCAAAGTGTCCAAATCCAGCAAATCATTTTGGAAAAATCAATTTTGAATAAAAAATGCCAAAATTGGACTACTTTTCCAAATACAGAGTCGCCACCTAAGTGTTTTATTTTTGGAAAAATTTGGGAAACCCATGACTCATGCCAAAGGCGACATGTCTGTCATCACCAAAGTTGCCTTGACTCGGGAACTTAGGTATGAGAGTGGAAGGTCATGAATTGAGCATTGCCGCTCGCTCGATCAAAGATCGGCCTCTGCTAATCATTATATGATTTTTATCAACATTATACGCTCTTATTCCGATTATTAAGCTAGCTTTACTGTGTGATACGCACAATCAAGTATAGACTAGTTTTCTCGGAACAATTCAATTTCATATTTGTTTTGCGAAAAGGGTTTGAATTTGCCACCTCAAGTGGGCTTAAAGTTTGCGAATTTGCCACTCAACAAAGTGGGCTTAAAGCTGTGAATTTTCCACTAGACATAGTGGGCTTAAATGTACATTCATGGAATTGTTCCAATTCAAGCAACAAGCCTTTATCTACAGGCATTCAAGCAGTTTAACAAGTAAGCATTTAGCCTCATGGCAAGCATGCGAGACATGACAATAACTCACTCATGTAAGTATGCTAAAGCATTAAAAACTCACCTACTACTCCAAGCTAAAAAGATATGAGTTAGAAAAATATGCATGATTCCTAACTATGCAAAATGTCTAATGCAACACATGTGAACAACGCAATTAATAGACTCGGCTACTAATATGGCATATGGATCGATTTTGATAACATGCGGTTTAAACACGTAGTCAAAGATTTATTGAAATGACAATGCAGTTAGAATGATGCGCCGAGCCTCGGTGCATGCAATACAAGATGAATAGATGTAAGCATAAGGTGTGCTAATTGAAACATATCCCTAATCTAACCATCAAAAGCGTATAAATAAAAGGGAGAAAGACGTGGGGTTGGAAGACATACACATTATCACATTTTGCTCTCACAAAGGAGAGTCTGAATGAATAACTAAGCTAACTAGCAACTAATTAAAACTAAGCTAATTAAGCTAATTATTACAAACCAAATGAAATAAATAGCTAAACTAATTAACTAATTATTACATCACTTGAATGAACTAACTAGTAAGTTAACTAATTAAGTTACAACACAAATGTGAACGAACTAAGTAATTAAAGCCTATTAGGCTAGAGGCAAGAGTGGAGGGAAGTGGTTGCGGTGGTGTGCAAAGGCGTGGAATGGGTGAGAAGAAGGGTGGCAGCAGCAGGTGGCGTCGTGGTTTGGAGGCGTCTGTTGGCGTGTAGAAGGGTGGCGTGCTGCAGGCATCAGGTGTGAAGAAGGGTGTGCAGTAGGCATCAGGTGTTAGCAGCGTAGGTGTTATGATGTTGTTTTCAAAATTACTGGTGTCTGATGTCACTTTTAGTTGGGTTGCTAGTTTAGTTTAGTTTTTTAGTTTTGGTTTGGTGGTTTGGTGGGTTGAATTTGTGAAGATTCATGTATTTTAATTTCTTTTGTTTTAGTTAAGTTCTTCTTAACATTGTCTTTAAAAAAATTGAGAGGCTTAGGGGTTGGTTGTATGATTGCGAGTAGCAGTAGTAGGGGTATTTTTATACTTCCGAATCTCTCTCGATGCATTTCATCTTCTGTACTTTTAATTTCTTGCTATTAAATGAAATTTTTCTTTGCCGATCAAAAAAAAGTAATTAAAGCCTATAACTACGTTGCCACTACTTCACCTCGGGAAATGGAAGATGCACATGCTCGGATACTACTCGAAAAGACCTCTGTTTTGCTCTCGAAAGCCTCTGTTTGCAAAGTTGAACACTTCCAGAACCATTTTGCTCCACCTTACCAACATTCTGGTGAAGTTTGCATCAGTGGCCAGCCAACCACTAGTAAAGGTCGCCGCCAAGTGCGACCATGGAAGTGACACGCCACCATCTATGGTATCATCGACCACACCGCCATGGATGGTGGCCTCACCATCGATACACTAGATCATCGTGCTGCAATAGAGTACAAATAGAGCAAAAAGAGGGTATTTCCAAGGTTTGTTTGCACAATTCACCTCTCTTTTTCATGAATAAATCCAAGGAGTTATGAACTTAAGCCACAAAACCACCAATCCAAGAAATTTCATTGCATGATGGCTTGTGATTCATGATGTGAAAGCTCAACAAATGCAAAACAAGGCACTCAAGAACCATCACCCTATCATGCATGATAAAGGGCAATGGAGACCTAAGAAACTTGAGACATTTCATCACTTTGAGTATGAAATGTCCCAATTTTCCTTGTGTTCAATTAATGTCCAATTGAACACACAACACACAAGTTATTATCTTGCTCAATTTTACTTGCCACTTTTATTTACTCATTTTAATTACCAACCATTACTTAGTCAATTACGTCCATTGGTAAGAGTTTTCTAAAGTGAAAGAAGTGTCAACCAAGGGGTGGTTTAAGGCATGAGAGAGGTTTCATACCGTTGGTAATGAACCCTCAAAAGAGGATTAAACCATTAAGCATGGACCTCAATCTCAAGCTTAAAGAATCCCAAGTTTGAAACAACTCTCAAAGCAAATAAAGAGTGAAGAAATGAGGGAGGTTTCAAAGCTTAAGGTGCAGATATGAAGTGAAAAACAACACCAAAACATACAATCAACTCAAACAAGGGGTGTCTAATGGCCTAAAACACCAAGCTTGTGAGGACCTTTATACTATAACCATGCAAAACAAGACTCAACTGACCCAAACAACCCAAAAGTAGTCTAAAACAAAGGCAAAAATATGCTGGAATATAGCTATAAAAAACTAGAAAATCATGCTAACATATAGAATTAACTAGGCTGGCAAACAAGACACAAGGAGGGGAGGTTAACCCCTCCAATTTTGGATCTCAAAACATATTTTTTGTCACTGAAAATACTTTGAAATTCAGTGGTTAAAAGTCCAAAAAAGTTGGTTTGAAAGTGGGAAACAAATGTGCAAAATCCTTAGAAGTAAGGAATAAAGAAGGGTGAGACACCCCCCTAACCTTAGATGGCTTAAAACACCAATTTCAACCCATTAAAATAGAGGTTTTTACAGCTCAAAAATGGCCCAAAAATAGTGGGAAAAGATAGAGAAACAAGTGTACTAAAACAAGTTAAAAGACAAGTGTTATACCTCTTGAAGCCAAGCACAACTTTAGGCACAAATACAAGTCAAAACCACCTTTAAGAGCTCCAACAAGACCTTAAGGGACCTCAGCTCAAAGGTGATCAATTTTGGTTAAGGATGTGTATGCAAAAGAGTGATATAACTAGGCAAGTGTGCACAAAATTGCATGTGAGAGAGAGAGAGAGAGAGAGAGAGAGAGAGAGAGAGAGAGAATTTTGAGTTTGAAATCTTCTCACCTCAAAACATGAGAGGGGGTCCCTATATATAGAAAACATGAAATCTATACAAGGAGATCCAACCCTCCACGTGTGGACGGATTCAAGCATCTGTGCAAACAGCTGGCACAACTGGCATAAAATATCTGCAAAGAATACTAGTGGCCGGCCGGCCGGCCATCAGTGATGGCTGGCAAGGCATCATTGATGGTCAACAAGGCACATCAATGGCCGGCAGACAAGAAGTGCTGGCCGGCAGCCTCCATAATTGGACGGCAAGCCACCAGAGACTACAGGAGGGAAAGACCAAGGCGTGGTCCAAAAACGAGACAAAATGGATTCAGGGTTTGAAAGGCTCAAAGCTGTGGCGTTCCGCTGAGGACTTCAAGCACTCAGTGAGCAAACAGACTCATCATCGGATGTACTTGCAAGAACATCCAAGTCTTAAAGGACCGTCAAAAATGGGGTGTCTACAACCAGTACTCCACCTTTTGTTTACATACTATTTTATATTACGTATAATTCTGATGTTTTTGTTTGGGGTTTGATACAAACTCACTGTTTATAACTATTAGTGACCTTATCTTTGTGTTTTGGGTTTGCATTCTCACTTGAGAAGGGGAAATGTGCCCTACAATGTATATCAAGCTCTTTGAAACCCTCCCTCACATACAACACATAGAGATGTAGACATCCTTACATACAGAGATGAGAGAATGCAAACAAGAACCAATTGCAATTGGAGAGAATTGAACCCAAGATGTCCCCCAACCTGGACTCTGATACCATGTTAGATCACCACTAGTCGCAATAATATATGTCAAGCTGTCCAACAATATAAATTTGACAACCTAAATAAATCCACATTATGAGATCTATAAATCTTCAGAACAACTAGTGAACATTCAAGAAACATGTGTGAGAATTGAGCTCCTGGAATGAGAAAAATTCATAGATGGGTTGTAGGTACCAAAAAAATAAATAAATAAATAAATTGAATACGTCTATTTGAAGATATAGGTTTCATGCAATGAAGGAATTAGAGGGGACCTGGTAGGGTCAATGGCACACCTAAGTTCAAAGTTCTCCCTTCTATATTAAGACATAATTACAATAAATATGTTTTCAAATAAATAGCAACGGCACACCTAACTGTTATTCTGTCCTTTTACCTCCATAGGATTCACCTGGGTCTTTCACTCACCTTATTGACAGCTAATTACCCCTAATGTGGGATTAATTTTTTCTTTAATTAAATTGGTTTTAGAACTTTATGTAGCGTCAAACCCATGCTATGCTCTACTAAATGCATGTATATTATCAACATATTTTTTTTATTTCATAAAATACAACCAAAAAAATAAAAATAAAAATAAAAATAAAAATAAAAAATCATTGCGCAGCATATAAAGACTATAAAGGGTCAGAAATTGAGGTCGAAATTAAGTATGGACCTAAGTGTTGAGGTCGTCCCTATTAGGCGAGTAAGAATGATTAAAAGAGCATGGGCTAAAGCTGAAGAGAAATGGGTCAACAGTGGTCCAGAACAAATCCGACCCGCCAAAGGTCCGAACAAGCTCCATGAAAAAAAATTATTAAGTCAACTTGCGGATCCAACACCTACAACGGTCAAGTTGCTGAGGCACTTTTGTCTCAGTGTTGCCATTTCTAGTATTGTCTGTGCCGCTATCCCAAGTATTGTTGGTGCCACCATTCGAACTTGCTGAGGAAAAAAGAAAATCACAGCAACCAACTTGCTGAGGTAGCACTTACAGCGGCCAAGTTGCTGAGGTACTTTGTCGGTGCCGCTATCTCTAGTATTTTCGGTGCTACCACTTGAACTTGTTGCGAGAAACAATCGCCGCAGCTAACTTGCGGAGGAAAAAATGGTCCATCTTTTCAGTTCGGAGTTGTTTCCAAATTAATGAAGCAATTGAACTAAAACAAATGAAAGCCACATTATTTTTTTTGAAACTTTATGAAACTGGGTCCTATGTTTAATCTTTCTATTTTAATCGATGACAGGTACTAGGCAAGCCAGTTTTTCTCATCAAGCATCCTGGTATCACTTTGAATCGAGTGCAAGAGTAATAATATTTGACATCGCTGCATTTGAAGCCCATAGGGCTCTCTAGAGAAGGTCATCTTCAGTGGTGTCACATTCAGTTGATCACCCTCTAGATGCCTAAGTCAAGAACATTGTGGTCTTATGAGTTGGCCTAAGCATTTCTTCAATCCAAGGTAACAAGCGAACATGTCTGCTAAGGCATTGCAACTGAACGACTTTGAAAGAATGCTATGTTCAATTTCTATTTTCTTTACTCTAAGTCTATGTTTGGAAGTAACTTATTGGATGAAAAATTCAAAACAAAAAATTATTACACATGATTCAAGAACAATTCATTTTTTCTTCTTTTTTTTTTCCTCATCAATTTTAGGAAGTTTGCTTTCATTTTTTATTTATTTATTTATTTATTTATTTATTTAGAAGCGGAAATGTTTATGGGTTTTGAGTTGTTTTATTGCTAGTGTCCCCACTTAATTAAGGACAAAACAAGGTAAATTACACTTTTTACCCCGAAGCTTTCATCTAAATTTTAGTTTGATCCTTGTCTTTTGATTACAACAGTTATGTTCCTATACTTCAACTCGTGTTTTAATATGGTCCTTTCGTCATCTATCGTTAAAAATTTTGATTGAAAGTGCTCACTTGAGGGCCATGTGAGCACATTTTAGAACATTAGAGGGAAAAACGATTGCATGATAAATTATACTTTTCACCTTCCAACTTTTAATCAAAATTCAATTCAATCTTTCATGTTTTAACTTTTACTCATATTTTAAATGGTGGGATGATAGGAGAACCACATTCAAAAAATGGTTCAAGTCTAATGACCTAATTGTTGCAATTAAAAGATGAGGGACCAAAGTAAAAATTGAGTGAAAGTTTGAGGGTAAAAAGTGTAATTTACCGAAGAAAATACTATGCTTAAAAAAAAAGAAAAAAAAAAAAAAAAAAAAAAAACCTTAAGCTGTTGAAGTTATGCTCTTTAGTTTTCGTATTTGTTATTTATTTTGTTTATCTTGAAAAGAGATTTCAAAAAAAAAAAACACCCAACTACAATCAACTTGTGGCCACCTAAATGTATAATGCCTTGAAGTTACCTTTTACTCTTCCATATTTTATGAGTTTTAGCTTTTGATTTGACCTTACTCCTTACCTACATTTTTTTCCATATTTTGAATTTAAGTTTGCATTATTTTCTTTAATAGGTCAATAAAGCCCAATCATATGTGAGAATTTTGTTGGTTAGTTAATCGAAATCATCCCATTGCCTTTCATATCCAGCAGTTCCATTAAGTCTCGAGAAAGTTCTTGTTTTCGTGAGATCAAAAGGGTCCACTACTATGAGAAATCACAACCATGAATTCGAAGGTCACAGAACAAAATCCGAAAACTCCACTTCAAAGTTCAAAAACACAAAATAGTCTGGCAATAGATGATGACTCAAGCGATGAGTCTAGTGTAAAAGACGAATTGATCGTGAGAATTGATTCACTGAGTAGGCTTTCTTTTTGCCAGCCTTCTTGATTGTTCTTTATATCTAGATTATCACAATTGTAAATTAACTTTTAGATATTCATTTGAAAATATGAAGTACTTTTAAATTCCTATGTAATGTACAGAAGAAATTTTGACTAAATAAGAATGTACCTGATGAACTACAGGGAAAATTAGCCTGGTAATGGAGAGAGGGTTACATGCTAGAGACATTTTAAAATTAGTCGTTTTTTTGTATTTCAAAACTAAATTGTAATAATCAAATCAGACATAACCTTTTGTGTCTTACTCAAATGGCATCGGTTATATCAATCAATTTTTGTCAATGTACTCTTTTAAAGGCTATAGGTTGATAGGCCAGGGGAGCCGTAGATTGATGCAAACAAACACACACAAGAGAGAAACACAGAGTTTATGTGGTTCGGCAATAGCCTACGTCCATGGGTAGCGAAAATTCCATATATTTTGGAGAGATGCAAATTCACTCGGTGTTTCCTCATCACTCTCTTCTTCTTCAATTCAATGTTTGCATATCAAATGCAATAGTTTACGTCTCTATTTATAGAGTTTCTTCAAGGTGAGATATGTAAGTGGTAACGGAAATTTCACCGCATTTCGAACACGTTCTAGAAGCTTCAAGGTGCCTCCATTGTTGACCTTTAGGATATTGAATTCAAGATGAACACCTTCTTCTGGAGTCTTTTCGTTTGGTCTTCACAAGAGAAGCTGAGCTTCTCTTTTCTTCTTCTTTCTTCATGGTAAAGTAGATGGAAGAGAAATTGAGCCAACTTCCCCACAATTCTCTACCTTGGCAAAAATTCTCCATCCAAACTATATAGTGAGCAATCAATGCTGCCATGCACCCAAAGGTGCTTACATTTGCTCTAAGTGGATTAAGTCCAAACACTATTTGAACTTAACTCCAATTATGTTCTTCTCTGTTGGGTTTTGTTCTATTGGGAGAGATGCATTGTGCTTCTAACCCTAACCCTCTCTTGGGGATTCTCTATCCCAAGAGTCTTCTTCTGTGCAACCGTAAAATGATCAGACTAATCATACCACTATCATGGTGATTATTTCATTCTGTAAAGAGATTTCTTCTTTCCAATGAAATTTTCCTTTCTAGTTACTCGAAACCTTCTAGGTTGAGATAAGAAAATTTCTTCATTCAAATCATCGTTCTTCTTGGCGAATTTCCATTTGCAGCTGATTACCTTTTTCATGTTTGGTAGTCATTTCATATCCCAAGTCTTGTTCTTGTGCAGATTCTGTACTTCTTCTTCAACTAACTTTTTTTTGCTCGGGATTCTTCTTGGCTACTTTAGTTGTTGAGATATCATTTCCAACTGCTAGAGATGCATAAGATATGATATTCACGCATCTTGCCAATTTTCTGGTCTCTCTATTTGACTTCCTCATAGCAATAGATTCTGATTGCTGCGATATTGTTGTGACTGATTCTTCTTCAATTCGTTCTTCTGAGTCTACTGGTGCATTAAACTCCACCTGTTGCATTCCAATGGCTTTGTTTTGTTCACTAGAGTCTTTAGGCTTGTTTTTCGTAAGCATTTCAGACTCATTAAATGTGACATCTCAGCTAACTATGACCTTCTTCGATTCAGGGCACCAAAGCGTGTACCCTTTACTTCATGACTAAAGCCCAAGAATATACCTTTCTTAGCTCTGGGATCAAGCCTACTTCTTTGCGCATGATAGTAAGTCGGACTACCAAATACATGCAATTGATCATAGTCGTTAGCATAAGTGCTTAACCATACCGCCAAAGATGTTCTTCTTTTATTTGCAGCAGTCGACATACGATTGATAAGGTGGCGAACATATGTCACAGTTTCAATCCAAAATTGCCTGCCTAAATTGGATTGAGCAAGCATACAACGCACATTTTCCAATGGAGTATTGTTCATCCATTCTACCATTCCCTTATGTTATGGAGTTTGTCTTTCAGTGATGTGATGTACTCTACCTTCTTTCTGACAGAGTTCCTTTAGCAGATCAGTAATGTTCTCTCCACCATTGTCTGATCTTAAGGTCTTCAATTTTCAGCCAGTTTGGTTTTCCATCATCTTTTTCCATGTTGTGAAGATGTTCACAACTTTATTCTTATACTTCATAGTGTACACCCAAACACGATGAGAATATTCTTCAATAGATGTGACAAAATAGTGCTTACCTTATTTCGATGCAACTTTGGATGGCCCTCATGCATTAGTATGCACATAGTCCATATTTTCTTCTATACAATGTTTTATTGTGACAAACTTGACTTTAGTCTTCATGCAATCTGTGTCAAATTTGTCAACATCTTCATTCTTTCTACTGTTGGTGGCTGCTCCACCTACAACTGTACTCCCTTGCAAGAAGCACAAATTCTTCTTTTTGTTTCCTTTCATTATTACCCGAGTTCTCGATGCTACTTCGAGAGCTCCACCTTCCAAGGTAATCTTGAAACATTTGGATGCTAAAATACTCAGCAAGATAAGACTCTTCGTCAATTCTGGTACATACTCTACTTCTTTCAGAGCTCGAACTGTTCCATCATGTACCTTCAATTGGATGCTTCCTATTCTCATTGTCTCACAGGCAGCGACATTACCCGTAAGAACTGTTCCACTATCTAACTTCTCAAAGTCAGAAAACTAGTTCGAATTGGGACACCTGTGGAACGTACATCTAGAATCCATAATCCATTCATCAGAATGGCATGGAAACGATAAAGTAATACAAACACAATCTGAATCTTCATTCTCCTGAGCAAGGCAAACTATAGATATCTCATTGTCATTATTCTTCAGACAATCAGCTTTCTAGTGTCCTTTCTTTCAACAAAGGGCACATTCATCTATAGCGGGTATTCTTCTGGTTGACGGTTCCTTAGACATGGAGCAGGATCTGTTTTTGTTGCTTCTGTATGATCCTCTCCTAGATTGCTTCTTATCTGATCTTCCTCATACAACTAAGGCTCCACTTGATGTGTCTTGATAATGGGCCTTCTTATGTTTCTTCCGGTACTCATTGTTAACCAATGTGTTAGACACATCTTCAAACTTGATTTCTTCTTTCACATAGAGCAATGTGGTAATCAAGTGCTCATATTCATCTGGTAAGGCATTTAGCAGCAATAAAGCCTTGTCTTCATCTTCAACTTCAACATTCAGATTGAGTAGATTGGCAAGAATCTTGTCAAAGTCATTCAAGTGTTTGGACATTGAACTTCTTTCTTTATACTGAAACCAGAAAAACTTCTTTTTCAAGTATAACTGATTCTCTATGCTTTTCGTTATGTGCTTGTCCTCCAACTTTTTCTAGAGGTCTTTGCATTCATCTCCTTTATGACAGAATACTTCTAATCTTTTGCAAGACATAACTGGATGGTACCACAGGTTAGCCGGTTGATCTTGATCCAATCTTTGTCGGACATTTTTGCAGGTTTGTCCTCCAAAATTATATCCAATTCATGTTGGATGAGCACGTCTAAAACTTTGCATTGCCACATGCTGAAGTTGTTTATTCCATCAAACTTTTCAACCTTGAACTAGGCATTGGAGATTGAGCTCCTTCTTCCTCGGTTACTTGATGAAGCTATTTTTTCAGCCATTCTTTTTCAAAATTTTGCAACCACCAAAAGAGCCTTTCTTTAGGGATGTCTAAGAAAATTTGGAATACAACACCTTTGACAACTTCGCAAAATTTGGATGAAAATCTAAATAAATGGATAGCACGTTTGCGTCTGGAACAGTCGATTTAGCCAGGAGCTACTCTCCCTACATCAAAAATCGGCCCAAAAGTGCCCCAAAAATTGACCAAAACCTTGGAGAATATTCCATTATTCAAGAGAATATTCCGTCCGAATATTCTTCACAAAGGGAATATTTTGTTTCTGGTTGGGCTGCTGATGTGGCGGTCAACGTTGGCGTGGTAGTCAAACATGTTGATATGGCTGCTGACATGGCAATTAACTAGGCTGTCGAAGCTGATATGGCAACGAGGTGGTTTTTGGTCAACATTGATGTGGCATGCTGAAAGGGCACAGAATATTCCATAGAATATTCTTCTTCAGCTTGGCTCGGCTTGGCTTCGTGGCTTGGATTGGATGGTTGACTTTTTCAGGCCAACTTTGACTAGCGATT
Organism: Camellia lanceoleosa; assembly: GCA_025200525.1. Taxonomy (NCBI): domain Eukaryota; kingdom Viridiplantae; phylum Streptophyta; class Magnoliopsida; order Ericales; family Theaceae; genus Camellia; species Camellia lanceoleosa. Next base: position 22,156,301 of record CM045769.1, on the reverse strand, counting down.
AAGAGAGCTTTCGGTGTCCATTTGAGGTGAATTTTTTTTCAAATTGCTCTACTCAATGAGAGCTATTCAATGGCGTGTTCAAAAGTTGATTTTGACAACTTCGAAATTTGGGCAGTTATGAAAAATGCATCTACTATACTAAAAAATCGCCTAACCAGGCTCTGATACCACTCGTTAGACCAGGGGAGCCACAGATTGATACAAACAAACACATACGAGAGAGAAACACAAAGTTTACGTGGTTCGGCAATAGCCTACGTCTACAAGAAGCGAAAATTCTATATATTTTGAAGAGGTACAAATTCACTCTGTGTTTCCTCACCACTCTCTTCTTTTTCAATTCAATGTTTGCATATCAAATACAATAGCTAACCTTTCTATTTACAGAGTTTCTTCAAGGTGTGATGCATAGGCGGTGACAGAAATTTCACCATGTTTTAGATGCTTTCTGGAAGCTTCAAGGTGCCTCCATTATTAACCTTCAGGAGGTTGAATTCAAGATGAACACCTTGTTCTGGAGCCTCCTGGTTTGGTGTTCACAAGAGAAGCCAAGCTTCTCTTTTCTTCTTCAATCTTCATGGTGAAGTAGAGGAAAGAGAAATTGAGCCAACTTCCCCAAATGGGTGATGTTCCATCCCCCAATTTTTTCCACAGGGTCTTACTAGTAATGTCTAAATTTTATAAGATTACACTAAAATAAAAAAATAAAAAGTAATTATACTAAAGTTTTGGAGTCACTTTGTAGTTATGAAAATTTGTTGATTATGTGGCTTGGTGACGTGGACTATCTTTTGTGATATAGCTTGTCCATATCATTTGAGCTTGGTTGAATTGTGTGGATGAAAAAGGCTATATACTTTGTTTAAATTAAATAAATTTATATATTTATTTATTATCATATCTAGTGTGAGTTGAGGTTTTTTCCTTGCCTTACCATTTTGATATGCTAGTCTAATGTCGCTTGGAATGGACTGATTGCTTACTTTTCAACTATACATTTTTTGAATGTATTGTATTTTAGTTGCCTAACATTTTATTTTATAAAACATCACTTCCCTTATAGCTATTTTGTAAATACCGAATTATAATATGCCCTAATTTAAACAAGTATTTTTATCAAAAGAAAAAAAGGAAAAAAAAAAATTATCAATGACTATAATACTCATTGAAGCCTGTTTTCAGAGAGCACTAGGATAAAGCAGTAGAATGAGAAGTCATTTTTTTTTTCTTGGGAAATTTTATTTTACCCTCTCATAGTTTGGTCTATGTACGGATTATCCTATTGTCATTTAGAAATAATTATATAATGTATATGTGGTTTGTGAACTACAATAAACCGTTAGTTTTTCGTCTAAAATAACAGGTTGCGAGAGTCATACGGTTGTGTGGAGAGTATGTCTAATTTAAGACGAAAATATCCTTTACACATATTTAAATTTACAAAAGAATGCTTATTTTTTCCTCTTTGTACTCCATTTTCTTTCCAACCATTTAGCACCTCTTATACCTGCTGGAAAAAATCACAGTGGCATTTCTGTCAACAGCTTAAGGAGCTCGAGTTTTTAGTGCTATTGTTGTAGGTTTTGGGTTTTGTCTTGCAAATATTTGAAAAATGTTTCCAGTAATCAATCTCTTGGTGGTGCCATAAACTCCATCAAACATTGCTGCCGCATCACCCTATCTCACCACTGTCTCTAACAAATTGGGTCTTAGAATCGATCATGAAACACCATCCAGAGACATGAATTAGAGCAAACAAAATTATTGAATGCAATTATAAGTGGGTACATGGATTAGAGCAAATAAAATTATTGAATGTAATTATAAGTGGGTACATGAATTAGAGCAAATAAAATTATTGAGTGCAATTATAAGTGGGTTTGTATATATAACCCACTTTACATATAAGTTTTCTATCCATGTACTTGATTAAGAACATTCACTGTGGGACAACCAACCGATCATGATAATAGGATTCCGTCAAATACAAATCAGGCAAAACGAAAAATTAAGGAGTAGTGAGCAGTGGTGAGAGAGTGGAAGAAATAGGGATATGGTGTGATCAATGCTTGAGAGTCTGGTTTACATGGGAAGGAGAGAATATGTATATATTATGTACACATATATATATATATATATATATGTAGGTATAATTGGAAAGAGAGAAAGAAAAGGATATAAAGGTCAATTTATATGTTTTATTAACAAAAAGAGAAATTCCATTTACACACCATTTTAGTATATACCACTACTAGATTAAATTTATATTTTAATAATATCCTCAAATGAAAAGATCATTAAGGATAATATGGAGGTATATTCTACACATTCAAAGATTTCATATATAAAAACAAAAAATACTCTTCACACATCATCATCACCTATAAATATATAAACATCCAAAATAAATTAGTTTTGAAGATTTAGGGTTTAAGAACATAAAAAAAATTGATTTTGAAGATTTAGGGTTTAATAAAATTGAAATTAATTGGTTTTGAAGATTTGCATACAACGGATGACACCGAGATTGTTGATTTCAAAAAATACAACAATGAAAATGTCAATTTAATACAGTTTTTTGTTTTGTTTGTTTTTTTGTTTTTTTTTTTAATCTTGTTTGTATAATGGTTGGAAAGATGACTTTGTCACATGTTCGGATAATCAGAATTGAACTTTTACACAATGTTCAATTATTTTTATTTTAACAAAATAATTTTGTTCAAATTATTAAGGGTGACCAAATTATAAATGTTCATACATAAAAAATTAAACATTTTAATTCTTTAAGAATATCATTTCTCAAAATTTTCAATTCAATACTATAACTTGTTTTTAATTGTATTTTCTTTTATTCAAATTTACAAAAAAATAAATAAATAAAATACAAAAAATAATATATATTCAACATAATAATTCTAAACGAGTTAAAATTATTCAGCATATAAACTATAAATGTATTTATTTTGTTCAACATAAATATTTTGAATATATTCAATTTGTTCAATTTTATTTTTTTGTACGATGATATTATGTTCAGACAATCAAAGTTGAGTTAAACTCGAAATAAAAATTGTTATGAAAGTTGATACAGTAACCAAATCAAAAGAAGATAGAAAAAATATACCAATGTGAGAATAAAAGGTGTGAATCAAGGGTAAGAATGATAAAATTTCAATATTGACAATGCACCGGCGAAATAACGGTGAGATGATGGCAAAGATGGAGATTTGAAACGACGATAATACACTGACAAGCTAACGTTGAAATGACGGCGATGATGAAGATCTGAAACAATGAGAATGCACCGATCGACCAAAACTCTCTACCAGCATTGGAGATCTTCAACGTCGACGATAGATATATATGATGTTCTGAAGATAGAGATATTTGGGTGCGGGTTGTGGTGTGTATTCAAATGCATAAGTGGTGTGTTATCTTATGACTATTAATGTAAAGTTAAGGTATGAACTAAAATATTTTTAAACTTTAAAAATTATTATGTATGTGTACTAAGTAATAGTGTGTATTGAAATGATTAGTGGTGTGTAAATAGAATTACCCTAACAAAAATTAGTGAGGGTTATATTGTTATTTTCAGGATAAATTATACTTTGTCCTCTTTATTTTTGATCACTTTCTCACTTTGGCTCTTAAAGTGTTTTTTTTTTTTTTTGACCCTTTTTGTTTTAAGTTCCCCTTAATTTACTCCTAAAACTAACTTATGTTAAAAGCTAAACAAAACATGGTACATTGGTCACGTGATATGATAATATTTTATTATATATAGTTCACATTTCTGACACAAATTCAAATCACAATATCATAATATAATTTTTATATTATGAGACAATTATCGTGATATTTTTTGTCTAATATTGAACATAAATTCAATTTAAAAGTAAATTAGGAAAAACTTAAAACATGAACGGTTAAATTAAGAAAAAATAAATTAAAAACCGAAGTGAGAAAGTGATCAAACATAAAAAAGACAAGATGTGATTTACCTTCTTTTTTTTTTCCAAATGAGTTATCTGCATATAAACCAGACCACTACGGGATAAAGTAATTTATCCTTTTTTATCTCTTTTTATCAAATTTTTTTCCCTGAGCCAACAAATTTTTTTTTAATGATCTGGAAATTGAATTCTTATCAAATAATAAATATACAACATGAAATCTTGTGACATCGGCTAGTACACAAATTAAACCAATTTTTTTTTTTAAAAAAAAAAAAATCATAAATTGAGAAATAGTTTCTTGTAATTACAAATAGATCCTTTTCTTGTGAACCACAATCCACTATTTCTTGTTACATTTATATATTCTTTCTGTGACACATTTTATCTCTCCAGTCAAAATCCAAAATACATATATAAATTACAACCACGTTACATTCTAATTGCCACTACCTAAACCTTAACTTTACTTTGGCTTTTATACTAAGCTCTCTCTATCAAACCACAATGCATTCTCATTTTCACTACCTGAAACTTAAACATTACCTTGGTTTTTACACTCTCTCTCTCTCTCTCTCTCTCAAACCTCATAGAGCATTCCAACCTCAACACGCTGCAATAGCGGCACCCCCATAGCAGACAATGCTAACCTACAATTCCAATGCAGAACTTCATAGAATGCAAGCATATACCCATCAAACCAACCACAATTTTTACTTACATAAAACCTTGTCTTTTCCCAAACATGAACCATGCCAGTGAGCTTTGCCTCTTCCATATCAGACACCTCTTCCTCAAGCTCAGAAGTAACTGACGCTGCATAGTCAGAGCCGTTCTGTATATGTGCCCGCAATCTATCAATAACTTGACTCACAAAATCGTCTCCTTCAAGATCAAGAGAATCAGCATAACCATATTGAACCACACATCTGTATGCCCCTTTAAGGCCTAGTTTGCTGACAACAATTCTTTTGTGTGGCGCAACTCTAGGAACCAACAAGTATCGAAAGGTTGTGACAATAGTAACCTTGTGAAGAGATTTCATGTTCTTTATGTAATGCTCGAGAATTGGGGTCAAACCATCTTGAATGTTGGTGTAGAAGAAGCAAACTCCGAGAACTCTATGGACTTTGGGATCGGATAATAGCATTCTTAGTCAGTCTCTGTCTATCTTGTGGGAGTCGTACTGGAAGTTCTACATTGGAATTGTAGGTCAGCATTGCCTGCTATGGGGGTGCTGTTATTGCAGCGTGTTAAGGTTGGAATGCTCTATGAGGTTTGAGAGAGAGAGAGGGAGAGAGAGAGGAGTGTAAAGGCCAAGGTAATGTTTAAGTTTCAGGTAGTGAAAATTGGAATGCATTGTGGTTTGATAGAGAGAGATTAGTATAAAAGCCAAAGTAAAGTTAAGGTTTAGGTAGTGGCAATCAGAATGTAATGTGGTTGTAATGGAATCCATCCATCTTGTAGGATTTTTGTGGAAACTGCCGTAACGCCTTCCATCACAAAATATACGATGAAGTAAGAGCAACCAACACTGGTGGAGTTCGCCCAATCATGATCATGGCTAATGTCAATAGTATTGTGGTGATGAGCATAACAAGGCTAACAATAACACCTATAAACAATGTCTTGACGATCAATAGATGCATTAAAATTGAAAAATAAGAAAGTCAAATAACATATAAACAGAAAAAAATAAGCTGCATAACAAACGGCAGTAGACGTGTTTGAATGTGTTTTTTTTAAATTTAAATTTTTTTTTTTTTTTTTGAAAAACTCATTTGGCGAACTATTTTTGAAAAACATTATGATAAACTAGAAAGTAAATTTTCAGATGTTTGATTAAAACAGAAATAAAGATTCAAGGTTAATTAGTTTATCATACCAAAAGCATTTCCGATATCCTTTCCATCACCGAAAATGAGAATGACAGCAACACAAAGTATCATGAGGATGTAATTGATTTTCGGGCAGTAAACCTCGCCTTCTTTCTTGGAGGATGTGTGCACTACCTTGACTCGAGGGAAATAATCCAGCGTGACTGATTGGTTGATAATGGAAAAGGTGGCCGATATCAGTGACTGACTCGCAACAATTGTTGCCAACGTGGCTACAATGAACATAGGCCAGTAAATTGTTTTTGGTATAGACTTGTAGAACCCGTCATCGTGATCATTTGGGTTTTTGATCAGGTATGCTGTTTGTCCCGCATATGTCAGAACCAATGATGGGTATATAGTAAATAGAAAGGCTAGCTGCTAGGAGAGAATGTGTTAGAAAACCGCTGCATAATATCAGAGAAATGAAAATTCATGAGATAGTGAGCTCAATACGACACCTGAATGGATTTCCGATTGAAATGACCAAGATCAGCAAACAATGCTTCGAACTTGAAAAAAGTGAAATTTCACATCAATGAATCAAGCGTGTCTAGAACACTGTACTTGCCTAACCAATAGATTTTTCTACCATGATCAACTAAGCAATTGAACCTAACCTTCAAAAACAAATTTGAAAAAAAAAAAAAAAAAAACATTTTCTAAACAATGGGTAATGACAACCAAGAAATCAAGAAAATGATATTCAAACGAAAAAAAATTCAAGTACTACAATAAATTGGATCAGTTTGAATTTTCGAATTAGAATACCTAGATAAATCAGATTCGGGTGATCTCTTATTAGATTTGTCATAATCAGCATGGGTTCAGGATCAGATTTTTATAATAGGGACGGATTCGAAATACGCAAAATCCAATCCAAATCCAATTCGTTAACAAACCTAGTAAAGACCTTCATAAGTACGTATACAAGCCAGAAAACTTTAAGCACCAATTCTTTCTTGTTACTTGTAAAATCATTATATCTAAACCACTAAGGAAAAATTGATCATCATCCTCAACCTTTCTGCAATAAAGTACCTAAATCATGGCTTTCGAACATTATTTTCAAATTTTAACACTAGCATTTAGCACTGCTATTCAAGTTATAGGCTAGAGGAATATGCTTTCCAGAGAAGTTTGTGGAAAGAACAGTAGTGTCATTCGTTAATAACCACAATGTAATAGACCAGAAATACAAGGCTCACCGGTGATGCAAAGGACGGTGCCACCAAGCAATAGCCTGCCTTCCTTTCCATTTCTCAAAAAAAAAAAAAAAAAACTGACGATGTAGTGCAGTGATATTGCCTTGAATATGCTCGGGTAATGACGAATAATGCTATAAATTCCTATAAGAGGAGTAGTGACGGTCCATGCACCCATAATGGGAGAGAAAATGAAACTCACGCGTGAGGTACCGTACTTCTGCAGCAGAAACAGAACAATAAGAACTACTGCAGACAGGACTTCAACTAAGGCTGCAAATTCAAAACCAAGAAATCTCTGAACACAAACAAACTGAACCCCATAAAAATGAAAAAAGTTTCAGTTGCAACTATGATCTCTTCCATCTCTCATGCTTTTTAGCTATTATATCTGCTGTCAAGTGCTTATATCAAGTATTTCAAAGGAGAAAACTTAAGTTCACAGAAATAGTTTCAGTTCTTCACCAACACATGTTTCCAAGGTCGACAATGGATTTACTTATCTGTTTGTTTTGATACTAGAAAAATGGGTTTTAATGTTGATTTTACCAATTTACCATTTAGTTAGGGACCATATGATATGCTTAACTGCAAAAAGTAGACAGAATGTAACAAACGGATTAAATTACAGAACTCTATGTCAATACTTACATTTGCTGACAGAATGAAAAGGTGCTCTTATGCCATTCATTGTTGATAACACTGGAACAATTTTGATAAAAGATAGAAGACTGCTATGAACAATTAAACACAAAAACTGCTGCAAAAAAAGAAAATAAAAATGTAAGGATAGTTACATCGTAACAAACCTGAGATTGCAGGTGCAAGTATCCCATCACTGATTAGCATGCACATACCTAGCATTGCAATGAAAAGCAACACTCTTCTCGCGACCACACTTTTTTCAAAAAAAATACCCAGCCTACTTCGCTTTTCAGAGCTTGAGTTCAAAGCTACACATTTGGAAGAAAGAATTCCAATATCCAAATTCCTACAAAGTAATGAATATAAAGCAAATGTTCCACCTGCAATAAATCATTATCCAGAATTTGAGAATTCAGGCAAACGGATGCATATGGATGCAAGTGACATGTGGAAAAATTGTTCTTACAAATCAAGAAGAGAATTTAATACATCGAGCAAACAAGAATTTTAAATTTAGTCATAGTAAGAGAATTAAATGTATTGCGGAAACAAGCCTTTTGTTTTGATAAGTATATCGACCATATAGGAATTTTAGTATCATCTCAAAACCATTGTCGAAGAACAACTTGGTAATAAAACAGGCAAGATTGATTGATCATATTCTTTCCTCTTGAATAGAACTTTTGAGTCCACAAGCTTCCACATATCAAATTCACTTCATAAGGACAAGTTCAATCTAAATCTGAGTTTATAACATTGAATGTGGGTAACAAATTTCCTAATAAGAGAATACGGGCGGCTCAAGAATGAAATGTAAGGACAATGTTGTCAAAAGCACCACGCAATTGCTATGCAGAGAGGGTCCCCACCCTCCTTCGCACATATGAGAGCCTTCACAACCAATAAGAATACTTCATCAACCAAAGCGATACACTAAAGGAACAGAAAAATTGTTGCATGAATAATAAATTTCGAAGCCTTGTAAAAAATTATTGTCTTATAGCTGTGGTCAAAATTAAAGCAGAATAAAAACCCTCAGATAGGAAGTTCTTTACCTCTGATCTTGGAATGGCATTGGCAACATGCAAATTACTTTCATTCTTTTCTAAGAAGAGTTTTTTAAACCAAGTTTTTCGTACAATAAGGTACTAGATATAGTATTTAAAATTATACATCACATATAGAAGGATGAAAGTCCAGATCGCTCTTCAAACGTGATTTGAAGTATCAATCTTGGTAATGGTATCATGGTCCCTAACAAAATTATTTCCAATAAGGCTCATTTTGCGCAATTCGCTATGCAAAAATCATGGCAAAAATTAGGTTTCAGTCTTTGATCCCACAAGAAACAGAAATTTATTGATACTGATGCAAAAAACGAAAAACAAAAAAACAAATAAACAAAAACAAAAACTCTTATCATTCTATCATATACCAAACGGTTTGTGGAAAAGCCAAAAAAACATATCTACAAATAACCTTGCCCCTTAAACAAAACATTGATGGGATTTGCAAATAGGCCAATCTTTTCCAGCCAATGAAAACATCCTTTCCTACAAATGATAAGCAAAAGCATGCTAAATAGGAAAAATGTAATCATACTTTTGGCATCACCCCAACAGTTACCACAAAAGCCATTCAACAGCATCTTTAAAGCATATTACCCATGTTTGCCTAATTGCAGATCATGCCTCAAACATAATTCTAGGTCACTTTTGTCTAGTAGAAATGGACAAGATTTGTCAGCACACAGAAGTTGAAGGAGAAAGTATTTCCCAAGAAACGAATCATTTGGATCAAGTGGCCAAACACAAAATTAAACCAAATCGAAAAATGATAAAAAGCAAAACATGTCTTAATAACAAGCAATAATAATAATAATAATTCTCATCATCACGACAAAGAAATGAAAAAAAAAGGGTGTAGTTAAAGGAACTACATCAAAATTATCCTCCTACAATTTAATTTTGGAATTGTTTCCAACATAATACTTAAAACAAGGCTGACAAATAATAAAAAATGAAAAAAATAAAATTATAAATGAAAGAGACTACTGACTAGTTGAAGGTAAAGGATATGTATAAAAATAAAATTAAAAAAAAAAAATGAAAAATGAAAATTATAGTGAGACATACATAGGACTAGAATGACAATGGTCTAACATTCTATTTGTTTTTTGATTTGTTGTGGGAAAAGACAAAAAGAATGTAAACTAAATAATTGTTCTTTGTTTGATTATCAGGGAAAACAACAAATATCTATGACACAAGTTTTTAAAATAATAATAATTAATTGTAAATTTTATTTGATAAAAAATTCTAATTTCAAACCATTCCAATCTAAAAACCGGCCTATTTAGAGAAAACCAGAAAACCAGTGGTTGGACCGCTAACCGGGTGACCCATAACGGGTCAAGCGAAATGATTGGGTTAAAAAAATTAAAAATTTTGAATTTGTTTTTTTATATTTTCAAACTATTTTTTTATTCTTTCTTTCTCTCTTATTATAAATATATATATATATATATATAATATAAGAAAATTTTAATTATAAGCTCTCTTTCAATGATCTCCTCTAAAAAAGGGGTCTCAACAATTGTTGTATTAAATATTTAATTTCCTCTTCCAAAGGTAAAGTTAATAATATTTTAAAATAGATTATTACATTTTTTAGTTAAAAAGAATATTAGAACAAATATTTAATATATTTTAATATTTTTAATTTTATTACTTATATTTTTATTTAAATATAATTTTAATATATTTATGACTTGAAGGTTCGATTTCAGTTCAATCCAACAGTCCCGTCCACCGATCATTTTTTTGATTTGCTTATCGGTCCAATTTTTAAAACATTAATTCCAATTTTGTTTACGTGGATGAAATAATGGACGAGTTAGATTTTGCGTGACGGGTCCAGTCCAATAAAAATTGGAGAGAAGTACAAAATTTCGATATATACATACGAATATATACGTATAGTTACATAGATGTATAGTGTGTGTGTGTAAGGGTAATAAATACGTACCTTGTCCCCTGAAGGTGGGATTGGAGGAGGAGGAGGAGGAGGAGCGGCGGAATCAAACACCACCAAAGCGACGTCGTCCGACCGAGTGGCGACCGAGTCAGGGATTCCGGGTTGCCGATCCATCTCACATTCCACAACTACCACTTCTCTCTTCATTGCTCTCCCTCTCTCTCTCTCTCTCTCTCTCTCAGAGAGAATGGAACAGAAGAGCTTCTTCGAGTGGTCAGGTGGGATGGTGGAATTTGACGAATTGAAGATTTGTTTTTATAGAACAAGGCAATGAAAAAACAATAATGTTATAAACACATAAATTAAATATAAAATAGAACACACATATCTATACGTCTAATATCTCTAATTAAATTTATAATTTTTTCATCTTTAAAAATTTTAAAAAAAAAATTATTGGCTCACTCTTATTCAAGTAAATAAATAAATAAATAAAAAGTAATATTCCTTAATTTATGACTTTTAAATAGAAATTATATCAAATTTTAAAAAATAAAAATATATTAATTCATTTCAAAATTCAAGTTTACAGGTGACTAAATATGGAAAATAATCTATTAATTTAAATTTATTATATAAATAAAGAAGGATTTTTTAACCGATAAGACCTCCAATAGCTCTAAGTTCTCAATCTAAATTTTATAATTTTTTTATTTTTAAAAGTTAAAAAAATCTTCTATTGACTAGCTCTTATTCAAGCAAAAAATAAATAATTAAAAAATAATATCTCTTGATTTATGACTTTCAAATAAAAATTAAATCAAATTTAAAAAAGATGAAAAATATACTAATCCCTTTTAAAATTCAAATTTATAGGTGACTAAATTAAAAGTACTCTATTAATTTAAATTTGAAATTGCCACAATATAAATTTAAAATTATAACGATCTATCTCATGATTTATAAGTTTTAAATACAAATTTAAAATTATCATAATTAGTTCATAATTTTTATATTAAAGAGCAATAAGAGTGACGTTGAGATTATTTATTTATATAGTTTACAAAAAAATGCTTTTAAGAGATATTATAAGAGTTTCAAAACCTCATACAAAATCTATATACTATTATAATTACAAAACGTTATCATCTTATTAAAGCTAAAAGTTGTAATTCTTTATTTTATTTTTTTGATTTTGTTTAATTTTTGTTAATACGAATATGATTGGCCTATAGATTAATTTTATATTCTTAAAATAAAATTTTAAATTTAGATTCTTCCTTAAATTATGTTACCAGAATAAGATCAATATTCATTCCTTAATTTATGCATCTTTTATTAAATTATAAAACTAAACTAAATTCTTTCTAAAATTATGTTACAACAATTAGAATTAGATCAATATTCACTTGTGTCATAATATAATTGGTTTAAAAATAATATGTTATTAAATACACGTATTCAAATTATTAATCACTTTTAAAAGTTTATATTTTTATATTTTGTCATTTTTGGTTTTAAATTTTATAATTTTTTTAAAAATATTTTTTATATCTTTCTAAACTATATAAGGACTTGAACAAAAAAAAAAAAAAAAAAATTAATACAAATATTTTTTTAACAAAAGACAAAAAAATTAAGAACATAAATGACTTTTTTAACAATTGTCAAACATAATGGATTCTATTATTATTATTTTTTTTTAATCTCAATTGTCAATAAACAAATTAAAATAAAAAATACATTTTTTTGGTTTAAATAGTTACGAAGTGACTTTTGATAAAATCAAATAGAAACAAACAGTTTTTTCTAGGGCGAATTATACTAACGGTCCCTGTAGTTTTGGGTTTGTGTCACTTTAGTCCCTAACTTTTTTAATTGTGATAGAATTTCTATCTATCTATATATCATATATGTAAAAAGGGATTTTCCACCCATTCAATACTCCTAGTTCTCATGCAATTTTTATAACAATCATAGATGTCTTCCACCGATAGCCTAAAATAGATATTTCTAAACAGATAAATAAATTTCCAATAAGGCTATACTTTCCAAAAATTCAAGATGGGAGTGATAATACGTATCCAACTCTGCCATCCTTATCAACGTCAATATAATTTCACAAATCCAACATTAATTCCATTTATCTATACAAAATCAACATTCAATAAATTTATAGCAAAAACTCCATTTTCTTTATAAACCAATCCCAAGGATAAAAATCTAACTACACAATAAATACATTTCCTCAATCATTTCTAACAATTCATTTGAAAACTCCATTTTTTGATTTCGACCCAAAACCCTAAGTTTGTCCAAAATCCCTAAATCACAATGTTGTTTCAAAAACACAATAACTAAGTCAAAAATCATAAGAAAGTGTAAAGATATCCCTACCTCAAGCTTAGAAAACAATAGAGAGAAATGAGAAACCACAATGAGGCCGAAATCCAACTTTGTTCCGATTAGAACGAAACTCTAGGTGAGCTCTACCTTTTTATCAAAGGGATTAGGGTGTAGAAATCAATCGATCTAGCTGTATTTGTAGAGAGAATGTGAGTTCTAGAGAGAAAGGGTCTCATCTTAGGGTTTTGAAATGTTTAGAGAGGGGGGATGAAAAAGTGAGCCAAAAAGATGGCTTTACGGACTGATATACGCGCAGACTACTCGAGCGCAAGAAGTGTCGCTCGAGCGACCAAACACAATAAGTGGGATTGCTCGAGCGCACAAAATGACCGCTCAAGCGAAGAATACCAACTGTCAGAAGTTTTACAAAGAGAAGACCATCACTGGAGTGTAAGAAAGACTGCTCGAGCGAAGAATGTTATCTCCCAATATCTCTGCAAACCTGCAAAGTTCACAAAGACCGCTCAAGCACAGGAATCACCGCTCGAGTGAAGAGGCAGAATTCTAGGCAACAATAGTTTTGAAAAACAAGCTACCAACCTGTTTCAAATGCAACTGAGACACTCCAATAACAAAACTCAATGAGGAATAAGGAGAAACAAAATGTGAACAACCATATAAGACAATGAAAATTGGATCTAGACATCAAATGGGTCAGGTCTAAACCCGAATCGCTATAACCTTCCCCTCTTAAGAAATTTCGTCCTCGAAATTTTAAATCCAACAACAAAACCATATTTAAACCCATTTACAACAATGATAGCAAATCAAATTCATCACCATGACCCATCCACCAATCATCCATTCTCATAACAGTGATAAACAAGTTCTCAATACTAAATATACTATTCACATTTTCAAAACATATACAATGTTTATATTAATTCAACATAACAAGATTCTCAATACAATTTCAAACATTAATAAATGAGTCTGGATACTTTTCACGGACTTCTGCTTCTTGTTCCCAAGTTACTTCCTCTACATCGTGATGTCTCCACAATAACTTTACCAACGGAATTGTCTTGCCTCGCAATACTTGGTCTCAAGTATCTAAGAGTCTAACCGATCTCTCCTTATACGAGGTATCCTCATCTACCTCTAACTCAATCCAATCCAACACATGTGACAGATCTGGCTTATACTTCTGAAGCATACATATATGAAACATGCCATGAACACCAAAAAGTTGTGGCGGTAAGGCCCAATGATAAGTTACCTCTCCAATCTGCTCTAGGATCTCAGAAAGCCCAATAAATCTAGAAGACAACTTCTCGTTCTTCCTAAACCTGATCAAATCCCGTCTAGGTGATGTTTTCAAGAAGACGTGATCTCTTACCTAAAATGATAACGGCCTTCTCCTACGGTCGGCATAGTTCTTCTGACGACTTTGAGCCGAAGCCAACATCTTACAGGTAGGTGCAACCTTCTCTGTCGCTTCCTAAACTCAAGACCTGACATAGGTACGTCACCCACCTCGGCCCAACACATTGGTGATCTACACGGTCGGCCATACAAGGCCTCAACCGGTGTCATGCTAATACTCGCCTAAAAGATATTGTTATAAACAAACTCCACTAATGGATAGTGTCTCTCCTACAACTCCTTAAAGTCAAGAACACAACCCTGAAGCACATCCTCTAGAATCTGGATGGTACACTCTGACTGCTCATTAGTCTGATGATGATAGGCGGTGCTAAATGTCAATCTAGTTCCTAGGGCATGCTGTAGGCTCTACCACAACCGATTCATGAAACACAGATCTCTATCTGAAACAATAATCACTGGGACTCCATGAAGTCAAACTACGTCCTTAACATAAAGGTCTGCAAGATAATCTACCGAGTAACTTGTGCAGATAGGTACAAAGTGCGTTGACTTAGTTAACCAATCAACTATCACCCTTATGGAATCATTGCCCCGTTGAGTTCTCGAAAGACTTACAGCAAAATCCATAGTGACATACTCCCACTTCCACTTGGCTATATGCAAGGGTTGCAACAAACCCGCTGGCCTCTAGTGCTCAGCCTTGACTTGTTGACAAGTAAGGCACCTTGATACAAACAAGGCTACGTCATTCTTCATTCCCCTCTACCAAAACTAGCGACTAAGGTCGTGATACATCTTTGTGCCTCCCGGGTGCACCACAAGGCGTGAATGGTGAAACTCTCGGAGTACCTTCTCTCTACAAGACTGCGGTACAAAAAGATGGTCTAGATATCTAACACTTGAGAGTCAGAATGCACGTTCAAGCCCTTCTCTACTTTCCCACTAGATATCTTCTCCAGGAGGGTTTCTACCTCATGATCACCTCGTTGTGCTTCTGTAACTTGGAACACAAGTGTAGGTTGTGCGACTATGGTAAACAAGGTAGCCAACTCAACAGACTTGCTAAAATATAAGTCAAACTCATCAATAGCATCCAACATTTCCCATTCTCGGATGACAATACTCGTTACACTACTAATGGACTTCCTACTCAAGGCATCGGCCATTACATTGGCTTTTCCCGAATAATAGTGCAACTCAAAGTCGTAATTCTCCATAAACTTCATCCTCCATCTCTGCCTTAGATTCAAATCTTTCTGTAAAAACAGATACTTCAAACTCTTGTGATAAAAAAACACCTCAAACTTCTCACCATAAAGATAATGCCTCCAAATCTTCAAAGCAAAGATCACAGCTGCTAATTCTAAGTCGTGAGTAGGATAATTGCTCTTGTGTGTTTTTAACTGACGTGAACCACATGCTACTACCTTCTCCTCTTGCATCAAGACACAACCCAAACCTTTCCGAGATGCATCACAATGCACAAAATAGCCCAAACCCCTCTCCGAAATAATCAACACTGGAGCAGTGGTAAGACTAATCTTAAGTTCTTGAAACAACTTTTCACAAGTCTCACTCCAAACAATCTTAATTCCCTTCCTCGTCAGTCTAGTCAAAGGTAAGGCCAATCTAGAGAAATCCTTTACAAAACGGCAGTAATACTCAGTTAACCCGAAGAAACTACGAATCTCAAAGACATTCTTAGGTTGTTCCTAATCTTGCACTGCTTCTATTTTGGAAGAATTTACAGTCACCCCTTTCGTGGATACCACATGACCTAAAAATTTTACCTCCTTCAACCAGAACTCACATTTCCCGAATTTAGAATACTAAGCAACTCAAGTATAATTTGCAAATGTTCCTTGTGCTCCTCCTTAGAGGGTGAGTAAATCAAGATGTCATCAACAAAGACAACCACAAAATGATCTAGGAACTTGTGAAAGATCCGATTCATCAAATCCATAAATAAAGCAGGTGCATTCGTTAACCCAAAAGGCATCACTAAGAACTCATAATGGCCATATCACATACGGAATACTATTTTTTGGATATCCTCCTCCTTTTCTCTTAACTGGTGATAACCCGATCTCAATTCTATCTTAGAAAAGCAACAAGACCCCTTTAATTAGTTAAACAGATCATCTATACTAGGCAATAGGTACTTGTTCTTAACAGTTACCCTGTTCAACGTCAGGTAATCAATACAAAGTCGCAAAGTGCCATCTTTCTTCTTGGCAAAGAGAGCTGGTGCTCTCTAAGGTGAAGTACTAAGGTGGATAAAATCCTTATCTAACAACTCTTGGGGTTAAATCTTCAACTCACTCAACTCGGTGGGTGCAAATCTATACGGTGCCATAGAAATCGGTGCTATGTTAGGTACTAAATCGATAGAGAACTCAATCTCACGGTGAGGTGGTAAACTAGAGAGATCCTCGAGAAAGACGTCCGGGTATTCACAAACTACCCTTGGCAACTCAACTCGGACCATATCACTCTCAACACCCAAGAATGTAGCAAGAAGAAGACTAAGCTCACCCCGACCACGTGGATGATACACCGGCAACAAGACTCTATCAACCCGGTCCCCCAAAAGTAAAAACAATCACCACTCGATGGACATACAATAACTCTTTGACGGTAATAGTCTATAACAGTGTGATAGGATGACAACCAATCCATATCCAAAATGACATCAAAACTCAACATATCAATTAATACAAATGCAAAAGGAATTCGACGATCGATAACCTCTATCTCACAACCCTAACATTCCTGATCCAGCACGACCCCACTACCAACAGGTGACTCTATCCTAAGTGGAGATGCTAACTGAGCCACTTCTAACCCCAATACCGATGCAAATGTAGCCGAGACAAAAGAATGGGATGCACCCGTATCAATCAACATATTAGCAATAGAATTACACAATAAGAAGTTACTTTTCACTACCGAAGGCGCTGGTACTAAATTTGGCGCGATAATAGCATACACACACTTTGTAAGTCTCTGCTCTCCTGCTCACCCCTCGGAGCATAAGTCTGATACACTAACTAAGCCAAAGAGGCTCTTTCATTGGCCATCGAGGCCTGTGCTGCCGGTGTAGGCTGATGGCTCTGAGTTTGCCTCTAACTAGACGCACTGGATATGCCACCCGACTGTGGGCAAAACTTTCTCACATGCCCCGACTGCTCGTATTGATAATAGGTAGGTGGCTGCCCTCTTCTTTGGCTCTGGCTCTAGGAAGGAGCCGCAAGCAGCACAGACTGTTGCCCTTTTCCCTTCTATGGGCAAGCTATAGACTTGTGACCCAACTGGCCACACTTGAAACAAGTGAGCCTTTCATGACCACCTCTCCCTCCCCCAGAACTTAATACAGGAAAAGTGGTCCTAGACTGTGCTCCCTCGGACTACTGTGGGGTGGAACTCCTTTGCCTCTTACACTCCCAAGTCTGCCCTTGAACCTTCTGACCCCTTTACTTGGAGCCTCTTATTTGCTCTTTTTCCATCTGAACCACGGTCTCAAGATGAGTCGTCGCCCCCTCCACAAGGCATCTGTAGTCCCTAATCATAGACCCAGCCACTTTGAAAAGAAGCTCGGCCCTCAACCTCTTCTCAAACTCAATGCAACGGCGTTCCTCCATCACTACAAGTTCTAGTGCAAATCAGAGAGGCTAGTAAAAGCTGCCTCGAACTTAGCTATTGGTGTGTTCAACCATTTGAGCTTCAAAAACTACTCCCTTAACTTCTCCCTAGCAATGGGAGGTAAGAATTTGTTATGGAAGGTGCTTAAGTCACTCCAATGCGTCCATGCACATACTTCTACCACTAACCCGCATCTCCCTTTAACCGGAAAGATGCCAAAGTCACTCTTAGCCCGTCGTCCTCAATGCCAAGTATCTCGAACGTCTTCACCATTTGCTTGAGCCATTCATCCGCTTTCAAAGGCTCTTTTGGATCCCCTAAAAACTCATCCGGATTAGACCAAAAGAACTCCCTTTTCAAGACCGACGGCCCTATCTTAGCAACATGGGCTTGTTAGCCCTGAGAATGTCCATGGATTCTCGCAAAGCTCCGACCATTTCATGGGCCAAAGCGCCCATGGCTTGTTGACCAACTGGTTCGGCCACATTGGCCTAATGAACTTTTTCCTTCTATGCCAGAGTTTCATTCGGTAACAACATTTCCTGCCATCTAGGCCTGCCACACCTACCACCACCACGTCCATATCCTGACATCCTAATGAAGGTAACATAAGAGATTAGAACATTTACAAATGTGCTGAAGCTAACTCAGTCACGTTCTAATGCGATAGACAACAGATAATTCACTCCACATAAGCGCATAATCACATAAACACATACAAACTTCCTTTCTAGATAATGATCGTCCTGCGGCGTTGCTAGATTTCTAGTTAGAAATAGCATTGATCAAGTGCCCTTCTAACAGGACTTCTAGAAACTTGTAGACCCAATCAATATCACAGAAATTAAATTCCATACCCACTTAGTCACATCAACATGTTACCACATAGCATACAAGGTTGTTCCTAATACTATCTAACGAGGTAACCCATTGTGGTAAAAACTACATCTCGCATTTAGACCCACAAATTCATTCACAATAATGTGACAAAGGAGTTGGGCCCTCCATCATTAACTATGTAACAAATTGAAAATTGACACATATTTTGACACATCATGATGTTGGTATGACGGTTGAGTTTGTTTTGAGATGACAGATTTTGAATCTTGATGTTCTTAGACTAGCGAGTTACGATCTCAGCTAGTAGTGCAATCTCGATTGAGATATTAATCTTGGATGAAAGAACATGTTGGTTCTTGATTCTTGATGAGTGGACACTTGAGTCCTTGTTTCTTAATGTTGACGAGTCATGACCTTGGTCGGAGAAGTATTTCTAGCATGTTGTTTGGCCAACATGTTGAAAGATTAGACAATATAGGTTCTATCACCTTAGGTTGCCGAGGTAATAGAACCTAGGAGACAATTGTGGAAACGCATTTTTAGGGTTATGCTATGTAGCCGAGGTGTTGACCGAGGTGCCACGTGGGTGAGCCATGGTGCTGAGGTTATTGTGATATTGTCGAGATATGATGCAGTAATGTCGGAATTCGAGATATTCAAATAGAGGACAAGAGTCCTACATGATGTATGACTACCTTTTTTGGGTAAAGATGGACTCTAAAGAGAGTTGATCCTAATCTATTTATTGATATGTCAATAAGATAATTGGTTGATAAATAAAAAAATAAATAAAAGGCAAAGTTGACTTTAATATTTTAATAAAGCGCTACATCATTGAGTCTAATTTTTAAGTCTGAATAACAATATTCTTAAAATATTGATAAAAGAACTACGTGGAAAATTTTATAATACATGCCTTCAAATAGGTGTGTATTATCATAATTATGATATTTGTATCCTTTAATTATGATTTATTATGGTATTCATTGTAACTTAATTATTACTTAGGGCTCATTTGGCAACACCATGAATAAGCTGCTTATTGATTTATTTTTATCACATCATCTCTTTACATTTTTGTACGTCTTTTCGTAATAAGTAAAATAGTCAACTTATAAGCCATTACGACCTAGTGTAATTGTTATTTTCTAAGTGCACATAATTACAAGAGTTGGGGCCCATACTGTCACACCTCGTGAAGTTTATTCAAACTATATTTTGATGATTCAAATTGTTCATCTTATAGGGTTCATTGAATATATCATTGTAGACACCCCATTTTGATCGGCCCTAAGACTTGGGCGCTTTCTTTTGATTACCTGATGATAACAATTAGAATGTGTTTCTCACAAAATCCTCAGTAAGAGAGATGGAATTTGAACTTTAATCTCAACATTCACCATTATAGCCAAATTGTTTTAAAATACTAAATATTTCATTAGTTTAGTATTTTTGTAATTTTGCATAATTTTATGTGTTTGTTCATATTTTTGGTGTTTTTATATAAATTGGTATAAATTATATTATATATATATATATAAAATAAAATAATAAAAATTTATATTATTATATTATATGTTTAATATTATTATATTATATGTTTAGTATTTTGGTATCAATTATATATTTTAGATATTTTAGATATCGTATTATATATATATATATATATTATAAAAGAAACATAATAAAAAATTGTTTTGATGTCGGTCAGCCCTCGGCTGCCGACATCTAAAGCTATTAGCATAACATATATATATATATATATATATAAGATATCTTTATATAATCTATATTATAATCTTTATATTATTATATTTAGATAATAATCAGAGAGAAATCTTTATAATATTATATTATTATATTTAGATATTATTATATAAGATATCTTTACAATCTTTATTATATTATTATATTTAGATAATATTATATAAGATATCTTTATAATCTTTATATTATTATATAAGGACAAAGAGGGAGAGGCTCAGCAAAAAAAAGAGGGGAAGGGGCTAATCAAAGATAAAAGTGACGTGGTGCAAGAGAGTTTGAGAGAAAAAGAATCAGAAAGAAGGAAAATTAGTTGTTTTTAGAGAGAGAGGGAAAATAAAATATTTTCTTAGATATTTTCTTTTTCTGAACCAAACTTTTATTTCTATTTCATCAATACACCATTCAAAAACCAACCACTAAAGTTGTAATTCCAAATTTTGGACTGAGAATTGAGAACACATTACACAGACTTGAGGGTAATCCAAACAAAATTTGTGAATCAGAAAATTCATCATTTCCCCAAAAGGTGAGTTTTCGCAAACTTTCATTTCATTTAAAAATGTGATATAATTTGTTTAAATACTTCATTTATTGCTTTTCATAACTGTTTTATTGCTTTAATAGGAAGGCTTCACCACCTACATATTTGTTGTAAATTACTTTTTTTTTATATAACTGTTTGACTGCTTTAACGGGAAGGCTGCACCACCCACATATCTGCTGTAATTTAAATATTATATATAAACTGTTGTAATTTATTACTTTAAATAATTTACCCCACCGGATAAATAGTAACCTCTGGTGGTGAATAGTAACCTCTGGTGACGAATAGTAACCCCGACGATGAATAGTACCTCCGACGATGAATAGTAATTGCGAACGAAAATGCCTGATAAGATGAATAACGATCAAAAATTGTAAATAGTAATTATCAAGGCGAATAGTACTGTCGGCAATAAATAGTGCCCCGGGATGAATAGTGCTCCCGCAAAATAAGTTTCCCCAGGCAGAACGGAGCAGTTTTCCCGCGTCAAGCAGAATATTTTCTGGCAATCCCCAAAGCACATGAAGTTTCTTTATTTTTATTATTATTATTATTTTTATTTTGAGAGTTTGTGAGGTTTTTATTTTGTTGTAATATTCCCTTCTCTCTCTCTTATTTGGTTTGTAATAATTTATTCAAAGTGTTGTAATAATTCCCCGCCCCCCTTCTTTCTATCCCGTTCTTTTACTTGCTTTCTTTATCTGTGAATATGCATCATATTTCGTCTTTCATTATATTCATGCTTTGCATCCATGTTTCATGCATCCTGATTCGGCTAATTTTGCATTTGTGGATTTAATCAATTTCTATGTGATTATGTGCACTACCTCATGTTCTTGAGATGTCATATCTTAGAAGCCAAATCTTTAGTTGCATCTCATGAGTGAATTGCATTAGGATGCATATTTTACTATTTTTTTTTTTGTAGCTTGTTCGCAGGTCGTCAAACATGTAAGTGTTTATGCTTTAGCATTCCATTTGCGTGTGTTTTTCTTACTATGTTTAGCATTATACCATGAGGCTATTTGCTTATGTGATATAACTTTATGAATGCTAGTAGATGGAGGTTGTGTCGCTTAATTTGGAATAGTGTTGATTTTCATGCTTGTAAACTCAATTTATTTGGGTTGTACATCTCCAAAACTCTTTCAAAACTACATGAAATCAAATTATTCCAAAATAAATGACATAGTCTATACTTGTATGCTTCACATAGTAAATTTTAGGATTTATTAAATAATTGAAATATGAACATATAAAGTAAATAAAATTCATATCATGGTTTAGTAGAGGCCGATCTTCGATCGGGTGAGCGGAGGTGCTCATTATTGGCCTTTCCGTCTCATACCTAAGGTTCCGAACCAAGCATCTTTGGTTACGACGAACAGTGGCCTTGGCACGAGTCATGGGTTTCCTAATTTTTCCAAAATAAATATTAGGTGGCGATTCTGAGATCTGATGACGCAGTCCATTTCTGACAAAAGATTTTGCAATAAAATGGATTTTCTACAAGTTGCCAAATTTGGACTTTCATCTATGTTTCACATTGCAATCGTGAGACTCGATCAAAGCGATCTCGGGAGTCCAAACTGTTTAACGCGCACGGGTCCCCCCGGGCATGTTACAGTTTCTGGCGACTCTGCTGGGGATTTTATGAAACCTTGGCTCAAACTCTATGATATAACTTTTATTTTCAATTATATGTTTATTACATTGCATGCATTAGTGCACTTAAAGTTCCTGTGTTGCCTAGATACTGGTGGGAGCACATGCACACTTTTTGTGACACTACACCTATCTCTATATTACTTTGGAGGCCTTGTGTTATAACCTTTTGAGATCTGAAGGTTCTCAGACTTTGAAGAGAGGCTATGTTGACTCTTCTGATTTTCTACAGATCTTCATTGGTTATGGCCCGAAGGACTCTTCGGTAATGTCACATTGACTTTAACTCCTAAAGTAAAGCCAGGCTTGTACATATAGTGAGCTATAGTACTTTTCAAAATTAGGACAGGACGCTTTCCTATTTCTAGGACGTATGATACCGCTTATTTGAATAGTGAACCCTAGATCATTTCAAAAGCATAGGACAGGATAACCGTACCCTCCATGGGGCTATTTGTTCTCTTTCCTGCTATGTGTCATGTGCAATGTATTAGATCTATACAAGGGTTCTCAAATTCGAATGAGTGGTTCAGGCATTTCAGTTTGTGGGGTTCAGTGTGTTTTTAATAAGGGCATAATTAGAAGTTCCGTTTTGTTTATGTAATTGGGGAGTGACCACATGTTGATTGCACGGGCTTTATTTTGAATATTGTGGATGGTCCACACTTTGACTGGCAATTTGAGAATGGTTGTATTCTGAGTTCAGAATTGGGTATTGAGTCTAATTTTGATTCTACCAAGTTTGTAGAGTTGGGATCAAGCTCGAGTCATTATAGTGAGTCAAAGTCTGTTGATTTTGAGAGTACTAGCCTAGACATTTTTGTCCTGTCTAGGTCTTTTTTTTTTTTGTCATTTTCTTTTGAGTCTGCTATCAATGCTGAGTCGTAGTTTTTGTTCAATAAAAGTGCCATAGAGTCTGCCTACTTCTCTATGCCTTTCATTCATTGCATTAACCAAAAATTTCAAAACTTTTTCAAAAACTCTGATAAAAACGAAAAGGAAGAAATTCTGAGGGATTTGTAAATTTTGATCATTTGAGAGGAAGGGAGGTGTGCTAAGCCTTTGATGAATAAAATCATTTATATTAATGTGGGTACTGAGAAGGATCCTAGCTTGGTCCAAATTGGTTCTATCTTGTCTTCGTAAGAGTACGAGTGATTAGTCACTTTGTGAAAAGAGTTCAAAAACTGTTTTTGCATAGTCCTACGAAGACATGTCTGGAATTGATCTTGAGATTATACAGCATAGGATCCCTCTTGACTTGAGGTCCGACCTCCTTAGCTTTCAAACCATGATTTAAAATATTCAACGATCAACCAAAGTGTGAGGCTTGCATAGCCGAAATGGAGGCAATCCTTAAACTAGGGGCAATGATGTGATTCAAATGGAGGCAACCCTTGAACTAGGGGCAATGATGTGATTCAAATTGGAATCAGCCCTTAAACTAAGGGCAATAAGGTTGGATATGATCAAAGATTTAAAACTGGATTGTTTCTCAAGCTAATGAAGATCGGAAAAGAAGTTAAATCTTTGAATATGAGAGAATGGGTTTTATTATTGAAGGACAGTCGAGTTCCTATCCACTACACTAGAGGCAACACTAGGGACAAATTCAGACCCAATTAGCCTAGTTCCTACATCATCATATCTACTGGTCAAGTGTAGCAGTCATTCTTATAAATGGTCTAGAGATCTCACACCCATTCAACATGGACAAACTAAAATGAAAGTAACCCTTGAGAGGCTCGCTAGGCTGAAAACCCGGAAGGGTGACCCAGGCAAAAGTTAGAGCAGAAAAACAAAAAATATATATATATAGAAAAAAATGAAAAAATAAAAAAATGAAAAAGATGAAAAAAATAGGAAAAAAAAAGAAAAATGAAAAGCTCGCAAGGTTGAAAACTCGAAAGGGCGGCTTTGGCAAAAGTTAGAGCACAAAAAGAGAGTGTCAATAGGGGTGAGCAGCGGATATACCGATCTGCCAAAACCGACCAAACCGAACCGATCCGCCACATTTTGGATGGATGCGTGATGACGAGCGGACGGTTGCAGATTGATTTTCTCCAATCCGCCAATTTGGCGGACAGATGGCGGATTTGAGGTTCCTTTGGCCGCAACCGAACCACCAAATCGCGAGCACCCTTAGTAATTTATAAGACTTTGTGTTTTCAATTGAAAAGAGTTCAAATATTCTGTTGAAAAAAAGTTTTCAACTTGAATATATTTTTTTGAATTGAAAAAAATAAATGTATTATTTATCTATATTTTTTGGTTTTTAAATCTAACTCTAAAAATAATAAATAGAAAATATAACATATGCTGGTTGGTTTTTGTTTTAAAAAACATACATAAATGTAACAATACAGAGACATACAATCTCTACTATTGCTCTGTTCATGATTTTGGTGGTTTGAATTGTTTTTATATTTTAAAAACCACAGATTGTAATATTTTATGTGGATGAGACATGTTGTGATTGTAATATATGGATGGGGCATGCAGTGATTGTGATATTCTAAAGTTTTAAACTTTCTTTCTTTGGATGATGCATGCAGTAATTGTAATACTTTTTTAAATCATTGACTGTAATACTTTTTTTTTTTTTTTTTTTTTTTTTTTTTTTTTTCAAGAAGTGCACAAGTTGAACTATGTTGAAAATTTATAAAATTTCAAACCGCCAACTTGATTTGCATCCATCCGCCAAACCGCCAATCCGCTCAATCCACATCTGCTAGATTGGCGAATGGATTCGGATTGATTTTCTCCAATCCGCCAATCTGGCGGACGGATGGCGGGTTGAAGGTTTTGTGGCCGCAACCGACCCGCGCCCACCCCTAAGTTTCAATACTAGTGTGAACCTTAGTTGGAACTACGTATGGACTGATTCCTATCTTTGGGATACGTAGGTAGCTTTATCTTGAAGTTCGGCCCTAGTAATCTTTTAACTCATTCATCTCATCCATGTTTGATTGGTGTATCCTTAGTCGACTTGGCTATCCTATCCGCCTTTGCTTGATTTTGTCTTCGTTCTGCTCGGTTCAGTTGGTTCGATTCGGTTCGGTTCGATTCAGTCCAATTTCGCTCGGCTTTATTCGGTTCGGATCGGCTCGGTTCGGTTCGGTTCGGTTATCATCATTGATTATCTGGCTTGGGGCTATGTACCCCAATGGTTGATTCCATGTTGGTTGGATAGTGGCTATTTGCAAAAATAGGTTTTGACTATTTTGAATGAAACTGACTAATTTTTTCTCGAAAATTGTTCCATTTTTGCAAAACCAGACCATTCTTTGGACTTAAAAAGGGAAAATTTTCAGTACTCACAGCTTAGCTTACATGATTTCAAAACAGAAAATGGAATAAGTATGCTAATCTAACTCATGTTGATCAAAACATTTTTACAAAATAATATCAAGATAAAAAAGTCAAGGTAATGAACTAGGGGCATAGTCGAGTCAGAGAATCTATCTTCCCACTGCTCGAGCCAACTATTCACCACCGGAAGTTGCTATTCATCTGGTAGGGTTCGATTCAAACCTTTTGGTCTGCCCACCAGTGTCAATTTTAACCCATCATGGCAAATTGCAGAATCGCTTAGGCTCAATGGTTGTGCTTCAGAGTCTTGTTTTTTTAAGTTTCTTTCATACTAGTCAGTGTATATAAGTGTATTTGGATCATTTTTCTTCGTTTTTCTTTCGTTAAGTCATTCTTTGATTTAGGTCAATATGGGTCAGTATAGAATCAATGTCCAATTCAGAGTTCAAAACTCAATCATTCTCAAATTCAATTAAAATGGTTTTCAAACTCAAAGTGATATGCCAGTCACGCCATTCATGTGCAAAAAAGGAAACCGATTTTATTGAAGTCAGGGGATGACATCCCCGATTACAGAGATAAAAAAAAAAAAAACCAGAATAACAAAAAAAAGAGTTACAAAAAAAGAAAAAGAAAAAGAGAGTTGAACAACCCAAACATATATACAAAAATAAAAGAAAAGGAAAGAAAAAAAAAAGCAACAAAAAAACAGAGAGAGAGAGAGAGGGATCTTTTTCTTCTTCTCCGGTAGCAGCCCGGCGGCGAAGATTACAACCGGCTTCATTTGCACACAACTTCGTTGCCTGACTTTACCATCAACTGCCTCGCTTTATCTTTACTCCTCCGAAGCTCTTGTAGACTCTACCTCGGCCTTGGCAAAGCTTTCGAAGGAGATTATTCCTCGTCGGCCATCAAATTGGTTGTGCGAAGAAGCTCCGTGGCCTGTCATTTCAACTCTTTGTTTTTCTTTTTCAGTGCACTCATTTTTACTCGAGCGTCTTTGTACATATGTTGGAGAAGGAAGAGTTGTGCATTTAACTGATGTACCTCACACATCTTGTTCTGCAGTCAACAGGACAAGTTGGAGACCGCAATCACGGTCTCCACACATGACCTCAGCGTATACGAGTTTGCTTCGATGTTAGACTGTGCTGCCATTATTTGTTCAACTGACATCGCTGGAAAGTTGAAAACAGGGAAAGAAAGAGGGGCCCGTGGTTGAGGTTCAGGGGAGTCAGAATCGGTCATCTCTATCATGTACTCATTCAGGTCTGAAAAAAGAGTGAGAGAACAGTGTGAAAAAGCCATGGCAGAGGAGAGTAATGCAAAAGAAAGAGGTTGCAAAGTGGTGGTAGAGAAAGTTTGTAGGATTTTGCTTTGCCTCTCTCTCTCGCAGGCCTCAACTTAAGAAGAGAGCGAAGAAGCAGATAAAGAGGGAGAAAGGCCAAGACGATCATTGACAATTGGGACAGGATTGGATAGCCTATCGGTCAGGCACCGCGATTATTGAAATCGTACGCTAGACACGACGCTCAAAGAAGATGAAGGAAGAGAGAGAGACTAAAACAGAGAGAGAGACAAAAACAGAGAGAGAGGCGGGAGAGTTGTATATGTATATATATGTGTATATGTATTGTACATCTATGTATTATATATATCTGTTTGAATATTTGGTCACCAGAGTGGCTTGGTCTCAGTGGTTCGGCTCAATGGTTAAGAATTGAGAGGCTGGGATTGAGGTCAGAGGTTTGAACCCCCATAGCAACGAGTGTTTCTTTTGTTTTGTTTTGGTTTTATGTATATATATCTTGTATACCTATGTATTATATATATATATATTTGTTTGAATATTTTGTCACAAGAATGGTATGGTTCAGTGGTTCGGCTCAGTGGTTGAGGACTGGGAAACTAAGCTTGAGATCAGAGGGTCGAACCCCCGTATCCATGCATTTTGTGTTTTTCCTTTCTTTTTGCATGTTTTATGTGACGCCTTGACGTCGACAAGCGGAATATGCCTTCTCGATGCGACATCTTCACGCTAACTTGCCATAAGCGGAATATTCCCCGAATCTGTATATGTATACCATATGTACATATCTGTGAGTATTTTGCCTGTATACGCATACATGTATATCGTATGTCCGTATCTGTGTGTATTTTGTCTGTATATGAATATATGTATACCGTATGTACATGTCTGTGTCTATGTTCGTATCTGTGTGTATTTTGTCTGTATATAAATATATATATATACGATATTTGGTTCGAACTTAAAATTCCTTCTTTCATTTTGTGCATCTATCGCACAATAATCTCACTTCGAGCACCTACCACACAAATTTCAATTCAATCGCGCTATTTTGCACATTGCACTGTCTTGTGCAATTTCAATTCCATCACACTGTCTTGTGCAATTTTTCAAATCAATCGCGCTATCTTGTGCATCGCACTATCTTGTGCAATTTCAATTCCATTGCATTGTCTTGCGCAATTTCAATTCAATCGCGCTATCTTGCGCATCGCACTGTCTTGTGCAATTCCAATTCAATTGTGCTATCTTGTGCATCGCACTGTCTTGTGCAATTTCAAATCAATCGCGCTATCTTGCGCATCGCACTATCTTGTGTAATTTCAAATCAATCGCGCTATTTTGCGCGTCGCACTGTCTTATGCAATTTCTATTCCATTGCACCGTCTTGTGCATATTTCAATTCTATCGCACTGTCTTGTGCAAATTCAAATCAATCGGGCTATTTTGTGCATCGCACTATCTTGGGCAAATTTCATCGCACTGTCTTGTGCAATCTCAATTCCATCGCACTATCTTGTGCACTCCCGGGCTCTAGGAGACCTTAAATCCTCTAGAGGTGCAATTCCTTTGGTGTTTGTCGTGCCGAACGACTTCAGGTGGTGGTCTAGTATAGTCACCTGCCTGTGTTTGCAATGAGTTCCAAGGAGACCAACTGCGACGACGGAAACTAGAGTTCGAATGGCGATGCCTAGAATGCAAAGGTTTAGAATTTCTGAGATTAAAGTCTGGTTTAAATACCCAGGGGTGTATCCTCGGCTTGAAATTTGTATTATAGCGATCCCGGTTCTTCTTCCCTTGGTTGTTTGTTCCAGGTTGGTTGTGTTTGGGAGCCTTAGGTTGCTGCCCAGAATTTTGAACCTTCGCTCGAGCGAGCAGTTGGTCGCTCGAGCGAGCTCTTTGTTTTGGTCTTTCGCTCAACCCAGGATTTTGTCGCTCGAGCGAGAGTGGAGTCTTTGTGTCTAGTGGCTCGAGCCTGGGTGGCTTCGCTCGAGCATGCGTCTGCGTCTGGGTTCAGACCTGAGAGTTGTGTTTCTTGGCTCGAGCGAGCTTTTCTTCGCTCGGCGAGGCGATTCTTGTGTCAGTCGCTCGGCGACCAAGCCTTCGCCGGCGAAGCTGTTTATATCGATTAGCGGTAGGAGAACATCACTTTTTCATCCCCTTTTCTTTTTGAAACCCTAGATACGAGACTCTCTCTCTCTAAACTCACCTTCTCTCTAGATTTTTATCTCCTTTTAGTGTGAATCCATCCTAGGCTCTTTGTAAGAAAGATAGAGGGTGGCTTGGGCTTCGTTCTAATCTGAAGAATAGTGGATCTGGAGCACTTTGATTCCGGGTCATCTTCTCCATTTGAGTTCTCCGTTTGAGGTAGGGATTCTCCTTGTTTCTTTTCAATACTCCATCTATAGATAGACATGTGGTAGTTTTTGTATTGCATAAAAACATTATATCATGTTGGATTTGTTAAAAATTATGAGGTTGAACCTTGGGTTGGTTGTTGGATTTGGGTTTATTATCGTTAGTTATGGTTTAGGCTAATTGGGGTGTTAATTAGCATGTTGTTGTTGAAAGGAGAGGAAACCCTAATTTTATTTGATTTAATAAATTAATAGAGGGGTTTTGATCATTGGACAAGTACTTATGTATTTTGGGTCTTAAACGTGATTATTGTTGTTGATAATTGAACCTTTTAGGTCAATATTGAGAAAGAGGGAGGAAAACCCTAATTTAATGATTATGACTTAATTCGCCTAATTAAATTGGAATAGCTTTGAAAAGAATGTAGTGGATTAAAATGAGGTATGGTCTTATTGTCCATGGAATAGAATTTGTGAAAACAAAAGGTATGAGAATTGGATTGTTGTAATATGAGTGTTAAACACATGTATGTGGAGGTTGTATCTTAAACTACCATGTTAATGTTGTTGTTGGGTTTGTGATCTCATGATGATTGAGTCTTTTAATAGATGTACTAAATACCTGCATCTAGAGGTTTTGTCTTTGGTCATCGGTAGAGGATGACACGGTTGCATTGAATTGTCGTGTATACATTACACCATTGTTGATTGAACATCGTATGTGATGAAATGTTGAGATACATTATATATGTATACTTGTTAGGGAGGAGAGAGGGGTTGTACTCCAGTGTGTGTGAGAAGATAGGGGATGGACTCCACACACCTATGTGTTCCTATATCTTAACACATTGTTTATATTTTGATAGTTTATGTGTATGTTTTACACATGTTGATTATACCTTGTTGTATTGTGGTTGTTGGTGTTATACCCTGCGCTGATAATCAGAGGTACCGTTACCTTCCAGCTAGCGCCTGGAGAACTGTATGCGCTGATAATCTAAGGTACCACACCCTTCCAGCTAGCGCCTGGTAAACTGGTAGTTCATTGTGAGAAGTGTATCTTTGGCTTACTACGCACATAGCTAGTAGAGCAAAGTTTTGTTGTTATTGTTTCAGTGTATCTAGAAACATTGTGGATTGTGTTGGTTACGGTTTTGGAGGGCCGAGTTGCCTCATTGGTTTATCTTATGCATGTAGTTGAGTTGTTATCTCCCTTTATAAAGGCATGCATGTATAGTTATGATAGATTTGGGATTGAACCGAAATGCCCTTTTACCTTTTGGAAGTGTAAAGAAAATCAAACATTTTAGAAATATGTTTTGAAAAGGCACATCTGTTGTATGTGTGGGAAATGGGATAGAGTAATGGGCTTAGTGAATCTATTTTCCTAAGTAGTTGTTAATGTTATAAAAGATTGTGAACGGGGGCTAATGAAAGGAAAAAGGAAAGATGAATCTGTAGACGTCCCCCGAACGCCCCGGGAGGGTGAACTCCCGTTCCGTCCGTATCGGGTTCACTACAGTTCGGACTCGATTTGTGTCGGTTCTAAATCTGAACCAAAGAGTCCAAATCCGGCAAATCGTTTTGAAGAAAAACAGATTTTTGAAAAAGTAGTGCCAAACATGGACTGCTTTGCGGTCTGAGTCGCCACCTAAATGTTTTAAAATGGGAAATTTAGAAACCACGACTCGGTCAAGGCCACATGTCCGTCATCACCAAAGTGGTCTTGGCTCGGGAGCTTGGGTACGATCGGGGAAGGTCAGCTATGAGCACCCCCTTTCGCCCGGTCCGAAGACCGCCCTCTACTAACCGTGATATCCGTTTTTGAAAACATTACATGCTCTTATTCCAATTATTAGCCTAGAATTACTATGTTATGCGCGCAGCAAACAAGTATAGACTAGATTGCCTAATTTGGAAATAAACATTGCATATCCGTTCGTTTGGAAAATGATTTGAAATTGCTACTCGCAAGTAGGCTAAAATACGGATTTCAATGAGTTATTCCAACTCAAGCAATCCAACCTCCATCCGCAGGCATTCAAACAGTTTATCTCACATAAGCACTTAGCCGCATGGTAAGCATACTGTCATGGCAACATTCACACGCATGTGGTATGCTAAAGCGTAAAATACTTACATCGTACTCCGTGCCAAAACAATAAACTAGTTAGCAAACATGCATGTCCTAGTTCATGTTAAGTGGCTAATGCAACACAAGCAAGGATGCAGTTTAAAGTAGGCTCGGCTAACCCTAAACATGGCATATGGAATGCTACAAATAACATGTATTCAATTTGGAATTTGAAAGTGATCACGATTTGTATGATGTACCGAGCCCGATGCATGTAAACAAATGCATGAATGCACGCATGCATTGCATAAGGTATGCTAATCTTAAAAATGCCCTAATCTACCATCATAAGCAGGTAAATAAAAGGGAGAAAGAAATGGGGGTTGGAAGACATACACACCACTCACCCACACTTATTACAATTACGCCCTCACGCGGAGGGACCGAATAAATATTACAGTCCGAATAATAAATTAATCATTACAGAAATTTCCATTTATCGAATTAATATTAATCATGAAATAAAAGGGGCCCAGCCCTGCCTCGGGATGTGTGAATGATGCATGCTCGAGTCCGACTTGCCCGGAAAGCCCACACCACACCACTGCTGCCTCTGTTTCCACTGCCCTGCCACTCAAAAAATTCCCAAAGTCCCAGAATATCTTCCAAATGAACTGTAGTGCACCACCGGCTAGAGGAAATGACCACCGGCTGCTTAAATTTACCACCGGCTGCTCTGGAGGCTATCGGCTGAAAGTCTGATCTTGGTCGGCACATTATATCTTGATTGGCGAGAAAGTTCTGCGAGGGCAGTTTGCAGCTAAAGAAGAGATCAAAGAATGCATGGCATGGGTTTTTAGGCTTGTGTATGCATGGCCATTGCCTCCTATCATGTTTGGGAACTCAAGGAAGCATGACCCTTGGTTCTTGGGCCATCAATTATGCATGTTGATACATGATGGCCTAAGGAACCAAGGTTGCATTTTAATGGTAATGCATGCAAACAAACAAATGAAATCCAAGGCCTTATCATGTGTTAGTCAAAGGTCTTGGTGACCAAGAATTGAGACGAGTTGCACCACTTGAAGTGTGAACCCCTCTCAACCCTTACACTTGGTTTGACACCCCAAACCACGACATGGAATGCATGTATGCAACATGGCTTAAATGATGCAATACGAGGTGAAATGCAAGGCATACCAAATGTAACGCAACATACTATGGCAAGTGTGCAATACTAAGCATGCAAGGTACAAAGTGTAATACAAACATGGACCATTTATACAATAGAGTTAGCATGTGACAAGACCTCATTACTCAAGCATGCAACAAACATGATGCAAGCATGCAAAAGTAGAATTAACCACAATGAGGCAGCCTTCAAACCAACCCAAAACAGTGGCGAAACATGCCCAAAGTGGTGACCAATACTTGTGCAAGCATGCAAGTCAAATGGCCTAAGATTAAGGCACAAAAAGGGAGCACCCTTCCACCACTACCAAGACCAATCATGGCATGGATTATTTAAGCAAAAACAGAGTTCCATCATGCAAAAATAAACCCAAAAACCTTGATATGGCAGCCCCAAAAATGCATTAAACATACAAGCATGCACAATGCCCTCTTTAAAACAAAAGAGACCAACACTTCAAGACATGGAAGAGGTGATAAATGGAGACATATGAGCATGGTGTAGGGACTGAAATAGCATGTTAAATGACTCAAAATCACTTAAATAGCCTAACCAATGCATGTACATAGATCACCTACCCAAGGCTCACAAGCCATCATGCAAAACAACCATGTCAAGCATGCTAAATATGACAAAAACAGTGGCCCACAGCCATTAAACGTGGCAAAATAATGCTAGTATCTTCATGAAGTGAGGCTAATACATGCAAAGAACATGGCCTAAATGCAAGACATTCTTCCTAGCATAATAGAGCATTTCTAAGCAAGTATAAGATACATACTAAGAGCTACAAATCCGACCAAAAATAGAGGTTAAACATGCTCCAAAACACTCAAAAAAATTCTGAAATGAAGCTAAATGCAAGTATGCATACATGCTACTCTTTAGGCCAAATATAAAGGCAAGCAAAGGACAAGGGGAAGAGGGGTGTCCCTCCCCTATTTGAGGCTTGGAAGTACCTTTCTCACCACTGAAAACCCACTGGTTTTCAGTGGTGAAAAGACCAAGAACACCAAGTAAGCAAAGCTTCAAGAAAAGACACCAAAATGGCCAAAACAAGGCCTAAGAGGGTGAGACTCTACCCAAACCACAAATCAATCTTAATGAATGTTCAAGAGAATGAAAATATAAGCCTTTTTTATGTTGAACACAAATCCAAAAACATAAAGCAAGAGGGGTGGAAAGCTAGTGCAAGAATGGGGAAACTAAAGTAACAAGCTCACCCTTGAAGATCCTTTGAAGAACAGGTGGAGCAGCCCTCCTCTAGTGATCAAAACCAGTCCAAAATCCCAACAATCAACCTTCCAAGTCCCTCAATCTCGGAGCTAGGTGTAATAGTATGTGTACAAGTGCAAAAGTAAGGTCAAAACACACTTTTTAGGCCTAAAACACACACAAAAGAGGAGAGAGAGAGGGAAAATATAGAGAGAGAAAGTGTATCACACAGATATATAGATATAAGCTCTGGTTTTTGACCTAAAATGGCTAACATCCTACACAAGGGGAAGAGATGAGCTTATATAGGCAACATAAAGCTCTTAACTTAGTGGTTAAGCAAAGAAAGGGGGATTCAAGAGGTGCAAGAGGGTCTTGGCTTCCAAGGGAAGCTAAGACAGCTGGCCAAGCTTCTCCAAGAAGCTTGGCCAAGGGTTCAACCTTCTAGAAGGTTTAAGGGGTTCAAAGGTGCAAAGGGTGCAAACCCGGGCATGGGGAGTGGTGATGGTGCACTCCAACTGTCACAGCTGGCATGCACCATCCTTGGGGGTGCAAAGGGGTCACACCGATCGGCCAAAACAGTCACCGGCACAAAAGAGTGCCGGTCGGCATAATACAGTGCCGACCGGCCGAAGGTTTTGAGAAATAAGTGCCGGTGGCCACTAGGTGGTGCCGGTGGAGGTGTGGGGCAGCCGGTGGGTTTCAGGGATGGCTAACAAGCCTCCTCCTACCCTCGGAAGCAAAAACACACAAGTCTTGGTACAAAACCAAGCACAGAACAAATCGGTTGAGAGGTCCTGAGGCATGGCGTGCAGCCGGGACCTCCGGGAACTCAAAACAAACACCAACATGGATAATCACCGAGTGTTCCAACGGTGACGTCCAAGTCTTGAGGACGGTCAAAAATGGGGTGTCTACAGAATCGCTTATAGCGTTGAATGAAATAGTTGTTTTCGAGAAAAGTTATATATATATATATATATTTTGTATAAACTGTCACATTATTATTCTAGTATGAGAATGAGTGTGCATGATCATAGCTATCTGTAATGTTGTTATTGTTGAGGATCATGTTAAGATCCCTACTGGACTATATGTTCATCCCACGTTGTTGAATCTTTTTAAGGTATTTAGCAGGATGTGCTACAAGATTTGGATCTTCTTAATTGTTGGCCACGGGGCCTCTTTGTTGTTGGCGGAATGCCATATGTGTAAAAGGGTTACACCCTTCATTTGATTTATTGTTGTAAGCCTAAGGGCAATTTATTTAGAATGCTCATGTTGTATTTAATTTTCATTCGAATGAGAGAATTGTTGTTCATTACTTTCATTGAACATTTGAGTTTATTTCCGCTTGTTATCTCCGAAATTGAATTAAGTTAAGGAACTTGGTAATGACTTCGAGTAATAAAAAGTGGGCCGTGACATGTATGGCAGCCCCATAGGTTGAGGTAGCATGTATGCGCCTCAATTCTGGATACTGCATCAACCTAGTCTGTCACCTCGTTGGAGAATAGGGAAAGTTGTGAATATGACCAGGAAAAAAAGCGGCATCAGTGGCTTCTACATGTAGAGGTTACCCCTTGTCATTCTACCATACCTTCTTCCATTCGCGTGAGATGCATTTGGACTTCGAATTTACCTTTGCTCCTTTCATGTGAAACGTGTTAGGATGAGAAGTTTACCTGGTTAAAACATTTCCTCTCTCCGTAAGAAATACGTTGAGATACGCCTGTTGGTTACGCCATTATTGTTTTTCTTGGTTAAAACCTTCTCTCTCCTTGTATGAAATACGTTAAGAAATGCCTGTTGGTTTCACCATTGTTTTTCCCCTCGGTTAAAACCTTCTCCCTTTCCGTATGAGATATGGTTAGGTACGCCTGTTGGTTACACCACCTTTGCTCCTTTCACGTGAAACTTGAAACCTTCTCCCTTTCCGTATGAAACACGACTAGGAACATCTGTAGGCTACACCACTATTTGTTCTCTCGCGTGAAACGCGTTTGGATTTGTTAACTATTTCTCCTCTCGTGTGAGAAGCGTTTGGATTTGTTCACCTTTCCTTCCTTTCGCATGAGACGCGTTAGGTTGTTGATTTACTTAGTTAAAAACATCCGGTGTGCCTGATGTTTACACCCTCCTTCCTTCTTTCGCATGAGACACGTTATGTTGTTGTTTTACTTGGTTAAAAACATCTGGTGCGCCTGATGTTTACACCATCCTTCCTCCTTTCGTGTGAGACATGTTAAGTTGTTGTTCTACTCGGTTAAAAACATCAGGTGCACCTGGTGTTTACATCATCATTCCTCCTTTCATGTGAGACGCATTAGGTTGTTGATTTACTCGGTTAAAAACATCAGGTGCGCCTGATATTTACACTATCTTTCCTCCTTTCGTGTGAGACACGTTAGGTTGTTGATTTCTCTTGGTTGAGGTCTTCCCTCTCTTTCCGTATACAACGCGAGAAGATGTTTCTGATTGGTTGCACCGTCTTGTTATTCTTACTTCTTTCCGTGTGAGACATGAATTGCTTTTTGTTTTGATTTAAGCTTTTCATTCATGTTATCACATTGTTCATTGAATGATCATAAGTTTTCAAAAATAATTGGCTTCGCGTAGCGTATAAGTCAAGTTCTCAAAATCTTCCTGCATATCATTAGCATCTTGCCCCTGAACTACGCTGGTTTGATTCCTTGCAATGGGATATGTAGGCAACCTTCTGGTTCAACCACTTGCATTTGCACATTTGTTTGTTCACCCAAGTCTTACGGCCTTGTCAAAAGGGTCGTCTTCGGCCTTTGATATTCACTCACGTCATGAAATGACTTCGAGCTCTGTCAAAGAGGGGCAACTGTAGACACCCCATTTTGACTGGCCCTAAGACTTGGGCGCTTTCTTTTGATTACTCGATGATGACAATTAGAATGTGTTTCTCACAGAATCCGCAGTAAGAGAGATGAAATTTAAACTTTAATCCCAACCTTCACCATTATGGCCAAAATATTTTAAAATACTAAATATTTCATTAGTTTAGCATTTTTGTAATTTGGCATAATTTTATGTGTTTGTTCATATTTTTGGTGTTTTTATGTAAATTGATATAAATTATATTATTATATTATATGTTTAGTATTTTGGTATCAATTATATATTTTAGATATTTTATATATTGTATTATATATATATATATATTATATAAAAGAAACATAATAAAAAATTGTTTTGATGTCGATCAACCCTCGACTGCCGACATCCAAAGCTATCAGCATAACATATACATAAGATATCTTTATATAATATCTATATTATAATCTTTATATTATTATATTTATATTATTATGTTATACATTTTTGTTTATATAAGGACAAAGAGGGAGAGGCTCAGCAAAAAAAAGGGAGGGGGGCCAATCAGAGAGAAAAATGAAGTGGTGCGAGAGAGTTTGAGAGAAAAAGAATCAGAAAGAAGGAAAATTAGTTGTTTTTAGAGAGAGAGGGAAAATAAAATATTTTCTTAGATATTTTCTTTTTCTGAACCAAACTTTTATTTCCATTTCATCAATACACCATTCAAAAACCAACCACTAAAGCTGTAATTTCAAATTTTGGATTGAGAATTGAGAACACATTACACAGACTTGAGGGTAATCAAAAGAAAGTTTGTGAATCAGAAAATTCATCATTTCCCCAAAAGGAGAGTTTTTGCAAACTTTCATTTCATTTAAAAATGTGATATAATTTATTTAAATACTTCATTTACTATTTTCATAACTGTTTTATTGCTTTAACGGGAAGGCTGCACCACCCACATATCTGTTATAAATTACTTTTTTATTATATAACTGTTTGACTGCTTTAACGGGAAGGCTGCACCACCCACATATCTGCTGTAATTTAAATATTGTATATAAACTGTTGTAATTTATTACTTTAAATAATTTACCCCACTGGATAAATAGTAACCTTCGTCGGTGAGTAGTACCTCTGGCGGTGAATAGTAACCCCGACGATGAATAGTATCTCCGACGATGAATAGTAACTATGGAGGAAAAATGCCTGATAAGATGAATAACGATAAAAAAGGGTAAATAGTAATTATTGTCGTGAATAGTACTGTCGGCAATGAATAGTGCCCCAAGATGAATAGTGCTCCCGCAAAATAAGTTTCCCCAGGCAGAACGGAGCAGTCTTCCCACGTCAAGCAGAATATTTTCTGGCAATCCCCAAAGCACATGAAGTTTCTTTACTTTTATTATTATTATTATTTTTATTTTGAGAGTTTGTGAGACTTTTATTTTGTTGTAATATTCTCTTCTCTCTCTCTTATTTGGTTTGTAATAATTTATTCAACGTGTTGTAATAATTTCCCACCCCCCTTCTTTCTATCCCATTCTTTAACTTGCTTTCTTTATCTGTGAATATGCATCATATTTCGTCTTTCATTATATCCATGCTTTGCATCCATGTTTCATGCATCTTGATTTGGCTAATTTTGCATTTGTGGATTTAATCAATTCCTATGTGATTATGTGTGCTACCTCATGTTCTTGAGATGTCATATTTTAGAAGCTGAATCTTTAGTTGCATCTCATGAGTGAATTGCATTAGGATGCATATTTTACTAACTTTGTTTTGTAGCTTGTTCACGGGTCGTCAAACATGTAAGTGTTTATGCTTTAGCATCCCATTTGTATGTGTTTTTCTTATTATGTTTAGCATTATACCATGAGGCTATTTGCTTATGTGATATAACTCTATGAATGCCAGTGTATGGAGGTTGTGTCGCTTAATTTGGAACAGTGTTGATTTTCATGCTTGTAAACTAAATTTATTTGGGTTGTACATCTCCAAAACTCTTTTAAAACTATATGAAATCAAATTATTCCAAAATAAATGACCTAGTCTATACTTGTATGCTTCACATAGTAAATTTTAGGATTTATTAAATAATTGAAATATGAACATATAAAGTAAATAAAATTCATATCATGGTTTAGTAGAGGCCGATCTTCAATCGGGTGAGCGGGGGTGCTCATTATTGACCTTCTCCTCTCATACCTAAGGTTCCGAGCCAGGCATCTTTGGTTACGACGAACAGTGGCCTTGGCACGAGTCATGGGTTTCCTAATTTTCTCAAAATAAATATTAGGTGGCGATTCTGAGATCTAATGATGCAGTCAATTTCTGACAAAAGGTTTTGCAATAAAATGGATTTTCTACAAGTTACCAAATTTGGATTTTCATCTATGTTTCACATTGCACTCATGAGACTAAATCAAAGAGATCTTGAGAGTCCAAATTGTTTAATGCGCATGGGTCCCCCCCGGGCATGTTACAATCATTCATATAAATGATTAATTTAATTGGATAAGTATAGGAGTGTAAAAATGGCCCACGGCTCGTAGGCGGCCCAGGGTGGGCTCGGCCCCG
Organism: Camellia lanceoleosa; assembly: GCA_025200525.1. Classification (NCBI taxonomy): domain Eukaryota; kingdom Viridiplantae; phylum Streptophyta; class Magnoliopsida; order Ericales; family Theaceae; genus Camellia; species Camellia lanceoleosa. The sequence goes on along the minus strand of CM045769.1, from coordinate 22,116,563 downwards.
TTTAAGCCCGGGCTTGAGCCCAGCCCGAGACCCTGGCCTTGGGCCTGGGCCATCATTTTGAAGCTAGGCCTGGCACGGCCCATCAGTCCGCTTAAAGCCCACTCAAGGCCCGACTCGAGGCCCAATGTCTTTTTTAGTGAAAAATAATAAAATTTTGGTAGAAAAAACAAAATAATTGTTCAGGCCTGCCCAAGCCCAAGCCCAGGCTCAGGCCCGCCGGCCTGGCCCGAGCTCGGCCCACCCAAGGCCCAAATACCCCCTGGGCCTGGGCTGCTTGGGCTTAATTTTTTGTCCCGTGGGCCGGTCCGGCCCGGCTCAAATTTTATGGAGCTCATGAGGCTCGACATGGGTGGGTCATTTGGGCCAAATTTACACCCCTAGATAAGTATAACCCTATGATCAAATTGAATAATAACCTTAAAAAATTAAACTAATCGTTTATTTTTTCTAAACATAAACGTGATCATATTATGGGTTACAGATGTTTAATTAATTTGAATTTTTTCATGGATGATCTACCCAACAAACCCTATACTATGAATGGTTCAGATTATTAAAATAAATTTGGGACACACATTCAAAATCTCACAATACAATATTATGCCTATAAGAGATAACACTAACCCAAAGTTCTACATTTAGTCAGTTAACCAAAGTGGTCTACTTGGATAGCTTATTTTAGGACCACCCATATCCACTGCAACATATTCAATTAATACCTTCTTTATTAGGGCGAGTTTGGGAAGTCTCTATTTTAATTAAAATATCAAAAATTATTATTAATAAGTTAATTAGTATTTTATTTTTTTATACATATATATATATTTTAAAAGTTAATTAAAATAACGAATTTTCAAAATAATCGTTAATTTAAAAATAATATTCTTCAGTTGCGCACGTATCAAATATACTTAATACGTAGGTCTCATTTGGAAATCCATATTTCTAGCCAAAATGTCAAAAACCTCATTATCTCTATTTTTATTTGTATTTATTTATTTAATTTTTTTTACATATCTTTTCATAAAAAGTCAATTTTCAAACAACCCTTTAATTTTTTTTCTTAATATGGAAGGTGAACATTTACATCACATTTGACTAAGCTATGTTCTGTCTATTACTTGGTCATGAACTAATCAGTCCGCTACATCTCTTAATTGAGACCTCCTAATTTCATCCCTAATGACATGGTTAAGATCCATATAAAGCGGTTTCATACTCTCTCTCTCTCTCTCTCTCTCTCTCTCATTTTTAGTCTTACTAATTCCACATCATTGGGGTAGAATGGAGGGACAAAATTAGAGAGATGAATAATTTTTCCTAATCATATTATCTTGTACTTTCATCTTTGGTTTGTTTCTTGAATTTTTAAGATTTGATATGTTTTGTTGTATCTCTTTGTTAGTAGTGGCCTATAATCAGAGCTGTGTAAAATACCATTGAATCCATATTTGCTCAATCTACCTACCAATCGCGGTTTGAAATTTATAATTAGCTTTCAAAACTGCTCTGCTCCTCTATAATTAATACATATATTTTTTGGACAAATTTCGTTGGTGGTCCCTACATTTTACCCATTATGTCATTTTAGTTCTTACACTTACACAATTTTGACCCTTAATTTTAAATTTTGTGTTAATTTGGTTCAATTGATAATGTTGTTAGTGTTTTTGACTAAAAATAATTATTGAATTGGTTGAGGTTAAGTCACCGAGGTTAATAAATTCATAATTTTATTCTAAAAAATATGACACATGCCATTTATATGCATATTTTTCATAAAAAAATGTTAAGAGTTACAATCAACTAGACCAAATTGAAACAAAATCATAAATTTATGGTCAAAATCAAGACAATTGAAATTACAAGGACCCTAATGACACAAGAACCAAAGCACAGGGACTACTATCACAATTTGCCCATTTGTTTATTTATATTTTACCTCTAATGAAATATTAAAATAAAAAGTAGTATGAGAAAGATTTAAGAACTGAAATTTATTGTAAATTAGTGTTATATATATGAAAAATATTATGTAAAATTAGTTAGTGCTATATAAATGAAATTATTATGCAAATTAGTGTTAGATATTATGCAAATGCTTGATAATTATTTAAAATTATTCTTCAATCAACTAGCAAATTTAAATAGCCAAAACTATCCAAACAGTGGTTCGATTATTTGGTAATCTGCCAATTGCGGTTTGATTTATAATTTTACTCTCAAATCGCATCGAATCACACCGCACATACCCCTACCGATAATATATGAGTAACTTGATACACCTATTGTTTAAAAACTCTTGGTAATGCTATATTGGAGAATTACATATCAATGGAGAAGACAAAAAAATATTGACAAAAAAGTAAAAAATATCTATAAAAAAAGTGATAATATTATAAATATTAACAATTAAAATCATGAACAGTTTCACTTTTTTATAAATATTTTTTTTCTTTTATTTTTTCCACTAATATGTAATTTCCCAATGTTATATCTCTTTTTGATTGTGACATTGAATTAGTAAACAATAGATGCATCTCTTTTCTTCATATAATTTATTTTTAGTTGTAAAAAAATAATGGAATTGAAAATTTTATGGAATTGTTAATCCCTCTAAAAATTAGAGTTAGCATTTTTATTTGAGTGGGATTTGAAAATGGGGTGATTGTTGTATATCTGTCATTATTGTTCTTTCGATGAGACTCACTTTGGATCTTATTTTGATAATCTTAACCATTCATTTTTTCAGAGTCCGTTGGGTAATATATCCCTATAAAAAAAAAATTCAAATTAATCAAACATTGATAACCTTTTGATCAAATCATATTTGAAATTGCGAGGTTTACAAATATTAAAATGGTAAGGTTTACAAATATTAAAATTGTTTTTGCTACACTAAAGTAAGCCATCAATTTTTGGTGCCGTTGCCAAGGATCGAACCCGAGTCACCCACATGACAGGTAGGCCCAAGGTGGTTGTGGGGAATAGGAGGTAATGGACGAAAGTGGTTGCCATTGATAAAAGATAGTTGGCAATGGCTAGAGGTGGTTGTTGGCCGCAAGAAGTGTTGGTCAAAAGTGATTGTCAATAGTTGGAGATGATGGTCGATTAGCCGCCTAAAGTGGTAATTGAATGTAGCTTTTAATATGAAGTGATGGTCAAAGATGGTTACCGCCAGTAAGACATGGTTAGTGGCAAGGGAAGTTGGTTGGTGGTTGAGAGATGTGGTAGCTAAAGATGGTTGACATGTGATGTCATTATTGGTGATGGTAATTGATAGTGATGGGAATGAATGACAACGAGATAGGTTTGAAGCGAATTTACTGTCCTTCGCCCACCCTATATCATATCGGAGGCAGGGATAGGTTGGTTTTGTAGCTTTACAAATAAAAAATTAATAAAAATTAAAAGTAATATAGTATATTATAGATAATAATTATAATTAATGAGAGTCAAAAAAATATAATATGATAAATAAATGAGTGAAAATAAATATTAAGTATAATATTTTAATATTTTAGTTTTATTATATTAAACATTTTAAATTATATAAATATATTTAATAAATAAGATTGAGGTGGAAACAGGGTAGATCAGGATAGGAGAGCAATGGGCGGTAGTCAGAAAGAATGGGAGAAAGAAGAAGAAATGAAAAAATAAATAAATAAACAAAAGACAAAATCAACTTTTTTTGTGTCTACGAAATTTAGTAAATTTTATAAATTGTTTCTTACCTTTTGAAAACAAAAGCATAAACCAAATGAGTTTTTGTTTGAGAAAATTATTTATAAGTCCTATTTGGAAGATTTATTTAATGTGAAGTCCTATGAATATTTTTTTAGAGTTTGAAGTCCTATTTAAATAGGAATGTGTTCCACAAATTCCTATTCGTTATAAATGAATGACATTAGTGTACTATTATACCCCTAATTTGTTTCCATATTGTACCTTATTTTCTCGTTCATCATATCACGTTGGGAAGGCTTTTAGGAAAAACAAGTCTACAGGCAACGATTGTGCGAGTTTTTTTTTGCCTTGATCGCGGGATTCTAGTACATTTTCTAAATGTTGCTTAAATTGATGTAGATATGGTTGATGATATGATGAAATTTAAGGGTTGTGTGTTGATTCTTTCGACAGATTTCGACACCAATCAGTTGAGGGAAAAATGTATGTTTTTTTTTTTTGGTGTTGAAATGTGTTGCTATTTGTTGAAGTGTGGATTGTTCATCTTTAATACAACATTGACAATCTATTACACTCATTGATAAGTGCACTTTGGCCAATGTTCTAATTGAATGTGTGTATTTGACATTGTGATAGTTGATGCATTTTGATATGTTTAATGTGCGGGGTGGTGTGTATGGGTTCAAGGGTTGGGTTGGGGTTATTTGGTTTTGGTTGTTAATTAGATGTTGAATGTGAACGACGTCGTAGGATGGCAATTGTACATTGGGACTTGAAAGATCATGTTACAATACATGTTACATTTAGTGTGTAATGTTAATCCACATACACTATGTAATAGATGACGTTTGTGCATTTGTTCAGTTGTATATGTGTTTGAACATGTATCGTGTCTTTGTTGTAATCAATGTTTACATACATGTTTGTAGCTCGACTTTTCGAGCTCCTTTCGGAAGACGAATAGCCCTACAATTTGGACTCCCGTGGGTTCTGAATCTGATCTCACAAGTGCAATGTGAAACAGTGAAAACACAAAAAGTGTCCAAATCCGACAATTCTTTTGGAAAATTGATGTTTGAATCAAATGCAAAAAATGGATTGCTTTACCAGATTTCAGAGTTGCCACCTAAATATTTTTGGAAAATTTAGGAAACCCAAGACTTGTGCCAAAGGCCATTAGTCTGTCATCACCAAAGTGTCTCGGCTCGAGAACTTAGGTATGAGAGGAGAAGTATAGCGATCCCGGTTTCCCTTCATTGTTTATTGTATTCCGGACTCGGTTCCGTGGATGACTGTCGTTGTATGTATCGTATTTTCGTCCTTTAATTCTTGGTATGCGAGTTTTAGGATGTCTTAGGCGTGTTTCAAACAGGTTGGCTGAGTTTTTGTCTCTAATCTTGTTGCCCAGATTTTTGATGATCCGCTCGAGCGGGTCTTTTGCGCTCGAGCAGAGTTTGCATCCTTTCAGCATTTTGTGCATCTGCAAATGTACTGCAGAAGTGTTTTTCACGCTTGAGCGGAGTTCCTCATGCTCGAGCGGGTGTCTGAAGTCTGTAAAAGTACTAAAGGAGGGTATTCTACACTCGAGCGGGTCTGGTTTTTATGCCTTACGCTCGAGCGTATTACTCTCCACTCGAGCGGACTATACATATATTAGATCGCGACTGTGTTATTTTAAATCACTTTTTCATCTCTCTCTCTCTCTCTCTCTCTCTCTCTCTCTCTCTCTCTAACATTCCAAAACCCTATTTTGAGAGCTCCTCTGTCTAGAACTCTCTTTCTCTAGGATTTCATTTACTTCTAGAGTGTTTCCACCCAAATCTCTTTGTAAGAAAGGTAGAGGGTGGCGTGGGCTTTACTTTAATTTGAAAAACCGTGGATTTGGAGCACTTTGAGTTTTCTTCATCAACTCCTTGGGGCTTCTAATTTCAAGGTAGGGATAACCTACTCCTTTCTATGGGTTTTGACATAGATGTTACGTATTTTCCATAAATGGTGGTGTTTGGGGTTTGTGAGAGAAACTAGGGTTTGTATTGAAATTATATAAAGAGAAGTTTTGTGCTTTTAAAAGTCCATGTGTGTGTGAGACCTGGGGAAATGGAATTATTGTTGTTAAATTGATGAAATTGAACTTTAGGGTTGATATTTGAAAGAGGGGGAAATGCCCTAATTATGTTGAATAATTAATTGGAATAATTAATTTGGGGAAAAGTGAAATTGAGATGAAAATCATGAAATTGGGGAATTATGGGATTGAATGGTGTAGTTGGATAATTAAACCACTCACCTATGAGAATGTTGATGTTTTATCAGTTTGATAAATTTATCATCTGTTTAGAGATAACTGCTTTGGGCTATCGGTGGAGGATAGTCTTGATTGTCGTAGCCACTGTATGTTGATTAGGGAAAATTGAAACTAATCACCTGGAATATGTCATTGAATATGATGGTTGAAATAATACATCGAATATGTGTATTGATTGATCATTGTATATGATAAGTGTTTAAATACATTATATATGTATATTGTGTGGAAGAAGATAGGGGATGTACTCCATGGTTTGAGAGGAGATAGGGGATGCACTCTCAAACCTATTTGGGAGGAGATAGGGGATGGACTCCATTGATAATTAAGTTGGTCGGAGTGTCCAGGGTGAAAGTCCCAAAATCTTAATTACGTTTGTATAACGTAGAAGATTGAAGTATGGAAGTGTTTAATATGAGGTGTAGTCTCATTTGAATTGTGGATAACATAAGTGTTTTAATATGAGTTGTAGTCTCATGAAATTGTTGGGCTAGATAATGAGCCATGTTTATGAATCTAAATTGGATAAATAAAGGAAAGTGGAATGAAAAATGGTTGTATTTGTCATTGAACTGGAAAGTGTTGTAAGTTGGTTTACAAGTGTTAACCATTTATCAAATGCTAATGTTTTAGTTCATTCTTATATTTGGTTTAGTTTATCTCTATTGGGCATTGGCTCACCCAATATGGGACATCATTTTCAAGTACAGATGGTATGCCACCTCCAAGGACGTAGCTTGGGAGGCTTAGAGGCTGAATGACTCTTTTGTTGTTTTCTTTTTGTATTACATGTAAATCAAGCGAAGGGCTTATTTTGTATAAAGAGTTAGAACTCTCCTTTTGTTAAACCCAAGTGTTGACTTGGAAAGTTGTAAACCCGTAGGGCATTTACTTTTGTTGTGAACATGTAATACTTTTGTACTAAACACTCTGATGAATGGAAACATAATTTATTCTCTTATGTGTATGAATGTCATGAATGTTGGGTTTATATGCTTTATTTTTGAGGGCGTTACAAGAAGGTCATGAATTGAGCACCCTACTCAACCGATCAAAGATCAGCCTTTACTAATCATGATGTGATTTTTATGTACATTATATGCTCTTGTTCTGATTATTTGCTATTATTATTATGTGACGCACACACAAATATAGACTAATTTGCAATAATTGGAACATTTGATTTTGTGTTTTTATTTTGAAATTGTTTTGTGAATTTGCCACTTGAAAAAGTGGGCTTAAAATGTACATTAATCAAACTATCCCAATTCAAGCAACTAGACTTCATCCACAGACATTCAAACAATTATATCATTTAAGCAATTAGCCTCATGGGAGTATGTTTTGACATGGTAACACAAACATTCGAGGCAAGATGCTAAAGCTAAAAAATTGCTCACCTAGTACTCCAAGCCAAAACAAAGAAAAATAATTAGAAAAATATGCATGCTGCTAATTAATGTAATATGGCTAAATGAAACGCACACATTATGTAATTTATAGGCTCGGCTATGAGCATGGCATATGATTCCATTGAAGACATGCGATAAAGCACATATTCAAGTAATGAATTTGAACGTTTGATATCGGGTTAGTATGATGAGCCGAACCTTGAATGTATGCAAGACAATGGATGGAACGCATAAGAATGTTAATTTGAAAAATGATGTTCCTATACTAACCATCGTAAGTGAGTAAGTAAAATGGAGAAAGACGTGGGGTTAAAAGACATAAAACTTATTACATAATTGCCCTCGTGCAAGAGGATGCGAATCAAAGTTCGAAAGTCCAAATTAAACTAATTATTACAAAACCGAATGAATGAATAAGCAAGGAATTAACTAGCTAACCACTCTATTACAACAAGGATAAAAATGAGAAGTAAACTAACTATCTAAGCTAATTAGCTATAACAATTACAAATAAACAATAATAATAATTACAACACTAATGATTAACAAGACTAATTATAACAATAATAAATAAATTAATTACAACAATACTCAGAGCATTAATTTATAATAATGATGTAAGCAAGGATGCGCAAGGGTTGCATGCATAGCGTCCAAGAACAACTTTGTCTGCCTAGGCTTGCTCTGTTTCACCTTTAGCCACTTCCCTTTATTTTTTGCAAAATACACTACTGACCAAACATTGATGATCGACTGACCCTCGATGAAGCTCGGCCAGGCCTAAAGAAGGCTAGTCGTGCATCAATTTCATGCAAAATTCTGTTTTGTGCGTTGAAGTGAAAATAGTGCAGACAGAGTTATTCTAGACTTTGTTTGTCCTTCTCACACTTCTCTGTCATTGGAAAGCCTCGAAAGAAGGTTGGAATCGTTTCCAAAACCATCAATGAGCAAGTTGATTGCTTGATGATTTCGGGTGTAATTTGGACAAAGATCAATAAATGAAAGGAACAATAACCACCCCTCCTCCTATCATGGAGTGAACTCAAAGAGGGAGGTAGAGACGCTTTAAGATTCATCAAAACATCATGAATTGATGTAAGACAACCCTTGACACAATGGACTTGGCAAAACGTCCGGCCGAACCCCAAGCAATATAACTCATTTTCTTCATGTCGATTGGTTCATTTTAAGCCAAATTCATTAGTCTTTGTCATCCTTTAATCCATTAAGTCCAAGATGATTGTTACGTCCACTAAAGATTATGTCCACTAAGTGAGAAATATGTCAAACGGGAAGTGATTCCCAACATGAAAAAGAGACTACGTCGTTGACAATGAACCTCCATAGAGATTAAGCCATTAAGCGTAGATCTCTAGTTTATGTTTTGAATAACTATCAACCGATTGAAACAACTCTCAAATGAAAGAAATGAATAGCAAGTTGATTATTAAAATGAGGCTCTTAAACATGGAAATTAGTTAAAGAAAAGCTTATAACAATATTAAACAAGCTATGTATACAAACTTATGAGACAACAATCAAGCTAATTAAAGCATGAACTAACTAAACAACCTAGGACAGACCTAAAACAACCCTTAATGGATGAAAAATAGTGGCTCAAAGTGCATGGAAAGAGCCTAAAAAGCTAAACAACAAAGAGAGAAAATAAAGCTAGTAAGTAAGAACAAGAAAGGGTGGCTAACTCCTCTACTTTTGAAACCTCAAAACATGATTTTTAGCCCTTTTTAAACTCTAAAAATCAATTTAGAAAGCAAAGAAAAAGAGTGTAAAAGTAAGGGTTTGAGCTATAGGTAAAGGTGTAAGAAAGAGTGTTAACTCTCTCTACCCTTTTGGTAGCTCTCCAAACCCAAACTTAAACATTGGAAGAGAATCAAAACAATACAAAACTAAAAGAACTAGATAGTAATAGATAGAACAAGAAGTAAAAGAGAGGATGACAAGCTTATACCTTTCAAAGAAATGAGCTTTTGTTTATGAATCAAACTAAGTCCCAACATACTCTTAAGCTTGAATTATGATGTTCAAGGCTCAACCAAGGTTCCTAGGCTAAGGTGTGAAGCTGTATATGATGTATGGATATAGGTTAGAGGTGATAGGCTTGCTTAAAGGGTTGCTTGCACAAAACTAATGAGAAAAAGAAGCTCTTAAGAAGGTGTAAAGGCATTTTAGAAATTCTTCAACTCTCAAAACAGAGATATATGGTCGTTTTTATAGAATTTGAGCAAGAGGGGTCATAAATATCTTCAAAAATGGACAGCTGGTGGGCTCCCGCCCAGAACAGTGTTTCTCGGTACTAAGGCACGGCCGGCCATCAATAGCTACGGTCGGGCTTCAGTTTGTTCCCCTGTTTTTTTTTTCTTCAGACTCAGCATAAGGTGGTCTCATGTGTAAAAATGGATTTCTTGGGTATAATTAGTGGCAATATGGAAGGTTTGGGATTGTTTTGGAGCTTAAACATGGCCCCTTCGTTGAGACCTCAAACCATGCACAACACCACTTTCATCATCGAGTGTACTGGGCAAAGCGCTCGAGCCTTGCGGGCAGTCAAAAATGGGGTGTCTACAATGTCACAGTACATTGCGCAAAATTATTGGGGATTTGGGTTTGTAATAGAATGTGGATTGAATCCTATCGCTCGATGTTGAAGTTATGTTGGGTTGGGAGTGATGGTGGTTCAATACATGGGTTGGGTTGAGATGTTATATGTTACATTTAGGAGGTTACATTATTCATAATTCAATGGTGGAGAATTGGAATGACATGTTGAGTTTTGGATGAGAAGTATATGGGAATGTCACGATGGGTTTGGGATGTTACATGTTACATTTACGTTGTGTTTGGGATGAGAAGCATATGAGAATGTGACGTTGGGTTTGGGAATGTCACATTGGGTTTGGGATGTTACATGTTACATTTATGTTTTGAATTTCAAATTTCCAACCACATAGATATGATCACAATCTATGGTGATATTGGATTTCTCATTTATGATATTGTCAATAATCAAGTCATTTTGAATTTCAGAAGTATATGAGAATGTCACATTGGGTTTGGAATGTTACATGCTATATTTACATTTTGAATTTTAAATTTCCAATCATATAGATATGATTACAAATTATGGTAACATTGGATTTCCTACATATGATATTGCCATTAATTAGGTTATTTTGAATTTTAAATTTCTAACCATATAGATATGATCACAATCTATGGTAACATTGAATTTTCCATATATGGTATTGTCATTAATTAGGTTATTTTGAATTTTAAATTTCTAACCATATGATCACAACCTATGGTAACATTAGATTTTTCATCTATGGTATTATCATTAATTAGGTTATTAATTAATCAAGATTGGAGGTAGATGTGTCTACAAGAAAACCATAGGACCTATTGGGTTATGAGCTTTTCATAGGATCATATCTTATTCCAAATAGGACTTATAAATAATTTACCCGTTTTTGTTTACAGTTTTCAAAAATTATGTAAATATAAACTGAAAATGGTAAATATAACATTACTAAACAAACCCTAAGTGTTATATATATATATATATATATTTTAAAAATTGTTTCAAAAAACTAATTTTTAGTTTTTCAAAAAAAAAAAAAAAAATTGAAACAAGTTTTTGAAAGCAAACTAAACATGGCCAGGTATCCCTTTTTTTTTTTTTCAAAAATAGAATGTTAGTATGTTAGTAAAGTTAGGTTACAACGTAAAGGGGCTACCGTTAATTCATCAACTCAAACCCCAGACCTTCCACTCATCACATCCTAAGGCGCAGCTACATGCCACTCAGCCACAGGGGCCTCAGCGTAACATGACAAGGTGTCTAACGGGTATGAATCCTTATTTAATGGGTCCCTAATTTTTTTATAGAATTAAATTACATTAAATAAAATATTATTAATTTAAATAATTTTAATTTTTTTTTGTGGATAGCTTGATGGGGTTATGGAACCCATCATTACACATGTATGGTACCCCTACAAATACATTAGCAAAAAGTAAATCTCAAATACTCAGTACTTTTAAAACAAAGTTCATATGGTATTTCAAATTATTAGTTATGGCTGAAATTAAAAGATTCATCACTTTTGTATTAAAATTTTAAGAGACAACATAAAAAGTATTAATTAATAAATAGAATTAAATATTATTTTGAAAGTAATGAATAATTTCTCCAACTACTAATTGGGAAAATAACATGAAAGTGACCTTTTTTATTGGCTTTTGGCATGACGATGCCATGAATAATTGTTTAAAATAAGTATGCTAGGGTACAATATTAAATTAATTATCTCATTTTAATTGGTAGGTAATAGGGAAAATAAGACTATCATATAGATAATTTAGTGATGTATCTCCATCCCAGTTTTCTAGTTTCAAGGGCATAGGATTTACATGAGTGAATTTGGTTAGAAGGGGACATTCACATTTAAAAAGTCTGCTATGGAACAATACTAAATTAATTGTGTCATTTTAATTTGTAGGTAATAGGGAAAATAAGAATGTCATAAAGACAAGTTAGTAATGCATCCCCGTCCTAGGTTTTTTTCTTTTGGCACCAAAAGATTGTGGATAAATTTTTTTGTTAAATAAATTGAAAGCATTAAAAAAAAAAAAAAACCCTTCTCCTTCCACAACATCTAATTACATGGACATGCATGCAACATTCTCAAGCGATACCAAAATATGGCTTCAAATAGAATCAGGCTGATCATACTCTGTTTGTTAAACATTCTTCTCATGGTAAGACAACAACTCTCATTGTATATGTGGATAATGTAGTGCTTACAAGAGATGATGTTAAGGAAATCCTTTTGTTGAAGAAATATTTGGCCAATGAGTTTGAAATTAAACACTTGGGAAACCTGAAATACTTTCTGGGGATTGAAGTAGCTAGGTCCAAAGATGGAATTTTCATCTATCAGAGAAAATATGTCCTTGACTTGTTGAAGGAAACAAGGATGCTTGGAAGTAAAGCCTGTGACACACCACTGGAACCTAATCTAAAACTTTGTGATGATAGTGGGGGAGCAACCATTGATAGCGGGAGTTATCAGAGACTAATGGGTAAGCTTATTTACTTAGCCCATTCTCATCTTGATATTGCTATTATCATTAGTGTGGTTAGCTAGTTTATGCATGCTCCTCATGAAATACACTTGGTTGCAGTTATGAGAATTTTGAAATACTTGAAATCTTCTCCTAGAAAAGGTCTTTATTTTTCCAAACATGATCATCTTGGTGTGGAAGCTTATACGGATGTTGATTGGGTAGGATCAATAACTTATAGGAGGTCCACTTCAGGGTATTGTATTTTTGTTGGAGGCAATTTGGTTACTTAGAGAAGTAAAAAACAGAATATGGTTTCCAAGTCTAGTGCGGAAGCTGAGTTTAGAGTTATGACACAAGATGTGTGTGAGCTCTTGTGGATTAAGTTGTTATTTCATGATTTGGTAATTGACGAAAATGACTCAATGCGGCTATATTATGATAATAAGGCTGCCATCAACATAGCTCACAATCCTGTTCAACATGACATGGTAAAGCATGTTGAGATTGATCGTCATTTCATTAAAGAGAAGCTCATTAGTGGTACAATATGTACTCCATTTGTGAAGTCTGGTGAACAACTTGCAGATATTCTCACTAAGGAAGTTGGTAGTAAACCATTTCATGATATTCTTGGCAAGTTGGGCATGAGAGATATCTTTGCACCATCTTAGGGGGGATTGTTAGAATATATGTTAGGATCATTCTATTTTTTGTTTCGTTATTTAGATTATATTTTAATTTTTTAATTAGTGCCTTAGGACTTTCTTATTCTATTAGTTGTTATTTCCTTATTATGTTATTTCCTTATTTATGCCTCCAAGGTTTCCATTGTAAGCTACCTATTATCAATATAAAAGGGATGATTGTCTAATCATTCTCTAAGTTAGTTTTCTCTCAAATAAACAATATTGAAGTATATTTATTTCAATAAAATAACAATAGATAATTCATCTTGCAAGTTGCTTTAACCTTAATATCTTTAAAATAAACACTATATTTTTTTTTAAGAAAAAAAAAGGTTAAAAACATGTTGGGTCTAACTAAATCTAATTGGATCCTATTGAAAACAAATTGATCCCCAAAATAACAACAAATCATGTAAATATATTGGCTATTTTTGTACTAAACACTATTAGTTGTATTATGTCATTTAACTAGAAAAAGGGAGCAAAAAGAATTGAAATATATTGGACATGATAGTTTCAAGAATTGCATGAATCGTAAAAAGTGAATTGAATTGTGAATCAATTGTGAATTGTGCGATTCACAAAAGATTCACTGTCAAAATAGATTCACTCATAGGTTTGTATTGATTTGTAAAAATTGCGAATCAAATCGGGAATCGTAAGATTTTGATAATAGAATAGGGTAAAGCAATTTTCGATGTTCACAGCCAGAGAATCACTAATGGGCACTATAATCTACTTACCATTAGGTTTGCTGTGGGTTTTGGTTAATTCATTTGAAGAATCAGATCTCTGGGCGAAAGGGTCACTCGAGAAAAGGTAGGAAGAGGAGTAGGAGAAGGTTAAAAACTATAGAGATTTAAGATAAAGACAAAATGCAACTCCTCAAAATATTCTCTCATCGGGGAAAGAACAATTAGGGTAGAAAAGTTCCAAACTAGGATTTTATACAACTGATGGGGAATCACCTAACCATTGTTTGAACAAGTGAACCATTTGGATATTGGGTTACTCCTAAAATATGGTGGTTTTCTACATAGAATGGATTCTATTTCATAAAATTATACACTTATTGAGTACATTACAAGTGATGTGGTTAGCCTTAAATTTCTATGGTTTTCAATTATTACTTTTGTTCGTACTATAATAATTTGCACCCAAACTTTGTCATTAACTAACACTAGTGTAATGCCCCGAAATAATTCAACATGAACTACCCACATTAATGAACATTCACTCAACAATAACAATAATCCTTCCATCTTTACATATTTAATAATTGAATCCAATACAAAAGTTCCACATACGGTATACATTCAACGAAACAAAATGTGAAGCATCTAGTCTCAAAACAATAAAATGCCCTTAAGGGCTTACATCTTCCAAGGAAATAGCCTGGTTACACTAAATTGTCTCTCGTACCCATACACATTTAGCCCTTGGCTTACAAAAATTTACAACAAAATAAGAGAGCTATTTACTCTTCACGAAATATCCATGCCCTTAATTCGGCGGGATCACCACATCTTTACCTGCACCAAATCCCATAGGGGTGAGCACAAAGCCCAATAGAATTCTCACAAAGTATATACAGTTAAAAATGCAAATGTCGATGCCATGCCATGCTCTTTTAAAGAAATTCATTTCATGCTTTTCTTGAAGATTTCCATTTTTCAATACAAGCTTACAATCGCAACACATTTTAAAACTTCAAATTTAATTAATAGGGGCGGTAAATATGACACTGGTAATCCCTAGGCTGGTGTCTGCAAGTAGACTCTATAAGTACTACCAAATTGTCATTTTTACCGGTATTAACCGGAAGGCTCGACACCTATCCGTGAGGTTTTCTGGTCTTTCACCATGGACACTCAGGCCAACTTATCGAGTTCAACTGCACCTCCTATCCAGACTTACCATGTATTTACCCCATACACAATACCGTAGTTCTCATTACAATATAATCTTTCTTCAAAGTAAACATTTTCCAACACATGTCAAGATGTACAATAATGACAATAAATCGATTGAAAATGGGATGCAAATAATTACTAACTCATAGCATTTCTTTATTTCAAAATGCCTCAAAAAGAATATCCACAATCACCTTCACAATTACCCCTTTCAATGTTCCTTCACAAAACCCCCATATGTCATAAACACATATTTACAATTTCTCATTTCACAAGCCTCAACAATCAAGTCCCTTCAAGATTACAAATGATGTTTCCAAATATTAATCTTCAATGGTTACAATTCTCATAACCCATGGTGTACCACAATTTCCATTTACAACATTACATGTTCAAGTGTTAGTGATAATGTTAAAATGACATCTCATTTCTCAAACATCAAGTAAATTGCCATTTTGCTAAACATTTGATGAAACTTGCTCTGATTCATCCCCTTGATACAAGAAAACAAATAATTTCTAGGGTGTTTTCCATTTTTCCAAAATCCTAATTTCTAGGGTTTTCATTAGAAACAAACCTTCCTCATTTTCCAAGAGAAACTCCATCAACTATTTTTCATGAGTTTAATAGAGGGAAAACCCTCAAGAAATAGTACAAAGATTGAGTTACAAACCCACATTCAAAACTCTCTACATTTGGAATCAAAATTTAAAACCAACACAAAACTTCAAGAACACTTTTAAATCAACATCAATATGGCAAAACTTGTATATATGACTCAAGAAATCCCTACCTCAATGTTTGATGAAGAGGAGATGTCGAAACCCTAGGATCAAGTGGTGTAGAAATCCAATCTCTACCATGCACAAAGTAGTTCTAGAGGTGCTCTACAACATTGATGAAGAAACCATGGACAAATCTTTAATGGATGACGAAGGATCAAGGGTTTAATCTTGTTTTTGGGGTAGAAATATAGAGAGAAGGGAGAGGGATATATTTTAGAGAGAGAGAGGTGTAATGAAAATGATATACAATTAGCCCCCAAGAAGAACAAAAAGCAGTGCATCGGATCTGGCTTTTTCCTGCACGTACGGAGCCCACTCTCGCACATGCGACAAGTGTCTCCCGCACATGTGGCCCTTCGCTCCCGCATGTGTGGCATCTCCCCGCACCTCCTCATGCACGTGCATTTATTCCAGTATGCACTGCCCAGCCTCCAATGTTTCTCGCACATGCAGCCCCCATTCCACACGTGCAGAGTAGGGCCCCCGCACGTGCGGTTCTCATCCAGCAGCCCAGAAATTCCTAATTCAACTCCCGGGCACTCCGAACCCAACCGTGCACTCTCCGGAACAAGTGAAATTCCACACCAAACAAGACAAGAATAAGAACTTAATTTTGAGAATTATTTCCGGATGTGTCAAACCCAATAAGAGCCAGAAGAGAATGGAGTGAAAACGAAAGAAAAAGAAAGAAAACAAGACCCAGTCATCACAACCTCCCCGCCATAGGAAATTTCGTCCCCGAAATTTGAATAAACTCGCTAAACAAAAGTGTTCTAGCAGCTAAGGCTATTTCAACAACATTATCAAATTGCAGCATTCATGTTCAACTAACATTTACCGTTCTTCTCATCATCATTTCATCAAACACAACCGTTTAAACTAGAAATGAAATGAGACCTCTATAACAAACATTATCTTTCCATAACATCATGCTCAAATCAACAATACATACAACAACATGTGATCAGCATCTTAACACTTTTTTCCTTCAACACTAGAGGACATTACAAATTTTAAAACAAAACAACTAAACATGCTCAAATAAATCCGGATACATGGAGCGGACTTCCGTCTCCCTCTCCCATGTTGCTTCTTCAATCCCATGGTGTCTCCACAACACCTTCACTAACGGTATCTAGAATTCAAACTGATCGCTCTTCGTAGGAGGCATCCTTATCTACCTCCAAATCAACCCAATCTAATACATGAGAAGGGTTGGGTTCGTACTTCCTAAGCATTGACACATGAAACACGTTGTGGACCCTTGAAAGTTGTGGCGGCAAGGCTAACTGATATGCCACTTCTCCGATCCTCTCAAATATCTTGAAAGGCCCAATAAACCTCGGTGACAACCTTCCACTCTTGCCAAACCTCATTAGACCCCATCTAGGTGTGATCTTAAGAAACACATGATCACCCGTTTCGAAGGATAAGGGTCGTCTCCTCCTATCGGCATAACTTTTCTGTCGGCTTTGAGCCGTAGCTAATCCCTTGTGAATGAGGGCAACCTTCTCGGTTGTCTCCCTAACAATCTCCGGGCCCAACAACAGTGCATCCCCCACATCGGACCAATAAACTGGTGATCTATAAGGCCGGCCATACATGGCCTCAAACGGTGCCATCTCGATACTAGCTTGGTAACTATTGTTGTAGGCAAAATCAATCAACGGTAAGTGCCTCTCCCAAGACCCCTTGAAATCTAGGACACAAGCTCTAAGCATATCTTCCAAAATCTGTATAGTACATTCCGATTGCCCATCGGTTTGAGGGTGATAAGTGGTGCTAAAAGTCAACTTGGTTCCCAATGCCTCTTAAAGGCTTTGCCACAAACGGGCGGTAAAACGAGGATCCCTATCTGACACAATGGTTACCGGAACCCCATGAAGTCGAACTATCTCCCTAACATACAACTCTGCCAAGTGCTTAACTGAGTCGCTAGTACGCATTGGAATGAAGTGTGTGGACTTAGTCAGCCTATCAACAATTACCCAAATGGCATCATTGCCCTGTGGCGTTCTAGGAAACCCAACTACGAAGTCCATGGTAACGTGCTCCCACTTCCACTCGGCTATAGGTAAGGGTTATAACAAACCCACTGGTCTTTGATGCTCGGCCTTCACTTGTTGACAAGTAAGGCACTTCGACACGAAGGATGCGACATCCCACTTCATGCCCCTCCACCAGAATTGACGGCTAAGGTCTCAATACATTTTGGTGCCTTCCGGATGTACCGCAAGGTGTGAATGATGAAACTCTCGAAGCACTTCCTCTCTACAAGATTCAGGCACAAACAGACGATCTAGGTAACGTACACTCTGATTCGAGTGAATGTTTAAACCCTTCTCTTCCTTCCCAATGGAGATCCTATCACAAATTAGCTCTACTTCACAGTTTCGTTTTTGTGCCTCTACAACTTTGCTAATTAAGGTGGGTTGAGCACTCAATGTAAACAATGTTGCACCCTCTTCAGACTCACCCAATTGCAATTCAAACTTGCCGACTTCACCCAACATAACCCACTCCCAAATAGCCACACTCGCCAAACTACTCACGATTTTTTGACTCAGGGTGTCGGCCACTACATTGGCTTTTCCCGGGTGATAGTGTAACTCAAAATCGTAGTCTTCTAAAAACTTCATCCACCTTTGTTGACGCAAATTCAAATCTTTCGGGGAAAACAAATACTTTAAGCTTTTATGGTCAGAGAAGACCTCAAACTTCTCACCATACAAGTAATGCGTCCAAATTTTCAAGGCAAACACTACCGCTGCTAGTTCTAGGTCGTGGGTGGGATAATTCTTCTTATGAGTTTTCAATTGTCGCGAGCCATAGGCGAAAACCTTCCCCTCTTGCGTCAAAACACACCAAAGCCCATCCCGAGACGCATCACAATAGACGGTGTAACCCAAACCTCTCTCCAGAATGATCAATACCAGTGCCGTAGGTAATCTAGTTTTAAGCTCCAGGAAGGACCTTTCACATGCTTCGCTCCACACAAACTTAACCCCCTTTTTGGTTAACCTAGCCAAAGGCACGGCTAGTCTAGATAAATCCCTCACAAAGAGCCGGTAGTACCCCGCCAATCCTAAGAAACTTTGGATCTCAAAAACATTCTTTGGCTGCTCCCAATCTTGTACAGAATCCATCTTCAAAGAATCTACAGTTACCCCTTCACTTGATACTACATGGCTAAAAAACTTCACCTTAGTGAGCCAAAACTCACACTTCTCAAATTTGGCATACAACTGATGCTTTCTAAGCAAGTCAAGCACTATCCTCAAGTGAGCCTTGTGTTCCTCCTTGGAGGTCGAATAGATTAGGATGTCGTCCACGAAGACGACCACAAAATGGTCCAAGTACTCCCTAAAAATTCGGTTCATTAAATCCATGAAGGAAGCCGGTGCATTAGTCAACCTAAATGGCATTACAAGGAACTTATAGTGGCCATAACATGTATGAAAGGCCGTTTTCTGGATGTCCTCCTCTCGGACTCTCAACTGATGGTACCTCGACCTCAAATCTATCTTCGAAAAGCAATAAGACCCTATAAATTGATCAAACAAGTCATCTATTCTGGGTAAAGGGTATTTGTTCTTGACGGTAACTCGATTCAGTTTACGATAGTCGATACACAACCACAATGACCCATCCTTCTTCTTAGCAAAGAGAGTCAGCGCTTCCCAAGGTGACGTACTAGGGCGATTGAAGCCCTTGTCTAGAAGCTCTTGGAGTTGAATCTTCAACTCGTGCAACTCCGCGGGTACAAATCTATACGGCACCATAGAAATTAGTGCCGTTCCAGGCACTAAGTCGATGGTGAACTCAATCTCCCGGTGGGGTGGCAAACTAGTAAGGTCCTCGAGAAACACGTCCGGGTATTCACACAATACCCTTGGCAACTCAACTTGAGTCATGCCACTCTCATCATCCAAAAGAGTAGCAAGGAGACTGCTAAGCTCGTTTCTACTACGAGGATCGAATACTGGCAATAAAACCCAAACAATCTTGTCCCCCAGAAAGTAAAAATAATCTCCACTCGAGGTGCATACTGTGACCGTTTGTCGAAAACAATCAATCACTGCCCGATACGAAGACAACTAATCCATGCCTAAGATGACGTCAAAGCTTGACATGTCTAGCAACACAACAGCAAACGGGAGTCTACACCCGGCAACCTCTATCTCACAACCATGACAACCTTGATCTAGGTCAATTGTACCTCCAACTGGAGACTCTACTTTGAGTGAAGGTGCTAACTGTGTCACCTCTAGCCCCAATGCAGATGCGAATGTAGCAGATATGAATGAATGAGACGCACCTGTATCTATCAACACACTGGCCAAAGACTTACACACAATAAAAATACCTCTCACTACTGATGGTCCTGGCAACTGCTCTGGCGCGGTAATAGCGTATACGCGCCCCTATGGCCTCTGATCAACCTGCTCGTCCCTCGAAGCATAGGCCTACTATACAGACTGAGCTGAAGCGGCTCCCTGATGAACTCGTGAAATCTGAGCTGAGTGAGCCTGCTAGTGGCTCTGAGTCTGCCTCACCTTCGAAGCGCCAGATATGCCTCCCAACTGCGGGCAAGCTTTTTTCATGTGCCCTGGCTGACCGCACTGGTAGCAGGTAGGCCCTTGACCCCTACTTTGAGACTGACTCTGAGTTCGGTTAGGTGGTGGTGGTGGCAACATCTGTTGTCCTCCTCCCTTCTGTGGACATGCAAAGGCCTTGTGACCCGGTTGGCCACGCTTGAAGCAAGAAAACCCACTCGGTGCACTCTTTCCTGGGCCCGCACTAGGTAAGGGGAAAGTAGATATAGACTGTTGCGGCTGAGACTGGGATGAAAATGTATTTCTGCTCTTCTTGTTGGACCTAAAGTCCCCCTGTGACCCTTGGCCCCTAGACCTCGTATTCCGAAGTCTCTCTTCCTAGGCCTCCACAATAATTTCTACATGTGCAGCTGCCTCCACAAGGCGATCATAATTCCGAATCATGTTTCCAGTAACCTTGAACAAAATCTTTGTCCTCAACCTCTGCTCGAACTCAAAGAAACGGCGTTCCTCCATCGCTACCAATTCCGGTGCAAACCGGGACAAACTAGGAAAGGCCGCTTCAAATTCGGCCACGAACATATTTAGTTGCTTAAGGTCCTTGAATTCCTGCCTCAACCTCTCCCTAGCAGTAGGAGGTAAATACTTGTCTTGGAAGCCCACCATAAATGCCTCCCATGTCAGTTCTATACGGCCCTTGGCATACTTCCACCATTAGCTTGCGTCACCCTTGAGATAATAGCTAGCAAGGGTCACCCTCAACTCGCTATCCTCGATGTGAAGCATCTTGAAAGTCTTCATGGTTTGTTCAAGCCATTCATCTACTTTCTTTGGCTCGGGGCCGCCATGGTATTCATCCGGCTTGGCCCGCAAAAACTCCCTCGTAAGGAAGGTTGCCCTTGTCTCCACAACATTCTCTCTAGCTTGGGTCTCCGCCCTAAGTATGTTCATGGACTCCCTCAATGCCCCCACCATCCCCCGGGCTAGAGCCCCCATTGTGGCTTGGCCGGCCTGCCCTGGCACCTCCGCTTGCCCCATTTGTTCGGCCATGTTAGCTTGGTCTAGACCCTCTTCTTGTACCGGGACCTGGTGGACCAGTACCTCATGTACACCCGGGCGACCTTGACCTCGCCTTCCACCCCTACCCCCTCGTGTTCGAATCCTTTCCGACATCCTAATTGAAGAGCAAGATAGATAATTTAGCACATAATTCCAAATGTGCTCGCAACTTGCCGCACACGTTAAACTATAGCAATTCCATACACCTTACCTCACAAATAATTTAATTCACTCCACATAAGCACTTAGTCACATAAACACATACGAATTATCCTTTAGTGATGAGATTCATCCCATGAGAAACCAAGAATTCTTAGTAGAATGAGTATGGATCAGGTACCCTTCTAATAAGACCTCAAGGAGTCTAATAGGTGCAAACATCCCCAAAGTCCAATCCCATACCAATATAGTCACATAAGCATGCTATCACCTAATCACAAAAGCTAAACATTTCCTAATCATGTGAAATGAACCCATTGTGGTACAACGGCCACTTCCCGCGAGCCCCAAGTATTCAAACCTGGTAGCTCTGATACCAAGTTGTAACGCCCCGAAATAATTCAACATGAACTACCCACATTAATGAACATTCACTCAACAATAACAATAATCCTTCCATCTTTACATATTTAATAATTGAGTCCAATACAAAAGTTCCACATGCAGTATATATTCAATGAAACAAAAGAACACATGAATCTATGGCATGTGAAGCATCTAGTCTCAAAACAATAAAATTCCCTTAAGAGCTTACATCTTCCAAGGCAATAGCCCGGTTACACAAAATGGTCTCTCGAACCCATACACATTTAGCCCTTGGCTTACAAAAATTTACAACAAAATAAGAGAGCTATTTATTCTTCACGAAATATCCACGCCCTCAATTTGGCGGGATCACCACATCTTTACCTGCACCAAATCCCATAGGGGTGAGCATAAAGCCCAGTAGGGAATTCTCACAAAGTAGATATAGTTATGCAACTCCCAATAAAAATGCAAATGTCCATGCCATGCCATGCTCTTTTAAAGAAATTTCATTTCATGCCCTTCTTGAAGATTTCCATTTTTCAATACAAGCTTACAATTGCAACACATTTTAAAACTTCCAATTTAATTAATAGGGGCGGTAAATACGACATTGGTAATCCCTAGGCTGGTGTCTGCAAGTAGACTCTACAAGTACTACCAAATTGTCATTTTTACCAGTATTAACCAAAAGGCTCGACACCTATCCGCGAGGTTTTTTGGTCTTTCACCATGGACACTCAGGCCAACTTAACGAGTTCAACTACCACCCCTATCCGGACTTACCACGTATTTACCCCATACACAATACCATAGTTCTCATTACAATATAATCTTTCTTCAAAGTAAACATTTTCCAACACATGTCAAGATGTACAATAATGACAATAAATCGATTGAAAATGGGATGCAAATAATTACTAACTCATAGCATTTCTTTATTTCAAAATGTCTCAAAAAGAATATCCACAATCACCTTCACAATTATGCCTTTCAATGTTCCTTCACAAAACCCCCATATGTCATAAACACATATTTATAATTTCTCATTTCACAAGCCTCAACAATCAAGTCCCTTCAAGATTACGTATGATGTTTCCAAATATTAATCTCCAATGGTTACAATTCTCATAACCCATGGTGTACCACAATTTCCATTTACAACATTACATGTTCAAGTGTTAGTGATAATGTTAAAATGACATCTCATTTCTCAAACATCAAGTAAATTTCCATTTTGCTAAACATTTGATGAAACCTGCTCTCATTCATTCCCTTGACACAAGAAACAAATAATTTCTAGGGCATTTTCCATTTTTCCAAAATCCCAATATCTAGGGTTTTCATTAGAAACAAACCTTCCTCATTTTCCAAGAGAAACTCCATCAACTATTTTTCATGAGTTTAATAGAGGGAAAACCCTCAAGAAATAGTAAAAAGATTGAGTTACAAACCCATATTCAAAACTCTCTACATTTGGAATCAAAATCTAAAACCAACACAAAATTCAAGAACACTTTTAAATCAACATCAATATGGCAAAACTTGTATATATGACTCAAGAAATCCCTACCTCAATGTTTGATGACGAGGAGAAGTTGAAACCCTAGGATCAAGTAGTGTAGAAATCCAATCTCTACCATGCACAAAGTAGTTCTAGAGGTGCTCTACAACATTGATGGAGAAACCATGGACAAATCTTTAATGGATGATGAAGGATCAAGGGTTTAATCTTGTTTTTGGGGTAGAAATATAGAGTGAAGGGAGAGGGATATATTTTAGAGAGAGAGGTGTAATGAAAATGATATACAATCAGCCCCAAAGAAGAACAAAAAGCAAAGCGTTGGATCTGGCTTTTTCCTGCACGTGCGGAGCCCACTCCCGTACGTGCGGCAAGTGTCTCTTGCACGTGCGGCCCTTCACTCCTGCACATGCGGCACCTCCCCGCACCTCCTCACGCACGTGCATTTATTCCAGTATGCACTGCCCAGCCTCCCATGTTTCCCGCACGTGCGGCATGGCCTTTCGCACGTGCGGCCCCCATCCTGCACGTGCGGCTCTCACCCAGCAGCCCAGAAATTCCTGATTCAACTCCTGGGCACTCCGAACCCAACTGTGCACTCTCCGGAACAGGTGAAATTCCACACCGAAGAAGATAAGAATAAGAACTTAATTTTGAGAATTATTTCCAGATGTTTCAAACCCAATAAGAGTGAGAAGAGAATGGAGTGAAAACGAAAGAAAAAGAAAGAAAACAAGACCCGGTCATCATAACTAGTAAAATATTAATAATTTTCACTTTAACTTTTTAGAAATTCCATAGATTCTAGAATTTGGTGATTTACATTGTAGACTCTTACCTTAAACATATAACAAAACTAGTTAAATTCTTTTCCATGCTAATCAAATTAATGTTAGCACCCACTAGCTTGTGTCACATTTTAAAGCCTCTCTTAATTTGATTTTAACTTCCATTTATTAATTTAAGAAAAGACATTTCATCATAGGTGTTCAAGATGCTTATTGGGAAGTGCTTGACAAGGGAATGATCACACAAACTACTGCAAATACCTTGATGCAATCTGTGGATGAAGCAATTGACTTGGTATCTCATAGGCCCTTGTGCGATTGGAAAGGTTTAAAAGCACAGGTGCATTTCCCAAATTATTACAAGTTTCTTCAATCAAGCATTTGTCTACCAAAGCTGGTTACATATTTCACTGTGGAAAGGTTGGAATCTGCCTGTTGCATTTCTGCTGCATTTCTCCAAGCCCATAGAATCGCGCGACGGCGAGTGCATGACTTCATTTGTAAGAATTTTTTGTATGTTCTTGAATGTTTTAGGTTGTCATAACTTTGTCTTTTACAATGTCTTTTAGTTTGTAGGAGTGCACAAATTCTATGAAACTAAAAATGCTTCTTTTTAGTTTAGACAATAGAGAATGAAAAAGAGGATACATACAATGTTTGTGCTAAGACGGGAGTGAATAGGCCAAACCCTAGGTATTACAAGCCAATTAAAAATTTAGATCAAGCAATAATAGGAATCAGTTCAACATAACAATTCAAAGTATTGCCAATGAATCCAAAGGCAACCACGCAAATTGCAGTCATAATAAGATACACAAGCAATATACATGGAAAACCCTAGGAACAACCATTCCTATGTGGAAAAACCATGATTAGCCCTCTCAGAGTTAACAATCCATTAGACCAAGTGTTTCAAATACAAGATTTAGGAAAAGTGAGTTTGAACCCAAATTTGGATGCAGTTTATCCTTGATGTCTAGAGCCACAAACTTCTTGTTTGATCTCCACTTGCAAGTGACTATAAACACAGAACTCCATTGAATTCTCCCCCCTCCCTCTCTCTCTCTAAATAGTGCAATCGTGAATTCCCTCTCTTGATTCATTTCTCTGCTTAATTTTCTGTCGCCAAATATAGCTGCTGTCATTAAAGCACATGTTTTGAGCTTTGGTCTCTTTCACTCACTCCCTTCATTCTCTTTAACCTCTCTGTCCATGGTTGTGGGTGGCCTCTATACTCGGTTCTGGGTTTGCCATGGTTGTTTGGTCATAGTTTGGTAGCTCCATGCAAGGTCTTGCCATTATTATTGGTTGAGTAGTGGTTGTAGGGGTGCCAACTTGCAAATATGATATATACATATATATATATATATATTGATAAATATAGTAAAAGATGAAGATGAAGATGACACAGATTTTTTGTTTTGTCCTTTTGTAAATAATTGCCTTTTTGCATTAAAAGTTGACTTTGGCTTGATTTTTTCTCATCCCAACTCTTAGATAGGCATGTTACAATATCCATCAATTTGGACATAGTTCATAGCAATGCATTACTCCCAAACCACATGAGGGTTATTTGGTCATTTTCAAACAACACATGGTAAAGTGCTTATACAGCAATCCATAAGGGGCAAAAATGGATTTTCCCTTAATCTGTTTGTATTGCCCCCTTATTATTGGGGACAATCCTTTAATTCTTACACGTGTTTTTTTTTTTTTTTTTCAATTTAGGTGATAGTGACATTGCAACTAATGTCATTAAAGAAAGTGAAGCTAAAGAAGAGGAAGCAAGAAAATTCTTGGAAGATGTTCCTGCTATATTTCCTCAGGTTTGTGTGTTTAAACACCCTCATTGAATGTACTTTTAATCGTCAATTATGCTAGATTCTTCTTAGAATCTGTAACGCCCCAAAATAATTACTATAACCCATACTCAACATGAAAAAGTGATCACAATAATAAAGTAGTTATCTCTTATTGATTTACAATTAAACTTTACAAAAGAGTGATATAATAGAAAGACAAGATAAAAGTTATAAAAGATAAAAGTTAGACAAATAAGAACTACCCTAAATGCTTACATCTTTTCAAGACGATGCTTTGATACAACAAAAGTGGACTTAAGTCCTATATAGTTAAAGCCCTTGGCTTTTACAAAAGTAAATACGGTAAATACACAAAAGAAGCTCTCACTTCAAGTCCTCCCAAGCTATTGCCTTGGCAGAGGCATATCATTGGCACCTGAAATGTTTTTCTCACATAGGATGAGCCAAAGCCCAGTAGAAATAATCCAACACAATATATGAACCTTAACAAAGCTATAAAATGAATGCATATGCAATGCTCGTACCAAAACATTTTACTCTCTTTCCAAAACGATGCAATGCCAAGTTAATTTCATGGTTCATAAATCATTTTCCTTTACAATAGAAACTAGGGTGGTGAATGACACTCTGGGAATTTCAAACTATACAACCTTTGCTGGAAATTTCATCCGAAGGAAACTATAAGCCGAGACCTATGTAAACAAAGGTTATACAAGCATAACTATTGCCATTTCAAGGAAATTTTGTCCGTGGGATTGGCACCCATATATACACATGGTTTTTAAGATTTTTACCCTAGACACACATGGTAACTTATTTGATATAACAACAATTCCTTCCCAGATTCACCCATTTTCTCAAAACAGTAACATTTCCAATATATAAGTGTGAGATAATGCTCAGTGCAAATGAATGAGAAAATAATTTCAATTCTCCTAATTCACATACAATTTCTACAACACTCATAACTATCCTCCACTGATAGCCCAAAATAGATATTTCTAAACAGATAAACAATTATCAATAAAGATAAATTCTCCAAATTTTCAAAAGGTGAGTGATAATGCATATCTAACTCCACCTTCCTCATCAACCTCAATCCAATTTCACAATTTCAATATCAATCTCATAATTTATATAAAATTAGCATTTGAGGCATTTAGGGCAAAATCCATTTTCTTTCCAAAATGCATCCCAAATACCAAAATTAGCTATTTGTTCCCAACTCAACATTTTCTTCCATACCAAAATCATTTTGAAGGACCTATTTAAAAAACCCCTCTTTTGATTTTTACCCAAAAGCCTAGGTTGTTCCACCCTAGGTTGTTCCAAATCTTCCAAAATCTCAATATTGCTTAGAAATAACAAATAACTATGTTAAAACTCATAAAAAGTGTGGAAAGTATCCCTATCACAAGCTAAAACATGTGAGAGAGAGAGAGAGAGAGAGAGAGAGAGAGAGAGAGAGAGAGAGAGAGAACCCAAAGACACCAAAAATCAACTTTGCTCCGATTAGAACAAAGCCCTTGTCGAGCTATATCTTTTTAACAAAGGCACACGAGTGAAAAGATCAACAAATCTAGGTGGATTATAGAGAGAAGGTGAGTTTTAGAAAGAGAATGTCTCAACTTAAGGCTTTGAAATGTTTTGAGAGAGAGAGAGAGAGAGAGAGAGAGAGAGAGAGATGAAAAAGTGACTTTTGCGGACTGATATATGCGCAGACCGCTCGAGCGCAAGAAGTGTTGCTCGAGCATCCAGACACAAAAGATGTGATAGCTCGAGTGCAAGAAGTTTTAGTCGAGTGTAAAATACAAACTCCCAGTAGTTTTACAAATAGAGAACCACCGCTTGAGAACAAGAAGTCTCGCTTGAGCAGGATACCACTCAAGCGTAGAAAACACCTCTCGAGTGAAGAATGCACACTCTTACTAGTTTTGCAGGCCTACAAAAGTATTGAGAATTCACAAAGTCTGCTTGAGCGTAAGAGTCAAAATCTGGGCAACAACAATTTTGAAAAACTAACTCACAATCTATTCCAAACACAACCTTGACACTCCAATGACCAAACTCAATGAGGACAAAGAGAAACAAGACTTGAATCACATGTAAGAGAATGAAACCCAGATCTAGAACAATAAATGGGTCGGGTCTAAACCAGAATCGCTATAACCTCCCCCCCTTATAGAATTTTGTCCTTGAAATGTAAACCAAACATCAAATCCATGTTTTAAACCAATTACAACAAGGGTAGTAAATCAAATTCATCACCATGATCCGTCCACCGGTCATCCATTCTTATCATAATGATAAACAAGTTCTCGATATTGAATATACAATTCATATTTTCAAAACATATACAATGTTTATATTAAATCAATACAACAAAGTTATCAATACATGCTCAAACATCAATAAATAGGTCCAGATGCATTTTCAGGTTCTTCATTATATGAAAACAAGGCAAGTAACATATTGTGTGCTTAATCAATTAATTGATTATGTCAAAAATCTTGAGAAGATTAGGTTGTTGGAAGAAAAAAAGAGAACCCATCTTCATGATGCTGTCCAAGTTCGATGATAAATACTTTGTTTTGTCATTTTTCCTTCTTATGGTCTTCCTTTATATATATAATTTAATCTTTTTTTTTCCATTTATATTGAGAGTATTATTCCAATTTTTATGCAGACCAATTTTAAAAGGCTACTAAGGAACCCTCCTTTAGCGAAGATTCCAAGCAGTGTCCATCATTTCTTGGTAGATCTTCCTTATTCTGTCCATGAGCAACTTGCAGGTTCTCCCAAAGAGATAATGAAACTATGTGGTGTGACGCTATTTAAGGAGGGTTCGAAGCCTAATGGAATTTGGCTCATTTTAAATGATGTGGTGAAGGTAATTAAACAATTTGCTTGGGCCAATTAGAATCTGAGGGATACAATTTTATTTCATTTAAGATCTCTCACTACAATTTTTGAATTTCAATATGTCACAAATGCGAATTTTTGTTCTGTAGTGGGGAAGTAAGAGTATAAAAAATAAGCACTTATTACATCCAACATTTACCCATGGAAGTACTCTTGGTATGTATGAAGTGTTGATTGGCAAGCTGTGCGTATGTGACATGATCACAAATTCTATGGTACTGTGTTACTTCATTGAAGTTGAAAAGATATGTACAGTGCTCAAATCTGATTCAGCAACAGAGGATATCTTTTGGCAGATATGATGATATTGGGAGTTCGTGATTCTAATCAGTGTAGAACATCTACGGCCTCATTCATTGGCATCTATGTTACTTGAACTTTTCTAAATTTGTAAAGCACCCATGTCACTAAACATTTAGGAAATGCATGGGATATGTGGCCGATAAATTTAGTTAGACATGCATCTAACAAGTATGTCTTAAGTAGTCAAGTTTACTAGTATATAAATATGCATGACCCACATTGTATTCAATAAAAAGCTCTATGTTTGTTGTTCAACAACATTTTATCCTAAAAAAAAGAAGTATTTAAACATATAAAATCTAGTTGCATCGTGATGTCCTTAAGACATACGAATTTGACGAACTTAATACTGTTTAGTCACCAATTGTTCCAAAAGCTTAAACTACCCAACAATGTATATCAAGCTATCCAAAACCCTCCCTTACGTTCAACCCTGTCTTGTAGATGGAAATACAAACAAAAAGAGAACTAGACAACCAAACAGAAAAGGAGAAACCAAATGGGGACTGAATACCTAATGCCAACAGAAAGATTTTAACTCAAGGTCTCTCTCAACCTGAGTTTTGTACTATGTTAAGGCACCATTTGTCCTAAAAGCTTAAGCCGTTAGGAAATGAGCAACAAATACCTACATACCTCTAGCCGACACCAATTCCTAAATCCATAGTAACATAGTATGTAACTCCCAAACACAAACTTGGTATAGAACATTGATTTCTAGTTCTTAATTTCATAATATACATTCCATTAGATCTATAATTGGACATGAACTATTAAGTTATGCCACCAAGTCAAGGATATGCCGTTCATCTATTGATGTGTTTTCTTAGTCTGTGGATGTTGACTATGGAAATAAGGGTAAAATGGTATTACAATTTAGTAAAAATTTTGATTAACTCTAGAGTGGTTATGGTGTCCCATATCCCTTAAAAATGTGTTTCACAGAATGGGTCATGCAAGTTATCTATTATTGTTATTTTTGTTTTACATTTTTTATTATAAATTAGATGGGTATATTTTCTTTTTCGTCTTTTGGTAGGAAAGTGCAACTATTCTTGCCAAACTTCTACTTCCTCAAAGTTTTGAGAAAATGGCCACGCAAGACATGAGAACCCTTGTTGTAGAAAGGTCAATAATGAGTACATGCTTACAGGGAGAAACTATAGAAATACTCAACATTCCATTGGCCTTCTATTAGAAGGATTCATAAAAACACAAGTTATCCAAGAAGAATTGATTACATATCCTGCAGCACTACTGCCTTCATATGGGGATCTAAACTTCCTAGGATCAGAAACATTAGGTAATTGAAATTTATTTAGCATCCCATAAGATGCATGTTTACCAGTACTCCACATTTTGTTTACATACTATTTTTTGTTATGTATAATTATGATGTTTTTGTTTGGGGTTTGATATAAATTCATTGTTTATAACTATTAGTGACCTTATCTTTGTGTTTTGGGTTTGTATTTTCACTTGACAAGGGGAAATGTGCCCTACAATGTATATCAAGCTCTCTGAAACCCTCCCTCACACACAACACATAGAGATGTAGACATCCTTACATACAGAGAAGAGAGAATGCAAGCAGGAACCAATTGCAATTGCAGAGAATTGAATCCAAAATGTCCCCCAACCTGGACTTTGATACCATGTTAGATCACCACTAGTCGCAATAATATATGTCAAGTTGTCCAACAATATAAATTTGATAGCCTAAATAAATCCACATTAAGAGATCTATAAATCTTCAGAAAAACTAGTGAACATTCAAGAAACATTTTTGAGAATTGAGCTCTTGGAATGAGAACAATTCATAGATGGGTTGTAGGTACAAAAAAAAAATAAATAAATAAATAAAAAATTAAATTAAATGTGTCTATTTGAAGATATAGGTTTCATGTAATGGAGGAATTAGAGGGGGCCTAGCAAGGTCAACGGCACACCTAAGTTCAAAGTTCTCCCTTCTATATTAAGACATAATTATTGAAAAACCTAAGTGATTCGTGATTAGATCAAGATTTAATTGTACAAATTCCCAAACTATTAAAACTCACAATCTAAATCATCAAGCACGTACGAAAGTGATTTAGAGTGTTGTTTTAGAAACAATAAATAGACACAAACGATTTTTACATGGAAAAAATTATTATTGGAGTACCTCTAATTGTAATTAAAAAACCACGGGCGAAACGCCACAAATCAATTCACTATGAAGGAAAGAAAGAATACAAAGTACCCAAACAAATTACCCAACCTCTGTCAATTTGTCTTCAACGCTTTGTATATCTTCCACCGCAACCTTTGTCTCTAGATTGATTAGATTGATGTTGATTCCACAACATCCACATCGACTCAATGACTACACACAGCTTCGAACACCTTCGAATGCTTTATGCTCGAATCTCCGGATTCCACCGAAGAAGCACACTCTTGAAGATGATCATTCAAACAACCCTTTGATGTGAATTATCAAACCATGTGAGTTTAATACTCAAGAAAACATCAATGGAAAACTAGTAAAATAGCTTCTAAAGAAAACCCTAGAGCTCCCAAAATAGATATAGAAGCCTTAACCCTAAAAAATAACTTAAACACATATATATAGAAAACACGGGCTGCGTACCCCACTCGAGCGCAGGATTTGTTGCTCGAGGGGAGTCACTAAGACGTGTGTGATTAAAATAGGTCTCCACTCAAGCGTTGGAACTCACGCTCGAGCACAAAAACACACCTCCTAGTATTTGTGCAGACAAGCCAATCTACTGAGAGGGTGTAATCTCCGCTTGAGCACAAATGTTCCCGTTCAAGCGGGAAGACCAAAACCAAGGAAAAATTACAACTTTATAAAACAGATCTTGTTCGCAGAATTAGCAACAAGTAGGGACCTAACAATTACAATAAATATGTTTCCAAATAAATAGCAATGGCACACCTAACTATTATTCTGCCCTTTTACCTCCACAAGATTTACCTAGGCCTTTTACTCACGTTATTAACAGCTAATTACCCCTAATGTGGGATTAATTTTCTCTTTAATTAAATTGGTTTTAGAACTTTATGTAGTGTCAAACCCATGCTACGCTCGGCTAAGTGCATGTATATTATCAACATGTTTGTTTTATTTTCATTTTATGAAAATAAAACAAAACTAAAGAATCATTGTGTAGCATATAAAGACTACAAAGGGTCAGAAATTAAGGTCGAAATTAAGTATGGACCTAAGTGTTGAGGTCGCCCCTATTATGCGAGTAAGAATGATTAAAAGAACATGGGCTAAAGCCCAAGGGAAGTGGGTCAACAGTAGGCCAGAACAGGTCTGACCCACCAAAGGTCCAAACAAGCTCCATGAAAAAAAAAATTGTTAAGTCAAGTTGCAGAGCCAACACCTGTAGTAGTCAAGTTGCTGAGGCACTTTTGTCTCAGCATTTCCATTTCTAGGATTGTCGATGCCGCTATCCCAAGTACTGTTGGCCCCACCATTTGAACTTGTTGAGGAAAAAAGAAAATCGTAGCAAGTAACTTGCTGAGGTAGTACTTGTAGCGGCCAAGTTGCTGAGGTACTTTGTCGGCGTCGATATCTCAAGTATTTTCGGTGCTGCCACTTGAACTTGTCGTGAGAAACAGCCATCGCAGTTAACTTGCAGAGGGAAAAATGGTCCCTCTTTTCAGTTCGGAGTTGTTTCCAAATTAATGAAGCAATTGAACTGAAACAAATGAAAGCCATATTATTTTTTTTTTTGGAACTTTATGAAACTAGGTCCTATGTTTAATCTTTCCATTTTTAAATCGATGACGGGTACTAGGCAAGCCATTTTTTCTTATCAAGCATCCTAGTATCACTTTGAATTGAGTGCAAGAGTAATAATATTTGACATTGCTGCATTTGAAGCCCATAAGAGTCTCCAGAGAGGGTCGTCTTCCGTGGTGTCACATTCAGTTGATCACCCTTCTAGATTCATAAGTCAAGAATATTGTGGTCTTATGAGTTGGCCTGAGCATTTCTTCAATCCAAGGCAACAAGCGAACATGTCTGCTAAGGCATTGCAACTGAACAACTTTGAAAGAATGGTATGTTCAATTTATCTTTTCTTTACTTTAAGTCTATGTTTGGAAGTAACTTATTGGATGAAAAATTCAAAACAAAAAATTATTACACATGATTCAAGAACAATTCATTTTTTCTTCTTGTCTTTTTTTTTTCCTCATCAATTTTAGGAAGCATGCTTTCATTTTTTTTTTTTTTTTTTAGAAGCGGGCATGTTTATGGGTTTTGAGTTGTTTTATTGCTAGTGTCCCTACTTAATTAAGGACAAAAAATATGGTAAATTACACTTTTTACCCCGAAGCTTTCATTTAAATTTTAGTTTGATCCTTGTCTTTTGATTACAATAATTATGTTCCTATACTTTAACTCGTGTTTTAATATGGTCCTTCCGTTACCTATTGTTAAAATTTTTGATTGAAAGTGCTCACTTGAGGGCCACATGAGCACATTTTAGAGCGTTAGTGGGAAAAACAATTGCATGATAAATTATACTTTTCACCTTCCAACTTTCACTCAAAATTCAATTCAATCTTTCATGTTTTAACTTTTACTCATATTTTAAATGGTGGGATGATAGGAGAACCACATTGAAAAAACGGTTCAAGTCTAATGACCTAATTGTTGCAATTAAAAGATGACGGACCAAAGTAAAAATTGGGTGAAAGTTTGAGGGTAAAAAGTGTAATTTACCCAAGAAAATACTATGCTGAAAAAAAAAAGAAAAAAGAAAAAAAACTTAAGCTATTGAAGTTATGCTCTTCAGTTTTCGTATTTGTTATTTATTTTGTTTATCTTGAAAAGAGATTTCAAAGAAAAAAAAAAAAAAAACCCAACTGTAATCAACTTGTGGCCATCTAAATTTATAATGCCTTGAAGTTACCTTTTACTCTTCCATATTTTCTGAGTTTTAGCTTTTGATTTGAACTTACTCTTTGCCTACATTTTTTTGTATTTTGAATTTAAGTCTGCATTATTTTCTTTAATAGGTCAATAAAGCCCAATCATTTGTGAGAATTTTGTTGGTTAGTCAATCGAAATCATCCAATTGCCTTTCATATCCAGCAGTTCCATTAAGTCTCGAGAAAGTTCTTGTTTCTGTGAGATTAGAAGGGTCCACTACTATGAGAAATCACAACCATGAATTTGAAGGTCACAAAACAAAATCCGAAAACTCCACTTCAAAGTTTAGACACACAAAACAGTCCGGTAATAGATGATGACTCAAGCAATGAGTCTAGTGCAGAAGACGAATTGATCTTGAGAATTGATTCATTAAGTAGGCTTTCTTTTTGCCATCCTTCTTGATTGTTCTTTATATCTAGATTATCACAATTGTAAATTAATTTTTAAATATTCGTTTGAAAATATGAAGTACTTTTAAATTCCAGTGTAATGTACAAAAGAAATTTTGACTAAATAAGAATGTACCTGATGAAATATAGGGAAGATTGGCCTAGTAATGGAGAGAGGGTTACATGCTAGAGACATTTTAAAATTAGTCAATTTTTTTGTATTTCAATACTAAATTGTAATAATCAAACCAAACTTAACCTTTTGTGTCTTACTCAAATGGGATCGATTATATCAATCAATTTTTGTCAATGTGCTCTTTTCAAGGCTATGGGTTGATGGGCTAGGGGAGCCATAGATTGATGTAAAAAAACACACACAAGAGAGAAACAGAGAGTTTATGTGGTTCAGCAATAGCCTACATCCACGGGCAGCGAAAATTCTATATATTTTGGAGAGATAAAAATTTACTCGATATTGCCTCACCACTCTCTTCTTCTTCAATTCAATGTTTGCATATCAAATACAATAGTTTACTTCTCCATTTATAGAGTTTCTTCAAGGTGAGATGTGTAAACGGTGACAGAAATTTCACCGCATTTTGAACACGTTCTAGAAGCTTCAAGGTGTCTCCATCGTTGACCTTTAGGATATTGAATTCAAGATGAACACCTTCTTCTGGAGTCTTCTGGTTTGGTCTTCACAAGAGAAGCCAAGCTTCTCTTTTCTTTTTCTTTCTTCATGGCAAAGTAGAGGGGAGAGAAATTGAGCCAACTTCCCCACAATTCTCTACCTTGGCAAAAATTCGCCATCCAAACTATATAGTGAGCAATCAATGCTGCCATGCACCCAAAGGTGCTTACATTTGCTCTAAGTGGATTAAGTCCAAACACTGTTTGAACTTAACTACAATTATGTTCTTCTCTGCTAGGTGTTCTTCTGTTGGGAGAGATGCACTGTGCTTCTAATCCTAACCCTCTCTTGGGGATTCTCTATCCCAAGAGTCTTCTTCTGTACAACCGTAAAATGATTAGACTGATCATACCACTGTCATGGTGATTGTTTCATTCTGTAAAGAGATTTCTTCTTTCCAATGAAATTTTCCTTTCTAGTTACTCAAAACCTTCCAGGTTGGGATAAGTAACTTTCTTCATTCAAATCACCATTCTTCTTGGTGAATTTCCATTTGCAGCTGATTACCTTTTTCATGTTTGGTAGTCATTCCACATCCCAAATCATGTTCTTGTGTAGATTCTATACTTCTTCTTCAACTAGTTTTTTTTGCTCGGGATTCTTCTTGGCTACTTCAGTTGTTGAGATATCATTCCTAACTGCTAGAAATGCATAAGATATGATATTCACATATCTTGCCAGTTTTCTGGTCTCTCTATTCGACTTCATGTAGTAATAGACTCTGATTGCTGCGATATCGTTGTGACTGATTCTTCTTCAATTCATTATTCTGAGTCTAATGGGGCATTAAATTCCACCTATTGCATTCCAATGGCATTATTCTATTCACTAGAGTCTTCAAGCTTGTTTTTCTTAAGCATTTCAAACTCATTAAATGTGACATCTTGACTAACTATGACCTTCTTCGATTAAGGGCACCAAAGCCTGTATCCTTTTACTTCATTACTAAAGCCCAAGAATACCCCTTTCTTAGCTCTAGGATCAAGCTTACTTCTCTGCACATGATAGTAAGTCGGACTACCAAATATATGCAATTGATCACAGTCGTTGGCATAAGTGCCGAACCATACCTCCAAAGATGTTCTTTCTTCATTTGCAGTAGTCAAAAGACGATTGATAAGGCAGCGAACATATGTCACAGCTTCAATCCAAAATTGATTGCCTAAACTAGATTGGGCAAGCATACAATGCACCTTTTCCAATGGAGTACTGTTCATCCATTCTACCATTCCCTTCTGTTGTGGAGTTTGTCTTTCAGTGATGTGATGTACTCTACCTTCTTTCTGATAGAGTTCCTTCAGCGGATCAGTAATGTTCTCTCAACCATTGTCTGATCTTAAGGTCTTCAATTTTCTACTAGTTTGGTTTTCCATCATGTTTTTCCATATTGTGAAGATGTTCACAACTTCACTCTTATACTTCATAGTGTACACCCAAACACAATGAGAATATTCTTTAATAGATGTGACGAAACAGTGCTTACCTTATTTCGATGCAACTTTGAAAGACCCTCATGCATTGATATGCACATAGTCCATCTTTTCTTCCATACAATGTTTTATTGTCACAAACTTGACTTTAGTCTTCATGCAATCTGTGCCAAATTTGTCAACATCTTCATTCTTTCTACTATTGGTGGCTGCTCCACCTACAACTATACTCCCTTGCAAGAAGTACAAATTCTTTTTTTTGTTTCCTTTCATTATTACCCGAGTTCTCGATGCTACTTCGAGAGCTCCACCTTCCAAGGTAATCTTGAAACCTTTGGATGCTAAAGTACTCAGCGAGATAAGATTCTTCTTCAATTCTGGTACATACTATACTTCTTTTAGAGCTTGAATATCATGTACCTTCAGTTGGATGCTTCCTATTCCCATTGTCTCACAGGCAGCGGCATTACCCATAAAAACTGTTCCACTATCTAGCTTTTCAAAGTCAGAAAACTAGTCCCAATTGGGACACCTATGGAAAGTACATCTAGAATCCATAATCCATTCATCAGAATGGCATGGAAATGATGGAGCAATACAAACACAATCTGAATCTTCATTCTCCTCAGCAAGGCTAACTATAGATATCTCATTGTCATTATTCTCCGGAAAATCAGCTTTCTAGTGTCCTTTCTTTCGACAAAGGGCACATTCATCTATAGCGGGTATTCTTCTGGTTGACGATTCCTTGGACATGGAACATGATCTGTTTTTGCTGCTTCTATATGATCCTCTCCTAGATTGCTTCTTATCTGATCTTTCTCGTACAACTAAGGCTCCACCTGATGTGTCTTGATAATGGGCCTTATGTTTCTTTCGGTACTCATTGTTAACCAATGTGTTAGACACATCTTCAAACTTGATTTCTTCCTTCACATAGAGAAGTGTGGTAATCAAGTGCTCATATTCATCTGGTAAAGCATTCAATAGCAATAAAGCCTTGTCTTCATCTTCAACTTCAACATTTAGATTGAGTAGATTGGCAAGCCTTGTCTTCCTTCTTCCTCAGTTACTTGATGAAGCTATTTTTCAGCCATTCTTTTTCAAAATTCTGAAACCACCAAAAAAGCCTTTCTTTAGGGATGCCTAAGACAATTTGGAATACAACACCCTTAACACCTTCACAAAATTTGGATGTAAATCTAAAGAAATGGATAGCACGGTTGCATCTAGAACAGTTGATTTAGCCAGGGACTACTCTCCCTACATCAAAAATCAGCCCAAAAGTGCCCCAAAAATTGACCAAAACCTCAGGGAATATTCCGTTATTCAAGAGAATATTTCGTCAAAATATTCTTCATAGAGGGAATATTTCGTTTCTGGCTAGGCTGCTGATGTGGCGATCAACGCTAGCGTGGTAGTTAAATATGTTGATGTGGCTACTGACGTGGCAATTAACCAGGCTATCGAAGCTGATATGGCAGTGAGGTGGTTTTTGGTCAACATTGACGTGGCTCGGTCAACGTTGACGTGGCGTGTTGGTAGGGCACGAAATATTCCACAGAATATTTATCTTTGGCTCAGTTTGGCTTCGTGGCTCAGCTTGGACGGTTGACTTTTTCAAGCCAACTTTGACTAGCGATTGGGAGAGCTTTTGGTGTCCATTTGAGGTGATTTCTTTTTCAAATTCCTCTACTCAATAAGAGCTATTTAATGGTGTGTTCAGAAGTTGATTTTGACAAATTCAAAATCTGGGAAGTTTTGAAAAATGCCTCTAATTTACTAAAAATTCACCTCACCAGGCTCTGATACCACTTGTTAGGCCAGGGGAGCCACAGATTGATACAAACAAACACACACAAGAGAGAAACACAGAGTTTACATGGTTTGGCAAAGCCTACGTCCACAAGCAACGAAAATTCTATATATTTTGGAGAGATACAAATTCACTCGGTGTTTTCTCTCCATTCTCTTCTTCTTCAATTCAATGTTTGCATATTAAATATGATAGCTAACCTCTCTATTTATAGAGTTTCTTCAGGGTGAGATGCATAGGCGATGACGAAAATTTTACCACGTTTCAAATGTGTTCTGGAAGCTTAAAGG
Organism: Camellia lanceoleosa; assembly: GCA_025200525.1. NCBI lineage: Eukaryota > Viridiplantae > Streptophyta > Magnoliopsida > Ericales > Theaceae > Camellia > Camellia lanceoleosa. The sequence goes on along the minus strand of CM045769.1, from coordinate 22,077,616 downwards.
TGCCTCCATTGTTAACCTTCAGGAGGTTGAATTCAAGATGAACACCTTGTTCTGGAATCTCCTGGTTTGGTGTTCACAAGAGAAGCCAAGCTTCTCTTTTCTTCTTCAATCTTGATGGTGAAGTAGGGGAAAGAGAAATTGAGCCAACTTCCCCACATGGGTGATGTTCCATCCCCAATTTTTTCCACAGGGTCTTACTAGTGCTGTCTAAATTTTATAGGATTATACTAAAATAAAAAAAAAGAAGTAATTATACTAAAGTTTTGGAGTCACTTTGTAGTTTATGAAAATTTGTTTATTATGTGGCTTGGTGACGTGGACTATCTTTTGTGGTATAGCTTGTCCATATCATTTGAGCTTGGTTGAATTGTGTGGATGAAAAAGGCTATGTACTTTGTTTAAATAAAATAAAATTATATATTTATTTATTATTGCATCTCATGTGAGATGAGGTTTTTTCCTTGACTTACCATTCGGATATTGGAATGGACTGATTGCTTACTTTTCAACTATACATTTTCTAAATGTATTTTATTTTAGTTGCCTAACATTTTATTTCATAAAACATCACTTCCCTTATAGCTATTTTGTAAATTTTCTTTAAATTTTGTAAATACCAAATTATAATATGCTCTAATTTAAACAAGTATTTTTATCAAAAGAATTTTTTTTTTTTTTTATCAATGGCTATAACACTCATTGAAGCTTGTTTTGAGAGTGCACTAGTATAAAGTAGCAGAATGAGAAGTCATTTTTTTTTTCTTGGGCAAATTTTATTTTACCCTCTCATAGTTTGGTCTATGTACGGATTGTCCCGTTGTCATTTAGAAATAATTATATAATGTATATGTGATTTGTGAACTACAATGAACCGTTAGTTTTTCATCTAAAATAACAGGTTATGAGAGTTATACGGTTGTGTGGAGAGTATGTCTAATTTAAGATGAAAATATCCTTTATGCATCTTTAAATTTACAAAAGAATGCTTATTGTTTCCTCTTTGTACTCCATTTTCTTTCCAACCATTTAGCACCTCGTATACCTGCTGGAAAAAATCACAGTTGCATTTAGTCTATCAACAGCTTAAGAAGGTTGAGTTTTTAGTGCTATTGTTGTAGGATTTGGGTTTTGTCTTGCAAATATTTGAAAAATGTTTCCAGTAATCAATATCTTGGTGGTGCCATAAACTCCATCAAACATTGCTGCCGCTTCACCTAATCTCACCACTGTCTCTAACAAATTGGGTCTTAGAATTGATCATGAAACACCATCCAGAGACATGAATTAGAGCAAACAAAATTAATGAATGTCATTATAAGTGTGTACATGAATTAGAGCAAACAAAGTTATTGAATGTCATTATAAGTGGGTACATGAATTAGATCAGATAAAATTATTAAATGCAATTATAAGTGGGTTTGTATATTGTGGCTTGGCTTTTTCGCGCACCCTTTCGGAAACTGGAAAAGAAGCCATACAGTTCAAACTCTCGCAGTTCTGAATCTAACCACACAAGTGTAATGTGGAACTAATAAACACCAAAGAGTCAAAATCTGGCAAATCGTTTTGGAAAATTGATTTTGAATCAAAAGTGCCAAAATTGGACTGTTTTGCCAGATATAGAGTTGTCACCTAAATATTTTATTTTTGGAGAAATTTAGGAAACCCATGACTCATGCCAAAGGCCACATGTCCATCATCACCAAAGTTGCCTCGGCTCGGGAACTTGGGTATGAGAGGGGAAGGTCGTGAATTGAGCACCCCTGCTCGCCCGATCAAAGATCGGCCTCTACTAATCATGATATGATTTTTTTTATAAACATTATGTGCTATTGTTTCGATTATCAAACTAGCATTACTATGTGATGTGCACAATCAAGTATTGACTAGTTTGCTCAATTTGGAACAATTCAACTTCATGTTTGTTTGTGAAAATGGTTTGAATTTGTCACCTCAAGTGGGCTTAAAGTTTGCGGATTTGCCACTCAACAAAGTGGGCCTAAAACTGATTTGCCACTAGACATAATGGGCTTAAAATGCATATTTGTTGAATTGTTCTAATTCAAACATTAAGCCTTCATCCACAGGCATTCAAGCAGTTTATCAAATAAGCATTTAGCCTCATGGTGAGCATGCTAGACATGGCAACATTCACATTCATGCAAGTATGCTAAAGCCTTAAAAACTCACCTAGTACTCTGAGCCAAAAGAAGACAAAGTTAGAAAAATATGCATGATTCCTAATTATGCCAAATGACTAATGCAACACATGCAAAGAATGCAATTAATAGGGTTGGCTACTAATATGACATATGATTCGATTCGATAACATGCGGTTGACACGTATTCAAAGAAGGTATTGAAATGAAAATACAGTTTGAATGATGCATCGAGCCTCAGTGCATGCGAGACAAGATGAATGTATGCAAGTATAAGGTATGCTAATTGAAACATGTCCCTAATCTAACCATCAAAAGCGATTAAATAAAAGGGAGAAAGACGTGGGGTTGGAAGACATACACATTATTACATTTTGCTCTCACGAAGGAGAGTCCGAATGAATAAAGCAAAACTAATTAGCAACTAATTAGGGCTAAGCTAATTAAGCTAATCTACTTAAGCTAATTATTACAAACCAAATAAAAAGCTAAACTAATTATTATAACACTTGAATTAACTAGTAAGTTAAGTAATTAATTTACAACACAAATCTAAGTAAACTAAGCAATTAACATTTCTAACTATGCTGCCACTACTCCGCCTCGGGAAATAAAAGATGCACATGCTCGGATACCAACCCAAAAGACCTCCGTTTTGCTCTCAAAAGCCTCTGTTTGCATAGTTGAACATTTTCAGAACCATTCTGCTCCACCTTACCAATATTTTGCTGAGGTTTTCATCAGTGGCCAGCTGGCCATGAATGAATGCTACCGGCCATCTGTTAGCCATGAAGGTGGCCTACCAGCCATCTATGGTGCACTGCCGACCATGGATGGTGGCCTACCAGCCACTGATGCACTGGATGACCATGCTACAACAGAGTACAAATAGAGCAAAAAGAGGGTTCTTCCAAAGATTGTCCCCATAATTCACCTCTTCTTTTCATGGATAAATCCAAGGAGTTGTGAACTTAAACCACAAACCACCAATTCAAGCAATTTCATTGCATGATGGCTTGTGATTCAAGATGTGCAAGCTCAATGAATGCAAAACAAGACACTCAAGAACCATCACCCTATCATGCATGATCAAGGGCAATGGGGACCTAGGAAACTTGAGACATTTCATCACTTTGAGTATGAAATGTCCCAAATTTTCTTGTGTTCAATTAACGTTCGATTGAACACACAACACACAAGTTGTTATCTTGTTCAATTTTAGTCCCAAGTTGTTAGTTACTTATTTTAGCTTACCAACCATTCCTTATTCCAATTAAGTCCATTGGTGAGAGTTCTCTAAAAAGAAGAAAGTGTCAACCAAGAGGTGGTTTAAGGCATGAGAGAAGCTTCATGCCGTTGGTAATGAACCCTCAAAAGAGGATTAAACCATTAAGCATGGATCTCAATATCTCAAGCTTAAAGAATCCCAAGTTTGAAACAACCCTCAAAGCAAATTAAAGAGTGAAGAAATGAGGGAGGTTGCAAAGCTTTAGGTGCTGAAATGAAGTGTAAAACAATACCAAAATATGCAATCAACTCAAACAAGGGGTGTTTAATGGCCTAAAACACCACCCTTGTGAGGACCTTTACACTACAACTATACAAAACAAGGCTCAACTGACCCAAACAGCCCAAAATAGAGCTAAAGTAGTTTAAAACAAAAGCAAAAACATGCTGAAATATAGCTACAAAAAGCTAGAAAAACATACCAACACATGGAGTTAACTAGGCTAGCAAACAAGACACAAGGAGGGAAGGCTAACCCCTCCAATTTTGGACTTCAAAACATGCTTTTTGCCAATAAAAATGCTCTGAAATTCAGTGGTTAAAATCCCCAAAAAAGATGATTTGGAAATGGGAAACAAAGGTGCAAAAGCCTTAGAAGTAAAGAATAAACAAGGGTAAGACACCCCCATAACCTTAAATGACTTAAAACACCAATTTCAATCCATTAAAACAGAGATTTTTACAGCTCAAAAATAGCCCAAAAATAGTATAAAAAAAATATAGGAAAACAAGTAAGCAAAGTGTAACGACCCAGAAATCCTTTCCTCCGCTCGAGCGGAGGAGTGGCCGCTCGAGCGGACTTTTGGGGTTTCCCGCAATTTTTCAGACGGCCTGAGATTCAGGAGTTGTGGTTCTCCGCCGGCCGGGGAGTTTACGCCGAGCGACTTTGTTGGTCTGGCTCATCGGCGCAGGTTGGGTGCTCGAGCGAGTCGCCTGGGTAAGTTTGATTCTGAAGCATGTGGATTCATTTTGATGTTCTTCTTAGTGTATTTGAAATGTTCTTAACTTATTTTGGGATATTAATTGAGATGATAATATGATGGTAGAGTAAGATTGGATCAAAAACTTTATTTTGAATAATTGTTTGCAACCAACCGTCACTCATTTGTCCTTTTCTTTTTCCACACTTTGATTTTGGATGTGAGGTTCGAATTGTTGGAAAGCTTATTTCCGGGGCTTCAATTTGGATACAAGAACGACCTAAAACGGAGTCCGGATGAGAGAGTTACGCATGTTTGAAGTTTCGGGATCTGTACTGAAAACAGGTCCGCTCGAGCGGGAATTATGGAGCAGCAGCTTAAAAAACGGGATTTTGAGATATTTTTCCACATTTTCTTTCCCCTCTCTTCTTTCCTCTTCACCTATGTCTGAAATCCTCCGAAACCCTAGCCTCAAAACCTTGATTTCCTTTATTTTGAGCAACAATCCACCATGGTTTTTACATCAAGAATGGAGACTAAGAAGAGATCAACGTTTGTAACCGATTGAAACTTGGATTTGCGAAAGGTTACTCCTCAAGCTTGCTCTTTTGTTGATTCTTGAGGTAAGGGTTCTAATACTCTTCAATACTTACATTAAGAGCTTGATTTGTGGTATTTCCATTGTATTGATGTTCAAATTTGTATTTTTGAGCATATAGAGTAAATTATGAGATTTGGGGAATTTCGGGTTTGAAGCATTGAGGGTCCAATTGATGAGTTTAAATTATGGATTGTGAATCCTAGGTGTAGAATCATTGGGAAAATTGGAATTATAAGTGGTGATTTAAGGAGTTTGAATTTTTGCTAAAAACCCTCATTATTCTTGAAACCCTAGATTAATTGGTGATGATGAATACTAAGTTTGCCCAATTAAACATAGAATCATGGAATTGGTGGGTTGAATTATACGTGTACAAGTTTAATTGGATTTCTGAGATGTTTCGAAATTATGTTTAAATTTAGCGAATGGACTTTGTTATAAATGTTGGAATTCATGTAATGAAGTAAAGGAAAAATTAGGGAAATAATTTAGTAAGGATCTGGATGGCATGAGCTCAATTGTGGGGTGTTGAAATGAGATTCAAAGATTTAGTTTGAATTATGTTGAAGTGCAAAGTGATGTGTAATTAGAATAAAGAGAATTAATTAAGAACGAAATAAGTTTATGTAATCCGATTTCTTTGTGTATTACAAATTATGTAGGGACAACTACAGGGGCAGACCAAGTAGCCAAACACTATGAGTAATAGTACGCCATATATACATTTTGCTTACTGTTAATGATTATTGTACTAACGTTCTGTTCCTCGTAAGTGAGTACACTAGCATTATGTCAGTTGGGAATCAGTGTGAACGTTGAAAGAGTCGCGTACATCGGTATGACTTTAGAATCATTATGTTACATCTATAATGTATATTAACTCTGTCATCTATAAGAAATTATATCGTTCTTTAGTACATAAATGGAACTTATGTTCATCTTTGAATGATGGAATCTGAATCAAGAGTATTTTGTTATATAACACATGAACTTGAGATCATTCAGACCCTATGACATGTAACCCACGTTAGAATGTGAGGTGTTCTATCCTCATGGAATGTAATGATATATTAAGCTCTTAATTATATTACGCTATTTACGAGACAACTATCTCGACAGTTCATATGCACATTACATTATCTCGCAAGTTAGTGGCATTAATTCATGATGAATAAGTGAAATGTAAACAAGTGAAATGTGAGCACATTATGAAACTACAGATTTAGGTACCTTTGGAATTAATGGTTGATGTTAATACTTTATTAAATGTAACCTAATTATGCTAACTCATCGAATGATAAAAGGAACCGTGTAATATGCGTGCATGACAGAAGGCGATGCTTACGATGACATCTGTGGTTATTCTGTTATTTCTGTTACTTCTGATATCTCTGGACCTATGGTCGTTCTGTATCTGTAGGCCTATGGCTGTTCTGTATATACTGGACTTAAAGTCATTCTGTTAAGAAAACTGGACCCATGACTGTCTATGACTTAATTACAGGATGTAGTTAACCATATGTGTTCTTTATTGATAAATGCACGGATATATATTACAATTCATGTTCAGCATTGACTTGTTATGTGCTATTATTCACTGAGCTTGACTCACTTTATTTTATGTCTGTCTCTGTAGGCACTCAACCTGGAGGTCAGCCTTAGCCTGTGGCTACCGTCACCCAGTTGTCAACCCCTGAGTATCTAAACCCTTAGAAGATGACCGCTCATGTTATGGAGTTTTACTAAATTATCAATTTGTACCCTAAATGTCTTTTAAGCTTGATGTGTATGTAATCCGTATATCTTCCCATGTTTTCGTTATACGCCCGATCTTAAGGGCTGGGTCTGTATATGTATATGTATTTAGCTATCTCTAGATGCACATCATTGTATATTTATCTGCATTATGTTCTGTCTGTGATCCTGGCATAATAGTGGTAGCTCAATGGATATTATTTTACGCTATTATATGATATTAAATGCTTCCGTTCAGGCCCCGTATGATATGTATAACAAGTTTAGTGTCTGTTTTCGAATGGGTCATGCCCAAACTTTTAGGGGCGGGTTTGGGGCGTGACACAAAGTAAGCTAACAAAGCGAATATTATACCTCTTGAAGAAAAGAGTGATTCTTGGCAACAATCGAAGCCAAAACCAACTTGTAGAGCTCCAAGAGGGCCTCAAAGAACCTCCGCTCAAAAGTGATCAAGTTTTGTTAAGGAAGTCAAGGCAAGAGTGCAGTGTAAGTAGGCAAAAGTGTAGAGAATTGCAAGAGAGAGAGAGAGAGAGAGAGAGAGAGAAAATTTTGAGTTTGAAATCTTCTAACCTCAAAACATGAGAGAGGGACTCCCTATATATAGAAAACATGAATTCTATACAACGAGATCCAACCCTCCATGTGTGGATAGATGCAAGCATCTGTGCAACCAGCTGACACAACTAGCATAAAATATCTGCAGAAAACACTGGTGGCTGGCGGCCGCCCATCAGTGATGGTTGACAAGGCATATCAATGGTCGGCAAACCAGGAGCTCAAGCCGACAGCCTTCACAGATGGCTAGCAGGCCACCAAAGACTACAGGAGGGAAAGACCAAGACATGGTCCAAAAAGGAGACAAAATGGATGTAGGGTTTGAAAGGCTCAAACCTGTGGCGTTCCGTTGAGGGCTTCAAGTGCTCGATGAGCAATCAAACTCGTCATCGGATGTACTTGCAAGAATATCTAAGTCTCGAAGGGCCATCAAAAATGGGGTGTCTACAGTTGCCCCTCTTTGACAGAACTCGGAGTCATGTAATGACGTGAGTGAATGCCATAACCTAGAGACGACCCATTTTGACAAGGCTGTAAGACTTGGACAAACAATCAAGATAAAAAAAAAAATGGTTGTGCCCTCAGGCTGCCTACGTATCCCTTCGCAAGGAATCAAACCAGCATAGTTCTGAGGCAAAATGAAAATGATATGCATGATGCAGGAACATAACTTATGATCATGAAATGAGGCTGTGTAATGAAACATTTAAATGCAAATGCTATGCAAAGAAAATGCCACAATGAAACAAATTGAAACAAGGCACAACAATTCCAAACATGAAAACAAAACCACGCGCCACGTGCAAGAAACGCAAACCCAAACTACATTTCATGCAGAAAGGATGTAAGAAAATTATGTAAGCTTAACTACACATCACGCAGGAAAGGCAAAGAGCGACGTAACTGTCAGGAACACCTGAGGCCTCAACCAAGATCCTAACGCGTCTCATGTGGAAGGAGAAAAAGGATGGTGTGAACACCAGGCACATCCAAATGTTTTTAACTGATACAAGCAACCCATCCGTCTCACGCGAGAGGAGAAAAGCTGGTGTGAACACCGGGAAACACCAAAATGTTTTTAACCGAGGAGGTGGTGTGAACACCGGGACGCACCTGAATGTTTTTAACCGAAGGGAGTGGTGTGAACAAAGGGATGCACCCGAATGTTTTTAACCGAAGGAGGTTGGTGTGAACACCGGGACTGTAACAACCCTCATACTGTTTACCGATTAATGACTGATTGACTACCAATTACTGCTAAACTGAGGCCGAATATGAAAAGTAATTGAACTGATTGAATTCTTGAATCGATCGATCAAATTTGAAATCAATTGATTGCTGATCTGTTTGAATTGCATTCTATCTGTTTGACTGTTTGATTATCTGTTCATGTTTATGTGTTAAACTGTAAACCGAAGGCCTTATCGGCGGCCGAACCAGAAATTGATTAGTGATTTGTGATCATCATAATTTATGTGATTTTATGGTGTAATCACCTAAAAATTTATTTGGTACGATTAAATTAGATTAAAATAAGTTAAATCGCATTGTTGGACTTATTTACGGAAATGCCACTCCAGTGGCCCACTATCTTGAACTTATTGGGGCCTTTGTGTATTTGATCAAAACATTTCCTCAGCTCCTTTTTCTTGTTCTAACCAACCATAGAGGGTGAGAGGTGAGAGAATTAAGTTCCTTCTTGAGTTTTGGCTTGGAGATTGAGAAAATTGAAAGCATTCTTGCATATTTGGGCTTCTACACTTGAATTGAAGACTTAAGGTAGATTCATTGTCTTCTTGTTCATGCTTTGAGTGGATTCTTGCATGATTCATATCTAATTAAGGAACTAAGTCATATTTTAGTTCTAACATGTTGAATTGAAGCTTAATTGTTGCATGTATGTATATATATTGAAGTTTTGAGGTTATAGTTCATGATTCCTCACTTGCATGTCCATATTTTGAGAGTGGACCATGATTTCATCTTGTTTTGCAAAGAATTGGCTCACTAGAGCATGTTTTAAAGCTTTGAAATGATTTGAGCTCATGCATGTCATGGTTGTAGCATGTTCATGAAAATTGGTTTGAAATTGAGTTTGAATTAAACACCCTTGGGCTTTGATTTCTGAAATTGAGCTTTGAACCATGTTGTTCTATGTGTTTACAAATGCTTTTTCCAAAAAATAGGCCCAAGAGGATTGAATTTAGTGCATTTAAACTTGGTTTTTGACTTGGAGGTGCAATCTGGATTTTTCAGATTTTGCACTCCCGCTCGAGCGAGGAATTCGAGCATCCAGTACTTTGCACTGTTTTTACATTCGCCGAGTGAGAGATGCATCTTACGCCGGCGGGCATCGAGTCGTCGGAGCGAGATTTCACCTATCCAAGATTTCTAGAAGACGAAAGGGGGGATTTTCCGCTCGAGTGTGTACCTTTGTTGCATGTCCGCTCGAGGGGGGAAACCCATGCTCGAGCGGGGATCTGTTTTTCTAAAAATTTTGAAAATGTTTTCTGAGGGCATCTTTGCATCCTCATCCCATCCTAGGCATTCTTAGGCCTAGTTTAAGACATCTTAACGAGGATATAGATATAGAACGCACTGAGGCAATTTAGGGATTAAGTTATTATCTTTCCCAACTGTGAAACTTAGTATGTGTTCAATCTGTTAACTGTATAGGGTTGGCATTCTGAGGAGACGCTCTAGCTTACTGTAGCCCAGAACTCTGTGAGTAACAACTGTGTAAAGATATGTTCAAAATGATCATCTTCTGAATACTGAATCGAACTGTTTACCGAACTGATATTGTTTACTGAATGAATGTATGTCCTATATTCTGAACTGTATTGTGGCATCCTTAGCACCCACTGTTTACTGTTACTGTTACAGAGATCTCTGTCGGTTCCCTCGTGGAACCACTACTGTTTACTGATTGATGGCCATCATTACTGTTCGGTCTTTAAGACCTATTGTTTATTGTACTACTATGCTAATGGATGTACCACATACGACTGAATGACTGATATACTGAATCAATGAACTATTTTCATTACTGTAAGGACATTCATTCTTAACCTCTTTACGCATTGTGTTATTCACTGAGCTTTGGCTCACTGCTCATATATATATATATATATATGTAGGTGTACAGGCACCAGACCGCAGCTAGAGGCGTCGGGGTAAACTCTAGTTTTGTCAAGCCAACCATTGTGCCTCACTGCGAGGTTCCGAGCCTCCTAAGCTATGGTTTAGGGGTGTTTTTATTTTTCTCCGTCGGTCTCTGTAACCGTTTTGCTAATTGTATAGACTGTACTGTACTGTGTCAATAGGGTTTTAGTCCTTGCTTTGAATGATTGTATATAATGTGCATACTGTTTTGTACTGTTCTGTATAAATGTATGAAAAATCTTTTTGGCATACAGACTGTCATAGCTAATTGGACATTGTTTGTTTACTGTATAGGCTTTCGCCATGCCCCTGTACTGCTTTTATCAGATATCGCTAAGTGCCTTCGATAATCTCGGATTCGGCGATTCTGATTGCTAAACCCATAGGGGCGGGTTTGGGTCGTGACAGAGTGGTATCAGAGCGATACTTACCACGAGTTATACCGCACACACGTGTCCAAATGAGCTATAGGATGACCTAGAAAAGTGATTAGGGCATTTCATGAGCATGAAAAGTGTGTGGCTATGACATGACTGAATATATGTTGTAATAAACTGTTTAAGTATGCAATTGCTTATATCTATAACTGTTATAACTGCTTATAGTGAAATGGATAATGCAAATGAAACTGAGTCCTCATCCACGGAGGCAAGAATGGCAAGAATGGAAAGAATGATGGAACTGATAACTGCTAGACTTGAGCAACAACAGAATCAACAACCCCCACCTCCTTCTCCGGTACAGCCGGAATAGAACGTGAATGTGAATGATGGGGACATAATTGCTCTCACCCAGAAGTTCAGCAAACTGAAACCGCCATCCTTTCAGGGAGGCCTTGAACTGTTAAAGGCTGAAGCCTGGGTTCTTGTGACCGAAAAATTATTTGAGGTGTTTCCATGCTCGGAGGCACATAAAGTACTGTTGGCCACTTTCACTTTACAAGAAGAGGCTAGAAGGTGGTGGATGCTTACTCGTGATGATAACACTGCTATGACTTGGGCTCAATTCAAAGTAGCCTTCTTTGAGAAGTACTTCCCTCAGTGTGTCAGGGACAGGAAGGTGACCGAATTTGAACAGCTAAGACAGGGCACAATGTCTGTTGCTAAATATGAAACAAAGTTCACCGGGCTTGCTAGATATGCACCACACATGGTGGACACCGACTATAAGAAGGCCAGAAGGTTTGAAGGCGGCCTGAATGTTGCGATACTGGATAGAATAAATGTTCTAAAATTACCGACTTATGTGAATGTTCTTGACCGAGCCTTGATGGCTGAAGCGAACATCGAGGCACTGAAAACTGAAACACCAGCGTCTGAATGGCGTGGTAAAAGGCAGAATTTTAAATTCAAGAAAGGCAAGCATAACCCATCTAATAAGAAACAGAATACAGGGTCAACAACTAGCCCCAGCCAAGGGAGTGGTTTCATTCCACCCTGTTCTGAATATGGTAAGAACCATAAAGGCGTTTGCTATAAAATTTCTGGTGCTTGTTACAGGTGTGGCAAGGTGGGCCACATGGTGAAGGATTGCCCTTCCACTGCTCGGGGCGATAGGAAAGTCAAGGCAAATACCGCAAAGATCAATCAGCACCAAAGCCTAACCCCAAAGCTACCAGGAAAGAGCCTATGAGGCAGGGCCGAGTGTTCGCCCTAGTACCGGGAGATATACAAAATACTGAGACCGTTGTGTTAGGTATCCTCTCTATTTGTGCTCAAAATGCATATGTACTGATTGATTCGGGGTCTACGCATTATGTATTGCATGCTTTTTCACGAAAATTGAATAGACCCTTAGAACCCATGAATTATCTGCTAGCCGTATCATCACCTATTGGGGGATCCATGACATGTGCATATATGTATCCTGCTTGTGAGATTATTATTGGGGATATGCATTTGTTTATTGATTTACTGCCACTGAACATTGATCACTTTGATGTAATATTGGGGATGCACTGGTTACAAAAATATCATGCTACCATTGACTGTGTGTTAAAGCAAGTTGTCTTCCGTCTACCGGGGTTACCCGAATTTGTGTTTAATGGGGTTGGAGTAGTACCTCCTCCGTATTTGATTTCTTCCGTGAAAGCTGTTAAATTGATTAGAAAAGGGTGTAAAGGATATCTGTGTTCTGTACTGACTGTATCTACTGATGATAATGTTAAAACTGATGTGAACTGTATTCCTATAGTTAGAGAATTCCCAGATGTATTTCCAGATGATCTGCCAGGGGATTTGATTGACAGGGAGATTGAGTTCACCGTTGATGTGATTCCAGATACACAGCCAATATCTAAAGCTCCCTACAGAATGGCTCCGACTGAACTGAAAGAACTGAAAGTGCAATTGCAAGAACTGTTAGACAAAAAGTTCATCAGGCCTAGTACTTCACCGTGGGGCGCACCGGTTTTGTTTGTAAAGAAGAAAGACGGCTCACTGAGACTGTGTATTGATTACCGCGAATTGAACAAGGTAATTGTGAAAAATAAATATCCATTACCGCGTATTGATGACTTATTTGATAAGTTACAGGGTGCTCAAGTATTTTCTAAGATTGATCTCAGATCTAGATATCACCAACTGAAAGTTAAACCAGAGGACATTGACAAAACTGCTTTTCGAACGAGGTATGGACATTATGAATTTTTAGTTATGCCTTTCGGAGTCACCAATACACCTGCTGCATTTATGGACCTCATGAATAGGATCTTTAAACCGTACCTTGATGACTTTATTGTAGTATTTATCGATGACATATTGATTTACTCCAAAAGTGTTGAAGAACATGAACATCATCTGAGACTTGCCCTGCAGACCCTAAGAGAATAGAAACTTTACGCTAAACTGTCTAAATGTGAGTTTTGGCTTGATCATGTTATGTTTTTAGGGCATGTTGTTAGCAAAGATGGAATTTCTGTTGATTCGCAGAAAATTGAAGCTGTAGTGAACTGGCCTAGACCAACAAATGTGACAGAAGTCCGAAGCTTTTTGGGATTGGCTGGATATTATAGAAGATTTGTCAAAGATTTCTCCAAAATTGCCTTACCATTGACTAAACTGACACAGAAGGGGATATCATTTGACTGGACTGACCAAAGAGAATTAGCATTTCAAGAGTTGAAAACTCGACTTGTGACTGCACCGGTTCTGACCCTACCTTCAGGTATAGATGGTTATACTGTGTGTAGTGATGCTTCTCATAAGGGTTTGGGATGTGTTTTAATGCAAAAAATAGAATAGTTATTGCCTATGCTTCCCGACAACTGAGACCGCATGAAAAGAACTACCCAACCCATGATCTGGAACTTGCTGCAGTAGTGTTTGCACTGAAAATCTGGCATCACTACCTCTATGGGGCAACATGTGAAGTGTATACCGACCACAAGAGTCTGAAATACTTCTTCACTCAAAAAGAACTGAACATGAGACAGTGGAGATGGCTAGAACTGATTAAAGATTATGACTGACAAATATTGTACCATCCGGGAAAAGCCAACACCGTTGCCGATGCACTGAGTCGAAAATCGATTGGGAACTTAGCTTGTTTGCTCACCGGACAGAAAGAGTTGCTTTGTGACCTTGAGAAATCTAAAATCAAAATTGTTTTGCGAGAACGAGGTGGAACCTTAGCGGCTATTTCTGCTCAACCGGCATTGATTGAAGAGTTTAAAGAAAAACAGCAAACGGATGACTTTTTGAAGAAGATCATCGAGGAATGGGAATCCAAACCGAGACCGAGTTTCAAATTTGAAAACAATATATTGAAATTTCAAGAAAGACTGTGTGTACCGAATGATACTGAATTGAAAAGAAGAGTTTTGCAAGAGGGCCACAATTCAAAATTCTCTATCCACTCAGGGAATACGAAAATGTACCAAGATCTGAAACAGAACTTTTGGTGGCCGAGAATGAAGAAAGAAATTGCCGACTTTGTGTCAAAATGTCTTCATTGCCAACAAGTCAAAGCGGAACATCAGCGACCCGCAGGCTTACTGCAACCCTTACCCATACCAGAGTGGAAATGGGAGCATATCACGATGGATTTTATCGTTGGATTGCCTCTCTCTAGAAAATGTATGGATTCAATTTGGGTTATTGTTGATAGACTGACTAAATCTGCTCACTTCCTACCTATTAAAACAATTTATAATGCGGACAAATTGGCTATACTCTATATTGATGAAATTGTTAGACTGCATGGAGTGCCTGTGTCCATTGTTTCTGACAAGGATTCGAAGTTTACATCGAGGTTTTGGCAAAGCCTACAGACTGCATTGGGTACTGAATTGAGACTGAGTAGTGCCTATCATCCTCAGACAGATGGACAGTCAGAAGGGACCATCCAAACTTTGGAGGATTTATTGAGGATGTGTGTCCTTGATTTTCAGGGAAATTGGGAAAGCCATTTGCCATTGGCTGAATTTGCCTACAACAACAATTATCATTCGAGTATTGGCATGGCGCCTTTTGAGGCATTATATGGCAGGAAATGTAGATCTCCGATCTGCTGGGCAGAAGTTGGAGATGGGCCTTTGCTTGGGCCTGAGATTGTTTATGAAACGACTGAGAAAGTGAAACTGATACAGCAACGATTGAAAACCGCACAGAGCAGACAGAAAAGTTATGTAGATGTCAGAAGACGCGACAGAGAGTATGAAGTGGGTGATCACGTGTTTGTGAAAGTGACACCAATGAAAGGCCAGACTCGTTTTGGAGTCAAAGGCAAGTTAGCGCCGAGATATGTCGGGCCGTATGAGATTATTGAAAAAATCAATCCGGTGGCGTATCAAGTTGCGCTTCCTCCTGAAATGGAGCATATGCATAACGTCTTCCACATTTCTATGTTGAGAGATTACCTCCGGGATCCATTCCATGTGATTGAGCCTACTCATGTAGTGTTGAGTGACGACTACACTTACGAGGAACGGCCTATACAGATTGTAAACAGACGGATCAAGAAACTGAGAAACAAGGAGATCCCGTTAGTGAAAGTTGACTGGCAAAACCATGGTGGTGTGTATGCCACTTGGGAAAGAGAAGATGACATGGCCAAGAGATATCCTGAACTGTTCCACTGAACCCTGTCTTCTGCCAGAATGAAGGTAACTCGAGTTTAGAGGACTAAACTCTTTATAAGGAGGAAGATCAGAACAACCCTCATCTTGCTTACCGATTAATGACCGATTGACTACCGACATCGCTAAACCGAGGCGAATATGAAAAGTAATTGAACTAATCAATTCTTGAACTAATCGATCAAATTTGAAATCAATTGATTACTCAGACGGTTTGAATTGCATTCTATCTGTTTGACTGTTTGATTATCTGTTCATGTTTATGTGTTAAACTGTAAATCAAAGGCCTTATCGGCGGCCGAACCAGAAATTGATTAGTGATTTGTGATCATCATAATTTATGTGATTTTATAATGTAATCACCTGAAAATTTATTTGGTACGATTAAATTAGATTAAAATAAGTTAAATCACATTGTTGGACTTATTTACGAAAATGCCACTCTAGTGGCCCACTATCTTGAACTTATTGGAGCCTTTGTGTATTTGATCAAAACATTTCCTCAGCTCCTTTTTCTTGCTCTAACCGACCATAGAGGGTGAGAGGTGAGAGAATTGAGTTCCTTCTTGAGTTTTGGCTTGGAGATTGAGAAAATTGAAAGGATTCTTGCATATTTGGGCTTCTACACTTGAATTGAAGACTTAAGGTAGATTCATTGTCTTCTTGTTCATGCTTTGAGTGGATTCTTGCATGGTTCATATCTAATTAAGGAACTAAGTCATATTTTAGTTCTAACATGTTGAATTGAAGCTTAATTGTTGCATGTATGTATATATATTGAAGTTTTGAGGTTATAGTTCATGATTCCTCACTTGCATGTCCATATTTTGAGAGTAGACCATGATTTCATCTTGTTTTGCAAAGAATTGGCTCACTAGAGCATGTTTTAAAGCTTTGAAATGATTTGAGCTCATGCATGTCATGTTTGTAGCATGTTCATGAAAATTGGTTTGAAATTGAGTTTGAATTAAACACCCTTGGGCTTTGATTTCTGAAATTGAGCTTTGAACCATGTTGTTCTATGTGTTTACAAATGTTTTCCAGAAAATAGGCCCGAGAGGATTGAATTTAGGGCATTTAAACTTGGTTTTTGACTTAGAGGTGCAATCTAGATTTCCCAGATTTTGCACTCCTGCTCGAGCGGGGAAAGTGGCGCTCGAGCGGGGAATTCGTGCATCCAGTACTTTGCACTGTTTTTACAGTCCGCTCGAGCGGAGGAAGGAACGCTCGAGCGGAGGCATGTGTCTTACGCTCGAGCGGGCATCGAGCGTCCGTCGAGCGGAGATTTCACCTATCCAGTACTTTTATAGTACGCTCAAGCGGGGGATTTTCCGCTCGAGCATGTACCTTTGTTGCATGTCCGCTCGAGCGGGGAAACCCATGCTCGAGTGGGCATCTGTTTTTCTGAAAATTCTGAAAATGTTTTCTGAGTGCATCTTTGCATCCTCATCCCATCCTAGGCATTCTTAAGCCTAGTTTAAGACATCTTAACGAGGATATAGATGTAGAACGCACTGAGGCAATTTAGGGATTAAGTTATTATCTTTCCCAACTGTGAAACTTAGTGTGTGTTCAATCTGTTAACTGTATAGGGTTGGCATTCCGAGGAGACACTCTGGCTTCAGAGCCAGAACTCGTGAGTAACAACTGTAAAGATATGTTCAAAATGATCATATTCTCAATATCTTGAATCAAGCCATCGAATCGATATTGTTCTTCAATGAATGTATGTCCTATATTCTGAACTGTATTGTGGCATCCTTAGCACCCACTGTTTACTATTACTGTTATAGAGATCTCTGTCGGTTTCCTCGTGGAACCACTCATCTTGATTGATGGCCATCATTCTCGTTAGGTCTTTAAGACTTCATTTCATTGTCTTGCTATGCTAATGGATGTACCACATACGACTGAATGACTAATATACGGAATCAATGAACTGTTTTCATTACTGTAAGGACATTCATTCTTAACCTCTTTACGCATTGTGTTATTCATTGGGCTTTGGCTCACTGCTCATATATATATGTAGGTGTACAGGCACCAGACTGCAGCTAGAGGCGTCGGGGTAAACTCCAGTTTTGTCAAGCCAACCACTATGCCTCACTGCGAGGTTCGGAGCCTGCCAAGCTAAGGCTTAGGGGTGTTTTTATTTTTCCCCGTCGGTCTCTGTAACCGTTTTGTTAATTGTATAGACTGTATTGTACTGTGTCAATAGGGTTTTAGTCCCTGCTCTGAATGATTGTATATAATGTGCATACTATTTTGTACTGTTCTGTAAAAATGTATGAAAAATCTTTTTGGCATACAGATTGTCACAGCTCATTGGACATTGTTTGTTTACTGTATAGGCTTCCGCCATGCCCTCAGACTGCTTTTTTCAGATATCATATGTGCCTTCGTAATCTCGGACATCGGCGATTCTGATGCTAAACCCATAGGGGCGGGTTTGGGTCGTGACAGGGACGCACCCGAATGTTTTTAACTAAATGATGAATCCTAATTTGTCTCACGCGAGAGGAGAAGAGGTAGTGTGAACACGGGACGCAGCCGAATGTTTTTAACTGAAAAGAGTGGTGTGAACACCAAGACGCACCCGAATATTTTTAACCGCAGGGGGTTGGTGTGACCATCGGGACACACTCGAATGTTTTTAACTGAAGGGTCAATCCTAACGCGTCTCACGTGAGAGGAGAAGAGGCAGTGTGAACACCAGGACACACCCGAATGTTTTTAACCGAAGGGATGGTGTGAACACCGGGACGCACCCAAATGTTTTTAACAGAAAAGAGTGGTGTGAACACCGGGATACACCCGAATGTTTTTAACCAAAAAGAGTGGTGTGAACACCAGGACTCACCGGAATGTTTTTAACTGATGGGTCAATCCTAACGCGTCTCACGCGAGAGGAGAAGAGGTGGTCTAAACACTGGGACACACCCGAATGTTTTTAACCGAAACGTCAATCCTAATGCGTCTCACACGAGAGGAGAAGGGGTGGTGTGAACACCGAGACGCACCTGAATGTTTTTAACTGAAAAGAGTGGTGTGAACACCGGGACGCACCCGAATGTTTTTAACCAAAGGGTCAATTCTAACGCGTCTTACGCGAGAGGAGAAGAGGTGGTGTGAACACTAGGACGCACCCGAATGTTTTTAACCGAAGCAATCAATCCTAACGCGTCTCACGCGAGAGGAGAAAGAGTAAAAAGGATGTGATCCGAAGGGCACGAACTATTGTACTTGGAACTCCCCCGAAAGAACCGTACATACAATATTGTGCATGTGTAGAAAAGAGATTTAACAAATGCGATACAGTAAGAATGCATATTCTATGCAAGACAAACAATCGCATAAGCATATTCTATGCATGATTGGTAACAGGAGCATATTCTATGCATGATTCAAAAGCGAATGGAAGATGAGCATGCAATTCCCGTGAGATGCAAATCTTATAACAACATATGTGAAATGCGTATTCTATGCCACAAAGTGAAGTGCATGTTCCATGCAACAATGAATAAGAAATACATGTTCTATGCAAGATATCAAAGCATGATTTGACAAGAACAAACTCAAAGGCAACTTCTGATTAACCTCTCGGAAGAATTACAATGTGTTTAAAGGATACACCTTGTTCATATTGACAAGTGAGGAACATCGCGCACCGAAAACACAGTTTTGAGCTTCTGTAGAGACATTCTAAATCAAACAGTAAACAATCCCTTTAATTCTTGGAAACCAAGGACACAAAACAGCATCAAGAACCCAAGGAAAACTGTTGGCCACCTGTTGGCCATGAAGGAAAGCCGCTAGCCAGGTGCCGGCCAACAATGGTCCTTGCTGGCCATCGATGGCAGATTGGGGGCAATTTGGGCAATTCGACTCAAGCCTTTAAGTATGAGTCACCATACCTCGTTTCCTCACTTCCTCATGCCCGAAAATCATCTCCCTCTCTCTCTAGACCCTCTTTCTCTCTAGATTTGCACTTTCTACGTGTTTTCTAACACCCTACGCAAAGTTGATTCGCTAAAATCTCTTTATTTCTTTCACTTTGAACCGATTGAAATTTGATTTCAGTGCTTCTTTCCTCACTTCCACCATACTAGGTTTATTCCCCTCGAGTTTCTCTTGAGTTTTGTGCACTTTTCCTGGCTTTGACTTTTTCCTCCATTTTCTCTCTCCTAGGGTTTGACTTTTTCCAAGTTTACCCTTTTTCTTCATTTTTCGTCACTTTTCACCCATTTCGCACCTATTTTCAGATGGCGGATGAGGTTCCTCATGACGGGGCTCCTTCGGAGATTCCCCCAATAATTCCACCCATGTCGGACGTAGAGGAGCCGATAATTAATCTTGAGGCTGACTTAGAGGCAGAGTTCGAGCCCGAGGCTGAGCCAGAGCCACTACCATTGAGGGTACAACCTTTCAATCCGGCGAGATATTACCTACAGACACACATACTCCCCACTTCCGGATGTATCAGACGCTTCACCGAGTTCACCTGTGGTGCACTGGAGGACCTTTTGTTGAGGGAGCTAGAGTCTCTCTTGTTGGTCATTGCCATCGAGGTAAGAACTCTCTTTTTTTTTTTTTTATGTATTTCTGCCTTTAGTTACTTGTAATTCCTGCACTGCCTCGTATTCGGATCCACTTGATTGCATTTTATACACTGCCTTTATCTGACCATGCACTGCCCTTACATCAGATTGCATTTCATGCACTGCCCTTATATCTGATGCATTTTATGCACTGCCCTTATCTGATGCATTTCAACTGCCACAGGGTGAGTCTCGCGCCTTCAGAGGCTATGGTGCCTCGGCCGCTCGAGATTGGTATGACGAGCTCTTAGCCAGAGTTCGAGATATGATTGACAAGGTAGATTTAGCCTCTTTTGCTCTGGCTTGACTCGGGTCGTCACGAGACATCCCCTCCTAGGAGCACTGGTGGAGAGGTAGTGGGACACCACCAACTCCTTCCACTTTTCCACTATAGGGGAGATAACGATGACTCCTTATGACTTTTCTATGATCTCCGACTTAGACATAGGGGGCGATCCGATCCTTGTTGATACAGATATGGCGGAGTAAGAGGCAGCCTGGTTCGAGCTGCTGGAGGCATACCCACCCATATACCGGACGAGGATGGTGAGATACACTTGGTTCCCAAAGTGATTCAAAGGGACTGAGCCCAAGATAGTAGAGGAGACTGAGCAGTACGCTAGGGGCTTCCTGATGTTCGTCTTTGGTACCACCTTGTTTTTGAACAGGTGGAATAGCATTGGCCTGTATTTGCTGAGTGCCCTGGTGACCCTTCCTTGGGTTCGTTTCTATGACTGGGGCAGAGCTGGCCTCACCACATTGTATGGATATATGAGCTCTACCTCCCGTCTGCGGGAAGACCTGATTGGAGGCTACTGGCAAGCTTGGGAGGTACACATCTCAGTTCCCTTTTTGTACCTTATATTTACTTTGCAGTTTCTGCTTCACATCTATTTTAATACATGTTTTCTACTTCATATTTTTGTATCTGCTCGAACACTGTTCATACACTGTGCTTTCTGTTTTGCACTTTTTGCATCTGCTCAATACTATACTGATCACATACCACTGCATTTTCCCTGCAGCTATGGATATACGCATACACTCTGACTCTCGCCTGGCTTTGTGGAGCTTACGTGATACCCTATTCGCGGATATACGACGGTCAGCTTCGCCGTAGGACTCGCGAGCCTTTCACTTTCTTCCGCCGGTACTTCAACACGGTAGCTGCCCATAAGGTAATCCGAAACACAGTCATTTTTGTTTTGAAACTGTTCACTTAGCAGCTGACAAGAACTAATAATCTGTACAACTTTTGTTTATAGATCACGTGGCATCTATAGGCCTTGATGCCTGGGGGGTGCGGGACCAGTTTGCCGGTGCTTGGGCCATCTCCCGCTACCACATTCTGCTTGAGGGTCCAGTCTGCTAGGCCTGGTTCTTGGGTGAGCGCTTCCGGCACCAGATTATGGGTGTGCCAGACCCAGTCATCTCGATGGCTCCACTAGAGTTCATGCTATCCACAGAGAGCCTATTAGTTGAGAAGGTCATCCAGTTCATAGTGGGCCTTGATGTCGACTTCTTTCGATCAGAGGGCGATTATGCAAATTTCATCCTGACAGACTTGATGCCATCTCTGACGGGTGTTCGTGGAGATGAGGGGGCGGGGGCTCCTACTACGAGAGCGAGGCGCAGAGTGACCCAGGCGAGCAGGGCCCGAGGCAGAGGGGCTTCCTGAGTGGGGCGGAGGGCTGATTGGCCAGAGCTCCCCACTACGCTGACTTGCTGGTGACACACAGGGGAGGCCTACCAGGTCCCGATTGAGCCTGCAACGGCTGGTCATGAGCTTGTCGGGGTCTGAGGCCCGACTCCAGCATGAACCACACTTCAGCACTTGCACTCCATATTTCATTTCAGATATATCTATGGTAGATACTAATCATTCAAATACACTTGCAGGCACCGATCGAGTATACAGGAGGCACCCTCAAGCTAATAGCCTCGCTGATAGGGATGATACAGAGGAGAGAGACGCTACTCAGCCTCTTCGGTGTTCAGGTAATTTCTTTAGTTTTACATTCCAGGCATCAACTTTCCACTGACACACTGACACTAACATTGAAAACTTCCCAAACTACACTGATACATTGCATCGATAGACCACATATGACACACTACACTTGCATACTATATTCACACACTGTATCTGACTTCTGTACATACTCATGCTGCATACTATGCTTGCATTTGATACACATGCTATAACTGATACGCAGTATCTGTCTTTTCAGATCCGACCCATGCCGATGGTGCCAGTGAGAGCTGCAGCAACTGTACCAGCAGTACCTCCTCCAACAGTAGGGAAGAGAGAGAGACAGATTCTGACACGCAATCGAGGCAGAGCTAGCGGCACCTGAGACGGGAGCAGCCCTTTAGAGCCCATTCTGAGTGATGATGATGCCGAGACAAGGGACTCTGAGGAGGCAACGAGTCAGCATTCAGGGTCATCTAAGAGAGGAAATGATGACACCGACTCAGGTTCCGAGAGCGGGGGGCGATGTCGAGGCGAAGAGCGGAGAGGGTTCCGGTTCAGACTCTAGTTTAGATTCAGACAGCGGCACCGACAGAGACAATGCCCCAAAGTCCTCTCCTCCGAGGAAGAGGACGAAGAGGGCTTCCCAGGCTTGAGGCAACCAGCGCTGACTTTTGTATTTTTGCTTAGTTTCTTTTTGTCATAGTTTTAGCACATTGTACAGCTTTAGACAGGTTTTATTCGCTTTAAAAACTTATACTACACTTTTTGTAAAAACAACTATGATCGGAATGAAAACTAGTTTGTATTTGAAAAAGTGTTGTATTTTGCATCATGAGCACCACATTGCATGGAAATGACATTGAACTCGATAATGAAAATCGAGTGCTTGTATTGGCACAACGTTCCTTAATCAGGTAATGAACTGACCAACAACTGAAATGAAAAGCAATATACAACTCGATAAATAACACAATAACAACTAAATAAACAAAAACAACACAAATACAACTCGATAAGCAAAACAAAACGAATAGAACTCAACAAACATGCTAAAGCTCAAAAGGTCTCTCAACCATCAATATGGCTTGCCAGCCATTAATGTGCAGGTCCTTCAAAATGCTGACACCTAGCTTCCACTCACTGCCTTATCTTCTTCAAAAGGTTGGACTTCGTAGTTTCTTCATTTCAGCTGTAAATTCTTCACAAATGGAGCCATTCTTCGCCGAAAAACTCTCGAATTGGATTGCAACTTTAGATGGCTCGAAAAAGGTGAATTTTGAGGGTTTCAGCATAAATGTACTTTTCCCATTGAATCATTCTCCGCTTTGTTTTCTGCTCCTATATGCCGCGGCTAGATGTTGGAACCCCGATACACACATCTTTAGCTTTGGAGGACAAGAGGTATGCCCGAAAATCAAAGAATTCCAAAATGTTAATGGAACCCTGGCGCGATGAGGAAATCATACCTCAGCCCCGTTTTGGCCACATCCGAGCTTTGGGAAGGATGTGTCGACTTACTTTACATGAGGCTCGATCGTTGGTTCATAATGGAGAGATGGATATTCCCAGTTTGATTCATTAATTTTCTAAAGTTGGCAATTGAGGTAATCTTTTTTGGTGAGGTTTTCGGCAACACGCCCTTTGCTTGTGCATGTTGGCTCATTTCCTTCTTGCCCCTAGTTTCGGAGGGTCTAGCATTTGACTCATCGAAGTGGCCCAAGGTTTGAAAGAGGGCAAGAGTTGCATTAGCTTAGTATTAGCCGAGACTTTAATGGGCTTAGACGCCTTCCATCGGCGAGAAACAAACAATGTTGCGGGGAGTCCACTACTCCTTTAGGTAATGTTTCCCACCCTTTCTAATATGTGTTTCTCACATCTCTCGGCACTCATGCTCTATTTTTCTCTCAAAGCCCTTTTCTAACTTTTCTCCCAACATACATCTCTCTATTCTTTAATCTCTCTTTTCTTTCATCCTTCCCCAGATATGGCTAATAGACAAGCTGAAGGTAGTGGACTCTTTCCCTACATACTCAGCCCGAGCATACTTTTTCCGCCAACAGCTAGTAGATTCCCGAATAAGGGATGATGGTGTCACTGGATGTGCAATAGGTCTGCTGCTGACATTGCTTAGCGTTGCCCCTGCTTTAATCTGACCGAAATGAGCTACAACATGACATGGCAACCTGGCATTTAGCTGATTGGCCTGACACATTGTGTATTCTATTTTCCGTTCTGGTTCAGGCGTAAGTTTGGACATGATCAGACTTACCCAGAGGAGGGGGTAGAGTACCCGGTTTCATTCCCCTTTCGAGGTTCGCATTTGGCTAGGTACCTCACTGCTTGGAGGACGAGAGAACTCTTAGCTCCTGCCCCTAGTTTTAGCTGCGCACTTTCTAGAGAGTGTCTATTTTGGCTCGAAGATGAGGCACAATCCGGGCCCATTTTAGCATCAGAAGCTTCCACAAGCACAAGTGGGGGACGCAGGAGCACCTGACTCGTCTATGCCTGTAGACTCGACTTTCTTCACGCCCCCTTTCGGAGAGCTCGAATTGGTCCTATAGTTCGGACTCCTGTCACGGTTCTGAATTTAATCTCACAAAGGGCAATGCGGGACTGATAAACACCAAAGAGTCTAATCCAGCAAATCATTTTGGAAAATTTATTTTAGATCAAATAATGCTAAAACTGGACTGCTTTGCTAGATTACAGAGTCGCCACCTAAATATTTTGTTTTTGAGAAATTTAGAAAACCCTAATTCATGCCAAAGGCCACGTGTCCGTCATCACCAAAGTTACCTTGGCTCGGGGACTTGGGTATGAGAGGGGAAGGTCCTGAAATGAGCACCCCCACTCGCCCGATCAAAGATCGGCCTTTACTAAGCATGATATGTTGTTTTATAAACCTTATGTGTTCTTATCCGGTTATTAGCTAACTTTACTAAGTGACACACACACAATCAAATATAGACTAAGTCGTAAGACTTGGAATAAATCAACTCATGTTTGTTTTTGAAAATGGTTTGAAATTGCCACCCTCAGGTGGGCTAAAATGTTGATTTGCCACCTCAAGTGGGCATAAAACATGATTTGCCACTTCGCAAAGTGGGCTTAAAACTCATAATCATCGAATTATTCCAATTCAAACAACAAAGCCTCCATCCACAGACATTTATGTAGTTAATCATTTAAGCACATAGCCTCATGGCAAGCATGCTATCATGGCGACACTCACACTCATGCAATATGCTAAAGCATAAAAGCTTACCAAGTACTCGAAGCCAAAACAGAAACTAGTTAGAAAGATGCATGATCCTAACTATACAAAATGCCTAATGCAACACATGCAATAATGCAATTAATAGGCTCGGCTACTAATATGGCATATGAATGCAACAATTTGATAACATGCTTTGAAACACGTATTCAAACAAGTATTGAATTGACAATGCAGTTCGAATGATGCGCTAAGCCTCGGTGCATGCAAGACAAATGAATGGATGCAAACATGCGAGCATAAGGTATGCTAATCGAAACATGATCCTTAATCTAACTATCGAAAGCGAATAAATAAAAGGGAGAAAGACGTGGGGTTGTAAGACATGCACACACGCACGCACACTTATTACAACATTATGCCCTCTCGAAGGAGGGTCCGAATGAATAAGCTAAGCTACACTAAGCTAAGCTAATTATTACAAAACAAAACTAATTAACTAACTTAGCTAATTAATTACAAACCGAATTAATTAATTAAACACTTAACTAATTAGTTACAAAATGACTAAGCTAAACAATTTAAATGAATGGCCTCAGGAAGTGAGGGATGCTTGCATGCTCGGTTTGCTTCCTCCCGGGAATCTGCCGCCTTGCCTTTGAATGCCTCCATTTGCACTCGTTTGATCTTTGAAAATTATGCCAACTCCCAGAATGCCTTTGCTCCAACTCAGGAACATACTGATGCAAAATTCATTTCTGGCTGGTCGGCTACCAATGGAGGCTGTCGGCTACCATTGGTGGCCGGTCAGCTTCTTTAACTGGCCGGTCGGCCACTGATTTCCTGGATTTCCCTTTTTGCTGCAACAGAGAGCAAACAGAGGCAAAATAGTGTATTCCAAGGAATATATGTGTGTACTTCTACTCTCCTTATCATTTCTCAAGCTCAAAGGAGTGTAGCTCTTGGCTCTCAAGCCATCAACCAAGTATTTTCATGCATGATGGCCAAAGAACCAAGATTGTACAAGGTCAATGAATGCACAATTAAGACCAAAACAACCACCACCCTATTATGCATGATCAAGGGTGATGGTGACTAAGAAAAGTGGCACGTTTCATCACTTTGAGTATGAAACGTCCCATTTTCCTTGTGTTTGGATTAACGTCCGATCCAAACACATGCAATGCAACACAACATGTTTATCTTGTTCATGTTTTACTTGTCATGTTTTATTTACTCATTTTACATTACCAAACCATTCTTTAACCGGTTAGGTCCAAGGTGAGTGTCCTCTAATGAGAGAGATCATGCCGTTGGTTAGTAGAAACCCTCAAAAGAGGATTAAAATCCATTAAGCACGAATCTCAATCTCAATCTCAAGCTTAAACACAACCCGAAGGTTAACCAACCCTCAAAGCAAATGAAAAAGTGAAGAAATAAGGGAGGTTACAGATATTTCAGTGCTGAAATGACATGCAAAATGACACTAAATCATGCAAGCAACTCATGCAATACATGCTACAAAGCCTAAAACATTAAGCTAGTGAGAGAGATTGCAAAACAACCATGCAATACAAGCCTCGAAGGGCCAAACCAAATCAAAACAGAGCTAAGGCCAGTCAAAATAGTGGCCAAAACATGCTGAGATTAAAGCACAAAAGGCGAGAAAAACATGCTCACATGTTAACTTGCAAACAAGACTCAAAATACAACTCTCAAAAGCAATGAAAGAGTGAAGTAAATAAGCATGTGACAGAGCTATATACACCGAAATTACATGTAAAATGATGCTATAACATGCAAGCAACTCAAACACTTCATGTTTAAAGCCTCAAAACAATGAGCTAGTGAAGACCATTACACTATAGCCATGCAATACAAGCCTCAAAGGACTTAACCAGCCCAAAACAGAGTTGAAACATGCAAAAACAAAGCCTAAAACATGCTTGAACTAGGCTAACATAAGCTACAAAATCAAGCTAACATGTGATGCTAACTAGGCATGGAAGCAAGACACAAAGAGGGGAGGCTAACCCCTCCTATTTTGGACTTCAAGAGTTGATTTTTACCACTAAAATAACTCTGGATTTCAGTGTTTAAAGGGACCAAAAAGTTTGATTTAAAGATGGTAAGAAATGGCACAAAAAGGCTTCACAAGCCAAAGAGCAAAATGGGAGACAACCCCCTAACTCAAAATAGGCTCAAACCACCATTTTTAGGACTAAAAAATAGAGATCTTTATAGCTGGAAACTAGCTCAAAAATAGTGTAAAAAGATGGCAAAGCAAGCAATTAAAATAAAGCTTACAAGGTTAGACTTTACCTCTTGAAGCACAGCACAAAAACAACCACTATTCTGAGCTTAAACCACCCTTAGCTTAAACCACCCTTAGGAGTTCAAACTAAGCCTCAAAGAACCTCAACTCCAAGATGAAAATGTTTGGTTAAGGGTCTTAGTGCAAAAGTGTAGGAAATTCTAACTATCAAGCACAAAATAAGAAGAGAGAGAGAGAGAGAGAGAGAGAGAGAGAGAGAGAGAGAGATTTGTTCAAAATTGTCTAACCCTCCAAAATGGGGGAGAGACCCCTCTATATATAGAAAATCAAGCTAAAGGCTTGTATTCATCCCTCCATACACGTGTATGGAGATGAGCATTAGTGAACAACAGCTGGCACATCTAGCAAATAAATATCTAAAAAATGAGAAAAATGGCCGTCGGCCACCATCAGTGGCTGACCGGCCATAAATGTAGCCGACTAGCCATAAACATAGCCGACCGGCCACCACTGGTGGCCATCAAGCACAAGTCATGGCCGGCAGGCTAAGGGGATCGCCGGCAGGCCACCCTCTCCTCCAGAAGTGAAGCAACAAGTTCTTGGTCCACAACTAAGCACAAAACAGACAAGATTAGAGACTCCAAGGCAAGGCGCTCAGTTGAGACCTTTAGGGACTCAAAACGAACACGAGCAAGCACAATCATCGGGTGTTCAAAAGCTGACGTCCGAGTCTTGAGGACGGTCAAAAATGGGGTGTCTTCAATGCCCCTAATTTATTGCTTTGATCTTACTTTCCAAGTTTATGAATGTAATAAAAGCAACTTTGATTTGTATTGAGAGTTGGAGAACTTTGTATTGAAATCAATGAAATTAAAGTTGTGAGCACTGAAAAATTTTCCTTTTAGTCCAAAGATGGTCTAAGTTGTCGAAGGGAACATTTGAGCAAAATCAACTTTTATCCAAACTTTTCGAAACCATTTTCGATAAGGATCAGATCACCACTTGACACGCGTAGAATTTATCCTTGAGATGTATAAC
The DNA here is from genome assembly GCA_025200525.1 of Camellia lanceoleosa. Lineage (NCBI taxonomy): Eukaryota > Viridiplantae > Streptophyta > Magnoliopsida > Ericales > Theaceae > Camellia > Camellia lanceoleosa. The sequence continues at coordinate 22,048,997 of CM045769.1, read as the reverse complement.
CCCGAATCTGAAGATCACAAATTTCCCCTTGACTGAACAACACTGTTCAACACTGTAACCAGCTCTTCTCTCAGAGTATGGATCACAACTGAACTTTTAGATAAAGAACAGACGAAGATGATCCAATCAGACACATGGACAGGACAATTGAATTGGGGGTGTTTATGGCCGAACTTCAGGATGAAGTTGCCTACGTATCTCGAAGATAGGAATCAGGCCTTACATGGTTTGGTTCGGGTTCACTCGAGCATTAACGCTCTCCTTTTGCACTCTAACTTTTGCCAAGGCCGCCCTTTAGGGTTTTCAACCTTGCGAGCTCAGTTTTTCTTTTATTTTTAATTTTTGTGCTCTAACTTTTTACCTAGGTCGCCCTTCCGGGTTTTCGGCCTAGCGAGCCTCTAAGGGATAGTATTTCTTCAACTTGTCCATGTTGATTGGTTGGGAAACTTCTAGGCCATCCAGGTATCACGACCCGAACCCGCCCCTATGGGTTAAGGCCATAACCGGCCAGTAATCACGAGATTACCTATGGCCTCAAACCAAATAAGACAAAACTCATCAGAGTAAAGGGGCCAAACGAAAGCAAATTTAAAACTTTGTCCATAGAGCCGTGCTTATATGCATATCATAACATTCCACATTTACATATGTTAATAACTCACAACAAAAAGTATAGTAGCGTAAGGTTCTGTACAGACAGGATCATTCAAATGTAAGTCAGCCAAACAAAACTATACACAAACAAATACCAAAGTCCTTGCCAACATGACGAAATACACAGAATGGCAAAAGGGCGAAGACCTGTCTCGCGCGTGAGACGCAAGGGCTGACTCCTCAAAACTTTGGTTGTTCCGCACAGACTTCACTGAGGCTGGGTCTGGACCTCTCTAGGCTCACCTACAAATACATGAATGAGCGTGAACAAAAGCCCAGTGAATAATATCAAATAAGGAAAATATACATTGGAACAATATACCCCAAACGGCCTTGGGCCTAGTTTATATTTCTAACTAATACACACATACATAGACATATGTAAGTTAAGTAACGGCGGTTCCAAACACATCATACGGCCTCGGGCCCAATTCATTCGTATCAGTCAGGTCAAACTGGCCTTTGGCCCATTCATACTTTCATGTCAAATTGTTATTCGTGTCAAGCTATCATTTGTGTCAAACTGTTATTCGTGTCAAGCTATCATTCGTGTCAAACTGTTATTCGTGTCAAGCTATCATTCGTGTCAAGCTGTTATTCGTGTCAAGCTATCATTCGTGTCAAACTGTTATTCGTGTCAAGCTGGCCTTTGGCCCATTGATACTATCATGTCAAATTGGCCTTCGGCCCATTCAAACTTTCATGTCAAGCTGGCCTTCGGCCCATTTAAACTTTTATTTGTGTCAAACTGGCCTTTGGCCCATTCAAAATGACAAGCTGGCCTTTGGCCCATTCATTCATTCATGTCAAAACTGCCTCTGGCCCATTCATTCATCTCAAAATGGCCTCTGGACCATACATTCGTGTCAAAACGGCCTCTAGCCCATCCATTCATGTCAAAACGGCCTCTGGCCCATCCATTTGTGTCAAAATGGCCTTTGGCCCATCCATTCATTCTTGTCAAAATGGCCTCTGGCCCACTCATTCATTCTTGTCAAAATAGCCTCTGGCCCACTCATTGGGTATAGCAAACATTGTCCACCAATCGAATCAACGAACTTATAAAACTTACATAGAAGTAAGCAATTGGACAACAACATATTTCAGGCATCTTTGTTAAGATATTACTCACAGTGATCGGTTGGTTGGTTTGCCCTGGAGCTCAACCCTACACATTCCACGAACACAAAAGGGTCACAAACAATTCGATCCGTTCTAAATTCACATTTTCCACTTTAGGGTTCATTCTTATCTCTTTAACTCAATTACAATGCTCAATGCATGCCTAAGAGTATTTGGAAGTGAAAGAGAACAGAAAATGAAACACAGAATGTCTTTTCAAAATTTCAGAAAACAGGGTCCCCGCTCGAGCGGACCCTTGAGGCCTGCAAAAGTACTGGATACATCAAAATTACGCTCGAGCGCGAAGCCTGGCTCTCGAGCTGAAGGCCTCTATACATAGCTCCCCGCTTGAGCGTGAACTCCACCGCTCGAGCGGACACGATGTCCGCAGAAAAATACTGGGAGCACGAAATTTACGCTCGAGCGGCGGTTTCCCCGCTCGAGCAGACATCAAATTTTCTAGGTTTTCCAGAACATGTTCTTGAGCTTCAATTCGATGTTCAAAGGTTCCAAATGCATGATTTTGGCTCCAACTTCACATATACATATTCTAACATGGTATAAACACCAAATTACTACACAATGAAGCTCAATTTCACAATTTAATCACATGCATGTCTCAAATTAACTCAAACTCATCACCAACACACTAGATTTAAACATGCAAGACTGAAACTTCCATGATTTGCACTTGCATGTGAAATATACACAATATTCTCAACTTAATTGGTGAAGAGGTGATCAAATACATGGTGATTAATCAAAACTCAACATGGATCATACACATTGTGCTCAAATATGGAAATTCATAGTAATTTCCTACATGCATGCATCTATTGACCTTAAATTCAACAAATATAACTCAATTTCCTCATAATCAAACTAATTCATGTTCTTGACCATTAATCAAACTTGAATTCACAATTTACAACATTAAACTCAAGAATTCCCTTACCTAGGAGCTCAATCTTCCAAACTATAGCAAATTCTTGAGTTTAAATCTACAAATTCCCCAACCTTGAGCCAAGATTACACAATTCTCTCCCTCTCTCTCTATAGCTGGCCCTCTTTCTTCGTTGGGTTCAAAATCAGCCAAAATGAAGCTAAAGAGGGAATTTGAGGGTGTAGTGCCTCATTACAACAAATCCCACTAATGCCAATATAATAATAATAAAGTAATTGGCCACTAATTCATCAATTTAATCAATTTAATCTGATTCGAATCAATTTCCAATTAAATTTCACCGTAGGCTCTAAAAATTACGCTAATCATAATGGCGCAATCAATTTCGGGTTCTGTGGCCGATAAGGCCTTCAATTTAATTTCCAAAGCTGATAATCAAACAGATATTCCTATGGTTCCAATCCACATATTTTCACAGATATTCCTATGGTTCCAATCCACATATTTCCAAAGCAGATAATCAAACAGATATTCCTATGGTGAATAGATAGAAATTCAAAACCACATATTTTCACATGATGGCATACAAAATCATATTAACCACATAATCACATTCATAATAAGGACCAATTAACTAAATACGGAATAGGGTTATCATAGTCTTCCCCCCTTTAGGAAGTTTGGTCCTCCAAACTTATTTTATCTCTAGTTGAAAGGAACTCAGGAGACTTTCTTATTCAATGGTTCCAATCCTTTTGATAGTTATCTGCTTAGTCTCAAAATCAAGCAACACTCTGTTCTCAAGCAGTCAGAGACTTACCTTTCCCGCCATACAAGGCTTGTATGGTGCCATACCGAAACTAGAGTGTGAGCCGTTGTTGTAAGCAAAGTCTGCCAACGATGGATAGATTTTTCCAACTTCCCTGAAAAATCTAAGGCATGTATTTAAAGCATTCCTTCCAAAATCTAAAAGTTCTTTCTGATTATACATCAATTAGCGGATGGAAGGTAGCGCTAACTCACAATCCAGTTCCCATCGCCTCTTGAATGCTTGTCAGAATTCAACACATTTTAGGACCCCTGTCCAAAACAATAGATACTAGGATCCCATGCAAACGAGCAATCTTGTCGATGTAAACAGTTGCTAGTCTATAAGCATCATACGAAAATTTCACAGGGAGGAAGTGAGCAAACTTAGTAATCCTATATACAATAACCCAAACGGGACTTATACCCTGGGTGTCCAAGGCAGCCCCACAATGAAATTCGTAGTCACATAGTTCTATTTCGATTTCGAAATGGAGAGAAGTCGAAGTAGTCCCGTCTATATTTGATGTTCAACTTCGACTTGTTGACGCCGAAAACATTTGGACGATTTCCTCATCACAGAAGTTCAATTCATTCTTCAATAATCCCACAATTCACAATCTAATTCGGTATTTAGTTCAGCGACTCATCACAGTTTCCCAAGGTCAATCAAAAGTCTTCAGGAATATAAAGTGGATCCAGATACTGATTCCCGAATCAACAAAGGTAGCATCGAAGCAATTACCCATACAATGCACACAGTCTGCCTATCCCCATAATACTGATTGTAAAGTACAATAACATCGAAGCAGTCAATTTATAACACAATACACGTGTTCTCAATTCATTCAACGGTTTAGGGTTTACAATTTAGTTTAATATTCAATCCTCTGTTCCATTAAGTCTTTCCACATTATCAGATAGTCGTCAAAAGCATAAGGCAATTCATATATAAACCCCCATGATGCCAAAGACAATATCAAAGGAGTCAATCACACGTTAAGCACAATTTGCACATCCCCAGAGTCCCAATTACAGAATATAACGGCATTGAGCAGTTATTTACAAGACGTACCCAATTCACATACTTACGGATAATCAAGGTTTTTCAAAGCTTCTTGGATGTTAATAACATCTACATAAGACCAAAGGATGACATTCCGAATGAAATAAGGGAATAATCGTCTCGAGATCAAAGCGCACCAGTTCACGCCCATCGGTGGCTGACCCGAGATCGATTAGACAAACCCACCTGTACAAAACCGTTGGTGTTAAAAGAGATATCTCAACAAAGTTGCTACATAGGCTTAACGTCCCCTAGCATGAAAGGACATCTCAAGAATGTCATCAAAACAGACACAATACCATTCACATAACCTGATTTCCCAAAATCCGATAACATTGAAGCAGACATATGAAACATATTCTGATTAGTCGAGGATAAATATTCATTACTATTTACAGTCAAATCAATCTGTTGTCATCGGCTTCCATAGCATCAAATAAGCAAGAGTATAACAATACACAAGCATTGTTCCTTAAGACACCCAATCACTGGATTTGTACAATTCGGTTCATTTTTAACATGTATGTCCTCGATAGTTGGAGATTGGTTCTCAATGGTGTTCATGGTTAGATCAATCTGCTGATAGCCCACAAAAGGTCTTTCAAGTAAGTCAAGTACTCCAAACGGATTTAAGTTTTGGGTCTATCAATTTTCTTGCCAAGAATAATCTGGCTATTTATTCATATGTAATCCGTACTTCCCCTTAACAAGGTCAAATCAGATAGAGGGTCTCATCAAATTAATCCCCTCAAAGGTCTTGCCAAATCAAATCAAGTAAAGATCCCATCAAATTGTATCAAATGAGGGTTCTAACAGGTCCAATCAAACAAAGTTCTATCAGATTGAATCAGATAAAAGTTTTCTCAATGGGGTATTTTTGGTTCTGTAAGGCACACTTCGTTGTGTAAGTACATAGTTGATAGTTTCACAACTGTTCTAAGTTCATCAGTTCTCAAAGTCATATCGGAGTCATTTATCACAACTGTTCATGTCAAAGTATTTCAAATCATGTACAATATGGCATTGTTCACATAAGTTCAGGTGTAGTTGCATATGTAGGCGTTCATATCCGGAGGTATATATCATAATCAGTATAGAAATTCTCAAATAGGTCTTATATGCAAGCACATGGTACACAGTAACACATTAAACAAAGTTCTTCGGTTACACATAATATAGGATTTGTCACGCAGAGGTTCCAATTTAGTCACAAAAACATAGGTTTACGAGTCAAGCTTAACATAGTCACATAGTTCAATCAATTTTCTACCAATCCGAATACATGATCTCGCAATTTATAGAGTTTGTTATTTGGGGTGCTCAACCCAGTCACACAATCATAGAGTCATAGTTCCAGTGGTTTAGTCCTTGAAGATAGTAATATAACAAATCACCTTGAGCATAGGTTTAGATGTACATGTGCATGTGTAGAGTTAATCGATATCCCAATACATATTTCACAAATTTCCCAAATGAGGCATATATGTTCAATGAATACGGTCTCGACCTTGTGGGCCTAACCAGTCTGGATACACATGCAACAGATACGAAAGAAGATGCCGATCTGAATCAAATAATATCCCAAGCGAAGATGTATACATGTACTAATTCAAAATCAATCAATACATAAGCATTCGTTTATAAATAGTATAGATACCTGGGATAACGTTTGTAGTATTTTGAGCGCTTTCTGGGATGAGTGTGATTACTCTATCTTGATTAGCAATTCCTACCATTGGTATGAATCTAGCTGAGGCAAAAGATTTATTCACATTCCGTTCAATTCGGGGACAGTTCCTTATCATATGTTCCATTTTACCACACCTATAACAAGCCCCAGAAATTCGATAGCAAACTCCTCGGTGTTTCTTACACTGGTGGTGGCAAAGGTTCTTGCCGTAGTGACAACTGACGTTGTTGTCTTAAAATCTCTGCCATTTCTTGTACTATTCTTTGCAGTCTATCAAGTCGGGCTGTGGAAGAGTCTGCCAACTCGTATGCCCTTACTTTATCCATGTTCTACACAAATTCTCATTAAGCCTTGCCAAATACCGGGATGCCCAATACAAAAATAAACACAGATACACATGCGTACATTCGCACATAGGCACATTGTTATATTCCCATTTTATGTATCGTCAAGGCATAATTAATCACATACGTAACAGATGATTGCATACTTATCAAATATCGCATGCTGAACATTTACTAAGTAGTTATATACTCCAATCATGTTCATATTTCACATAGACACCCATTTGCATAATCGAATGCACATAAGCAACTTTGCATGATTCATATGTTCATGTATGTGCATTATAACAAAACAACTTGTTGTCCACACTAGTGGAACAATTCATATATCATATAATCACATGTTCTCACCATCTTATTAAACTTGCATTATACTTTATACAAAAGATTCACAGGTATGCATATACTAAAGAGCGTACGTATTCAAATAATTTGCAATGCAAGCGAATTACAAACTTATAATACATTATCGTTCACATTAAACATTTAAGCATATTCTTGATGCTTCCAAATTCATACTTATCCCATGAATGCATCCTAGATCTTTTCTAGACACTTACTGCTCCTTTGGACAAGTGTGTGAGTTATTAACTCGTGCTCTAATACCACTTTGTCACGACCCGAACCCACCCCTATGGGTTAAGGCCATAACCGGCCAGTAATCAAGAGATTACCTACGGCCTTAAACCAAATAAGACAAAACTCATCAAAGTAAAGGGGCCAAACGGAAGCAAATTTAAAACTTTGTCCATAGAGCCATGCTTATATGCACATCATAACATTCCACATTTACATATGTTACTAACTCACAACAGAAAGTATAGTAGCGTAAGGTTCTGTACAGATAGGATCATTCAAATCTAAGTCAGCCAAACAAAACTATACACAGACGTATACCAAAGTCCTCGCCAACATGACGAAATACACAGAATGGCAAAAGGGCAAAGACGTGTCTAGTGCGTGAGACGCAAGGGCTGACTCTTTAAAACTTTGGTTGTTCCACACAAACTTCACTGAGGCTGGGTCTGGACCTCTCTAGGCTCATCTACAAACACATGATTGAGCGTGAGCGAAAGTCCAGTGAATAATATCAAATAAGGAATATACATTGGAACAATATACCCCAAACGGCCTTTGGCCCAGTTTATATTTCCAACTAATACACACATACATAGACATATGTAAGTTAAGTAACTGCGGTTCCAAACACATCATACGGCCTCGGGCCCAATTTATTCGTATCATTCAGGTCAAACTGGCCATTGGCCCATTCATACTTTCATGTCAAACTGTTATTCGTGTCAAGCTATCATTCGTGTTAAACTGTTATTCGTGTCAAGCTATCATTTGTGTCAAACTGTTATTCGTGTCAAGCTGTCATTCGTGTCAAACTTTTATTCGTGTCAAGCTGGCCTTTGGCCCATTCATACTGTCATGTCAAACTGGCCTACGGCCCATTCAAACTTTCATGTCAAACTGGCCTTCGGCCCATTTAAACTTTCATTTGTGTCAAACTGGCCTTTGGCCCATTCAAAATGACAAACTGGCCTTTGGCCCATTCATTCATTCATGTCAAAACGGCCTCTGGCCCATTCATTCATGTCAAAACGGCCTCTGGCCCATTCATTCATGTCAAAACGGCCTATGGCCCATCCATTCGTGTCAAAACGGCCTCAGGCCCATTTATTCATTCTTGTCAAAACGGCCTCTAGCCCATTTACTCTATTATTCAGATCAAACTGGCCTCTAGCCCACTCATTGGGTATAGCAAACATTGTCCACCAATCGAATCAACGAACTTATAAAACTTACATAGAAGTAAGCAATTGGACAACAACATATTTCAGGTATCTTTGTGAAGATATTACTCACAGTGATCGATTGGTTGGTTCGCCCTGGAGCTCGACCCTACACATTCCATGAACACAAAAGGGTCACAAACAATTTGATCCGTTCTAAATTCACATTTTCCACTTTAGGGTTCATTCTTATCTCTTTAACTCAATTACAATGCTCAATGCATGCCTAAGAGTATTTGGAAATGAAAGAGAACAGAAAATGAAACACAAAATGTCTTTTCAAAATTTCAAAAAACAGGGTCCCCGCTCGAGCGAACCCTTGAGGCCTGCAAAAGTACTGGATACATCAAAATTACGCTCGAGCGCGAAGCCTGGCTCTCGAGCTGAAGGCCTGTCTACATAGCTTCCCGCTCAAGCATGAACTCCACTGCTCGAGCGGACACCATGTCTGCAGAAAAATACTGGGAGCACGAAATTCATGCTCTAGCGGCGGTTTCCCCGCTCGAGCGGACATCGAATTTTCTGGGTTTTCCAGAACATGTTCTTGAGCTTCAATTCTATGTTCAAAGGTTCCAAATGCATGATTTTGGCTCCAACGTCACATATACATATTCTAACATGGTATAAACACCAAATTACTACACAATGAAGCTCAATTTCACAATCTAATCACATGCATGTCTCAAATTAACTCAAACTCATCACCAACACACTAGATTCAAACATGCAAGACTCAAACTCCCATGATTTGCACTTGCATGTGAAATATACACAATATTCTCAACTTAATTGGTGAAGAGGTGATCAAATACATGGTCATTAATCAAAACTCAACATGGATCATACACATTGTGCTCAAATATGGAAATTCATAGTAATTTCCTACATGCATGCATCTATTGACCTTAAATTCAACAAATACAACTCAATTTCCTCATAATCAAACTAATTTATGTTCTTGACCATTAATCAAACTTGAATTCACAATTTACAACATTAAACTCAAGAATTCCCTTACCTAGGAGCTCAATCTTCCAAACTATAGCAAATTCTTGAGTTTAAATCTTCAAATTCCCCAACCTTGAGCCAAGATTACACAATTCTCTCCCTCTCTCTCTCTATAGCCGGCCCTCTTTCTTCCTTGGGTTCAAAATCAGCCAAAATGAAGCTAAAGAGGGAATTTGAGGGTGTAGTGCCTCATTACAACAAATCCCACTAATGCCAATATAATAATAATAAAGTAATTGGGCACTAATTCATCAATTTAATCAATTTAATTTGATCCGAATCAATTTTCAATTAAATTTCACCGTAGGCTCTAAAAGTTACGCTAATCATAATGGCGTAATCAATTTCGGGTTCTGTGGCCGATAAGGCCTTCAATTTAATTTCCAAAGCAGATAATCAAACAGATATTCCTAAGGTGAACAGATAGAAATTTAAAACCACATATTTTCACATGATGGCACACAAAATCATATTAACCACATAATCACATTCATAATAAGGACCAATTAGCTAAATACGGAACAGGGTTATCACACCAGGTCCATGAGAATAAAAGCTCCACCCGACCAGATAGTTTTGATGATGTAAGGACCAGTCCAATTGGGTCTAGACTTGCTTCTAGGGTCATGGATGGGAGCTCGGTTGTCTTTCAGCACCAAATCCCCTTCTTTGAGATTCTAGGACTTAACTTTCTTGTTAAAAGCCTTGGCAATCCTGCGTTGATAACCTTGAACATGGTACAGTGCTTTCAACCTTTTCTTATCAAACAGCATGAGTTCTTCGAACCTGCTCTGTTGCCAATCCGCCTCTGCTATCTGACATTCAGCCATAACCTGTAGCGACGGAACTTCTATTTCATTGGTAGAACAACCTCCATAGCATAGACAAGAGAATAGGACGTTGCACTAGTAGACATTCGAATTGAAGTTCTATAGCCCTAGAGTGCAAATGGCAATTTGTCTGGCCAGTCCCTGTAGGTCTCAACCATTTTCTGCAAAATATGCTTAATGTTCTTGTTGGCGGCCTCAACAGCTCCGTTGGTTTGCGACTAGTATGTAGATGACTTATGAAAAGCCATGTTGTATTTCTCCAACAAGTCGATCACTTCTTTCTTGAAATGGGAGCCATTATCTGAAATGATCTCGTTTGGGACTCCATATCAGCAAATAATGTTGTTTCGGATAAACTTAGCCACATGTGTTGCTTTCAATATTGCGTAGGATTGAGCTTCCACCCACTTTGTAAAGTAGTCAATTGCCACCAGAATGTATTCATGCCTATTTAACCCTTTTGGTATGACTGCACCGATGATGTCAATTCTCCAGACTAAGAAAGGCCATGGTGAAGTTATATTGCACAGCTTTGACGGCGGGATATTCATGCGATTGGCATGAATTTGGCATTTATGGCATCGCCGAATAAAACTGATACAATCCTCCTCCATAGTAAACTAGTAATAACCTTGCCTGAGAATCTTCTGGGCTAACATTACCCCGTTCATGTGCGCTCCGCATTTTCCTCCATGGATGGCCTCCATTAGGCGCTTTGATTCCCCTATGTCGATACACAACTTGTGCATTCCCAGATGACCCTCTTGTACAATTTACCTCCGCAGATGATAAATTGAATGGCCATCCGCCGTATTGCCCTCTTATCTTTGGCATTTGTCCCTGGTGGATAAACCTCATTTTCTAAGAAGTTCCATATATCATAGTACCAAAGATTTTGATCTTGTGCTTCATCTATTGCGGCGATAGTCTCGTAGGCCAACATATATCTCTGCTCAATAATGATCAGACGCATCCGAACTCCAAACGGGATGTCTATCATAGAAGATAGAGTTGATAAGGCGTCAGCGAACCCGTTGTTCTCTCTCAGTAGATATGTGAAGGTTAGCTTTTCAAACCTAGGAATCAAAACATCCAAGGTCTGATGATAATCCTTCATCTTTTCTTCTTTAACCTTCCAGTCTCCTTTTGCTTGAGACACAACTAGGTTCGAGTCCCCAATGACGTCCAACCTTTTTGCCCCTAGTTCTAGGGAGGTTTCCAAACCAGTGATACACGCCTCATATTCTGCTTCGTTATTGGATACCTTGAACCAGAGTTTGAAGGCTAAGGGTATATGGGAATTGTTGGGTGCTATCAACAACACCCTTATCCCATAACCGTACTGGTTAGACGATCCGTCAAAGTACATTGTCCAAATCTCTTCCTCGACTTGCAGAATGGCTTCATCTAGGAATAGGTATTCTACTGCTTCATCCCCTTTTACTGGGTGATCTGCCAGGAACTCTGCTACTGCTCTCCCTTTGACCGACTTGCGAGTGACATATTTTAGATCAAATTCGGAGAGGAGAAGCAACTAACGAGCTAGCCTACCCGTAAGTGCCGATTTCTCAAAGAGATATTTGATGGGATCTAATCTCGAAACTAGAATTACAAAGTAAGCTAACAAGTAGTGCCTCAATTTCCTGGTAGCCTATACTAAGGCTAAGCAAGCTTTCTCCAACTAGCGGGTCTCGTAATCCAGCATTTTCTTGCTTAGGTAATAGATGGCTTTTTCCACCCTATCCTCAGATTCCTGAGCAAGCATGCATCCCATCATTGTGTCCGTTACTGAAAAATAAAAAATCAAGGGCTTCCCCGGCTCTTGCGGCGACAACACAGGTGGGTTCTGAAGATACTGCTTGATCTACTCAAAAGTGAATTGACATCGATCATCCCATCGGAACTTCTTTCCTTTCTTCAGGAGACCAAATAGTGGTTCACAAGTCAAGGTTAATTTAGAGATAAACTGTCTTATGAATTGCACTTTACCCAGAAAGCCTCGCACCTCTTTTTCAGTCCTTGGTGGGGGCATTTCTAGGATGGCCTTGATTTTGGAAGGATCTACCTCGATGCCCCTCTATGTGATCAAGAAACCCAGTACTTTCTCTACTGTTATGCCGAAAGTACACTTCTGTGGATTCAGCCTCAGTTTGTATTCTCTGATCCATTGAAAGAATTTCTTCAAAGCGGTGTAGTGGCCCTCTCTTTCTTTGGGCTTGACAATCATGTCGTCTACATACACCTCGACCTCTTTATGGATCATATCATGCAGAATTGTGGTTATAGCCCGTTGATAGGTAGCCCCAGCATTCTTCAGCCCAAACGGCATCACCCTGTAGGAATAGGTTCCCCACAGCATAGTGAAAGCAGTCTTCTCTATGTACTCAGGCGCCATCAGAATATGGTTCTACTTGGAAAATCCATCCATGAAGGAGAGCAACGCATGGCTTGCGGTGAAGTCCACCAATTCATCGATGTACAGTAGAGGAAAGTCGTCCTTCGAACTAGCTCTGTTCGAATCTCTAAAGTCCACACACATCCAAATTCTGCCGTCTTTCTTTGGCACTGGAACAATGTTGGCCAACCAAGTTGGATACTCAGATACTAGCAAGAACCCTGCATCTATCTGCTTGGTGACCTCTTCCTTAATCTTCAAAGCCCAATCCGGGCATATTCTCCGCAACTTCTGTTTAATGGGTCGGGCCTCGGGGTCAAGAGGGATCCAATGCTGTACAATCTCAGGATCGATTCCAAGCATGTCTTCGTAGGACCACGTAAAAACATCTTTGAAATCTTTTAATAAAACAACTAAGCGCTCGCACTCCTCTAAAGACAACGTAGACCTGATCTGGACCAGATGAGGATCCTTTTCAGTACCCACATTAAAAGCAATGATTTCATCAGTGAGTGGCTTTGCAAACCTCTCCTCCTCTCGATTAATCAAAATTTTCAAAGCCAGAAGAATTCTTTTCTCTTCGCTTTCATCAAAATTTTGAAAATCATGATCAATGCAATAAACAAGTGACACAGAGAAATACTCAGAATCTGCAGTGGCATTCTCATTCACAAGATCAAGCTGATCTAGTTCCTCAGTTACAACCGACTCGAAGGAAAAAGAAAAAGACGATCTAGACAAAACCTCGGCATCCGAGTTATTAACCCCAAGAATACCAAACCCAGACTCAGAAGAACCAGAATATGATTCCGACTATACAGACTCTATGGAATCAGATTTTGGTTCACTACCCGATTCAAAACTGCTAGAGAAGTAGCCCTTATCTAGCTGCCAAACGAGAGATAGTGCGTCAGATGGATCCAAAATGCTACCCAGAAGGGTTCAAACCCAGTTGGTCCCCAATCAGGGAAATGGTCAGGTTATCCCCCAAGCTCTCTGTGTCGATTGGAGGATCCAAAAGGAGACATGCCAGTGTTGCTCTCGTTTCAAGATCATTGCTATTGGAATCACTTTCTGTGCTTTTCACAGTTTCAGCAGTTGGTTCAGCTATTTCTTCCGTATCACTGTCTTGCAGCTGCAAGTCAAAGAAAATCTCAAAGCAGGGAACCCGCTGCCTCTCAGAGTTCAACCAGGGTTTAGGGAAATCGCAGAATGGGAAGTCTTCTCCCTCCTAAACAAAATAACCATTCAACGTCCCCGGATTAGTCTGTGCACAAGTTCATAGCACTTCCCGGTCTGCTTAGCTCTGGCTCTTCCGCCCATCTCTTTCTCTTTCCTAACCCAATCCTCTTTGGTGGGCATATAGCCAAGAGCAAAGGCATGTGGGTTATGTGGCACATCGGCCAATGCAGTGATGCCTTTCTGGCCACTTCTTCCTAGCCCCATTCCTAGCATGTGTTGGAGTTTGTTCATGAAGTATACAGATTGGGCGCTAACATACAAGCCCTTATCAATAGCCAAGATATTCTGCACTACTCGGGCCTCAGCCAAAGTAAACCCCGAGAGAAAAACATCCTCTTCGCAATGCACAATCTCCAGCACATGTGTAGTGATCTCTGGCAGAGGATGTATAGATGAATTCCAGAAGACTATGGCCACCCCTTTCCCATGGGGGTACTTCAGCATTTGATGGAGGGTGGAAGAGATAGCTTTCACTTGGTGCAGCCAAGGTCACCCAAGAAGTAAGTTGAAAGTAGCCGGAACATCCAGGACATGGAACTCAATATCCTGTTAAGCTGGGCCGACTTGTACTCTGATCTGTATTGTTCCCATTACCTCTCTGCTGGTATTGTTATACGCTTGGATCAACTAGGTTGTAGGTACGAAATCTGCTGGTCTTAGGCCAATAGCATAAGTCGTGCGACAAGGACAGACGTTGATTGCTGACCCGGTGTCGACCAATACCACTAGTACCCACTTTCCTCGACACTCCACTGATATATATATAGAGGCTTGTTGTGTGCAGAGCCTTTCGGTGGCAGTTCCTTGCCTGAGAAGGTTAGAGTTAGCACAACACCTCCCGGGAAGACTAATCTTACCAGTTGTTCTGGGATGGTGTCGATGGACAACTTAGCTTTATCCATCGCCAATAGTACAGCCTGTCTGTGCACTCGCGAAGCCATAAGCAGACCCCAGATATATATATCAGCTTGAATCTTCTTCAACTGTTTCAACACAGCTTCTTCTTCCAACAGTTTTTATTTTTGTTTATCTACTTCTTCATCCTTCCCGGATGCCTCGGGTTGGTCTAGGTGTGGTGGTTTGAAATATCAGCCACTTCTTGTCATGTGGTCGACCTCTTCTACATACCAAGTGTTGTTAGGAAGGTCTTCACCCCAATCCTCGTTGGTATGAGCCAGGTGTTGGTCGCTGTCATCCCACCAAATTCCTTCGACAACCGATAAGCATTTTTCCAGCTCCGTTGGGATTATCTTCTCGTCACAAATCTCCCCCGTAGGGTGTTGGGCTTTTCCAGCTTTCTTTTTGTCTTCACCCATTTCTTGCTCAAAATGCTTTAGTGCAGCTTCTTGCCCCATATATACAGTGATAACAGTGCTCAGCTCTTGAGCCAATTGCTTTATACCGGTGTTCTCTGGAAGTTTACCCTTTCCATCGGCCATTCCGACCATTGCAGCGGTTCTCGCTTCCTATTCCTCCAGCTTCAATTCAGATCACTCATCTATGTCAGGTTCATCACTTAACCACCCAGAATTGTTTGTCGACCCATTCAAATCAAACCAATCAATATGCACGTCCCTTTGATCTTGCTCCTCGAAGAACTACAAATTGTCTATGTCCTCCTCTAGGTCGGCCAGATCATCTAATCCCTAACTTGGGCCATCCCCTCGAACTACACTGAGCTCCATCTCAACCGGCAACACCACTTTCGGCTTAGCTTTATTGATTGGCACAATATAGCAATACGGGTTGTACACCCCTTCAGATAAGTCCTCAGAGCCCTTGGTCAACGAATTGATATTTTCCACCAAGGTCAACCTCCCTTCATCTACCACTGTCACCACCATGGGTTCAGTTTTGGAGTGTAGAAGCATTCATCATGCATAAGTCCGTGCTCTCAGAGATGAACAATGCTGGTTTAGGCAGGTGGGAAGGGGTGATGTATATACTAGGGTCATAAGGGATGGCCAGCGTGTGGATGAGGTTTATATGCCGGCGTGGAGGGACTTGATTATGTGGTTGGAAAGGATTTGTAGTGATGTTGGGTTTTTGGGAGGCGCTATCACCTTATTGTCAATGAGATCTTGAATCTCATGATGCAACCTATAACATTAATCAGTGTCATGACCGTGTTATTGGTGAAAAGTACAGTATTTGGCCGGGTTGTGTTTCAGGGAGAGAGGATCGGGTAGAGGGTGAGGCTCTAGTGGCTTAAGATGCCCCTTTTTGATTAGGGCCCCTAGGGCTTTGGATAAAGGCATGTAGAGTGGGCTAAAGACCCATTGAGATCGGGGCTAGCTAGTTGAGGTTTGTGGAGTTGCGTTGGATGTATTGGCGAAAGGGTTGGCAGTTTTGGGTATGGTGGTGACCATACTCACATCCGAAGGCCGTGCAGAGGTGCTACCACTCATGGTTGCATTGGAGCTGTGTGTAAAGGGCCTTTTGGGCTGTTCGTTCTCATCAACGATCAACCCCTGTTTCGTCGCATCTTCAATCTTTACCCTTATATCATGGAACTCAGCGAATGTAAACAATGGCAAGACTATCATTTTCTGCAATAACCTCCCTTGTAGGTTATGGACCACCATTCTGATTTGGTCCTTTTTAGACGGCCTAATAGTCATCATAGAGGCCTTAGCCCTCCATTGGGTCACAAAGCCCAAGATGCCCTCCTTTGGCTTTTGGCAGGTCGCTTCAAGATCACGGGTTGTGACCTCGATCTGGGTATTGTAGGAGTACTATGCGATGAAGGCCTTGGCCATTTCCTCCAAGCTTCATTTCATAGAGTCTTCCAGCTTGGCATACCAGATGGCCGCTATACCCGATAGGGTCCAGCCAAAAAGTGACAGCTTCTAAAGTCTAGTAAGACCCGTTGGTTGCACGGTATCAGAAAATAACTGCAGATGGACCATAGGATCCTCAGAGCGATCAAACCGGTCTATGTGCGGCATCTTGAATCTGTCCGGCAGAGTTACTGCGGAGTTTGGGTATCCATCCTCAATGTCAGGGATTGAATTCACACCATATGCCCGCTTAAAGAGCTTTTCTAGCTTGTTGACCTTAAGTGCAGTAGGGTCAACCTTGAATTCAAATGGCACCTCCATTTGGTACACTGGTGCCTTGGAGGTCTGAGGTGGGATCGGATCTACCGGAGTGCCCATATTCTCTTGGACATTGACAGTGACTCCAGGTGCTGGAATGTTCGCCATAGGTGCATGGAATGCCGAGGCTATTGCCGATTATGGTTGTTGTTGTTGAAGCCTTTTTATCACTTCCACTTGGTGGGCTGTGACCTCAGCTTGGAGGGTAGCATCTAGCTACATAGTTTCAATGGTCTGCTGGAGCTAACGAAGCATGTCTTCCATGCCAACTGAGGGACATTGAGCCATCAGAACTGGTGAGTAATCTCTCACTGGAGTGGAAGTAGAAGACTGAGCCTGACTGGGCACAGGTGAAGTAAAAGGTGACTGCTGGACTGGTGAATTATGCCTAAACCTCCTCCGTCCCGTAACCGGTGGGAGTGAAACAAACACTGGCTATCCCCTGACAAGATCCCTAGATCTGTAAAGTCACCTCACACGGGTCCAGAATGATTAGGGGCTAATAGAATCGTCTGAAGAAATTGTGAAAAACTACCTTGCAAAAAGAAATAAAGAAAAAGAAAGCAAAAATCAGAAATCGCACAGCACCTCGGCTCAGATATTAACAACACACAGTTGCAATCATAAGCTATAGAACTGTACTCAACACTGATTCCTACCCCCAAAACTGATACTCAAGCTTGTAACTGATACATACATTCCTGTAGAGTTTCACTCTAAAAGCATATAATAGTTAAGTGAGAGCCAAAACACCACTATGATGGGGTAGGATTACCCTGTCATAGTTTCATCAGGAACTAGGGTTAGCTATTCAAGCAAAGTGGTTTCACACAATCCTACATTCGGGTAAGCAACCTGTCCTAGTTTGGAACAGTCTCTATGGCTTTCGATATGCAACTAGGCCGACTGGTAAAAAAAAAAAGGGTACCTCAGCAAAACTACCTAATATACCTCTCACACCTAACACTGAGAAGTGAAAGGAGGATCAAATGGTATGGCGGTAGTTCAGATCCAAGGGTTGTGTTCCCATCGTGGTAGAGCCCGTAACCGGTCAGCCTTTTGGCAAGCTTTTCCAAGCAAGCCTCCGACAAACCATTCAGGAATAGGAGATGGCAAACACAGTGACTTAGGCGCACCAATGCAAATGCAAATGCAAATGGAAAGAAATACATAAGTGTAGATAAAAGAGTCATATCATGAGTTCAAGTCAAGTTCTCTAAATCCCTAGCAGAGTCACCAGAAACTGTGGCTTGGCTTTTTTGCGCCCCCATTCAGAAACTCGAAAAGAAGCCCTATAGTTCGTACTCCCGCAGTTCTGAATCTAATCTCACAAGTACAATGTAAAACTGATAAACACCAAAGAGTCCAAATTCGACAAATGATTTTGGAAAATTGATTTTGAATCAAAAGTGCCAAAATTAGACTGCTTTGCCAGATACAGAGTCGCCGCCTAAATATTTTATTTTTTGAGAAATTTAGAAAACCCATGACTCATGCCAAAGGCCACGTGTCCGTCATCACTAAAGTTGCCTCAGCTCGGGAACTTGGGTATGAGTGGGAAAGGTCATGAATAGCACTCATGCTCGTCCGATCAAAGATCGGCCTCTACTAATCATGATATGATTTTTTTTATAAACATTATGTGCTATTGTTCCGATTATCAAACTAGCATTACTATGTGATGCGCACAATCAAGTACAGACTAGTATGCTCAATTTGGAACAATTCAACTTCATGTTTGTTTGTGAAAATAGTTTGAATTTGCCACCTCAAGTGGGCCTAAAGTTTGCGGATTTACGACTCAACAAAGTGGGCTTAAGACTGGTTTGCCACTAGACATAGTGGGCTTAAAACGCACATTTGTTGAATCGTTCCAATTCAAGCAATAAGCCTTCATCTACAAGCATTCAAGTAGTTTATTTAGCCTCATGGTGAGCATGCTAGACATGGCAACATTCACATTCATGCAAGTATGCTAAAGCATTAAAAACTCACCTAGTACTCCGAGCCAAAAGAAGACAAAGTTAGAAAAATATGCATGATTCCTAACTATACCAAATGACTAATGCAACACATGCAAAGAATGCAATTAATAGGCTAGGCTACTAATATGGCATATGATTCGATTTGATAGCATGCGATTAACACGTATTCAAAGAAGGTATTGAAATGACAATGTAGCATGAATGATGCGCCGAGCCTCAGTGCATGCGAGACAAGATGAATGTCTACAAGCATAAGGTATGCTAATTGAAACATGTCCCTAATCTAACCATCAAAAGCGATTAAATAAAAGGGAGAATGGCATGGGGTTGGAAGACATACACATTATTACATTTTGCCCTCACAAAGGAGAGTTCGAATGAATAAAGCAAAACTAACAAGCAACTAATTAGGGCTAAGCTAATTAAGCTAACAAAACGAATATTATACCTCTTGAAGAGAAGAGTGATTCTAGGCAACAATCTAAGCCAAAATCAACTTGTAGAGCTCCAAGAGGGCCTCAAAGAACCTCAGCTCAAAGGTGATCAAGTTTTGTTAAAGAAGTCAAGGCAAGAGTGTAGTGTAAGTAGGCAAAAGTGTAGAGAATTATAAGAGCGAGAGAGAGAGAGAGAGAGAGAGAGAGAGAGAGAGAGAGAGAAAATTTTGAGTTTGAAATCTTTTAACCTCAAAACATGAGAGAGGGACTCCCTATATATAGAAAACATGAATTATATATAAGGAGATTCAACCCTCCACGTGTGGACAGATGCATGCATCTGTGTAACCAGCTGGCACAGTTGGCACAAAATATCTGTAGCAAACACTGGTGGCTGGCCGGCCATCCCTAATGGCTAGCAAGGCATCATTGATGGCCGACAAGGTACATCAATGGCCAACAGACTAGAAGCTTTGGCTGGCAGCCTTCACAGATGGCTGGTAGGCCACCAGAGACTGCAGGAGGGAAAGACCAAGACATGGTCCAAAAAAGAGACAAAATGGATGCAGGGTTTGAAAGTCTCAAACCTGTGGCGTTCCGCTGAGGGCTTCAAGCACTCGATAAGCAATCAGACTCGTCATTGGATGTACCTATAAGTATATCCAAGTCTTGTAGGGCCGTCAAAAATGGGGTGTCTACATATATATAACTCACTTTACATACAAGTTTTATATCCATATACGTGATTAAGAACATTCACTATGGGACAACCAACCGATTAAATTTAAGAGAGTGGAAGAAAGAGAGAGGGATATGGTGTGATCAATGCTTGAGAGTCTGGTTTACATGGGAAGGAGAGAATATGTGTATATATATATGTACACATATATATGTAGGTATAATTGGAAAGAGAGGAAGAAGAGGATATAAAGGTCAATTTATATGTTCTATTAACAAAAAGGGAAATTCGATTTACACACTAGTAATCATCTCAGTATATACCACTAACAGATTAAATTTATCTTTTAATAATATCCTCAAATGAAAAGATCATTAAGGATAATATGAAGGTATATTCTACCCATTCAAAGATTTCATATATAAAAACAAAAAATACTCTTCACACACTATCATCACCTATAAATATATAAACATCCAAAATAAAACATCTAAAATAAATTAGTTTTGAAGATTTAGGGTTTAAGAACATAAAAAAAAAAAAAAATGATTTTGAAGATTTAGGGTTTAATGAAATTGAAATCAATTGGTTTTGAAAATTTGCATACAATGGATGACACCGAGATTGTTGATTTTAAAAAATACAACAATGAAAATGTCAATTTAATACAGTTTTTTGTTTTTTGTTTATCTCATTCGTATAATGGTTGGAAAGGTGACTTTCTCACATGTTCGAATAACTAGAATTGAATTTTTACACAATGTTCGATTATTTTCATTCGAATGTTCGATTATTTTTATTCAAACAAAACAATTTTGTTCAAATTATTAAGGTTGACCAAATTATAAATGTTCATACATAAAAAAATTTAACATTTTAATTCCCTAAGAATATCATTTCTCAATTTTTCACTTCAATAATTTAATTTTTTTTAAGTATATTTTCTTTTCTTTTTTACAAAAAGTAGATGTATTCAACATTTACAAAATAAATAAATAAATAAATATAATATAAAATATAATATTTATTCAACATAATAAGTCTGAACGAGTTAAAATTATTCAACATATAAACTATAAACGTATTTATTTTGTTCAACATAAATATTTTGAATATATTCAATTTGTTCAATTTAATTTTTTTGTACGATGATATTATGTTTAGATAATCAAAGTTGAGTTAAACTCAAAATAGAAATTGTTATGAAAGTTCAATCGATAACCAAATCAAAAGAAGATAGGAAAAACATACCAATGTGAGAATAAAATATAGCAATCCCGGTTTTCCTCTCATGCCTATTGTATTCCGGACTCGGTTCTGTTGATAGTTGTTGTTGTCTGTATTTCATTTCCATCCTTTAACTCTTTGTATTTGAGTTTAGAATTGTCTTGGGCGTGTTTCGAACAGGTTGGTTGAGCTTTTCTCCCAACTCTTGTTGCCCAGATTTTTAGTGATCCAATCGAGCGGGTCTTCTTGTGCTCGAGCGGAGTTTGCATACCTTCAGTAGTTTGTCCGTCTGCAAAAATACTACAGATGTGTTTTTCACGCTCGAGCGGATTTACTTACGCTCGAGCAGGTATCCTTACGCTCGAGCGGGTGTTCGATGTCTGTAAAAGTGCTGGAAGAGTGTAATTTACGCTCGAGCGGGTTCCTTTTTGCGCTCGAGCGGGTGATGTCTTGTTTTGTGCCTTGGCGCTCAAGCAGGTATTTTTGCGCTCGAGCGGGTTAAGGTTTTTGTGTTTGACGCTTGAGCGTCCTATTCTATGCTCGAGCGGGTCATACGTATATCAGTTGGCAGCTGGGTCATTTTAGATCACTTTTTCAACTCTCATTATCTCTCTTACTTTTCAAAACCTATTTTGAGAGCGCCTCTCACTACATTTCACCTTCTCTCTAAGGTTTGATCTAGTTTGAGTGATCTTCTACCTTAGTTCCTTTGCAAAAAGTGTAGAGCTTGGCTTGGGCTACCTATCAATCCGAAAATCTTGGGATTTGGAGCACTTTCGATTTTCTTCACCTTCTCCACTTGGTCTCATCTCTTGAGGTAGGAATAACTACTCATATTTATGTTCTTTGACATAAACTTGTAGTCATTTTGGTGTAATGTTGTAGTTGGGAAAATTTGGGAGTTAGGGTTTCAAACCTTAAAATGTAAAAAGAGGGTTTTTCGTTTCATTGAACTACATATGTGTATGTGAGCCTTAAAATGAAGTTATTGGGGTCTATCGATGATATTTGGACCTTTGGGTCAATATTGGGAGAAATGGAGAAATGCCATATTTGGGTTTTATTGGGTCATTAGTGTAATTAATGACTTTCATTGTGAAATAGTGAAATTGGGAAGTTATGAGAAAGAATGGTGGAGTTGGATTGATTAATCACTTACTTTTGAAAACATTGATAATTTATCTGTTGATGCATTTATTATCTATTTAGAAATAATTGCTTTGGGCTATCGGTGGAGGATAGTCTTGATTGTTGTAGACATTGTATATTGATTAGGGAAAACTGAAACTAATCACGTTGAATATGTCATTGAATATGGCGGTTGGAATAATACATCGAATATGTGTATTGATTGATTGTGTATATGATAAGTGTTTATATGCATTGTATTGTATGGGAGGAGATAGGGGATGTACTCCACGGTTTGGGAGGAGATAGGGGATGGACTCTTAAACTAGATATTATTTGGGAGGAGATAAGGGTGGACTCCATTGATACAGCAAATCTGTGTATCATTTATGAAGTATGGAAGTGTTTTAATATGACATTGATACAGCAAATATGTGTATCTATTGTGAAGTATGGAAGTGTTTTATTATGAGTTATTGTCTCATTTGAAATTGAAGTATTGTTAATATGAGTTGTAGTCTCATTAAATTGTTTGCAAGTTCTGAGCCATGTTCATAAATTGGAAATGGGTTAAGTAAAGGAAAGTGGAATGAAATATGGGCATATCTGTTATGGGGTTGGATTGTGTTGTACGTTAGTTTGTATGAATTAAACATTTATCAAATGCTAATGTTTTACTGGGCGTTGGCTCACCCTATATGGGACATCATTTTCAGGTGCAGGTGATATGCCGCCTCCGAGGATGTAGCTTGGGAGGTTGTAGAAGCTGAAGGCTTTCTTTTTGTGATTATTTTGTGCAATACATGTATATCAAACCAAGGGCTTATTTTGTGTAAAGAGTTAGAACTCTATTTTGTTGAACTAAGTGTTGACTTGGAAAGTTGTAAGCCTATAGGGCATTTACTTTTGATGTCAACATTTAATACTTTTGTAATGAATAGTCTGATAAATAGAATTATGCTTTATTCTCTTAAGCTTATGGATGTCTTGAATGTATGATTTATGGGTTTATTTTGAGGGCGTTACATAAAAGGTGTGAATCGAGGGTGAGAATGATAAATTTTCAATATTGACAATGCACCGGCGAAATAACGGCAAGACGATGGCTAAAATGGAAATCTGAAATGACGATAATACACTGGCAAGCGAACGGCGAAATGACAGCAACAATGAAGACATGAAACAATGAGAATGCACCAGCCGAACAAAACTGTTTACTGGCGTTGGAGATCTTCAACGCCGAAGATAGAGATATATGGTGTTCTGAAGATATAGATATTTGGGTGTGGGTTGTGGTGTGTATTCAAATGCATAAGTGGTGCGTTATCCTTTGACTAGTAATGTAAAGTTAAGGTATAAACTAAAATATTTTCAAACTCTAAAAATTATTTTTTATGTGTACTAAGTAATAGTGTGCACTGAGATTATTAGTGGTGTGTAAACAGAATTACTCTAACAAAACTTTGTGAGGGTTATGTGGTTATTTTCAAGATAAATTATACTTTGTCCTCTTTATTTTTTATCACTTTCTTACTTCGGCTCTTAAAGTGTTTTTTTTTTTCCTAAACTAACTTCTGTTAAAAGCTAAACAAAACATGATAAATTGGTGGTCACATGGTATAAAAATATTTTATTATAAATAGCTCACATTTCTTACACAAATTCAAATCTCAATATCATAATATAATTTTTATATTTTGGGACAATTGTCGTGATATTTTTTGTCTAATTTTGAATATAAATTAAATTTAGAAGTAAATTAGAAAAAGCTTAAAATATGAAGGGTTAAAGTAAGAAAAAATAAATTAAAAGCCAAAGTGAGAAAGTGATCAAACATAAAAAGGACAGTGTGATTTACCTTCATTTTTTTTTTCTTTCTTTTTTTTCTTTTTTTTTTTTTTTCAAATGAGTAATCTGCATATAAACCAAACCACAACAAGGTAAAGTAATTTATCCTTTTTTTATCTCTCTTTTCTTCAAAATTTTTTTCTTGAGCCAACAAATTTATTTAATTTTTTTTATCTAGAAATTAAATTCTTATCAAATAAATAGACAAACAGTTAATACGAAATCTTGTGACATCAGCCAGTACACAAATTATATCAAATAAAAAAAAAATCATAAATTGAGAAATAGTTTCTTGTAATTATAAATAGATCCTTTTCTTGTGAACCACAATCTACTATTTCTTGTCACATTTATATATTCTTTTATGATACATTTTATCTCTCCACTCAAATCCAAAATACATATATAAATTACAACCACATTACATTCTAATTGCCACTACCTAAACCTTAACTTTACTTTGGCTTTTATACTAATCTCTCTATCAAACCACAATACGTTCTCATTTTCACTACCTGAAACTTAAACATTACCCTGGCTTTTACACTCCTCTCTCTCTCTCTCTCTCTCTCTCTCTCTCTCTCAAACCTTATAGAGCATTCCAACCTCAACACGCTGCAATAGCGACACCCCCATAACAGGCAATGCTGACCTACAATTCCTATGCAGAACTTCATAGAATGCAAGCATATACCCATCAAACCAACCACAATTTTTACTTACATAAAACCTTGTCTTTCCCCGAACATGAACCGCACTAGTGAGCTTTGCCGCTTCCATATTAGACATCTCTTCCTCAAGCTCAGAAGTAACTGACGTTGCATAGTCAGAGCCGTTTTGTATATGTGCCCGCAATCTGTCAATAACTTGACTCACAAAATCGTCTCCTTCAAGATGAAGAGAATCAACATAACCATATTGAACCACACATCTATATAACCCTTTGAGGCCTAGTTTGCTGACAACAATTATTTCGTGTGGCGCAGCTATGGGAACCAACAAGTATCGAAAGGTCATGAAAATAGTAACCTTGTGAAGAGATTTCATGTTCTTTATGTAATGCCCAAGCATTGGGGTCAAACCGTCTTGAATGCTAGTGTAGAAGAAGCAAACTCCGGGAACTCTTTGGGCTTTGGGATCGCATAATAGCATTCTCAGTTGGTCTCTATCTATCTTGTGGGATAGCTCATACTGGATCTTTCTGTGACTTCCATGGAACCAACCGAACATGACGAAAGCAAGGATGAAAGAAATGGGAAATGGAATCCATCCACCTTGTGGGATTTTTGTGGAAAACGAACTCACATAAACGCCTTCCATCACAAAATATATGATGAAGTAAAGAGCAACCAACACCGGTGGAGTTCCCCAAATCATGATCATGACTAATGTCAATAGTATTGTGGTGATGATCATAACAAGGCTAACAACAACACCTGTAAACAATGTCTTGACGATTAGTAGATGCATTAAATTACAGAATAAGAAAGTCAAATGACATATAAATAGGAAAAGAGAAGCTGCATAACACAATAGAACGAACGGTAGTAGACGTGTTTGATTGTGTTTTTTTTAAGTTTTTAAATTTTTTTTTGAAAAACGCATTTGGCGAACTATTTTTGAAAAACATTATGATAAACTAGAAAGTAACTTTTTAAATGTTTGATTAACACAGAAATAAAGATTCAAGGTTAATTAGTTTATCATACCAAAAGCATTTCCGATATCCTTTCCGTCACTGAAAATGAGAATGACAGCAATACGAAGTATCATGAGGATGTTATTGATTTCCAGGTAGTAAACCTTGCCTTCTTTCTTGGAGGATGTGTGCACCACCTTGACTTGAGGGAAATAATCCAGTGTGACTGATTGCTTGATGATGGAAAAGGTGGCTGATATTAAGGACTGACTCGTAACAATTGCTGCCAACGTGGCTACGATGAACATAGGCTAGTAAATTGTTTTTGGTATAAACTTGTAGAACTCGTCATCATGATCATTTGGGTTTTTGATCAGGTATGCTGTTTGTTCCGCATATGTCAGAACCAACGATGGGTATATAGCAAATAGAAAGGCTAGTTTCTAGGAGAGAATGTGTTACAAAACTGCTGCATAATATTAGAGAAATGGAAATTCACGAGATAGGGAGCTAAATACTGAAGAAAGTCTGAAGATATTTTTTTTCATAAATTTCATTCCATCACTCTACAAGTATATATACACATGGTAACCACCTAACTAATTCTATCTAACTAATCCTAACTATGTAACTGTGTAACTGTATCATGTTATATAGAATGCTAGTCTACAACAGAATATATCTAGCTATTATACAACTGCCGTATCTGCAGATGATGAAGGATCCTTATCATTTCCCCGCAAGATAAGGGGTGGAGAAGCAACCTTTAGCTTGGATGTGAGAAAGGCAAATCGAGCAGAGGACTGTGGTTTAGTGAAGACATCAGCAAGTTGAGCCGAGGTTGGAACATACTTGAGCAATAACCGGCGAGCGGCAACCTTCTCGTGAACAAAATGATAGTCCACTTCGATGTGTTTAGAACGGTTATGGAAGACAGGATTGGCGGCCAAGAAAAGAGAAGAAAGGCTATCACACCATAGCATAGGAAGAGAAGGTTGGGGTATAGCAAATTCATAAGCAACATTTGCAACCAGGTTAATTCAGCAGTGGTATGAGCTAAAGAGCGATACTCAGCTTCGGTGGAGCTGCGGGATACTGTGGATTGTTTCTTAGAAGACCATGAGATGAGATTGGCACCCAAATAAACACAATACCCAGAAGTGGATTTACGATCAGATGGATCACCAGCCCAATTAGAATCACTATAAGCCTGAAGATGAAAATTACTAGGCTAAAAGTGCAAACCGTGGGACAGAGTGCCCTGAACATATCATAGAATGCGTTTGAGAACAGCAAAATGGCCATTGGTAGGAGAGTGCATGTACTGGCAAGCAAAGTTAACCGCATAGGAGAGTTCAGGCCTTGTAATGGTAAGATACTGAAGAGCACCAACATTACTACGATAGAGAAAAGGTTGGGAGAATGGAAGAGAAGCATGGGGAAGAAGAGGGGGTTTGAGAGAGACATGAGTAGCACAAGGTTTACAATCCTTCATTCCAGCCTTCGCAAGAATATCAGTAGCATATTTTGATTGGGAAAGAAAATAGCCATAAGGAGAAGACTGAACCGAGATGCCTAGAAAATAGGAGATGTGACCCAGTTCCTTCATGGAAAATGCCTTGTGCATGTGGGTGAGAAGAGTCTGAATAAATTCTTCATTAGTGCCAATAAGGAGAATGTCATCAACATAGATGAGGAGATAAGTGATAGAAGAAGTGGTCTTGCGGACAAATAAAGAGGAGTCACATTTGCTTTGAAGGAAACCTTGAGAAAGAAGAAATCCAGAAAATGTAGAGAACAGGCTCTTGGTGCTTGCTTTAAGCCATAGAGAGCCTTATGTAGTTTACAGACCATAGTACGCTTAGAGGGATTAACAAACCCTGATGGTTGATCCATGTAAACTTCCTCCTCAATATGACCATGCAAAAAGGCATTACTAATATCCAGTTGTTTGAGGGGCCAATTATGATGTAAAGCCAAACATAACATGATCTGAATGGTGGGTTCCTTGGCCACGGGATTGAATGTATTGTGAAAATCAATTCCCTGTCGCTGAAGGAAGCCCTTAGTGACAAGTCTGGCTTTATGTCAGGCAACAATTCGATTAGAACCAAATCGATTTCCCTGATATGTACCTCTTGAATCTCTTGAATCACCCCGAGGGGAACAACAATTATAATGATATGAAGTAAAACCTTTAGAGGAATTATCATCTTTCATGGCTGGGTAAGCAACAGTCAGATCAGAGGCATGGTTGATCTTACCTTCAATATGAATAGCCTCGGAACAGAGGAGAGAAGAAAGTTCTTCCATTCTAATACTCTCCGATCGAGCTCAGATTGTCGTTTTAAGAGAATCATATTCAGCAGGCAATCTATTCAAAGTAATCAACACAATATCTTCATCATCAACAAAAGAAGAAGCAAGATTCAACTGATCCACAATATTCTTAATATTGCTTAGGTAAACCTCCATTGAATCAGAATTTTTAGAAATTGAATTCATCTTGTTCTTCAGCTGATGAATGTGAGATCGAGACAGAGAGGTGAAACGTTTTTCAAGCAACATCCATACCTCAGAATTGGTGCGAAGATGAAGAACATTGGTGAATATTGCCAGAGAAAGCGTAGCAGTGAGACAACTCAAGAGATGTGAATCAATCACTCTCCATTGTACTGCTTCAGGATTACAAATTTCATTGACTGAAGAATTCCGAATTGAATCTGGTGGACAACGATATGATCCATCAACAAATTTGAGAAGATCAGTTGCGCGAAGAATGTTCTGCATTTGGTTTTTCCAGATGAGAAAGTTTATGCTATCAAGTTTGACAGTAATGAGAGAACCGAGATTTGAAATCAGCATAGTGAGATTGGGAGAAATAGATGAAGAAGAAGCCATTGCAGAGCGCTCGCTAGAGCTTATCAGCTTTGATACCATGAAGAAAGTCTGAAGATATTTTTTTTCATACATTTCATTCCATTACTCTACAAGTATATATACACATGGTAACCACCTAACTAATTCTATCTAACTAATTCTAACTATGTAACTGTGTAACTGTATCATGTTATATAGAATGCTAGTCTACAACAGAACATATCTAGCTATTATACAACTGCCGTATCTACAAATGATGAAGTATCCTTATCAAATACAATACCTGAACATATTTCCGATTGAAATGACCAAGATCAGCAAACAATGCTTCCGAACCTAAAAAAAGTGAAATTTCACATTAATGAATCAAGCGTGTCTAGAACACTGTACTTGCCTAACCAATCGATTCTTCCACCATGATCAACTAAGCAATTGAACCTAACCTTCACAAAACAAAACAAAAAAGGGGCAAGGCAACCAAGAAATCAAGAAAATGATATTCAAACGAAAAAAATTTGAGTACTATAATAAATTGGGTCAGCTTGAATTTTTGAATTAGAATTCCCAGATAAATCAGATTCGGGTGATCTCTTATTGGATTTGTCATAATCAGCACGGGTTCAAGTTAAGATTTTTATAACTGGCACGGATTCGAAATATGCCAAATCCAATTTGAATCCAATTAATAAACCTAGTAAAGACCTTCATAAGTACTTATACAAACCAAAACACAGAAAACTTTAAGCACCAATTCTTTCTTGTTACTTGTAAAATCATTATATCTAAACCACTAAGGAAAAATTGATCGCCTTCCTCAGTCTTTCTACAATAAAGTACCTAAATCATGGCTTTCGAACATTATTTTCAAATTTTAACACTAGCATTTAGCACTGCTATTCAGGTTATAGGTTAGAGGAGTATGCATTCCAGAGAAGTTTGTGGAAAGAACAGTAGTGTCATTCGTTAGTAACCACAATGTAATGTCATTCGTTAATAACCACAATGTAATAGACCAAAAATATGAGGCTCACCAATGATGCAAAGGATGGTGCCACCAAGCAATAGCCAGCCTTCCTTTCCATTTCTCAAAAAAAAAAAAAAAAAAAACTGACGATGTAGTGTGGTGATATCGCCTTGAATGTGCTCGGATAATGACGAATAATGCTATAAATTCCTATAAGAGGAGTAGTCACGGTCCATGCGCCCATAATGGGAGAGAAAATGAAACTCACTCGTGAGGTACCGTACTTCTGCAGCAGGAACAGAACAATAAGAACTATTGCAGACAGGACTTCAACTATGGCTGCAAATTGAAAACCAAGAAATCTGTGAACACATAAACAAACTAAACTCCATAAAAATGAAAAGAAGTTTCAGTTGCTACTATGATCTCTTCCATCTCTCATGCTTTTTAGCTATTATATCTATTGTCAAGTGCTTATATCAAGTATTTCAAAGGAGAAAACTTAAGTTCACAGAGAAATAGTTCAGTCCTTCACCAACACATGTTTCCAAGGTCGACAATGGATTTACCTATCTGTTTGTTTTGATACTAGAAAAATGGGTTTTAATGTTGATTTTACCAATTTACTATTTAGTTAGGGAACCATATGATATGCTTAACTGCAAAAAGTAGACAGAATGTAACAAAACGATTAAATTAAATCAATTTGGAAAGTTAGAGGGCCTATTTGAATGAAAAAATAGATTAGAGGCTTAATTGAAAAAAATACACAAAGTTAAAGGGCTTTTGATTTCAAGAAAATGACACCTTCAAAAGGTGTCATAGTCATTGAACTTTAATGACAATCAAATATTAGGAACTAGCTAAAGTTACAAAACTCCATGTCAATACTTACATTTGCTGACAGAAGGAAAAGTTGCTCTTATGCCGTGCATTCTTGATAACACTAGAACAATTTTGATAAAAGATAGAAGATTGTTATGAACAATTAAACACATATACTGCTGCAAAACAAAAAAAAAAAAAAAAAAAAAAAAAAGAAGAAGAAGAAGAAGAAGAAGAAGAAGAAGAAAGAAAGAAAGAAAGAAAAAGAAAAAAAGGTTTAAGATAGTTAAATGGTAGCAAACCTGAGATTGCAGGTGTAAGTATCCCATCACCGATCGCGACCACACTTTTTTCGAAAAAAATACCCGGCCTACTTCACTTTTAAGAGCTTGAGTTCAAAGCTACACGTTTGGAAGAAAGAATTCCAATATCCAAATTCCTGCAAAGTAACGAATATAAAGCAAATGTTCCACCTGCAATGAATCATTATCCAGAATTTGAGAATTCAGGAAAATGGATGCATATGGATGCAAGTGACATGTGGACAAATTGTTCTTACAAATCAAGAAGAGAATTTAACATATTTAGCAAACAAAATTTTAAATTTAGTCATAATATAAGAATTAAATGTATCGCGGAAACAAGCCTTTTGGTATATCGACCACATAAGACTTTTAGTATCATCTCAAAACCATTGTCAAAGAACAACTTGGTAATAAAACATACAAGATTGATTGATCATATTTTTTCCTCGGAATAGAACTTTGGAGTCCACAAGCTTCCACATATCAAATTCACTTCATAAGGACAAGTTGAATCTAAATCTGAGTTTATAACATTGAACGTGGGTAACAAATTTCCTAATAAGAGAATATGGGCGGCTCAAGAATGAAGTATAAGGAGAATGTTGTCAAAAGCACCACACAATTGCTATGTACACTACAAGAAAATTTGCCTATAACAACGTTTTTGTTATGGAGTTTTTTTAAAAAACGTTGTTTAAAAGGTTTTCAAAATATTTTATAACCAACTCATTTTAAAAAACACGTGTGCTTCGTGTACTAACATATTTCCCCTTTAAGTCCACGCGTTTTTCATTCTTCCATTTCTCTCAGTCCTGAGATAGATCTAGGGTGTTTTTTTTGTCTTCTCATCACTCCTCTTTCTTATGGTGAAAGTTGACTAGATCAAGCTCTCTATCCGGTTCCGATTCACGATCACAATCTCCATATTGGCTCAAAGCTCCGATTCACGATCGTAATCTCTATCCGGCTCTTTCCATCTTGGCTCAAAACTCTCGATTAGTCCGATTTGAAGATTAATTTTGTGAGTCTCATTCTCTGTTTTTTTGATTTTGTTTATATACAAACTCAGATCTGTATCTACGATCTTAGATCTATTTGATATATATGTATATATATACTTATTTATGTTAAAGTGAACACAGATCGATCGATTGATTGATTTTTAGTCTATTGATCGCGATCAAACACTCTCTCTCTGGATTTGATCGATTGATTGCTTCCATTCAGATCTGTAAGTTTCGTTCAGACATCTGATTTCCACTCTGGTGAGTCTTCTTTGATTCCCTCCTTCCTTACCTTGCTTATGATCTGTTTGGCCCTGTAGTTTGTGCATTTGGGTTTTTCTGCTACTTTCCATAAATTGGTTTCCACTGTTTCTTGTGTTCAATTATTCTTTTGCAAACATGGATTGATTATAAATTTATATAGAGATTTGTAAAGGTAAAAATAAAAGGTGAGACAAAAGTAAATGAAATATAAGTTAATATATGTGATAAATAAGTGTTACACAAAAAATGTTTGTTGGTTCATCACATTAATCAACATTGACTTCATCTTTCTGAATGGTTGTGGTTTTGTACAGTACAGGTTTTGTGAGTGTTTGATTTTTACAAAGAATGTTACGTATCTTTTTCCATATGATACAATATGTATCATACGATTTTGACAACACTACCTGTGGTTTAGTTGGATTCTTGGCATGATCAAATCCAAATCCAACATGGTCTTATGTTATATAGTTACAAGTTTTCAGAATATATTAAATATTTTAGTTTTCAATAAAGTAGGTAATGTGAAGTGGGTATTGGTTGACCTATTTACCAAAAAATAGATATTTGGTTGCATAGTTTTGACTGCTCTTTAGTGTGTAAGAAGCTATATGTGAGCTAAATTATCACTACCAAGAAAAGGAAAAAGAAAAAAGAACTGAATTATCATGAAACTATTTGATCATTGACGGAAACTTTCAGTGAAGCAATCCGACATTTTAGTGAAATTTTAGTTCTGTTTGTGAATCATAGGTCACTATTGTTACTTTCAGTGTTGCAGTGATGAGAAGAGCTTACCCTAAGGACTCTAGGGAACGGAAGGAGCTCATTTTCTCCAAAACATAGCAAGCTACATGCTTCTTGCTTGTGGTGTCGTTTATCTCATCTCGGTAGGTCAATTATTTCAATATGAATCTATGATATAGAAACTTGCCCTTCTATTAACATCGTTCAGTTGTCACTCATTTGCTGAACTGAAGTTGACTTTTTCATGGAATAAAACGGAGTTTAAATAAAGTGTTGGTTTGAAAAATTGAATAATAACTTTTCTATTCTTTCAGAAGTCCTATTCCAACGCTGTACTTAAGAAAGAAGTTCCCAACATTTTTCCTTTTCACTCAATTCTCGTGATCTTTGTGATTTCTTGTTTTGCTCATATCATGAATGATATTGAGGAACTGATGAAAAATTTGTCGTTTGGGTTGGCTAAGCACACTATCAGAATTTTTTTGTAAGTGTATAAATTTACAGGCAATTTCCAACAACGAAAAAATAATTTAAAAATGAAAAATGAAATAAAAATTTACCATTTTTAGACATGGGTATTTTGTAATAAATGATGCTACTGCTTGGATTTTGTACAAGGTACCTGAAAAGCTTGTGTCAAAGCCTTGCTCACATGTGTTTGAATTTTGTTCTGTTTAAAATTTTTGACAAGCTTTATGTGATTTGAGCTGCTAGTAATTTGGAATTTATTTTCTAAATTTCATATGCTAGGAAATTAATATATTTATTTACATGGTATTTTCTTAATTATGTCTATCAGATTGAAGAAGATAGTCACTGAATTCCTTTAGTAAGTGGGTTTTCAAGGATTTTGCTTGTTGTGTTGTAAATGGGAAAACACTTGTGGACCAAAGATGCTGATGAGCAAATTGGGGATAATCAGCCAGCCTGCGTACAAGGTGTCCTTCATGCTCTTGACTATCATAACTGGCATTACAATGTTAAGAATCTGCTACCCCACAAGAAGCATAATGGACCAAGACATGTGAAAGGTAAGTGATATGAATTTGCACCATGCTTTCTTCTTCTTGGTGATTATGGATGACATACAGGGTTAGAAGTCCAGACTTGGTGCTCTATTTATTATTTTGGTCTTTGTAGAACCTTTGATTTTTCCCAACTCTTCAATTCTAGTTAAATGGGGACAATGTCTTCTGATAATATTCATGGACTTGTTTTTGGCTCTCACCTCCAGTATTTTTATTGGCTCTACCTTTATCATCAAGAAGAAAGGTCTTAAAATAGCTAGTTCTAGTGGAACCAGAGCAGGTCCAATTTCTTTTATTTATTTATATTTTATTTTGAACACACATATATACATACATATTAGCGGTGAGTGTACACACAATGCTTGTGCAAAGATACATAGTTCATGAATGAAGATGATAAATAGAGTTTTAAATTTCTGAATCAATTTCACATGACAATTTTTGAACTTATCAATTTTCGTAGGCATTTTTGAAAAATCAAATAGGCGTTATAGAGAAAGTTTTCACATCAACTGACTTATACACTTTATATAATAATATAGTGTAGATAGTGTATTTATATATACATATGCCTATCAAAAGACATAGAAGTACTTACATGAACGTATATGCGTGGTGTATAAATCTTTTATGTTATTGTAACCATCATGTCGTCATTTTGTTTAGGGTCAGGAGGGTACTCATACTTGGTAGAACCTTGGTGGTGGGTTGGGATGATGACTGGTAAGTACCAATAATTTGTTCTGCTTGGCTTCAAAGCTCCTCGTTGTTGTTTTGTAATTTTTTTTTCCTGTAATTTTTTGCTTTGTGCTATTTTGAATCTTTCAAATCGTTAAAAGATTGCATTTTTAGGACATATAAATTTAATCTTTTGCTTTAAAAGATACATCAGAATATTCTCTCTTACAGCATGAAAAATATTGTTCTTGCTTTATATTTGTCCTACCTACCAACCTAAATCTTTTGAATTTGGGTGTTTATAATATGGGTGGTCCTGTTATTGACTACTTGTGCATCAATATTTTTAATCTTAGATTTTTCTGGGCAGTGTGTGTTTATTTGTTGATTTGTGTTTAGAAAAAAATTGATTGTTGTGGAAGTTGAAAATTTTCTCTCAATTATTGCTTTTCCACAACTGTGGGTGTTAGGAAGATAATTAGTGTCAACAAACAGACTTTTGCTGGTTGCAAAGTAAAGATTTTGATAGCAAATTGGTTTGCACAATTGAAAAACAAAATGGGGAGTGATTTGAAGAAAATTCAGACTGTTGGACAGTGCATGGTTGAGATTTGGAAAGTTGTAGGGTTAAATTTTCAAGGAGATAAAGTGGAATTTTTATGGTCTTCAATCTGGCATTGTAATTCAAATTTGAGCTAATTTGTGTTATATTATATAAATTTTCAGTTAATTCTCTATCTCTCTAGTTAAATTCTCAATTAATTGGGCCCTGTGTTATTTTAAAAACAAAAATTTTAAAATGGTGTTTTTAGCAAAAGTCACTAAATGATGTCATCATGAAGTATGAAAATGAAGAAAGGTGGCGTTTTTGAGAAAAACGCCACTGAATGATGTCATCATTCAAATATTTTGCAACGTTTTTAAAAATGCCGTCTAATGTTTTTAGCCACGTTTTTGAAACGTTGCAAAGCTATTGCAACGGTTTAAACGCCGTAAAAACTTATTGCAGTGTTTTTCACAAATCAATTTTCCAGCAGTGGTAGAGAGGGTCGCCACCCTTCTTCGCACATATGAAAGCCTTCACAACCAATAAGAATACTTCATCAACCAAAGCGATACACGGAATGAACCGAAAAATTGTTGCATGAATAATAAATTTTGAAGCCTCGTAAAAAATTATTGTCTTATAGTTGTGGTCAAAATTAAAGTAGAATAAAAACACTCAGATAGGAAGTTCTTTACCTCTGATCTTGCAATGGCATTGGCAACATGCAAATTATTTTCATTCTTTTCTAAGAGTAGTTTTTTAAACCAATTTTTTCGTACAATAAGGTACTTAGATATAGTATTTAAAATTTATGCGTCACATACAGAAGGATGAAAGTCCATCATATCGCTCTTCGAACGTGATTTGAAGTATTAATCTTGGTAATGGTATCATGGTCCCTAACAAAGTTATTTCCAATAAGGCTCATTTTGCTCAATTCACTATGCAAAAATATCGCAAAAATTAGGTTTCACTCTTTGATCCCACAAGAAACATAAATTTATTGATAGTGACGCAAAAAAAAAAAAAAAAAAAAAAATCAAACAAACAAACAAAACAAAAACAAAAAACAAAACAAAGCAAAACAAAACAAAAACTCGGGCCTGTTTGGTAACCATCTCGTTTCAGTTTATATTTACAAAAATTTTAAAAACTGTTATAAAAACTTGTTTGATACTTTTTTTTGATTTATAAATGGTTGTCTCAGTTTATAAATTTGAGGAAAAAACGTAAACTCAAAAAATGAGTTTATGTTGGTTCTTAAACATAAATTTAAAAATTTGACTAACAAATTTTTTTTTCAAATAATTTTCTTCTCAATTAATTGTTTTTTCTAATATTTTTTTCAAATAATTTTTTTTCCAAATAATTTTTTTTCCAATTAATTTTTTTTTTCAATTATAATGTGTATGATCACATTGTCATAAATAATAAAAAAATAAATATAAATATTTTAGTCCTAAACAAATATATTTTTTAGTTTATGTTTTAAAAAATTTTCAAACATTTTGTTCAAATCAAACACATTTGTAGTTTATGTTTTTTTAAAAATAAACAAAAACCAGTTTGTAAAATTTTTGTAAACATAAACTAAAAACGTAAATGTTACGAAACACAACCTTATCATTCTATCATATACCATATGGTTTGTGGAAAAGCCAAAAAACATATCTCCAAATAATCTTGACATCACCCCAACAGTTACCACAAAAGCCATTCAAAAGCATCTTTAAAGCATATTACCCACATTTGCCTAATTGCGGGTCATGCCTCAAACATAATTCCAGGTCACTTTTGTCTAGTAGAAATGGACAAGATTTGTTAGCACATAGAAGATGAAGGAGAAAGTATTTCCAAGAAAAGAATCACTTGGATCAAGTGGCCAAACAAAAAAATTCAACCAAATCGAAAAATGGTAAAAAGAAAAACATGTTGTAATAACAAGCAATAATAATAATTCTCATCATCACGACAAAGAAATGAAAAAAAAAAGTGTAGTTAAAGGAACTACATCAAATTATCCTCCCACAATTTAATTTTGGAATTGTTACCAACATAATACTTAAAACAAGGCAGACAAATAATAATTAAAAAAAAAATTATAAATGAAAGAGACTACTGACTAGTTGAAAGTAAAGGATAAACTATATTGACAAAGAAAGAATTGAGTCAAATTCACGACAAAGTGCAAGATAAATGGTTAACGTCACATAAAAGCAAAACATATAGAAGGCCAAATTTTGGAAGCTAAAAGGGAATCCTCGCCACAACGTTAGATATTAGCATAAACATAAAAACTACAATGAATCATTTAAATTATTTTATACCTTCACCCTGATCATTGGCTATGAGAGCTATGCAAGCATACTTGACGACCCCAATTAGACTGAGGGTCCAAAACATGATCCTGTAGATATCCAAGTAATCATCTTCAATTGGAGATTTCAGTCGCATTGAAGGATAAACATACAGTGGGGAAGTCACAAGCCCTCCAAAAACAACTCCTAATGTCTTGTAAGCAAGTTTTAGAGTTCCCTGATCCAACATAAAAGATTTTACTCACAACTTCAAATTATAAAAAATTTCAAAAATTAAAACTAAAAACTTCATATTAAGAAGAAAAACAAAAAAGATAAGAGACAAAATTGAAGTTAGAGTAGTAAATAATTTCAAATATTTCTAAATGAACTATTAAACATAAACGTAACAACTTCAAATTAACAAATTTGGGAAACCTCAACTGGATCATCTATAAAAAAAAATAAAAAATAAAAAATAAAATAAAATAAAATAAATGAAAGATGAAAATTATAGTGAGACATAGGACTAGAATGACAATGGTCAAACATTCTATTTGTTTTTTGATTTGTTGTGGGAAAAGACAAAAAGAATGTAAACTAAATAATTGTTCTTTGTTTGATTATTAGGGAAAACAACAAATATATATGACAAAAGCTAGTAAAATAATAATAATTAATTGTAAATTTTATTTCATAAAAAATTCTAATTTTGAAAAAAAAAACAAATAGAATTTAGTGAATAATTGGCCATATAACTACTATCAGTGTATTTTGAGAAAACTCAAAAATTGAAACATCAACACCTTTATAATAGTATAGATAGATGGATATAGATGTATTATATTACTATAAAGCACACAATAATTCAGAAATTTTGTGATGCTTTTTTGTTTTAGCCAAAATACCTTTAAAATTGGTAATAACTGATAAAACTCCACATCCATCTAGTAATTATTAAACACTTTTATAATTCAATCCTGGTTTGTTAAATTGTCAAAAAATAATGTATAATTACAAAAAAAAAAAGTTTGTGACATTTTTTTGTTATGCTAATAATTTAATAATTTATTTTTAAAATCATATTTACTATTACCTTTTCTAATCTGGTTAAATAACTATCGATATCCTATCCATGGTTTTGAAAACCAGACTGGATCGGCCGGTTCGACTGGTTGAACTGTTGGAGTTCTGGTTTAGATATACCCCTAAACTGTTCCAACTTAAAAACCGGCCTATTTCGAGAAAATCGAAAAACCGGTAGTTGGACCGCCGAACTAGGTGACCTGGAATGGGTCAAGCGAAATGGCTGAGTTAAAAAAATTAAAAATTTTGAATTTTTTTTTTATATTTTCTAACTTTTTTATTCTTTCTTTCCTTCTTATTATATATCTATATATATATATAATATATAAGAAAATTTTAATTATAAACTCTCTTTCAAGAGTCTCCTCTTGTAAGGAATCTCATTGAGAGTTTGAAATTATTGTGAAAGTCTCTACTTATTTATAATAAACAAATTCTTCTCAAAAAACTCAAAAAATTTATGTGGGATTCAATCAAATTTAATGGGGGAAGATTTGAAATTTTGATATTCCTACAAAATTTTTATTATTCTTTCAATCAAATTATTCAAATTAAAATCATATGAATGAAATATTAAATATTTGATTTCCTCTTCCAAAGTTAAAATTAATAATATTTTAAAATATATTATTATATTTTTTAGTGAAAAAAATATTAGAAGAAATATGGGAGACTTATTTATAAGTCCTTTTTCAGACACTTATGGTAGGCTAAGTCCTGTGTAATTTCTTATAGAGTCTCAAGTCCTATTTAGATAGGAATGTATTCCACAAGATCCTACGTAAACGCAACGTGACGTGACACTTACATAAACATAACGTAACGTGACACCTACATAAACGTAACGTAACGTGACACCTATATAAACGTAATGTAACGTGACACCTGTATAAACGTAACGTAACGTGTCACGACCCAAACCCGCCCCTAAAAGTTTGGTCCATGACCAGCCTGAACATAGGCCTCAAAACGAAATTTTAAAATAGTACTTAACCAAATACGGGGCCTTAGCGGAAGCAAATATCAATATAAAGACAACATCCATTGAGCTTGTGCATACATGATAGCTTAATTAGATTTAAGCATTTAAATACAATTCCGGAGTTACATATACAATCACAGAAATTATAGATCTCACACACACTTACATGAGACTTAATAATTTATATGACCCCCAACACAACTTAAGGCCTCCACACGAAGACATACCCCAGGTGACTTGGCAGATAAGCGAACCTCAGTACAACTCTAGTGTCAATCTCCGATGGCTCACCTACAGAAATATACATAAAATGGAATGAGCAAAGCTCGGTGAATATTAGCAATGTAAGGAGGTTAATTGAATAAGCAAAACCTTGGATAAAATAAATAGACAGATACCAAACTATATACAGGTCTCATCCATAACTATATTTCAATATGGTCATAGGCTCACATATATTACCGATTGGCTTCAAGCCCACATGTAATACAGACCGGCCTTAAGCCCATGTAGAATAGAAAAACGGCCTTAGGCCCAACACATCATGCAGAGCGGCCTTAGGCCCAACAGATTATATAGAGATTATACAGAATGGTGTAGACACCCCATTTTTGACCGTCCTCAAGACTTGGACGTCACCGTTTGAACACTCGGTGATCATCCATGTTCGTGTTCGTCTTGAGTTCTCAGAGGTTTCGGTCGCGCGCCTTGCCTCAAGACCTCTCGACTTGTTTGCTTTGTGCTTGGTTATGCACCAAACACTTGTGTTTTTTATTCTAAGGGTAGGGAATGGTTTGTTGGCCATCCTCACACCTCACCGGCCTTGGCTTGAGGCCACCGGCCCTGTTTTCTTGCTACCGGCCAAAGGTTTTAGTCGGTCGGCATTGTTTTTGGTTGGCCGGCCATTTTTGTTGGTCAATCGACCACATTTTCCAGCCGACCCCTTTCCATCTTCTTTTGGCAGATATTTTATGCCAGCTGTCACAGCAGGGATCCACATTACACCCCCTCTATACACGTGTATGGAGGGATTTGCTCCCTCGTGTTAGCTTCTCCAAGAAGCTTAGGAAGTGGATTTCTATAAGAGGGGAGGCCTTCCTCCCTTCTCAGAGGTTCTGAAAATTAGGGTTAGAGAGTTGTATCTATCTATCTCTATATCTCCCTCTCTTCACTCATTTATGTGTGTATTTGTGGCCTAAAGTGACTTTTGTTCACACTATTGCACACAAACACCTAGTGTTACACCATCCTTGGTTGCTGAGGCTCTAAGGAGTTGTTTTTAGAGTTCTTGGGCTGGTTTTGATCCAAGGAAGGTGCTGGAGTGGTGTTCTTGAAGAGGTTCTTCAAGGGTAAGAAACTACCCTCTTTATTCCCCATTTTTGCACAAGCTTTTAGCCTATCTTGCATCTGTTTTTAAGCTTAACTTATAACTGATAAAAGTTCTTTTTTTAAGTGTTTAAAATAGTTTTTTAAGATCTCTTTGGTGTTTGGGGTTGTTTACCCCCTCTTAGGCCTTGTTTGGCCTATTTTTGTGCCCTTTGTGAGCTCCGGGACCACCTTGTATTGGCCTTCTCACCACTGAAATCCAGAGCAATTTTAGTGGTGGGGATGGTGTTTTGAGGTCCTAAGAAGGAGAGGGCCATCCCCTCTCCTTGTTGTCTTCAATACTTGTCATATTTGCCTCATATGTGAGCACCTTTTTTTTAAGTTCATGTTGGCCATGTCTTAGCTGGTATTTGTGGTTGTTTTGCCATGGTATACCTCTGTTTTAAGTTGGTTTAGACATGCCATGTATGCTTCATACAGTTGCCTTGTAATCCAATGATTTGGCCTTAACATACATCATGTTGTAACATGTGTTTTTAGCATGAATTTGGCTCAACTCCATGAAGCTTCTAGCTTTGTTTTAGCATGCTAGAGGTCTGTTTTTGGTTGTTTTGGTCGTCCATGATTTGCTTTGTATTGCTACCATGCAAACTAGCTTATAGGCTTCGGGTGTTGGATCGTCTAGCATGCTTAATTTGGATCGCTTCAGTGGTTTGACATCACTTCGAATGTTATTTCAGTCCATATAGTATGCTCCTATACTTGCATTTATCACCAATTCCATGCCTTGGATAGTTTGTGTTTTATGCCTCATGAATGTGCCATTGCGTATGCCATCATGCTTAGGTATTTGAGATGACATCTAAGTGGGTTTTTGGGCTCATTTTCACATGTCATAACTCTGTTTTGGGTCACTTAAATCATGCCATGTTTGGTTGTATTAGGTGTAGTGTAACACTTCTTTGATGGCCTTGCATACTTCATGTTTTTGCCCCTTTGTTTTGGCTTGTTTGGCCTTGGTCATTGCATGTTTTAGGCTTACTTTGCCATGATTTAGACTTGTTTTGGGTTATGCTTGCCATATGTTCTTTGTTTTGTGTAGCATTAGTTCAATTCCTTGCCTAGTTTTAAGCCTTAAGCCTTAATCATGCATGCTTGGCTTGTTTATGTGATTTGGCATCACTATTAGCACCATTTCAGAGCATGTAATGTTGTCACATTTGCATGCTTTCCATTCCTTTTAAGTGTTCTTAAAAGTTGTCCTTTTATGCTTAAGTGTTAGGCCAATTGGCATGCATGTTTGTATGTACTTTTGTCCCCATTTCCATAGCATTTTGGCCACTGTTTTGGACCTATTAGACGGCTGTCCATCTTGGTGTAAGTCCATCTTTTGCATGTTATTGCATGCTCGCCTTGTGTGTTGTTGCATACTCGGCTCATTGCATGTTATTGCATACCTAAGTTGCATCTTGCATCCTTGTTAGCTTGCATTTTGCCATATGTTTGATATGTTGTTATATGTTTGCATGTTTGCATGTTTGTTCACATGCTCATGTTGCATTGGTTTGCTTGCATGTTTAGGTTGCATAGCATTGTGCATGTTGGCATCCCTTGCCTCTTGATCAATTATGATGGAGGTTAGGATCATTGTGTGTTTGTGTGGATCTCACTTGATATCAAATTGCACGCTTGGCCTCTTGGGCCATCATGCATTGAAATGCGTGATTGATGGCCCGAGGGTCGGGAGCTACACTCCTTTGAGTCTCAAACAGGATAAGGAGAGTGGTCGCGCAAACATCGCTTTGAAAATGCATTGCCATGCCTTGTTTGTCCTCTGCTGCAGCAAAACAGAGTTCTGCAAGAAGAGATGGCCGGTCGGCCATCTTCAGTGCCTGCCGGCTATGTATTGTTGGCCAATGGTCTCACGTTTGGTCGATGACCAGTTTCTCGTGGCCGGTGGCCTCACCTCTTGGTCAGTGACCTCCCATAACCCTTAGAGAGTAGTTCAGAAGCATCCTTGAGACTTGCAAAGTGCTCAGAGGTGTAGAGCAGTGTAAACAAAGGCAGCATGAGTATGGTGATGGGTTTCCGAGCAAAGCCGAGCATGCATGCATTCCTCCCTCTTCCCGAAGCTGCTTTACTGCTTTCAGTAGCTTAATTAATTTGTTTAAATAGTTAAGTGTTTTGTAATATTTAATTAGCTTGTTAGTTAATTAATTTGTATTATTCTTTCGGTCCCTCCCTCGAGAGGGCACAATTGTGTAATAAGCGTGCGTGTGTGCGATGCATGTCTTCCAACCCCACGTCTTTCTCCCTTTTACTTACCTGTTTATGGTGGTTAGTTTTAGGGCATATTTGATTTAAACATACCTTATGCTATGCATGTTTGCATTCATTCATTTGTATTGCATGCACCGGGCTCGGCGCATCACACTAATTACATTGTACTTCAATTCCAACTTGAATACGTGTATCGATTTGTTGCATTTCACATGCCATTCTTAGAATTAGCCGAGCCTATTCTAGTTGCATTTTGCTTGCGATACATTAGCTATTTTAACATGAACTAGGATCATGCATGATTGCTAACTAGTTTCTTGTTTTGGCTTGGAGTACACTGTGAGTGTTTTATACTTTAGCATCTTGCATGTATGCGAGTGTTAACATGACAGCATGCTTGCCATGAGGCTAATTGCTTATGTGATATGGTTGCCTGGTTGCCTGTGGGTGAAGGTTGGATTGCTTGAATTGGAATAATTCATTGAAATCCATGTTTTAGCCTACTTGTGAGTAGCAAAATTCAAAACCATTTCCAAACAAATGGATATGCGATGCTTTGTTCCAAGTTAGGCGACCTAGTCTATACTTGTGTGTTGTGTGCATCACATAGTAATTCTAGGCTAATAACCGGAATAAGAGCACATAATGTTTTCAAAACTAGATATCATGATTAGTAGAGGCCGATCTTTGATCGGGCAAGCGGGGTTGCTCATAGCTGACCTTCCCCAATCGTACCCAAGTTCCCAAGCCGAGGCAACTTTGGTAATGACAGACACGTGGCCTTAGGCAACGAGTTAGGGTTTCCTAAATTTTTCCAAAACAAAATATTTAGGTGGCGACTCTGTATCTGGCAAAGCAGTCCATGTTTGGCACTTCTTTCTAAAAATCTGTTTTTCAAAACGATTTGCCGGATTTGGACTCTTTGGTGATTTATCGATCTTGCATTGCACTTTGCGGGATTAGATTCAGAACCGTGATATTTTGAGTCCTGAACTGTAGTGAGCCCAATGAACAAAACGGGATTCTCTCCCGGGACGTTCGGGGACATCTACAAATGGCCTCTGGCCTAACAGATTATACAGAATGGTGTTTGGCCTAACAAATTATATAGAGCGGCCTCTGGCCTAACAGATTATACAAAGCGGCCTCTGGCGTAACAGATTATACAGAACGGCCTCTGGCCTAACAGATTATACAGAACGGCCTTTGGCCTAGTAGATTATATAGAATGGCCTCTGGTCTAACATATTATACAGAATAATCCCAGATTCACAAGAATACCATTACACAATAGGGCACATAGATTTCCCCATGGTTTATTACGAGTCAACATGGTTGTCTTGCGAATAACAGAACATTAATAATAATTATTAACGGAAGGCAAATGTATCACTACAGTACTATTAATAGGGACAGAACAATTCACATCATAACGGCCTCGGGCCCACTTCTATTAATAAAGACAGAACGACCTTAGGTCCATATCAATGCCATTATTCAATCATATCCATTATTTTAATCAAAGCACAATATCAATGGAATAGGCCATTCACAATTGA
The DNA here is from genome assembly GCA_025200525.1 of Camellia lanceoleosa. Classification (NCBI taxonomy): domain Eukaryota; kingdom Viridiplantae; phylum Streptophyta; class Magnoliopsida; order Ericales; family Theaceae; genus Camellia; species Camellia lanceoleosa. The sequence continues at coordinate 22,004,326 of CM045769.1, read as the reverse complement.
CAATACATAAATCATAATCACAGGAAGTAAGTGAAACATATCGTTACACTACTATTACTCACAGTGATCAGCTTCCGGTAGTAATGGGACGATGTCCTCGTTTCGACCTACAAACACAGTACACAACACATAATATGAGATTATAACCAATCCTAACTTATTCTCTTTGATCAATTAATCACTTAGCCATGGTTGTCCCAAACTCGTTATTCCTTAATGAGTTATAATCCATGTCTCAGAAAACAGGAGGAATTGATGGTAAATGGTTTAGGTGAAGAAATGGTACAAAACTGGTTGACATAAAGTGAAAAATCGCCACTAATTTGGACATAACTATTTTTGTACTTGGAATTTGGGAATGAGACCACCACCATTGGAAACTAGACTTCCGGGACTTGATTTTAGGCTCACGAATCACTCAAAACGGAGTTCAGATGCAAACGTTACGCTTGTTCAAAGTTGGCTGGACAAAGCTATCCCCGCACGTGTGGGAAATAGGGCCGCACCTGTGGGACGACGTGCCTTTTTAGCATATTCAAATTTGGTTTTGGCATGGACTACCGTACGTGCGGAAGACCGGCCGCACGTGCGGCTTTGGGTAGTTTTCAGTCTGAAAAAGGCTCTTTGATTTGGAACTTCTCATTTTCAAAACGAAACTTCAATTTCATATAATTCAAAGCCCAAAACTCTTTCATACATGATAAATTTCACATTCTTAGCTTCAATTCCAATTCATAACTCCAAAATACTACTCAATTTCTCAATCACAAGAACAAGATTATGAATTAGAACACAAAAACATAAAGTAGCCATGGTTTGGGGTTTAAAACTCATTTACATGGTGGGATCCTCTTTAACCTCTTTAAGAACCATAAAACCACTACAAGAAATTAAGTTGTAACATAAATTCATGTTATGGACAAGGATTCAACATCTTATTGCTTGAAGAAACAAAACCCTTACATATAATCATAGATAACCCAAGAACTCATTCTTTAGCTTATAATCTTCAAGTATTGAGAGGGAGAATCTTACCTTAAGCCTTTACCATCACTTATTCTTGTATAACCATGATGAATTCAAGCCAAATCCTTGATTTCTTCATCATTCTCAAGTTTTCTCTTCTTCTCTTGCTTCTCTCTTGCTCTCTCTCTCCAGATTTTTCTTTCCTTAGATATTTTCTTGGCTCAAAGGTTGAGTTGAACCATTCATATAGCATACCTATCTATATATATAAGCTTCCACATATAGGAAGGGCCAAACACGCCCTTATGAATCGCACAAAATCAAATTTCAGTTAAACTTCCCAGATGACTCTAAAAATTACGCTGATAATAAATATGTCCTCTGTTCTGGTTTTTGAAGTCTCTAAGGCCTTCAATTTGCAGTACAAAGTTAACCACCCAAACATGTATTAACGAATCAGACAAATTAGATTTCCAATTAATTTTCCCAAATAGTTCTAAAAATTCCCATTAACATACCCAAGTACTCAATTTTGATTTCTGAACTTGTAAAGGTCGGCAATTTCAATTTTAAAGCCGTGACTCAACAAATAATTCCTCAATTTGAACAGATATCGTTAAATTAAAATGCATTAACCCACAAGGACATAAAAGTGATTTCGGATACGGATTTTGGGGTCGTTACATAACGTGTCACGTTACGTTTCGCAAACTTAATGAGTTTTTATTTTTTAAATTAAATATGAAAATGTTGCTGGTTTATGTTGGTGTCATGTTACGTTTCATATAAATATGATCTATGGCAACATTCAATTTCCTAGGAAATTGAATGTTGCCATAGATAATAGGTGTCACGTTACGTTTATATAGGTGTCACGTTACGTTACATTACGTTTATGTAGATATGATCTATGGTAACATTCAATTTCCTAAATTGCAAGTTACCATAGATCATAAGTGTCACGTTACGTTTATGTAGGTGTCACGTTACGTATAGGTGTCACGTTACGTTACGTTTATATAGATATGATCTATAGTAACATTCAATTTCCTATATATGGTTTTGCTATTATTTATGATATTAACAACTAATATTGAGAGTAAATGTGTTAACAAACTTTCCACAGGACTTATGGGAACATAAGTTTTTTAGTAGGACCATATGTAGCATAAGTCTCCCTAATAGGACTTATAAATAATTTTTCCATTTTTTTAATATGAATATGATTGGTCTATAAATTAATTTTATATTCTTAAAATAAAATTTTAAATTTAGATTCTTCCTTAAATTATGTTATCAGAATAAGATCAATATTCATTCCTTAATTTATGCTTCTTTTATTAAATTATAAAATTAAATTATATTCTTTTTTAAATTATGTTATAACAATTAAAATGATATCAATATTCACATGTGTCATAACGATGTGTAATAATATTATTTGCCTAAAAATAATATGTTATTAAATATACGTATTCAAATTATTAATTGCTATTAAAAGTTTATATTTATATTTTTTTTTTGTCATTTTTGGTTTTAAATATTATAACTTTTTTTATATCCTTCTAAACTACAAGGACTTGAACAATAAATTTTTTTAATACAAATATTTTTTTAACAAAAGACAAAAACATTAAGAAAATAAATGATTTTTTTAATAATTGCCAAACATAATGGATTCTATTAATTTTTTTTTAATATTTTATCTTAATTGTCACGACCCCATTCCGCCCCTAGTAGAATGGTGCCGTGATGGCCAGTAATCCGAGATTACCGAAGGCCAACTTTCAAAATTCACACACAATCAGAGTATTATATATGGGGCTAGCATGTGCGGAAGCAATATATACAAATCTAGTTAGTCCATAAGAGCTGTGCATAGATCAAATGAAATGACATACATCATAATATAGTTTACAACTTGGATACAAATAAAATAAAGTACATGTTACATCTTGATCAAAAGGCTTCTCAAGCCGAAGTATACAAAAGACATGAATTACAACTAAGAAGCATAATCTTCAAGACGATACAAAACATGAATCAAACATCTTGCACATAACATCTTAGGCGTCACCGCCTTCTTGCTTGCCACCTACATATATATATAAGGAGAGGGTGAGCTTGGATAGTCAGTGAATGGTACAAGTAATAAAGGGTTAGAGGAATGATTCCCGAAATCTTGTCAAAACAATACATATATCATAGCTTGTTCAAAACATGTACTTAGCATAACTTGTATCTAAACATGTACTTGGGGTGATGACATTCCGAGCAAAACAAAAGCATAACCTCGGCATCGAGCACACCCGTTCATAGCCCGTCGGTGGCCGATATCTTAACAAGGGTGCTACTTGGGCTTAACGTCCCCTAGCACGAAAGGACGGTGCTACATGGGCTTAAAGTCCCCTAGCACGGAAGGACTATGTTACTTGGGCTTAACGTCCCCTAACACGGAAGGACGGTGTTACTTGGGCTTAACGTCCCCTAACACGGAAGGACTATGTTACTTGGGCTTAACGTCCCCTAACACGGAAGGACGGTGTTACTTGGGCTTAACGTCCCCTAACACGGAAGGACGGTTCCAAGAATGTCATCCAAAACAAAGCTTATACTTGGTACATAAAATAAGGGTAATCATTCATACTTAACAAATACTTTCAAAACAAAGCAAAGCAAAGCCTTTATCAAAACGTATAACATAGCTTTATTAAAAATACCACTCACATAGTTCTTGGGACGTCGGGATCAAAGCAAAGGTCCAAGTCCTACAAACACATGGCAAAGTCTATTGAATGCACTCTTAAAAACAAGCTTCACATGCATGCAAATGATCTAGGGAAAACATGCTGGAAACATCTAGGGAAAACATGTTAGAAATGACCTAGGCAAAACATGCTGGAAATGACCTAGGCAAAACATGCTGGAAATGACCTAGGCAAAACATGCTGGAAATGACCTAGGCAAAACATGCTAGGTACCAACCAGGTCCTGGAATGGATGCACAGAAATGATCTAGGCAAAAGTGACCTAGCTGAGTGAACTCAGGAGGTCTTGGCCGAGGTCCCACACCTCTTGGCCGAGGTGCGGTTACCTAGGCTTCGGGGTGCAGCTGCCTGCCGAGGTGTGCATGCAAGATAGATTAAGGTTCAAGTGATCATGCATGGTAGGCCAAGGTGAGATACGATGCTTGGCCTAGGTGTGTGATCTAGGCAAGAGTGGTCTCGGTGATCACACCTAGGGAAAAGAAGTCTGGAAATCTGGGTTTCCTCCTTGAAGAACATGAACATGAAGAACATAAAGAACATGAATGCTAAAATCATAACTTGTTATTACAAAATCTGGGATTTCATGCTATGAGTTCGAAAACATGGACCTTGGTACCCATACTTGAAGATCATATGAAAACAAACATGAAAACATGGACCTTGGTGCAAACTCTTGGATCAAAACATGACTTTTCTTGAAGAACACATGAATACCACTTTCTCTTTCTAAAACCGAACTTTGAATCAATGCATGGCTTACAAATCGTATTCAGTCATGCAATGCAATAACATGATCATAAGGAACAACATGAGCAGATCAAGAATCTAACCTTAGAACATGGATCTAACGGTTCGATCTCTAGGAATCAAGCTTGGAAATCTACCTCTCTCTAGAACTCCTCTTCCTCTTCCTAGAGCTTCTCTCTCCTCTTCAAAAACAAGGGTATAACAAATGATAGGTTTCTCTCTCTACCGGCTGACTTAACACTCTGTTCGGACACGTGGCAACGGCTGGTTGGTTCTCCTAAAAAAGGTGACTGATTGACAAGACATGACTATGACAAAGCGTACTCAACAAGCTAGACGACAAGGCACTCCGGCAAGTAATGATCTCGGCTAAGGACATAGGCTTCGGCAACTAAGGTCTCAATGACCTCGGCTAGGAAGGATAACACTTGGCCAAGCTGTGCCACACCTCGGCCTAGATGTGCCACACCTCGGTCTAGGTCATTCCACTCCCAGAACAAGATCACTAGGTACAAGGACTAAGGATCTAGGATGCCTAGATGATAACATCTCGGCCTAGATGATGCATATCTCGGCCTAGGTGATGAACACCTCGGCCTAGATGATGACATCTCGGCCAATATGCCTAGGTGATGGTGGAGGTCAACCAAAGTGGTTCTAGGATGGTCCTAGGCTTAAGATGACCTCGGCTTGACATGACCTAGGCTTGACATGACCTAGGCTTGGCATGACCTAGGCTTGACATGACTTAGGCTTGGCATGACCTAGGCTTGGCATGACCTAGGCTTGACATGACTTAGGCTTGGCATGACCTAGGCTTGACATGACTTAGGTTTGAGATAGCAAGGAAGGAACAAAGCATGCATACAACACTTAGGCAATTCACATAAGCACAAAACAAGACAGGGACCTTCACTTAGGAAGAAACAAGTCAAAGTCTACAAATGCAAGCTTAACAAGATGAAATCATGCAAATGCACATGAACATGACCAAGATATGAATGTGGGTTATTACATTAATTGTCAATCAAACAAATTAAAATAAAAAAAATACATTTTTTTTTTAGTTTAAATTGTTAAGAAGTAACTTTTGCTAAAATCAAATAGAAACAAACTTCTTTTTTTTTTTTTTCTAGAGCGAATTACAGTAACGATCCTTGTACTTTGAATCTTGTGTTGTTTTGATCCTTAACTTTTTAATTGAGATATATTTGACTTTGAATTTTAAATATTGTTCTAAATAAGAAAAATTGAATGTATAGTTACTCCATTTTAAAGACAAAGTCGTCAAAAATAAATATTTTGAAAATTTTTAAAAATTATTTCTACTCACCAAAGATAAAATTATATAGAAATGATAAATCTCTTACATCTTTATTTTTTTTTTACCAAATTAATTTTTAGTATGCGTTTGGATGATAATTATGTAATGTGTGGTTGATATTTTTGGATAATTATCATGTAATAGATGGTTGTATTTGTTATTAATAGATATTTTTGGATGGTTATCATATAATTGATGGTTATTAGGTTTTTAATATATAATCGATATGTTTAATATATGAAATATTTTTAGTTTTTGATTTTTTGATTTAATGGATTGGTTTAATAATGACATCAAGTTGTTACCATGTTTGACTTTTGAAAAAATAAAAACTAATTTAACGAAAATAAATATCAAAAAAATATATATATATATTTCTACCCTCCCAAAACACAAAAGGGGAAATTACCAATAGCTCCTACTTTTGAGACTTATTACGCATTAAGTCCTATTGATAAATTTATCAATCTCTTGTTTTTATGAATAAATTTATAATAATAAATTTATCAGTATCTTTGTTTTTATGAATAAATTTATAGTGATAAATTTATCAGTCTCTTGTTTTCATATTGATAAATTTATCAGTTATGGCCTGTAGGTAAATAAGTCTAGTTAATAGGACTGATTGGTAAGTGCCCCAAGATAAAATTATATAAAAATATTGTGTTTTTAATTTTTTTCACCAATTTAATTTTTAGTTTCTTAGAAATATTTTCTGAAAACCAAACTAAACAGAACTTTATAACTAAAAGAGTTTCAACATTATTCATTAAAAAAAAAAAAGGCCATTATATTTCAAAAACATATGTTAGCCAATACAAAATAAATTATATGACGACTTTGCCCTTCAAATGAAGTAACATTGTCTTTAATTGTCCTTATTTAGAACGAGATTCAAAATTCATGGTTAAATGTATTACAATTGCAAGGTTATAGACCAAAGTGATGCAAGTTCCAAATTGTCACACTCCAATTTTAATTACTCGAAAAACATTACCAAAAGCCTGTAAATTAGGTCCAATTTTTTTTTAATTAAAAATATCTATTACCCTTGAGTAATAGAAACATAATAGTACATGTTCTCTCTCATGATGAGTACAACAACAACAACAATAATAATAATAATAATAATAAAAGCTCCTGCTACAAAGTTATAAATAAATAATTACAAACATCAAAGTACAAAAAGATTGCACACAAGATCCACATGAACTTCCTAATCCTTCAACCAATCAACTCAAATTCTTTTCCTGTAAAAAAAATAAAATAAAATAAAAAAGAGAAACAACGAGGGGTGAGCACAATTGCCCAGTAGGAATCTCTTAGTTCTAAAACAATAACCATCCTATAGATAGAAATGATCATGCATGCAAGGTGATACCATATTGTAAAGTAATGTTTTGTAATTTCAAAATATCATACGTAGAGTACCTTTTTTTTCAAAATTTATTTGAACATTTAAGGAAAACCATTAACCATAAAAAAAACTATCATTTTTTTATCAGAAAACCATAAATCCTTTTTTTCTTTTTCTTTTTTGAAAACAAATATATTTAAGGATCAACATCATTTTAAATTTATTAACCCATTCCAAAATATTCCTAATTTAATTTCCATCTTAACATTCCTCTTTTTATTCCCATTCTCCCCTTTTTCTAGTAACATTTATTACAACGTCATAACCTCAAGTTCAAGTTCCCTTAATACTCCAAAACATCCCACATACATGCTATTCCCTCCAATCTATTCATATTTGCTGTAACTCCTCAATGTAAAAGTCCAAATCTCTTTTATAGTCAATAATTGTTACCCTACACTCAACTCCTACTTATCTAACAACTACATCACATCCATACTTGCACTATCAACTATAATTCAACATATCACAACTACATCATATCCACATGTGTGTTATCAATCATAATTCAACATATCCCAAAAATAATAAACTCTTTTAATTCAATTTCTTAGTTAATCACAAAACAAAACTCTTAATTTTTCCTTATAGATACAAATAACCCAGTGAGTTCTTTATCACCAATCCCTTATCCAATTACCATTTCATCATTCATTCTTTTCAAATAATTTCTATATGCATTCCATATCAATTTACACATCAAATGGTAATTTCACAAGTGCATCACAAGTCACACATATCATCACCGACCTCAACACACTTCACAACACATTCCAACTTTTGCGGGCTTGATATGGCGAGATAGCGGGCACCCAATTCATAGCACATTCCACCTTTTGCTGGCTATTATACGGCGGGACGTGAACTCCCAAAAATCATTTTCTCAAAAACCATATATTTTTCCAAAAACCATTTTCAACTTTTTAAAAACCATCCCTCACATTTGCCGGCTATTATACGGTAGGACGTGGGCACCCAAAACATTTTCGAAAACTATCCGTTTTTCCACTTTTGCCGGCTACAATACGATAGGACTATGTGGACACTCAAAAATCATTTTTCCATTTTCACCGGCTACAATACGGCAGGACTATGTCGACACCCAAAAATCATTTTTCCACTTTTGCCGGCTATAATACGCCAGGATTGTGTGGACACCCAAAAACATTTTTCCCACATTTGTCCAGCGATAAACCTAGACAGGGCAATTGGGCACCTTGAATTCAAACCACCCTTCTATTACTTTTATACCCAAACTCATGACCCAAGATCATAACCCAACAAATAAACCCAACTCTTTTCAAACCCTAACCCTCAATCTCGTGATTCGTCACAATATGCATAAAAATATAAACTTTTGTATTTATATAAAGAAAATACCACAAATCTATCCATAAACGAGGGTATTGAAAGAGAACTAGAAACCCCTACCTCTTAAAGCCAAGAGATGACAACCCAGAAATCAAAGGCAACAAAACCATGAACCATTTGGACCAAAAGGATGCCGTTGACAAGATCTACACCTTTTCTCAAAGGACCATGGTGAAAAGATCACTCTAGGTGAGTAGATCTAGAGGTCTTAGTGCCAAAAACTTGAGTTTTAGAGAGAGAGAAGAGAACTCATGGTTTAAGAGAGAGGAAAGAGGAGAAAAAGAAAAATGAAATATCTTAGGAGCCTATTTATAATAGTAGAAAAGAAACCCTAAGGTCAATAAAATAATAGGCCCAAAACCCCCCCAAAGGTAGGGCCCACTCGAACCCCAAAATCTAGAAAAAAAAAAAAAAAAAAAACACGCAAGGGTCGACCCTTCAAATAGGGGGGTCGACCCTTCAGGTAGAAAAGACAATCTGGTACAAGCAAGGGGGGTCAACCCTTAGACAGGAGGGGGTTGACCCTAATTTTCAGCAACTAACACACAGATTCCGCAATAAAAGAGGGTCGACCCTTTGGAAGGCTGGTGTCGACCCCAGAATAAAATTTCTAAGTTCCCAAACAACTTTTTAACAAAAACAAGTGCAAACAAACCAACCCAACGAGTTTAAATCGGATCATACTCCTCCAAAACCAACATTCAACAACTCCAAAAACTCCCAAAAATGAAAATAAGGGAATTAAAAACACTCTCCAATAGATTAAAGGATGCGGATGTTACACAAATTATAGGGACTGCTAGTGTAATACGGCTTTATTTATTTATTTATTATTATTATTTTTTTATACATATTAAAAGTTATAGTTGGGAAACTATGTTATAATTTATTATTTCAACAATGCAACATACCTACACTTCATCCATAATGATGTGGCAAAAGAGTTAGGTCCCATGTCATTGAGTATTTAGTAAGACAAGAGTTGACACATATGATATACCACATCATTGTGGGTGTTTTTTTTTGAGTATCAAATATTTTTCTTCTTGTTTATCTAGAATTTTTTAGTACTTACGAAACATGATGGATTATGTTATATATTTTTTTAATCTCAATTGTCAATTAAACAAACTAAAATAAAAAATGAATTTTTTTTGGTCTCAAATTGCAAAAAAAGTGACTTTTGCTAAAACAAATAGAAATAAATGTTATTTTTCTAATAAAGGTAATGGTTCGTGAACTATCTTTTTTTATTTTTTAAAAAATGAGGGTTATATGTCATAATTTATTAGTCATCTATGAGAATATCATTTTAAATTTTTTTCTTACCTGGTTTTATTTTTTATTTTTTATCCAGATACTTTTATTTTGTAAGAAATTTAATTTTATTATATTTAACTATTTTATTGTAATTTTTAAATTAATTTTTTTTTAAAAAAAGTCATATTTAAATTATTTTATGCCATTATAAAATTTAATTTTTTTTAATATCAACTTATTTGATGATCCATTTCTAAAAGTTGTATTTTCTTTTGTTCATTAATATTAAATTTTTAATTAATCTTATTTGTTATTAAAAATTAAATTAGCAAATAATTTTATATTTATATTGCTCAGGTTATTTGGTGTCTCTGTCCAAGTCCATTCAAATCTATTCAAAGTTTTGAATTTTACATAGGTTTTCACCGAACTAAAAATTATGTTGCCCAATCTTAAAAAAATTAAAAGTTTGACTGGAGTTGTTTGGATTTAACTCGTCCAAATTTACAACACTAGTAAAGGGGTTGACAGTTACATGATTAAAATTGTGACAAATTAAGAATTGATACATAAATTGTGATAATATTGTGAAACTTAAATTGTAGGTTTCAATATTTTTTTATTTTCATAATTTACATATAAAAATTTAACTATTTATATTATTTTATATAAACATATTTTATTAATTTTTTCACATCCCGTGCATAGCACGGGTTTTCACTAGTTTTGTAAAAGTCAAAAGTCAAATATAAATATCTCATAAATAGTGGGTTCCACATGTGATCCCACATCATGTGGGCATCATTTCTTGTGAGATATCGATGTTTGATCTATGTGCTCATAAATTTATTGAGGAAAAAAATTTCACTACAATGTTGATACACGTCATCAATATCAATGTCTAATAATATCTCACTATTTACCTTTCAATTCATATGTGGCACTAGAAACTAGGATTCACCCTATATGAGTTTATTGTGTATTGGTTACACCACATAATTTTACTTGAAGAGAAGATGAGACAAAATTACTAATCACTATGCCCTTTTAACGCCATGAGAAAGAACCTCCTTGATCTTGTTCACTTGGGCATTCCAAACAACAACACACAAAAAGCTAATAGAACTAAATAAAATAAAATAGCATCCATTACATTTCTTTCCCTTTTGAACTATTCCCAAGATTACAATATCATCTCAGTAACATTTAGGACAAAAAGAACATATACAATTAGACATGTCACAGATTGACTCCCTTCAAAAAAAAAAAAAAAAAAATGATTTCTTTGTTACACTAGCACAAACTTGACTTATAAATACAAAACAGTCTTAAATCCAAATTCAACCAGGTTCCAAAAGAGATAGATTTGTGCTTCAAAAGGGTTTATGTAACGTCTCAAATTTCTAGCCCAAATGATAATACAACAATCATGGCTCTTTCAAGGAAAACCGAATATAAATTTCAAAACTTACATTACATGATACAATAGTTCTTCATCCAACAATACATTAATCCAACAACAAGTAAATAAACAAATAAATACCCTCAAGGGTTTATAAGTTTGCAAGGCTAGAGCCTGGTTACACAAAATGGTTATTTAAACCCACACAAACACAGCCCTTGGCTTACACACAGAGTCACAGCAAAATGAGAGCATTGTACTCCCAACACGCATACTTCCACGCCCCTAGTTGGGTGGGATCACCACATCTTTTCCTGCACAAAAATCCCGTAGGGTGAGCATAAAGACCAGTAGAAAATTCTTAACAAAGTATATACATTTTATACAAGTCTTAAGAGATGAAATGCACATGCCATGCTAAGCCCTTTTTAAAGATAAATCACATTTTCATCTTTTGAAAACCATAATGCTTAGGGTAATGCTATAGTGTGCAACTTACACCTTACACCTTTTTGTGTTCACTTACACCTTACACTTACACTTTTTTTACCTTGCACTTACACCTTTTGTGTAAGTGGCACATGGTGTGCAACTTATACATTTCATTTATACCTTCCACTTACACTTATACCTTACACTTACACCTTACACTTACACCTTTTGTGTGAGTGGCACATGGTGTGCAACTCACTTACACCTTTTGTGGGTTGCACACTTAAGAAGAAGCCTAATGCTTAATGATATCATGCAATTTCAATTGTTCAAAACTTAACAATTTATTTCAAGGGCGGTAAATATGACTCTGGTAATCTCTAGGTCGGTGTCTGCAAGTAGACTATACAAGTGCTACCAATTTGCCATTTTTACCGGTATTAACTGGAAGGCTCGACACCTATCCATGCGGGTTTTCGGTCTTTCACCCCGTACTCTCAAGCCAACTTATTCAATATCATCTACACCACCTATCAAGACTTACCAACGTATTTACCCCAAAACCATTCCATGAAAACTTCTTTCTCAACATTCTTCTCTCAATGCAAGTTTTCAAATCAACTTTCAAAGTTTAATGTAATCAAATGAATTGATATGCAAATAACACAAGATGAATATAAATACTTTTATTCCAATTCATCATCCAAGGAATAACACAATTCCCTCTTCTCAAGTATCCTCAACAATTTGCCATTTCAAGACTATTTCAACGTTTTGAACAATAATTTCAAAAATGAACAATAATTCTCATATTTCCTGAAATTCATCATTTATATAAATATAAATAAGAAATTTTTCCAAAGATCCATTTATTTTGACACATAAAATAAACATAACAATATCATTCATGGATTTTTAGTCTCTAAAAAAAAATCCCAAAATTCTAGGTTTTCTCACCAAAACTATACAACTCAAATCTTTTGAAAGAAAACTTTTCAAAATCATCTTTTCTTCAATCAACGAAGATCAAAACCCATAAGATCATTTTAAAAGAAGAAGAGAAAAACCTACTTTCAAAATCGCTCAACTTCTTGAATCAACAATCAAGTTTCAAAGCTATCGAAAGATGATTCTGAAAATCATATAGATCTTGCAAAAACATATATATAACTCTAAGAAAATCCCTACCTCAAGTTTTGAAGAAGAAATGAGATAAAACCCCCAAAATCAACGGTGTCGAAACTCGATTTTCACCGTACATAATAAAGCCCTCGAGATGATAACCAACTTTGGTGAAGAACTTAGGTCTAAATCCCAATGGATTTGGATAAATCAAAGAGAGAAGATGACTTCTAGAGAGAGAAGCTCCCGATCTGAAATTCTAGAGAGTTTTAGAGAGAGAGAGAGAGAGAGAGAGGACTGAAAAAGTGATCTGAAATATTAGATTCACGAATTGATATAACATGGTCCGCTTAAGCGTGGAAAGCCCCACTTGAGTGTCAAATACACTAACCCAGTACTTTTGCAGACAGGTTAAACTTCTGAAACCAAACATTCTCCGCTCGAGCGCAAAAACGGCCACTCGAGCGGGCAAGTAACTTCGAATGCATTTTGCATTTTTGCTTTAGGGGCGCTGTCCCTCGACCCTGCCAGGGCGCTGCCCCTCGGACCCGCCAAGGGGCACTGTCCCCTCGACCTCTGCGAGCTGACCGGGCAGATCGATCCCTGATTGACCCAGTTGAAGTGGCAAAACATAAAAGAAGGATCGAAACTGGGATCGCTACAACCTTCCCCCCTTAAAAAATTTTGTCCCCGAAATTTCAAATCAAACTACCCAAACAAAGGGGTTTCTCACGATCAAAGCCACGCTATTTTATTTTCAAATCACAATACTAACTCTCAACCAAATTCCACAATTTCCACCATGGTTATCTTATTAACAACAACCTCCTAAATATGCATAAACATGAAATTTCCTAAAAAGTAATGGCAACTCTCAACAACCTTATGCTTAAAACAACAACGCACATATCAACATATGGTTAACAACTTTAAATATGTTTCCTTCAACAATAGGGAATATTACAAAGAAAAGCAACTTAAGCATTTTCAAACAAATCCGGATATTTGGAGCGGACTTCCGCCTCCCGTTCCCATGTCGCTTCTTCAACTCCATGGTGTCTCCACAACACCTTTACCAACGATATAGTTTTTCCCCATAGCACTTGCTCCTGGATATCTAATATTTGAACCGGTCGTTCTTCGTAAGAGGCATCCTTATCTACCTCCAAGTCAACCAAATCAAGAACGTGGGAAGGGTCGGGTTCATACTTCCTAAGCATAGATACATGAAATACATTGTGAACTCCCTGAAAGTTGTGGCGGTAAAGCTGACCGGTATGCCACTTCCCCAATTCGCTCTAAGATCTCAAAAGGCCCAATGAACCTTGGAGATAATTTACCACTCTTAGCAAATCTCATCAAACCCCGCCTTGGTGAGATTTTTAAAAACACATGGTCGCCAACTTCAAAAGATAAAGGTCGTCTCCTCTTATTGGCATAACTCTTTTGTCGGCTTTGGGCCGTAGCTAACCTCTTCCGAATGAGAACAACTTTCTCTGTTGTCTCTCTAACAATTTCTGCACCCAGTAACGATGCATCACCCACTTCGGCCCAACAAACCGGTGATCTACAAGGTCGGCCATACAAGGCCTCAAATGGTGCCATCCCAATACTATCTTGGTAACTATTATTGTAAGCAAACTCAATCAATGGTAAGTGCCTTTCCCAAGGCCCCTTAAAATCAATGACACAAGCTCTAAGCATGTCCTCCAAAATCTGAATGGTACGTTTCGACTGTCCATCAATTTGAGGATGATAAGCAGTGCTAAGAGTCAACTTAGTTTCCAACGCCTCTTGAAGGCTTTGCCATAACCGGGTAGTAAAACGAGGATCCCTATCTGACACAATAGTCATAGGGACACCATGAAGTTAAACTATCTCTCTAATGTACAACTTTGCCAAGCGTTCAACTGAGTTGCTGGTGCACATCGGAATGAAATGTGTAGACTTAGTCAACCTATCAACAATCACCCAAATGACATCATTGCCTCGTTGTGTTCTAGGAAGCCCAACTACAAATCCATGGTAACACGTTCCTATTTCCACTCGGCTATCGGTGAGGGTTGTAACAAACCCGTTAGTCTTTGGTGTTTGGCCTTCACTTGTTGACAAGTGAGGCACTTTGATACAAATAAAACGACATCCCATTTCATACCCCTCCACCAAAACTGACAACTAAGATCATGATACATTTTAATGCCTCTCGGGTGTACCACAAGGCATGAGTGATAGAACTCCCAAAGTACTTCCTCTCTACAAGATTCTGGTACAAACAAATGGTCTAGTTAATGTACACTCCGATTTGAGTGAACGTTCAAACCTTTCTCTTCCTTCCCATTGGAAATCTTAACATAGATTGATTCCACATCACGGTCTCTTCGTTGTGCTTCTATGACCTTACTAACCAAGGTAGGTTGAGCATTCAAAGTAAACAAGGTAACACTCTCTCTGGACTCACCCAAGTGCAAATCAAACTTGCCAATAACATCTAGCATATCCCATTCCCAAATGGCCACACTTGCCAAACTACTCACAGATTTTCGACTCAAAGCATCAGTCACCACATTGGCTTTCCCCGGATGATAGTGTAACTCAAAGTCATTATCCTCTGTAAATTCCATCCACCTCCGTTGTCGTAAATTGAAGTCTTTTTGAGAAAACAAATACTTTAGACTCTTATGATCGGAGAAAACCTCAAACTTCCCACCAT
Source organism: Camellia lanceoleosa (assembly GCA_025200525.1). NCBI lineage: Eukaryota > Viridiplantae > Streptophyta > Magnoliopsida > Ericales > Theaceae > Camellia > Camellia lanceoleosa. Next base: position 21,988,807 of record CM045769.1, on the reverse strand, counting down.
ACAAATAATGCCTCCAAATTTTCAAGGCAAAAATCACCGCCGCTAATTCTAAATCATGGGTGGAGTAATTCTTCTCGTGAGTTTTCAATTGTCGTGATCTGTAGGCCACAACTTTTCCCTCTTGCATCAAGACGCAACCAAGTCCATCCCCGGACGCATCACAATAGACAGTGTAATTCAAACCCCTTTCCGGAATTATCAAAACTTGTGCGGTAGTCAATCTAGTCTTAAGCTCTTGGAATGACTTTTCACAAGCCTCACTCCACACAAATTTGATACCCTTTCTAGTCAACCTAGTCAAAGGTGTAGCTAGTCTAGGAAGTCCCTTACAAAACGTCAATAATACCCCGTTAATCCTAAGAAACTCCGGATTTCAAAAACATTCTTAGGTTGTTCCAAAACCTGTACGGCATCTATCTTTGAGGAGTCCACAGTTACTCCCTCTCCAGACAGTACATGCCCCAAAAACTTCACCTCAGTTAACCAAAACTTGCATTTCTCAAATTTGGTACACAAAAGGTGCTCACTAAGTAAACCCAGCACTACCCGCAAGTGAGTCTCATGTTCCTCCTCGAAGGTTGAATAAATCAATATGTCGTCCACAAGACGACCACAAAATGGTCCAAGTATTCTCGAAAAATTATGTTCATTAAATCCATAAAGGAAGCAGGCGCATTGGTTAACCCAAAAGGCATTACAAGGAATTCATAGTGGCCATAACTCGTACGAAAGGCCGTTTTCAGAATGTCCTCCTCCCGGACTCTTAACTAATGGTACCCTGACCTCAAATCTATTTTTGAGAAGCAACGAGACCCTCTAAGTTGGTCAAACAAATCATCTATTATGGGTAGAGGATACTTGTTTTTAATTGTAACTCTATTCAACTTGCAGTAATCAATACACAACTGCAATGACCCATCATTCTTCTTCGCAAAGAGAGCCGGTGCTCCCCAAGGCGATGCACTAGGGTGAATGAAGCCCTTGTGTAAAAGTTCTTGGAGTTGAATCTTCAACTCATGCAATTCGACGGGTGCAAATCTATATGGTGACATGGAAATCGGTGCTGTGCTAGGCACTAATTCAATAGAAACTCGATCTCTCCGTGAAGTGGTAAACTAGTAAGATCTTCTGTAAAGACATCCAGGTATTTACAAACTACCCTTGGTAACTCAACATGAGCCCAGTCACTCTCACTATCCAAGAGAGTTGCAAGAAGGCCACTAAGTTTGCTCCTACTACGAGGGTCAACAACTGGCGACAAGGCTTTATCAACTCGGTTCCCTAGAAAATAGAAACGATCACAGCTCGAAGTGCACACCGTAACTCTCTGACGGTAACAATCAATCACAGCTTGGTAAGAACACAACCAGTCCATGCCTAAAATGACATCAAAACTCAACATATCTAGCAACACAAAAGCAAACGAAAGTCGACGCCCGGCAACTTTTATTTCACAATCATGACAACCCTGGTCTAAATCAACTGTACCCCCAACAGGTGACTCTACTCTGAGTGGAGACACTAACCGTGCTATCTCTAACCCCAATACAGAAGCAAATACAGTAGATATAAATGAATGAGACGCACCCGTGTCTATCAATACATTAGCCAAAGAATTACACACAACAAAAATACCTCTCTGGCGAGGATTCTAGCAAGCTTCTGGCATAGTAACATACATACACACTGGCCCCTGATTAACTTGCTCCCCTCTCAGACCATAGGCCCATTGTACTGACTGAGCCGAAGTGGCTCCCTGATTAACTCGCAATGCTTGGACTGATTGAGCCTGCTGGTGACTCTGAGTTTTCCTTGACCCTAATGTGCCAGATGCGCCTCCCAACTGTGGGCAAGTTCTCTTCATATGCCCGGCTGACCACACTGATAACAATTAAACCCTTGACCTTTATTTTGAGACTGAGACTGACTTTGAGATTGGTTAGGTGGTGGTAACATTAACTGCCCTCCTCCCTTTTGTGGACATGAGAAGGATTTGTGACCTGGTTGGCCACACTTGAAACACAAGAAGCTACTCGATGCACTTTTTCCTGGACCCGCACTAGGCAAAGGAAAAGTGGATCTAAACTGCTGTGGTTGGGACTGGGATGGATAGGTGTTCCTGCTCTTCTTGTTTTGCCTATAATCTCCTTGAGACTCTTGGCCCCTAGACCTTGAACTCCGAAGCCTTTCCTCCTCGACTTGTATGGAAATTTCTACGCGTGTCGCCGTCTCCACAAGACGGTCATATTGCCGAATCATATTTCTGACAAGCTTGAACGTAATTTTTGTTTTCAATTTCTTTTCAAATTCAATGCAACGGCGCTCTTTCATTGCCACCAACTTTGGTGCAAATTTGGACAAACTAGAGAAGACCGCCTCAAACTCGGCCACGGGCATGTCAAGTTTTTTGAGGTCTTTAAACTCTTGACTCAATCTCTCCATAGCAGTGGGAGGTATGTACTTACCTTGGAAAGCAACAGCAAAGGCTTCCCATGTCGGCTCCACTCTACCCTTGGCATATTTCCACCATTGACCCACATCTCCCTTAAGGTAGTAACTCGCTAGAGTCACTCTTAGTTCACTATCTTCGATGTGAAGCATCTCAAATGTCTTCATAGTTTGTTCAAGCCACTCATCCACTTTCTTGGGCTCGGAACCACCATGGAACTTATCCGGTTTGGCTCGCAAGAACTCTCTAGTAAGAAAACTCGCCCTTGACTCCACGGTGTTCTCTCAGGCTTGATTCTCCACCCTCAACAAGTTCATAGACTCTCTTAAAGCCCCTGCCATATCTCAAGCCAGGGCCCCCATTGCGATTTGACTCGCTTGTCCCACCTGCTCGGCTATATTAGCTTGGCCGAACCCTTCTTCTTGCATCGGAACCTTATGGACCGATACCTCATGCACACCTTGACGAGCCCTACTACACCTTCCACCTCTACCACCACGGACTTGACCCCTTCCTAACATCCTAATAAAGGACACAAGAGAAATAATTTAGCACATTAACTCATATGTGCTCGTAACTTCACTCACACGTTCGACTACAACAATTCCATATATTTCTCTACCATATACACAATTCAATTTCACTCTATATAAGCACTTAGTCATGTAAACACATACGAATTATACTCTTATGATGAGATTCGTCCCACGAAAAACCAAGAATTCTTAGTAGAATGAGTATTAATCAAGTACCCTTCTAATAAGACCTCAAGGAATTTAATAGGCCCAAACAACATCCCAAAAGTCCAATCCCATACCCATTTAGTCACATAAACATGTTATCACATAGTCACAAAATGCATAACACTTCCTAAGCATGCTAAATGAACCCATTGTGGTTAAACAACCACTTCCCACGAGCTCAAAGTATTCAAACCTGGTAGCTCTGATACCAAGTTGTAACGTCCCAAATTTCTAGCTCAAATGATACTACAACAATCATAGCTCTTTCAAGGAAAACCGAATACAAATCTCCAAACTTACATTACATGATACAATAGTTCTTCATGCAACAATACATTAATCCAACAACAAGTAAATAAATAAATAAACACCCCCAAGGGTTTACAAGTTTGCAAGGCTAGAGCCTGGTTACACAAAACGGTTATTCAAACCCACACAAACACAGCCCTTGGCTTACACAGAGTCACAACAAAATGAGAGCATTGTACTCCCAACACACATACTTCCACACCCCTAGTTGGGTGAGATCACCATATCTTTTCCTGCACAAAAATCCTGTAGGGTGAGCATAAAGCCCAGTAGGAAATTCTTAACAAAGTATATACATTTTATACAAGTCTCAAGAGATGAAATGCACACGCCATGCTATGCCCTTTTTGAAGATAAATTACATTTTCATTTTTTGAAAACCATCATGCTCAATGATATCATGCAATTTCAATTGTTCAAAAATTAACAATTTATTTCAAGGGCGGGAAATACGACTCTGGTAATCCCTAGGTCGGTGTTTGCAAGTAGACTATACAAGTGCTACCAATTTGTCATTTTTACTGGTATTATCCGGAAGGCTCGACACCTATCTGTGCGGGTTTTCGGTCTTTCACCCCATACTCTCAGGCCAACTTATTCAATATCATCTACACCACCTATCAAGACTTACCAACGTATTTACCCCAAAACGATTCCATGAAAACTTGTTTCTCAACATTCTTTTCTCAATGCAAGTTTTCAAATCAACTTTCAAAGGTTAATGTAATCAAATGAATTGATATGCCAATAACACAAGATGAATATAAATACTTTTATTCCAATTAATCATCCAAGGAATAACACAATTCCCTCTTCTCAAGTATCATAATTAGCCATTTCAAGACTATTTCAACGTTTTGAACAATAATTTCCAAAATGAACAATAATTGTTATATTCCCTAAAATTCATCATTTATATAAATATAAATAAGAAAATTTCCGAAGATCCATTTATTTTGACACACAAAATAAACATAACAATATCATTCATGGATTTTCAATCTCTTAAAAAAAATTCCTAAATTCTAGGTTTTCTCACCAAAACTACGCAACTCAAATCTTTTGAAAGAAAACTTTTCAAAATCATCTTTTCTTCAATCAACAAAGATCAAAACCCATAAAATCATTTTAAAAGAACAAGTGACAAACCCACTTTCTAAATCGCTCAACTTCTTGAATCAATCATCAAGTTTCAAAGCTATCGAAAGATGATTTTGAAAATCATATAGATCTTGCAAAAATATATATAACTCTAAGAAAATCCCTACCTCAAGTTTTGAAGAAGAAATGAGATGAAACCTCCAAAATCAACGGTATCGAAACTCGATTTTTACCGTACACAACGAAGCCCTCGAGATGATAACCAACTTTGGTAAACAACTTAGGTCTAAATCCCAATGGATTTAGATAAATCAAAGAGAGAAGATGACTTCTATATAGAGAAGCTACCGATCTGGAATTCTGGAGAGTTTTAGAGAGAGAGAGAGAGAGAGGACTAAAAAAGTGATCTGAAATATCAGATTCACGAATTGATATAACATGGTCCGCTCGAGCGTGGAAAGCCTCGCTCGAGCGTCAAATACACTAATCCAGTACTTTTGCAGACAGGGCAAACTTCTGAAACCAAACATTCTCCGCTCGAGTGCATAAACGGCTGCTTGAGCGGACAAGCAACTTCGAATGCATTTTGCATTTTTACTTGGTATTGTCTCTCGACCCCACCAGTCTTGCCCTCAGACCCTTAAGGAGCGCGACCTGGACCATCTTGGAATGATCGGGCAGATCGATCATTGACCGGCCAGTTGAAGTGGCAAAACATGAAAGAATGATCGAAACCAGGATCGCTGCAATTTCTTCATATCAAATCATCACTTCATAAGTACCTCATCTTCATGTCCTAAAATTGGTTAGCTTGGGGGTGAGCAAAAGCTCAGTAATTTAACAAGTTATATAACAAATTGAAAGACATATGATCATGCAATGCATCATTAGAAATATGATAATGAATATAGCACTTGTGTCCTTTAAAGCTTTTGGTAAGTGTATTTGAACCCTTTATTCTATTTTGGGAATCTTTGGTGTTGTTATGGGTTGATTTTGGAGGAGTACAATCCGATTTAAACTTGTTGAGTTTGGTTGTTCGCACTTATTCTTGTCAAAAGTTCCTTGGAGACTTAGAAATTCCATTCCATGGTCAACACCAGACTTCGTAGGGTCGACCCTTACCTATTGGTGAAGTTCTGGAAGTGTTGCTAGAAGATAGAGTAGATACCAGATTGGGAGAGGGTCGACCCTCTTATGTCTGTGTGTTATTTGCTGGAAGATATGGTAGACACCAGACTGGGAGAGGGTCGACCCTCTTATATCTGTCTGTTAGTTGCTGGAAGATAGGGTAGACACCAGACTGGGAGAGGGTCGACCCTCTTATGTGTGTGTGTGTTAGTTGCTGGAAGATAGGGTAGACACCAAACTGGGAGAGGGTCGACCCTCTTATGTCTGTGTGTTGGTTGCTGGAAGATAGGGTCGACCCCCTCCTGTCTAAGGGTCGACCCTGTTTTTTTCTCAAATTTTTGAGGTCCGAATGGGCCCTATCTAAGGGGGTTTTTGGGCCCATTATTTTATTTGACTTTAGGGCTTTTCCTCACTACTATAAATAGTCCCAAACCATCTTTTGTCTCATGATTTTCTTTCCCTTTTTCCTCTCAAACCATGATCCCTCTCTTCTCTCTCTAAAACTCAACTTTTTCACTTAAATCTCTAGATTTACTCACCTAGAGTGATCTTCTCACCTTCCTCCTTTGAGATACATTGTAAAGCTTGTCGAGGGCTTCATTTTGATTGGAGCAAAACGTCGTTTCTCCTCCATCTACTTTTGGATTTTTCTTTCTTCTTCCTCTTCTAAGCTTGAGGTTGGGATATTTTACTCTCTTATATGGGTTTTAACATAGATATTGTCATCTTGTATAAATGGTGTGATTTGGGAAGGTTTTTGGTGAATTTTTTGTTGGTTTTTATATATATAAAAGAGGGGTTTTCTATTTGGGCTCCTTATGGGCATGAGAGGTCTTGAACATGTTATGACTTGAGAAGAATTGATGAAATTTGGTCTTAGGTATAATATTTGACAAAGGGGGAGACTTGCCCTTATTTGAATTAAATGAGTAATTTTGTATAAATAACGAGATTGACTTGGAAATTATGGAATTGAAGGAACATGTGATTAAATGGTGTAGTTGGACTAATAAATCACTCACCTAGGGGAAAGGTTGATAAATTATCTGTTGATAGATTTATTTATTTGTTTAGAAATATCTGCTTTGGCTATCGGTGGAGGATAACCATGATTATTGTAGAAATTGCATGATGATTAGGTGAATTGAAACTAATCAATTGGATTATGTCATTGAATATGACGGTTGGTGTAAAACATTGAATATGTGATTTAATTGGTCATTGTATATGACAATGTGTTTAAATACATTGTATATGTATCTTTGTTTGGGAGGAGATAGGGAACGGATGATAATTAAGTTGGCCAGAGTGTCTAGGGTAAAAGTCCCAAAATCTTATATATATTTGAGTGTCGGTTCCCTCGGACGTAGTTCCGTAAAATGGCAAGAAATGGAAGCGTATGAATAAATGTTTGTGATTGAAGTGTAGATAAATGAGTTGTAGTCTCATTTTGAATTGTTTAAATGATGATGAACTATGTCCATGAATTGGTTTGGATAAGTAAATGTAAATAAATGGAAGTGGATTGAAATATGGATGTAAATGTTGATTGGTTATGGAAAGGATGTAAGTTGGTTGACAAGTGTTACACATTTATCGATTGCTAATGTTTTAGTTAATTCTCATATGTTGTTTAGCAAATCTCTACTGGGCTTTGGCTCACCCTACTTGGGACACCATTTTTCAGGTACCGGTGATATGTCGCCTCCAAGATCTTAGCTTAGGAGGTTTTGGAGTTGAAGACTCCCTTTTGTCATTCGTTTGATGTTAAATATAGAATATCATGCCAAGGGCTTTATATGTAAAGAGTTAGAACTCTTCTTTTGTTGTAACCAAGTGTTAACTTGGAAAGCTGTAAGCCCTTTGGGCACTTATTTTTGTGGTTTAGAAGTTAGAGTTACATGCTATAGTTTCAAGATTAATGTTTATGAAAATGTAATGCATGTAATATCTTTTGCAAAGGAAACTCTGATGAATGGAAATGTAATATTTCTTCTATGTTCATGGATCATATGAATGGTTGTCTTATACTTTATTTTGAGGGCATGACAACTTGGTATCATAGCGTACCAGGTTTGAATACTTTGGGTATGTGGGAAGTGGTTAGTACCACAATGGGTTTGTCTCGTTTGTTAGAGACTTATGTATGATATTAAGTGTTTATGTGATAACGTCCTTATGTGATTATATGGGTATGAGATTTAGTTTCTAGGATATAGATCGGGTCCATGGATTTCTGGGAGTCCTATTGGAAAGGCACTTGATCACTGCCGTTTCTAACTGGAACTCTAGCAACGCCACGGGACGATCATTATCTGGAAATGAAATTCGTAAGTGTTTATGTGATCATGTGCATATGTGGAATGAATTACAGTTGTCCATTGCATTAGGACGCGAATGAGATAGCTTCGGCACATTTATAAATGTGCTAATTTCTTCTGTCACCTTTATTAGGATGTTAGGACGAGGTCGTGGTGGTTGGCGTGGTAGGCCTAGGAGGTAGGAGATACCTATATCGGATAAGATTCCGACATAGGAGGAGGGAGTTGGTCAAGCCAACGTGGCCGAATCGGTTGGTCAGCAGGCCATAGATGCTCTAGCCCACGAAATGGCCGGAGCATTGAGGGAATCTATGGACATCCGTAGGGCTAAGAATCAAGTCCAGGCCCAAGTAGCTGAAGCAGGGCTTTCTTTTCTGAAGAGGGAGTTCTTCCGGTCAAATTTGGACGAGTTTTTGCAAGATCCTAAGGAGCCACTGAAGGCTGACGAGTGGTTGGAATAGATGACGAAGACGTTTGCAATGCTTGACATCGAAGATAGAGGTTTGAAGGTGACCTTGGCATCTTTCCAGTTAAAGGGAGACACGGGCCAATGGTGGAAGTTTGTGTGGGGACGTATTGGAGGAACTTAGGAGGCTTTTGTTGACGCCTTCCAGGAGAAGTTTTTGCCTCCCACTGTTAGGGAAAAGTTGAGGGACCAGTTTTTTCAGCTCAAGCAGCTGAACACACCAGTGGCCGAGTTTGAGGCTACATTCACCAGTTTGTCGAGGTTTGCACCAGAGTTGATGGCGACCGAGGAGCGCAGGTGTTTAGAGTTCGAGAAGAAATTGAGGATCAGACTCATGTTTCGAGTGGCTCGGTCTATGATTAGGGAGTATGGGCTCCTTGTGGAGGCTGCAGCCCATCTTGAGACTATTGTGCATGTTGGAGAGAAGAGGATGAGGGGCTCCAGGAGAAGTTAGGATGGTTAAGGGGACAGTAAGAAGCGAAGGGGTTCTAACCCTCAACAATCCCAGGGAGCGCATTTGAGGTCTATCTTTCCAGTACCGAGTTTCGGTTCTGGGAGAGGTGGTTAGGGAGATGTCATCTGTTACAAATGTGGTCAGTTGGGCCACAAGTCTCCACTTGCCCACAGAGAGGAAGAGGGCAGTGTGCAGTATCTTCTTCGGCCCGTTCTTAGGGCCAGAGTCAGGGCAGAGGCCAGCCGCTCACTTGTTATCAGTGTGGGCAAGTGGGTCACCTGAAGAGGTTTTGCCCACAGCTGGGTGGCATACCTGGTGCGTCTGGTTCGAGGCAGACACAGAGTCACCAGCCAGACATCGATTCAGCCTCGAGGCCAATCAGAAGCCTCTTCTCGGTTGTGTAGATCATATGCTCCGAGAGGTGAGTAAGTAGATCAGAGGCCTATAGGGCGCGTGTATGTTGTTACAGTGCCAGATCTTGTACCGGCTCCATCTGTAGTGAGAGGTACCTTTCTGTTTTGCAACTCGGTTGCTAATGTGTTAATTGATACGGGTGCATCCCACTCTTTTATATATACTACATTTGCATCTTTTTTGGGATTGGAGTTGGCACAATTAGCATCTCCTTTATGTATTGTATCACCTGTTAGGGGTGAGATGATTTTGAAACAGGGGTGTTGGGGATGTGATATAGAGGTCGCCGATCATCGACTACCCTTTTCTTTCGTGTTGATGGATATGTCTAGTTTTGATGTCATTTTGGGTATGGACTGGTTATCGTCATACCGGGCTGTTATAAATTGCTACCGTCAGAGGATTACTATATGTACCTTGAGCGGTGATTGTTTCCATTTCTTAGGAGATCGGGTCGATAGGGTTTTACCACCGGTGTATGATCCGCGTGGGCGGAGTGAGCTTAATGGTCTTCTTGCATGTTTTATGAGTAGTGAGTGTAATGAGACTTAGACTGAGTTGCTAAGGGTGGTTTGCGAGTACTCGGACATTTTTCCCAAGGATCATGTTAATTTACCACCCTATCGAGAGATCGAGTTCTCTATTGACTTAGTGCCTGGCACGGCATCGATTTCTATGGCACCGTATCATTTTGTCCCAGCCGAATTGAGTGAGTTGAAGATTCAACTCCAAGAGTTACTATATAAGGGTTTTATTCGCCCTAGTACTTCGCCTTGGGGAGCACCAAACCTTTTTGCTAAGAAGAAAGATGGGGCCTTGAGACTTTGTATTGATTATCGAAAATTGAACCAGGTTACGGTTAAGAACAAATACCCTATGCCTCATATAGATGATCTGTTTGATCAGTTGAAGGGATCCCGTTGTTTCTCTAAGATAGATTTGAGATTGGGCTACTATCAGTTGAGAGTCAGGGAGGAGGATATCCCGATGACGGCATTCTGTACTTGGTATGGCCATTATGAGTTTCTGGTTTTTTGGGCTTCCCAATGCCCCAGCTGTGTTCATGGATTTGATGAACCGGATTTTCCAAGAGTTCTTAGATCGCTTTGTAGTCGTCTTTGTGGATGACATCCTGATTTATTCGCCTTCTGAGGAGGAGCACCAGGAACACCTGGGAGTGGTGCTTGAGTTGCTTAGAGCCCATAAGCTGTATGCCAAGTTTGGGAAATGTGAATTCTAGCTAAGAGAAGTTAGGTTCTTAGGCCATGTGGTTTCCAGGGAAGGGGTGACTGTAGACTCATCCAAGATTGAGGCAGTGCAAGATTGGACACAACCTAAGAATGTTTTTGAGATCCGTAGTTTCTTGGGGTTGGCCAGGTATTACCGTCGATTTGTGAAAGATTTCTCCAGACTAGCTTTGCCTTTGACTAGATTGATGTGGAAAGGGGTCAAATTTGTGTGGAGTGAAACTTGTGAAAAGTTATTCCAAGAGCTTAAGGTTACACTTACCACAGCTCCAGTCTTGATTATTCCAGAGAGGGGTTTGGGCTATTCAGTGTATTTTGATGCCTCACGAGAGGGTTTGGGTTGTGTACTGATACAAGAAGGGAAAGTAGTAGCCTATGGCTCGCGGTATTTGAAAACACACGACAGGAATTACCCTGCTCATGATCTAGAGTTAGCAGCTGTGATATTTGCCTTAAAGATTTAGAGGCATGTACGGTGAGAGGTTTGAGGCATTTTCTGATCATAAGAGTCTGAAGTATCTGTTTACACAGAAAGACTTGAATTTGAGGCAGAGAAGGTGGATGGAGTTCATAAAAGATTATATTTTGAGTTGCACTATTATCCAAGAAAGGGCAATGTGGTGGCCGTGCCCGAAGTAAGAAGTCCATCAGTAGTGTGGCTTGTATAGCTATCCGGGAATGAGAGATGTTGGGTTCTCTTGGCGAGTTTGACTTGCATTTGGGCTAGTCTGTTGAGTCTACAGCTTTGTTTTCAGTAGTTGCACAACCTACATTTGTGAATTGAGTATTAGAAGCGCAGAAGGGTGACTTCGAGGTAGAATCCCTCCGGGAAAAGATCTCCAGTGGGAAGGTAGAGAAGGGTTTGACTGAGTATGAGGTACTGAGACCGCTTGTTTGTGTCGGAGTCTTGCCGAGAGGAAGTACTCTGAGAGTTTCACCATTCACGCCTTGCGATGCATCCAGGAGGCACAAAGATGTATTATGATCTGAGTCGCCAGTTTTGGTGGAGGGGTATGAAGAAGGATGTGGCAGTGTTTGTATCGAAATGCCTTACTTGTCAGCAAGTGAAGACTGAGCATCAGAGGCCAGCAGGTTTGTTACAACCCTTGCCTATAGCCGAATGGAAATGGGAGCATGTCACGATGGATTTTATCGTGGGTCTTCGGAGGACTCAATGGGGTAGTGATGCCATTTGGGTGGTAGTGGATCGGTTGACTAAGTCAGCGCACTTTATTCCTATGCGTGTAAGAGATTCGGTAGATTACCTTGCTGACTTGTATATTCGGGACATAGTGAGGTTGCACGGGGTTCCAATGTCGATTGTCTCAGATAGAGACCCGCGTTTCACTGCCCGGTTGTGGCGGAGTTTGTAGAGTGCCTTGGGCACTAGATTGGCTTTTAGCACGGCTTACTATCCTCAGACTGACGGGCAGTCCGAGCGCACTATTCAGATACTGGAGGATATGCTTCTAGGCTGTGTCCTTGACTTTAAGGGATCGTGGGAGAGACACCTACACTTAGTGGAGTTTTCCTACAATAACAGTTTCCAATTGAGTATTGGTATGGCACCGTTTGAGGCCTTGCATGGCCGACTGTGTAGATCTCCAGTGTGTTGGGCCGAGGTGAGTGATGCACCTCTGTTGGGTCCAGAATTGGTTCAGGAAACGACAGAGAAAGTGGCACTTATTCGTAAGAGGTTGGTTACAGCCCAGAGTCGCCAAAAGAGTTATGCCGACCGTAGGAGGAGACCTTTGTCTTTTGAGCTGGGCGATCATGTCTTTTTGAAAATATCACCTAGACGGGGTTTGATGAGGTTTGGGAAGAGTGGGAAGTTATCCCCTCGGTTTATTGGCCCTTTTGAGATCCTTGAGCGGATTGAGGAGGTTGCATATTGTTTGGCGTTGCCTCCGTAACTTTCTGGAGTGCATTACGTGTTTCATATTAGTATGCTTCGGAAGTATGAGCCGGACCTATTGCATGTGTTGGATTAGACCGACTTAGAGGTAGATGAGGATGTCTTGTATGAGGAGAGACCGGTGAGGGTCTTGGATAGATGGGACCAAGTCTTGCGAGGCAAGACGATTTTCTTGGTCAAAGTAACTTGGGAACAAGAATTGGAGGTCCGAAAGAAATATCCGGACCTATTTGTTAATGTTTGAGTATATGTTGAAAACTTTGTTTTGTTGATGAACTATAAGAACATTGTATATGTTTTGAGATTGTAATACATTGTGAATGTTGAGTATGTTACGGAGACACAAGTTTAATTTGAACATTGCATATGTTATTTAAGCTTTGGAAATGTAATCTTGTCATAAGCATTGAATATGTTTGGAAACACGAGATGTATGTGTTGAAATGTGTTAAATCTCGGGATACGCATATTGGTGATATATGTTGTGGATTTGTTCTCTTGTGAAGAGATGGAATGATCGGTAAATGGGTCATGGTGATGAAATTGATTGATTATTATTGTTAGGATTGGTTTAATCATGGCTTTAAATACCTGCTTTAAAATTTCGGGGATGAAATTTCCTAAGGTGGGGAGGTTGTAGCACTTGTGTCCTTTAAAGCTTTTGGTAATTGTATTTGAACCCTTTATTCTATTTTTGGAATCTTTGGTGTGGTTATGGGTTGGTTTTGGAGGAGTATAATCCGATTTAAACTTGTTGGGTTTGGTTGTTTGCACTTATTCTTGTCAAAAGTTCCTTGGAGACTTAGAAATTCCATTCTAGGGTCGACCCTTACCTGTTGGTGAAGTTCTGGAAGTGTTGCTGGAAGATAGAGTAGACACCAGACTGGGAGAGTACACACCAGATTGGGAGAGGGTTGACCCTCTTATGTCTGTGTGTTAGTTGCTGGAAGATAGGGTAGATACCAGACTGGAAAAGGGTCGACTCTTTTATGTCTGTTTGCTGGTTGCTGGAAGATAGGGTTGACCCCTGTGTGCTTTTCTCAGATTTTTGAGGTCCGAATAGGCCCTATCTAAGGGGGTTTTTGGGCCCATTATTTTATTTGACTTTAGGGCTTTTCCTCACTACTATAAATAGGCCCAAACCATTTTTTCTCATGATTTTCTTTCCCTTTTTCCTCTCAAACCGTGATCTCTCTGTTCTTTCTCTAAAACTCAACTTTTTCACTTAAATCTCTAGATCTACTCACTTAGAGTGATCTTCTCACCTTCCTCCTTTGAGATACATTGTAGAGCTTGTCGAGGGCTTCATTTTGATCGGAGCAAAAGGTTGTTTCTCCTTCGTCGACTTTTGGGTTTTTCTTCCTTCTTTCTCTTCTAAACTTGAGGTTGGGATGTTCTACTCTCCTATATGGGTTTTAACATAAATATTGTCATCCTATATAAATGGTGTGATTTGGGAAGGTTTTTGGTGAATTTTTTGTTGGTTTCTATATATATAAAAAAGGGATTTTCTATTTGGGTTCCTTATGGGCATGAGAGGTCTTGAACATGTTATGACTTAAGAAGAATTAATGAAATTTGGTCTTAGGTATAATATTTGACAAAGGGGGAGATTTGCCTTAATTTGAATTAAATGAGTTATTTTGTATAAATAACGAGATTGACTTGGAAATTATGGAAATGAAGGAACATGTGATTAAATGGTGTAGTTGGACTAATAAATCACTCACCTATAGGAAAGGTTGATAAATTATCTGTTGATAGATTTATTTATTGTTTAGAAATATCTGCTTTGGGCTATCGGTGGAGGATAGCCATGATTGTTGTAAAAATTGCATGATGATTAGGTGAATTGAAACTAATCAATTGGATTATGTCATTGAATATGACGGTTGGAGTAAAACATTGAATATGTGATTTAATTGGTCATTGTATATGACAACGTGTTTAAATATATTGTATATATATCTTTGTTTGGGAGGAGATAGGGGATGGACTCCATTGATAATTAAATTGGCCAGAGTGTCCAAGCTGAAAGTCCCGAAATCTTATATATATTTGGGTGCCGGTTCCTTCGGACATAGTTCCGTAAAATGGCAAGAAATGGAAGCGTATGAATAAATGTTTATGATTTAAGTGTTGATAAATGAGTTGTAGTCTCATTTTGAATTGTTTAAATGATGATGAACTATGCCCATGAATTGGTTTGGATAAGTAAATGTAAATAAACGGAAGTGGATTGAAATATGGATGTAAATATTGATTGGTTATGGAAAGGATGTAAGTTGGTTGACAAGTGTTACACATTTATTGATTGCTAATATTATAGTTAATTCTCATATGTTGTTTGGCATATCTCTACTGGGCTTTGGCTCACCCTACTTGGGACACCATTTTTCAGGTACAGGTGATATGCCGCCTCCAAGACCTTAGCTTGGGAGGTTTTGGAGTTGAAGACTCCCTTTTGTTATTCCTTTTATGTTAAATGTAGAATATCAAGCCAAGGGCTTTATATGTAAAGAGTTAGAACTCTTCTTTTGTTGTAACCAAGTGTTAACTTGGAAACCTGTATGCCCTTTGGGCACTTATTTTTGTGGTTTAGAAGTTAGAGTTACATGCTATAGTTTTAAGATTAATGTTTATGAAAATGTAATGCATGTAATATCGTTTGCAAAGGAAACTCTGATGAATGGAAATGTAATATTTCTTCTATGTTCATGGATCATATGAATGGTTGTCTTATACTTTATTTTGAGGGCATGACAATGAAAATGTGTATAAATGTCCATGTGTATGGATGAAAACATGCATGCAATGCATGAGATTTATTCAACCTCTCCAAAATTTTCCATGGGCGGTAAATATACTATGACCTTCCAAGTAAGAGTCAAAAATTTTAAATACATACATAGCTATAGATTTTATATACTGAAAATAGTCCTATATTTGCCGACTGTAGAAACGGCGAGGTGATGGGCACCCGAAACCATTTTTCCCTTCCACATTTGCCAACTCCAAAAACGGTGGGCTTGTGGACACCCAAAAACATTTTCCCACATTCGTCCGGCAATATGCGCAGACAGAGCAATTGGGCACCTTGACTCCCCGTGCGGGTACCAAATACATTACACAACTCAAAACTCAAGCCAACTCAGTACCTGGACACATAGACTATTTACCCCCTTTCGCTTTTCAACAATTATATCATGATAGTGCTAAAAGAAATCAGGAATGCATATGATGCATGAATTTGTAAATCTTCAAGTTTCTCTAGAATGATTTCATTTTATGGTAATTCACTACTTCACACATCTTTAATGGAGGATACCTCATTAACAATCCTCATCATCATCAAGATTTATATCAAGAAAAGCTTTGAGCTTGCACTTTCATATCAAAATCAAGTAAATGTACTCAATTTCAAATTTTACCCCATATTATTGAACAAATTTCAAAACTAGGGTTAGAGAAGAATTTAGGGATATCTTATCCTTATGAAACTGATGTTACCAATCAATACCAACAACAACAATCCATAATAAGCATAAAACCCCACATAAATATGAAGCATTACTCACTTCCACCCAATACCTTCAACCATAATCTCAACAATATACATATATTGACTTATATATCTATATATATATCTATATATATATATGTGTGTTTATATTTGTATGTATATGAATAATTAATGAAATTACCACATATGTTGTTCGAATTGAAGATATAGTAAGTTAAAGACACCCCTACCTCGAGATTGAAAGCTAGGGTTACGAATCACACTTGAAATGTTGAAAATATTGCGAAGAAATTGGTAGAAATGGAGATCTTCCTTTAGCCTTTCCTTGAGAGATTTAGAGTGGATCTTGGGTTAAAATTAGAAAAAATTAGGGTTTGCGGACTAGGGTTTTTGGAAAAATAGGGTTAGAGGGAGAGAGTGGATATGGAAAAGTGAAAGGAAAATGAGTGAAGATCAACTTTTAAGTCAGTTGTCCCCATCGGACCGCTCGAGCGAACATTCCATCACTCGAGTAGACAACACAATTTCGAAGGGGTCGCTCGAGCAACCCTTCCACTGCTCGAGCGAAAAGCAAGAAGTCCCAGAAGTTTGCAGAGCTACAGTGGAATTACTAGAAGCTTGAATTCTACGCTTGAGCGGTCTTGCCTGTAAACTGGCAAACTACTAAGAGCTGAGGATCTTCGCTCGAGCGACCAAATGACCGCTCGAGCGGTCCTCCAATTACAACTGTTACAGTCCTCGTTTTCTGTGACCTAATGCAAAATTTTCGACCCTGTTTATTCTATCTATCAAAACATATGACAAATTATTTAGTGATCCACAACATTACGGACTAATGCTATTTATCAATCATCAATCACTATGTCCTGTTTTTTTATGACTTAATATAAAATTATTGACCGCACTTATTATACTAATCACAATACGAGACAAAATTATTTGATAATCCACAACATCACGTAACAATGTTACTCATCAATCTCCAATCACGAATCACTATGTCCTGTTTTTCTATGACCAAATATAAAATTATTGACTCCACTTATTCTACTAATCACAATATAGTACAAAATTATTTGATTATCCATGGCACCACATACCAACGCCACTCATCAATCACCAATTATTATATCTTATTTTTTCATGACTTAATATAAATTATTATTGACCCCATCTACTCTGCTAATCACAATACGACTTTTCATCAATTACAATATACTTGGACAAATCATGAGGCAATAGCTTAGCACCACCAAATAGCTTGGATACAATATACTTGGATAAATCACACAGGACGATTCTATTATTCCCTGCTTTCCATTCTACACTAATATCATGTACTTATTCAATTTTATGAACATTCGCAATATCTTATGATCAACTTATATCAATCAAAATATGAAAAATGAAAATAAAAATCATTTTAAATTTTTTACTTATGAAGTTGTTAATAGCATATGGTTGGACAGATCCATTTGTGAATTTTGTTTGAGGGCTAAATTAGAAAGTTAAAGAAATAACATGCACACTGTTAGGTTTTTATTCTTGTCAATCCCGATTGAAAAAACTTCTTTCAGTTGTAATTTTATTTGATTTTTTATTTTCAGTGAGGCTATGAGTTTTAGATGCGAATCCAACCCAAATTGTGCCTTGCAGAGAAGTTTCAGAAGTTAATTCTTTCATGTTTGCCACTTCACTGACTATGTTGGGCCTGTGGCGAGTTTGGGGCAGCACTTAGGCAAGGTCAAGGGGTAGTGTCCCCGAAGCAAAAAGAAAAATTGTAGTTAAAGTTATTTTTCCGCTCGAGCGGCCATTCCTGTGCTCGAGCGGAGATCACAACCTTTCAGAAGTTTCACTCCCCTGCAAAAGTACTGAGAGTTGTATTTTTCTGCTCGTGCGGCCATTCCTGCGCTCTAGCATAGACCTTGTTTACTCACACGCGTTTTAGTCAGTCCGCTTGAGCGGTTGTAATGACCCAATTTTTTTTTTTTTAAAAAAATAGCTAGTGCATAATTTAATTGAGCAAATTTTCGAATTTGATTGCCGTGTAAATTTTGTGTGAAAATAGTTCGGTTTTGTATTTTTTAAAAATAGTTCCCGATCTCATAAAATTATGAAATATTTATATGTTGTTCCCATATGAGTCTAGCACGTTGGGTAAAAAATTCAGAATTTAATGATGAGTATTTATTTTATGAAAATTCAGTGACTGATTGGTGTTTAGTTTAATTTATAGTAGAATTTAAAATTGAGTTTTGGGTACTCGGACCATGCTTTGAGATAAATTTTTTGGGTCTATTTTGGTATATAATTGGACCATATTTGACTTATGGGTGAGACCCATGACTTAGATTTAATTTAAATTGAGTTTATTTAATGACTTACGTTTAACTGTTTTGTCCTTTTAAATTGTGATTGGTAATAACCATCTTGGGTGTTGTTATTATTTATTATATGTGATTATAATAAATATTTGATAGTTGATTTAATGATAGTTGATTTTATGGTGTGTACCATTAAATGAAATATATTTTGTGGTGAGAAAATATTATATCTTTTTATCATTAATGATGTTAAAATATACTTTTAATTGATATATATATATATACATATGAAAATTCATAGATGTTTTAATATAATAAAATAAAGTATAATAATGATGATAGAAGAGCAGCCCACGTGGGGCTACTCCATCCCTCTCCTCATTTCACTTCATTCATTTTTCTTCTTTTTTAGTTCTTGAGCAGCATTCTCTCTCTCTTTCTCTCTCGCTCTCTCTTGCTCTCTCAAATTTCTTTTAGATTTATCACAAGACCTCTTTGATCCACCAAAATCTATTAGGTTTTAGACCATAATTCTTAAGATCAAAGTGAAGAGCTTGGTGAGAGCAACGTTTTGATCGGTGGAGATCGAAATCCAACAAAGTCGAAAATTGGGGTTTTTGCTTGTTTCCTCTTCTAACTTGAGGTAGGGATTTTTCCTACACTTCTTTATGCACTTTTACTTGATTATAGGGAGCTTAGAGTTGTATATATTTTAATTAGAATTTTTGAAAAATTTGTGATTTATTTGCTTAAAAGAGAAATTTTGTGAAAAATAAAAAGTTGATGCCCAAATTGTAAAAGTGTAAACTTGGAATATGTTTGTAAGGTTATGAAAGAGTTATGTTTTAAGTTTGAACAAAAACGGACTTCGATTCGATTGGTTTTGAAATTTTTACCAGTTTGTAACAAAAAGAGCATTTTTAAAGAAAACAAAGGAATTACGCTTAACTTTTGGGGCTTCTGATCAAAATAGGATGTTATAATTGAATAATGCTTCGAGAATGAGTTTGGAAAGAAAATGATGTTTTCTTGGGAATTAACGGTATTATTTTGCTTAATGTATCTGTTAGAATAAAACCGACACGGTTAGAAATGGACCTTGAGAGGTTACCAGACGTGATTGTGATAAGAAAACTACTGTAGGGTTTCATATTTGATGAGATGTGGAATAGATTGTATTTATCAAAAAAAATTTTGGAATTTAATTATTTAAATATTTGTTTAGAAATACCTGTTTTGGGCTATCGGTGGAGGATAGCCATGATTGTTGTAGAAATTCATGAGACTTAGGTAAATTGAACAACATTCCTCATTTGTTGCATTGGACATTGCATTATATTCATTTCATTGGAAATGTATCTGTTTTTGAGAAACGTTTGGAAATGTATATGTTTGCGAAAAGATGAATACTTGGTGAATCTAGGTAAAGGGTGTAGAACCGCGCAGTTAGGTGTCAAGCCTTCCAGTTTACTGGTAAAAATAACAGTGGTAGTGCATTAGGGCCTATTTGCAGACACTCACCTAAAGATTCACAGAGCCTGTATTCATGTAACATATATGATTTAAAATGGAAATGATTTTATATCTTTTATTGCATCTTAGTATTGCATGCTTTATAAAAAAAAAAAAAAAAAGATAAATTGTTTTTATCATGAGTATGGCATGAGCATATTCCTCTTTAGTCTTGTCATGGCTCATATGTTGTGTAGTATATTTCTACTGGGCTGTGGCTCACCCTATAAGGGAAACCATTTCAGGTATAGGTGATATGCCTCTGCCAAGACATTGACTTGTGAGGACTCGGAGTTGAGGCTTTATTTTTGTTTTATTGTTATTTGTTGAATGTAAGCCCAGGGCTGTATTTGCATTAAGTTGAAACTCCATTTTGTGTAACCAAGAATGTTCATCGATAAATTTGTAAACCTGTAGGGCACTTATTATCTCTTTAGCTTCCATTTCATACTTGTTGTAAAATGTATGCTTGAGATTGGAATTGGGGCATTGAGATGTGAATAGCATGTATTTAGCATTTGTGATTTAATGTATAGCGGTCCCGGGTTTACCCCTTGTTGTATAGTGGTCCGGACATGTGTCCGTGGATGTTGGTAATTGAGTATTGTCTTATTTACGTCCCTTCTTGCTTTGTTTTTGAGTTACAGGATGTGTTGGGCAGGTTTGTCACAGGTTGGTTAAGCTTAAGAACCAAGTCTAGTTGCCCAGGTTTTAACGGGTCCGCTCGAGCGGACATGTTTGCGCTCGAGCGGATGGGTTGTTGTTGCTTGTACGCTCGAGCGGAGGTTTTGGCGCTCGAGCGTAGAATGCACCCTTTCAGTATTTCGTGCACCTGCAAAACTTCTGCAAGTGTGGTTTATGCGCTCGAGCGGGTCTTTGTGCGCTCGAGCGTACAGTATGTTTTTGGTGAGAGTTCTGGGAGGGGGAGACCTGCGCTCGAGCGGGCTGGGATCTACGCTCGAGCGGACGAACTTTGTGTCTGTGTCTTGGAGCTCGAGCGGACAATGTTGCGCTCGAGCGGAACCTGTTTTATGTGTCTTTACGCCGGGGCGGAGTGTCTTACGCTCGAGCGGACCTGTCGTATAACTGAGTGGGACTGGGCATTTTAAATCACTTTTTGACTTATCTTCTTTCTCTTACTTTACCAAAACGCCATTTTCAGAGCTTCTCACTCAAAAACCATAACTTCTCTCTAAGTATTGATCTAGCTAGAGTGTGTTGTTCACCATTTGTCTTCACAAAAAGGGTGTTGATCGTCGAGGGCGTCATTTTAATCCGAATAGTTTGGTGTTTGGAGCATTTTGGTTTTGGGTCCTTCTCCTTTGGAGCTCATCTTTTGAGGTAGGGATATCCTACTCCTCTTTATGAGTCTTGTCTTTAAATTTTAGCATTTTGATATGTTGGTAGTTGTTGTGTAATTTTGGGAAACTTTGGGCCATTGTGTAATTTTACAAAAGTTTGGGGTTTTGTCTATAATAAACCTAGAAGCATGTTTGGTATAGAAACATGGAATTAATGTTGAAACATTAGTGAAATTGGAACCTGAGGGTTGTTATGTTATGGACTATAACGATGGATAGAATACATTGATTTCATGTATTGTTATGTGATGTGTATAATTGTTGTTTATATACATTGTGTTGTGTTGGAGGAGATAGGGGATGTACTCCGCGGTTTAGGGGAAGATAGGGGATGGACCTCTAAACCGGATGTTATTGGGAGGAGATAGGGGATGAACTCCATAGATAGAGCATGTATGCTTATCTAGAAATGTATGGACAGAGCGTATATGCTTGTCCTGGAAAGTATGAATACGACTGTTATATTTATATTTGTTGAAGTGAAATGTGTTGGCATGAGTGCTTGTCTCATGTGAGATGTTTGAGCCAAGGTTATGATATGGCAAGTGAAAAGGAAATATAGACTTAAACGTCTTGGAATTTTATTGTGTTATGAAAGAATGTAAAGGAGTTGGCCATCTATCAACTGTTAATCTTTTAGTCAATATTCATAACTGGTTTAGTATATTCCTACTGGGCTGTGGCTCACCCTATATGGGAACATCATTTTCAGGTACAGGTAGCATGCCACCTCCAAGGACTTAGCTTGGAAGGCTAGTGGCGGACGGACTTTTGGGTTGTCTTTCCTTTTGTAATATTACATGTAAATTCAAGCCAAGGGCTTAATGTGTAAATGAGTTAGCACTCTACTTTCTTGTAACCAAGTGTTAACTTGGAAAGCTGTAAGCCCTTAGGGCATTAGCTTTTGTTGTTAACATGTAATACTTTTTGTAATAGAACCTTGTTGAATGAAAGGACGTGGAGCTTTTATATATCATAGCATGTCAACACTGTTGGGTTTAATGTCATTATTTTGAGGGCGTTACAACTTGGTATCAGAGCGTACCGGGTTCGAATACTTTGGGTACGTGGGAAGTGATTAGGATCACAATGGGTTTGTCTCGCTTGATAGAGACTTAGGCGTACTGTTATATGTTTATGTGATAACATGCTTATGTGATTATTTGGGTATGGGATTTAGTTTTTAGGATGTTGATTGGGTCTTTGGGTTTCTGGGAGTCTTGTTGGAAAGGCACTTGATCAATGCTGTTTCTAACCGGTACTCTAGTAACGCCTTGGGACTATCATCATCCGGAAATGAAATTCGTAAGTGCTATGTGTGTTTATGTGCTTATGTGGAATGAATTACAGTTATCCATGCATTAGGACGTGAGTGTTTAGTTTTGGCACGTTTATAAATGTGCTAACGTTCTGTGTTACCTTTATTAGGATGTCAGGACGAGCAAGAGGTGGTAGGCGTGGTAGGCCTAGGAGGCAGGAAGTGCCATTACCGGATGAGGTTCCGGCAGTTCAGGAGGGGGTTGGTCAGGCCAATGTGGCCGAGCCAGTGGGTCAGCAGGCTATGGGTGCCTTGGCCCGGGAGATAGCAGGGGCTTTGGGTATTCTCAGAGCAGGAAATCAGGCAACTGAGGCAGGACCTTCTTTCTTGAAGAGGGAGTTCTTCCGGTCTAACCCGGAGGAGTTTGTTGGGGATCCTAAGGAGCCATTGAAGGCAGACGAGTGGCTAGAACAAATGAGTAAAACGTTCGAGATGCTAGGCATTGAGGACGGAGCATTGAAAGTGACCTTGGCATCCTTCCAGCTGAAGGGAGATGCGGGTCAATGGTGGAAGTATGAGAAAGTTCGTGTGGGTGGTACTTGGGAGGCGTTTGTGAATGCTTTCCAGGAGAGGTTTTTATCCGCAGTGGCTAGAGAGAGACTGAGGGATCAGTTTACCAAGCTTAAGCAGGAGGGTTTGTCTGTGGCCGAGTTTGAGGCTACATTTACTAGCTTGTCCAGGTTTGCACCTGAACTTGTGGCGACAGAGGAGCGCCGTTGCTACGAGTTTGAGCGGAAGTTGAGGTGGGACCTCAAGTTGAAAGTTGGTGGACCTTACATTCGAGAGTACAGGCATTTGGTGGATGCTGCAGCTCATATGGAGCTGATGATGCAGGAGGGAGAAGAGGAGAAACATGGGGGCTCCAAGAGGGGCCAAGAGGGACAGGGTGATGGCAGGAGGCAGAGGGGTTATAACCCTCAGCCGTCCCAGGGTGGTTTGGCCAGGTCGACTTTCCCAATACCGAGTGCAGGCTCCGGGAGGGGCAGTCAGGGAGAGTTCACCTGTTACAAGTGTGGCCAGCCGGGTCACAAGGGTTTGCTGTCTTGAAGGGGGTCGAGAGTCGCTTGGTCAGCTAGGCCGCAGAGCCAGAGTTCGGGTAGGGGGCAGCCCTTGTCGTGTTACCAGTGTGGACAGCCCGGGCACATGAAGAGGTATTGCCCACGGTTGAGTGCCACTTCAGGAGCGTCTGGTTCTAGACAGACGCAGGGATTTCAGCCAGCTCAGTCTGTGCAGGCCTCGAGGGCCAATCCGGGGGCTTCGTCGTCCCAGTCAGTGCAGCAGTCCTATGCTCCGAGAGGCGAGCAGGTGGATCAGGGGCCTACAGGGCGCGTGTATGCTGTTACCGCGCAGGACCTAGTACCGGCTCCATCAGTAGTGAGAGGTACCTTTTTGTTTTGCAATTCGGTTGCTAGTGTGTTGATTGATACGGGTGCGTCTCATTCTTTTGTATCTGCTGCATTTGCATCTGTGTTGGAATTGGAGTTAGCAGTGTTGGCATCTCCTATTTGTGTAGTGTCACCTATTGGGGGTGAGTTGATTTTGAAACACGGGTGTAGAGGTTGTGACATAGAAGTTGACGATCATAGGCTTCCGTTTCCTTTTGTAGTTATGCCCATGAAGGGCTTTGATGTTATTTTGGGTATGGACTGGTTATCGTCATACCGAGCTGTTATTGATTGCTACCGCCAGAGGGTTACTTGTTGTACCGTGAGCGGGGAGTGTTTTCATTTCTTGGGAGACCGGGTTGGTAGTATTGTGCCACCGGGGTATGGTCCGCGAGGGCAGAATGAGCTTAGTGGTCTATTTGCTAGCTTTGAGAGTGGTGAGTGTGATGAGACTCAGATTGTGTTGCCAAGGGTAGTTTGTGAGTACTCGGATGTCTTTCCCGAGGACCTTGTCGATTTGCCACCTCACCGAGAGATTGAGTTCTCTATCGATTTAGTGCCCGGCACGGCGCCGATTTCTATGGCACCTTACCGTTTTGCTCCAGCAGAGTTGGTTGAGGTGAAAGTTCAACCTGTGATTGCTAGATAAGGGTTTTGTTCGCCCTAGTGTTTCACTGGTAGAGCACCGGCACTCTTGCTAAAAAGAAAGGTGGTGCCTTGAGATTGTGTATTGACTACCGAAAGTTGAATCGAGCTACAGTTAAGAATAAGTACCCTATGCCCCGTATAGATGATTTGTTTGATCAGTTGAAGGGTTCCCGTTGTTTCTCTAAGATAGATTTGAGATCGGGTTACCACCAGTTAAGGGTCAGGGAGGAGGATATTCCGAAGACGGCATTCCGTACGCGGTATGGCCATTATGAATTCCTGGTAATGCCATTTGGGCTTACCAACGCACAGCGATCTTTATGGACTTGATGAACCGGATCTTCCAGAATTCTTGGATCGTTTTGTAGTCGTTTTAGACGACTTTCTTATCTATTCACCTTCAGAGGAGGAGCACGAGGAGCACTTGAGAGTGGTGCTTGGGTTACTTAGAGCCCATAAGCTGTATGCTAAGTTCGGGAAGTGTGAGTTTTGGCTAGAAGAAGTGAAGTTCTTAGGCCATGTGGTTTCTGGGGAAGGGGTGTCTGTTGATACATCCAAGATTGAGGCAGTGCAAGATTGGGCACAGCCTAAGAGTGTGTTTGAGATTCGCAGTTTTCTGGGATTAGCTGGGTATTACCGTCGGTTTGTGAAAGATTTCTCCAGGTTAGCTTCACCGTTGACTAGATTGACTCGGAGGGGAGTCAGCTTTGTATGGGGTGAGACTTGTGAAAAGTCGTTTCAGGAGTTGAAGGTTAGATTGACCACCGCTCCAGTCTTGATTATTCCGGAGAGAGGGTTGGGTTATGCAGTCTATTGTGATGCCTCACGAGAGGGTTTGGGTTGTGTGTTAATGCAAGAGGGGAAAGTAGTA
This sequence comes from Camellia lanceoleosa, assembly GCA_025200525.1. NCBI lineage: Eukaryota > Viridiplantae > Streptophyta > Magnoliopsida > Ericales > Theaceae > Camellia > Camellia lanceoleosa. Next base: position 21,963,315 of record CM045769.1, on the reverse strand, counting down.
GCCTATGGCTCACGTCAGTTGAAAATTCACGAGAAGAATTACCCTACGCATGATCTAGAATTAGCGGCTGTGATCTTTGCCTTAAAAATCTGGAGGCACTACCTTTACGGTGAGAGATTCGAGGTGTTCTCGGATCATAAGAGTCTGAAGTATCTGTTTTCACAGAAAGACTTGAACTTGAGGCAGAGGAGGTGGATGGAGTTTATTGAGGATTACGACTTCGAGTTGCATTATCATCCGGGAAAGGCCAATGTTGTGGCCGATGCCCTTAGCAGAAAATCCGTTAGTAGTGTAGCTTGTATAGCTATCCGGGAGTGGGGGATGTTGGGGGCTATTGGAGAATTTGATTTGCTTCTGGGCGAATCCGCTGAAGCTGCGGCCTTGTTTTCTGTTGTCGCGCAACCTACACTAGTGACTAGGGTGTTAGAGGCACAGAGAGGTGACCTTGAGGTAGAATCACTCCGAGAGAAGATCTCTAATAGGAAGGTTGAGAAGGGTTTGACGGTGTATCCCGACCTGAGTGTGAGATACCGAGATCGTTTGCTTGTACCGGAGGCTTGCCGAGAGGAGGTACTCCGAGAGTTTCATCATTCGCGCCTTGCGGTGCATCCGGGAGGTACTAAGATGTATCGGGATTTGGGTCGCCAGTTGGTGGCGGGTATGAAGAGAGATGTGGCGTTTAGGTTCAAGTGCCTTACTTGTCAGCAAGTGAAGGCCGAGCATCAGAGGCCAGCGGGTTTGTTACAACCCTTGCCTATTGCCGAGTGGAAGTGGGAGCATGTCACTATGGACTTCGTTGTAGGTCTTCCGAGGACTCAGCGGGGTAGTGACGCTATTTGGGTGGTTGTAGACCGGTTGACCAAGTCGGCGCATTTCATTCCGATGCGCGTGAGAGATTCAGTAGATCATCTTGCCGACTTATATATTCGGGACATAGTAAGGTTGCACGGGGTCCCAGTGACGATTGTCTCAGATAGAGATCCTCGTTTTACTGCTAGGTTGTGGCAGAGTTTGCAGAGTGCTTTAGGTACTAAGTTGACCTTTAGTACAGCTTATCATCCTCAGACTGATGGGCGATGAAAGGCACTATCGAATCCTTGAGGATATGCTTCGGGGTTGTGTCCTTGATTTCAGTGGGACGTGGGAGAGGCACTTACCGTTGGTAGAGTTTGCCTACAACAACAGTTTTCAGTCTAGTATCGGTATGGCACCGTTTGAGGCCTTGTATGGCCGACCTTGTAGGTCTCCAGTTTGTTGGGCCGAGGTGGGTGACACACCTTTGTTGGGTCCGGAGTTGGTTAGGGAGACGACGGAGAAAGTTGAGCTTATCCGTAGGAGGCTTATTCTGCCAGTAGTCGCCGAAGTCCTATCTTGACCGTGAGGAGGAGACCGTTGAGTTTGAGGTGGGTGATCACGTCTTCGAAGATATCACCTAGGCGGGGTTTGTTGAGATTTGGGAAGAGGGGAGTTATCCCCTCGGTTTATTGGTCCTTTTGAGATCCTTGAGCGGATTGGCGAGGTTGCTTATCGTTTAGCTTTGCCGCCACAGTTGGCCGGAGTTCATGACGTGTTTCATGTGAGTATGCTTCGGAAGTATGAGCCGGATCCATCACACGTGTTGGATTGGACCGACTTAGAGGTAGATGAGGATGCCTCGTATGAGGAGAGACCGGTTCAGGTCTTGGATAGGCGGGATCAAATCCTGCGTGGCAAGACCATCCCTTTGGTTAAGGTTTTGTGGAAACATCACGGAGTGGAGGAGGCCACTTGGGAACGTGAGTTGGGAGTCCGCGAGAAATATCCGGACTTATTTGTTGATGTGTAATCAAGTGTTGCAATTGTGTAATTATAATGAACTTTAAGAACATTTGAAATGCCTTAAGTTGTAAAACATGGAGCGTGTTTTGGTTAATGAAATGTTGTAGAACTTGCCTTGTTATGGGAGTTGATTATAATATTGCATATGTTGGCCATATTATAGAAATGGAATTGTATCATGATTATTGCTTATGATATGAATTGTGAACCATCTATGTGGGAAATGGTTGAAATGGAAAGAAAATGCATGTGGAAATGTATATATTGTTAAATGCCTCTTGATGAGAGATGGAATGACCGGTAATGGGTCGAATTGTGTAATGTTGTGGTATAACATTGTTTAAAGGAGAGGAAAACTTGCCTTTCAAAACTTGTTTTAATTTCGGGGACGAAATTCCTTAAGGGGGGGAGGTTATAGCGGTCCCGGGTTTACCCCTTGTTGTATAGTGGTCCGGACATGTGTCCGTGGATGTTGGTAATTGAGTATTGTCTTATTTACGTCCCCTCTTGCTTTGTTTTTTAGTTACAGGATGTGTTGGGCAGGTTTGTCACAGGTTGGTTAAGCTTAAGAACCAAGTCTAGTTGCCCAGGTTTTAACTGGTCCGCTCGAGCGGACATGTTTGCGCTCGAGCGGATGGGTTGTTGTTGCTTGTACGCTCGAGCGGAGGTTTTGGCGCTCGAGCGGAGAATGCACCCTTTCAGTATTTCGTGCACCTGCAAAACTTCTGCAAGTGTGGTTTATGCGCTCGAGCGGGTCTTTGTGCGCTCGAGCGTACAGTATGTTTTTGGTGAGAGTTCTGGGAGGGGGAGACCTGCGCCCGAGCGGGCTGGGATCTACGCTCGAGCGGACGAACTTTGTGTCTGTGTCTTGGAGCTCGAGCGGACAATGTTGCGCTCGAGCGAACTGTTTATGTCTTTACGCCGGCGAGTGTCTTACGCCGAGCGGACTGTCAGATAACCGAGTGGACTGGGCATTTTAAATCACTTTTGACTTATCTTCTTTCTCTTACTTTACCAAAACGCCATTTTGAGCTTCTCACCAAAAACCATAACTTCTCTCTAAGTATTGATCTAGCTAGAGTGTGTTGTTCACCATTTGTCTTCACAAAAAGGGTGTTGATCGTCGAGGGTCATTTTGATCCGAATAGTTTGGTGTTTGGAGCATTTTGGTTTTGGGTCCTTCTCCTTTGGAGCTCATCTTTTGAGGTAGGGATATCCTACTCCTCTTTATGAGTCTTGTCTTTAAATTTTAGCATTTTGATATGTTGGTAGTTGTTGTGTAATTTTGGGAAACTTTGGGCCATTGTGTAATTTTACAAAAGTTTGGGGTTTTGTCTATAATAAACCTAGAAGCATGTTTGGTATAGAAACATGGAATTAATGTTGAAACATTAGTGAAATTGGAACCTGAGGGTTGTTATGTTTTGGACTATAACGATGGATAGAATACATTGATTTCATGTATTGTTATGTGATGTGTATAATTGTTGTTTATATACATTGTGTTGTGTTGGAGGAGATAGGGGATGTACTCCGCGGTTTAGGGGAAGATAGGGGATGGACCTCTAAACCGGATGTTATTGGGAGGAGATAGGAGATGAACTCCGTAGATAGAGCATGTATGCTTATCTAGAAATGTATGGACAGAGCGTATATGCTTGTCCTGGAAAGTATGAATACGACTGTTATGTTTATATTTGTTGAAGTGAAATGTGTTGGCATGAGTGCTTGTCTCATGTGAGATGTTTGAGCCAAGGTTATGATATGGCAAGTGAAAAGGAAATATAGACTTAAACGTCTTGGAATTTTATTGTGTTATGAAAGAATGTAAAGGAGTTGGCCATCTATCAACTGTTAATCTTTTAGTCAATATTCATAACTGGTTTAGTATATTCCTACTGGGCTGTGGCTCACCCTATATGGGAACATCATTTTCAGGTACAGGTAGCATGCCACCTCCAAGGACTTAGCTTGGAAGGCTAGTGGCGGACGGACTTTTGGGTTGTCTTTCCTTTTGTAATATTACATGTAAATTCAAGCCAAGGGCTTAATGTGTAAATGAGTTAGCACTCTACTTTCTTGTAACCAAGTGTTAACTTGGAAAGCTGTAAGCCCTTAGGGCATTAGCTTTTGTTGTTAACATGTAATACTTTTTGTAATAGAACCTTGTTGAATGAAAGGACGTGGAGCTTTTATATATCATAGCATGTCAACACTGTTGGGTTTAATGTCATTATTTTGAGGGCGTTACATAATGGAAATGGATGTATGAAATAGTTAGCTATATATATATATATGTTTGTCTATCAGGTGGATTTTGTAGCATAAATAGATATACCTTGCCCAATTTTCGAGGCATTACAACAGCCATTCCTGTGCTCAAGCAGAGATCGCGGCCCTGTTTTCTATAAATATGTTGTTCTATTAGATTATAAGGTTATGACTTCCAGATCATCTTCTTGGGTATTAGGGTTTTTATTTGGAGCATTTTTACTTGTTTCCTTTGATATTTGTGAGAGTTTAATCATGAATTGAGTGGATTATATCAAGGGTTTTGTTTTATTTATTCAATACAAAAGAGAGGGTTATTCTTCGGTGGATTCCGGGAACTTGAGCCTATAGCTTTGGTGGATTCCGGAGTGGTTCATCATCGTGGATTCGACATCGGCGTTGTGGATTCAACGTTGGGCAAGACAATTCTGAGATGAAAACGGAGCTAGAAGAGGCACATAGGGGTTGGTTTGATTCGGGTGTGGATTCGCTAGGTAATTGAGATTACACTTGTATAATTCAATTATGTCTTCTTGGTAGATTGTTTTGTGACTTTTTCCTATGGTTTTTTTATCACAATTGGAGGCGCTCCAATTGTGGTTTTTCCACGTAAAATCATTGTGTCGATTTGTCTTTGATTGTTTGATTGGGATTGTGACGGTTTAGACCGGCTAACGTAGAAGCACTTTCTGATAGCTTTGGCGAACTGACAATGGTAGCACTCTCTCACATAGGAAGATTATTATAAGACCAAGCAAACTGATTGTATAATTGGAAGGCAAAAGTTCTATACCAAAACCAAGGGAGATGGGTCTTTTTTTATACACCATGGGGGAGAGAGGAGGAGCCTCCAGCGATGAAGGCTAGCAACTAATGGCCATTACTCTTACAAAACTATTGGAGTAATAAACCAAAACTGATGGGAAAAAATATCTGAAATATATTTTCTGTATACACAAGTGTGTATAACTACAGCAGACTTGGCCCAAACAGAAAAAATATATAAAATATATTTTCTGTATGCACAAGTGTGTATATCTGCAGTAGACTTGGCCTAAAAAGATTAGGTTAGTAGAATACCAAACTGGCCCAGCCCAAACCTAACCCATTCCATCAAGCCTCAAGCCCCAAGATCCAAGATCCACAGACCCAAACCCAGCCCGGCCTGGGTGAATGGGCGGCGTGCGCGCGTGTGGCAATTTTTCCATAACCAACTTGGACCATAGTCTTGGCCCAAGCCCATTCTTGAAGCATCCATAACTCCATTCCTTCGAAAAATTTTGAAGCCCTAAAGGGTTCATGCCCTTCTCATGATCTTGAGGTTTAAATACCCATCAAAGTTTTCCTCTACAATCAATGTAGGATTGGTAGTTATACATAATTTCCAATACCTCATTCATAAGGCCATCTTTATGAGACAATTTCTCATTCAATTCTCAATGGTTTTTGGTCATTCCTTTTGTAGTGTAAAGACCTTGTTACAAAGAATCTAAACCCATTTAATCCCACCTCAACCAATGGTCGGAACCTACTTTAATTTCAAATTAAAGTAACCAAAAAACCATTTTTTCCAACATTTGGTTCAATTGATAATGTTGTTAGTATTTTTAACGAAAAATAATTATTGAATTGGTTGGGGTTAACTTAATGAGGTTAGTAAATTTATAATTTTATTCTAAAAAATATGACACGTGTCATTTATATGCATATTTTTCAAAAAAAAATATAAAATATAAATTGTCAAGAGTTACAATCAATTGGACCAAATCAAAACAAAATCATAAATTCATGGTCAAAATCAAGACAATTGAAATTACAGAGACCCTAATGACACAAGGACCAAAGCACAGGGACTACTGTCACAATTTGCCCATTTTTTTTTTGTTTATTTATATTTTAGCTCTAATGAAATATTAAAATAAAAAGTAGTATGAGAAAGATTTAAGTTATGAAATTTATTGTAAATTAGTGTTATAGATATATGAAAAATATTATGTAAAATTAGTTAGTGTTATATATATGAAATTATTATGCAAATTAGTGTTAGATATTATGCAGATGCTTGATAATTATTTAAAATTATTCTTTAATCAACTTGCAAATTGAAATAGATAAAACCGTCCAAACAGTGGTTTGATTGTTCGCTAATCTGCCAATAGTGGTTTGGTTTATAATTTTACTCTCAAATTGCATCGAATCACACCGCACACACCCCTACCTATAATATGTGAGTAACTTGATATATCTATTGTTTAAAAAACTCTTGGTAATGCTATATTGGAGAATTATGTATCACTGGAGAAGACAAAAAAATATTTACAGAAAAAGTAAAAAATATCTATAAAAAAAAGTGATAAATATTATAAATATTAATAATTAAAATTATGAACATTTTCACTTTTATATAAATATTTTTTTTAATCTTTTCCACTAATATGTAATTCCCCAATGTTATATCTCTTTTTGATTGTGACATTGAATTAGTAACCAATAGATGTATCTCTTTTAGATTGTTATCTCTCCTTCATATAAACTTTTTTTAGTTGTAAAAAAATAATGGAATTGCAAATTTTATGGGATTGTTAATCCCTCTAAAAATTAGAGTTAGCATTTTTATTTGAGTGAGATTTGAAAATAGGGTGATTGTTGTATATCAGTCATTGTTGTTCTTTCGATGAGACTCACTTCGAGTCTTATTTTGATAATCTTAACCATTAATTTTTTAGAGTCGGTTGAGTAATATATCCCCATAAAGAAAAATCAAATTAATTGAATGTCAATAACCTTTTGAACAAATCATATTTGAAATTGCGAGCTTTACAAATATTAAAAGGAAAATTTACCCATAAATCCTACTTTTTGAAAAGTTGAATCATTTAGTCCTAAAAGTTTTCTTATGCACTATTTAGTCCTATTTATACATCATCATCAAAATAACATCAAACAACATCATCAAAACAACATCAAACATGCATTATCAACGTCATCAAAACATCAGCAAAATCATCAAACATCATCAGAACGACTAGGGTTTTTACATCGTGAACATCATCATGAACAATAGCAACCAGTGTGCCTCTTTCTCTCTCCTCTTCCTCCGCCTCTCTCTCTCTATGCTCTCTGCATTTGCATATGGCGACTCGCTCTTCATTTTAATGGCGTGAGCGTGAACAGTAACAGACCCAACAAACCCACCAATATCTCGAAATCCATCTTTTCTCTCTCTCTCTCTCTCTCTACTCTCACTCTTCTCAATCTTCGTCCCCAAAACCCCAAAACCAAATCAAATTTGCATGCCAAATACAACCGCAATTTCTTCACTACTCTACTGTACCTTGTGCGCTGATTTTAATCTCCAATTGATATTCATTCTTTAGCATCCCTAGTTTGGGTTTTCTAATTTTGCATTGCGTTTTTCCATTTCTGTCTATATTATCTCTGTAGTGAGGATGAGGAAACTGGAGGCGAAGAAGATGAAGATGTGAAAGAGGCCGAGGAGATGTAGGTTTTTGAGATGTGTTTCGAATCAGATATGGGTTTCGATCTGAGATGTGTTCCGAATCAGATCTGGGTTTCAATCTGAGATGTTTTAAATGTTATGATGATGTTTGTTCAAAAAAATTGTTAGGATGATGTTTGATCAAAAAAAATTGTTATGATGATGATGTTTGAACATAAAAAATTGTTTAATCATTATTTTTTACGTTTGATGTTATTTTAATCGTTATTTTGATGTTTAATCGTTATTTAAAAAATTATTTAATCGTTATTTTTGATGTTGTTTTGATGATGTTTTGATGTTTGATGTTTGATGTTGTTTTGATGATGATATTTGATGTTGTTTCGATGATGTTACTCATAAATCTGATGTTTAATGTTTGATGTCGATGATGTTTAATGGTCATTAACATTGGGATAGGACCTAACGGTTCATAAGAAAATTCATAGGACCAAATGGGTTACAAGATACAAATTTGGGATTTATTGGTGCATGCCCCATATTAAAATTGCAAGGTTTACAAATGTTAAAATCGTTTTTGCTATTGCGAGGTTTACAAATATTAAAATTGTTTTTGCTATGCTAAAGTAAGCCATCAATTTTTGGTGCCATTGCCAAGGATCGAACCCAGGTCACCCGTGTGATAGGTAGACCCAAGGTGGTTGTGGGGAACAGAAGGTAATGGAAAAAAGTGGTTGCCATCGATAAGAGACAATTGGCAATGGCTAGAGGTGGTTATTGGCTGCAAGAAGTGTTGGTCAAAAGTGATTGTCAATAGTTGGAAATGATGGTCAATTAGCTGCCTAAAGTGGTAGTTGAATGTGGTTTTTAATAAAAAAGTGGTGGTCAAAGATGGTTACTGCCAGAAAGAGATGGTTGGTGGCAATGGAAGTTGGTTGGCGGTTGAGGGATGTGATAGCCGAATATGGTTGACATATGATGTCATTATTGGTGATGGTAGCCAATAGCAATGAGAATGAATGGCAACGAGATAGGTTTGAAGCGAATTTACCGTCCTTCGCCCACCTTATATCATATCGAAGGCATGGATAGGTTGGTTTGTAGCTTTACAAATAAAAGATTGATAAAAATTAAAGGTAATATAGTATATTCTATGTAACACTTGTATCCTTTAATCTATTGGAGAGTGTATTTAATTCCTTTATTTTCTTTTTGGGAGTATTTGGAGTTGTTGTATCTTGGTTTTGAAGGAGTACAATTTGATTTAAACATGTTGGGATTGTTCGTTCACGCTTGTTTACGTTGAAAAGTTCTTTGGAAATTTGGAAAATTTGTTCTGGGGTCTACCCTTGCCTTCCTGGGGGTCGACACCACCTTGTTGCCTTGCTCTTAGTGCCTCTACTGGTTTTTGGGGTCGATACCTGAGTCCCTAGGGTCGACCCTTCCCTTGTTGTTTTGTTCTGGGTGCATTCTGAAATAAAGGGTCAACACCACTGGTCTGAAGGGTCGACCCTTATCCTCTGCACACATTAGTGTCTCAACTTTTCTTCCTAAAGGGTCGACACATCTGCCTGAAGGGTCGACCCCTGTGAGTAAATTTCCAGATTTTTGATTCAGTTTTGGGCCCTACTTTGGGGGGTTTTGACTTATTCTTTTCATTGACCTTGAGGCTATTATTCTATTATTACCTTGCTACTATAAATAGGCATAGGCTCCAAACACTTGTTCATTTCACTTTTCCTTCTCTTTTCTCTCTGTACATAGTGAGTTCCTCTTCTCTTTCTCTAAACTCAAACTTTTTCACTTAAATCTTTAGATCTACTACCTAGAGTGATCTTTTCACTTTGGTCCTTTGAGAAAGATTGTAGATCTCATCAAGGGCTTCCTTTTGGTCCTAATAGTTCATGGTTTCGTCACCGGTGATTTTTGGGTTGTCTTCTCTTCACTTCAAGAGGTAAGGGTTTCTAGTTCTCCTTCAATACTCTCATTTATAGATAGATTTGTGGTATTTTCTATATATAAATACAAAATTTATATTTTTAAGCATATTGTGATAAATCATGTGATTGGGGGTTTAGGGTTTGAGATGTTGGGGTTCACTTGTTGGGTTATGATTATGGGCTTATGAATTTGGGTGTATAATTAATAGAAGAGTTGAAAAAAAAGAAAAAGAAAAAAGAGAGAGAAAGTGTTTGGGTGAAAAGCTTTAATCTCTCTTAAAACCCTAGCTTGGTACATGAAGACGATTGATGGTTTTGCCTAAAGTGAAAGTAGAATCAAGAAATTGAGGTGTTAAATTGCACATATACAAGTTTAATTGAATTTTGGAAGTATTTGGAAATTAATGTAAAAGTTACGATTGAGCTCTTATTGTTGATCTTTTAAACTATGTTGTAATATGAAACCAGATTTGGACAAATGAATTGTTAATGGTATAGATGATATGAGATTTGTGATAAAATGATGAAGTGAATATTTAAGAATTTCATTATGTTATGTTGAATTGCATTAAGTTATGTTAAATTGTGTTAAGTCTAGGTTGGGTTAAGATGAGTGTGAGTAATGATAAATGGGAGATTGTGAAATATGACGGTGTTACATGAATGAGTTGTATCAAAGAAATTAGTGTTGGAAATTTAATTTATAGCCTCATGTAGTAATTGATAATCAATGTGTTGTGAAAATTGAATTTGAAGACTTGGTAATAATATGGAAGAGTAAAGAAATAGTTTGAACCCAAGAATTGTGAACACTTTAAAGATGAATCTTTATGCCTCTATGGATGTGCTATTATATTTTTGTAATGAAAACAATGAATGACTTGATGGACAATAGAAAAGTTGGTGGAACATAATGTGTACTTGTTATGTAAATGGAATTTTAACATATGGTGGATGTGTTTTGAACTAATGTGTTACAGGAATACTGGAACAAATGTGTTATGGGAATAATGAATGATGTGTCAGCTTTGCCCACTACTTACAATGACGGATGACTCGAGAAAATTTATGGAATGTAATGTTGTTTCGGGGTCCGTTTCCCATTGTATTTTGAGCCGGCAAAGTGTGGCCCTTAAAATAGGTTCCGTCGTCCTTCCGAAGTAGCGCTCAGTAAAGCGTATGGTATGTTGGGATATGTTAAGGTTTCGCGTTCCTTCTGACTTGTGGCTGGTAAAGCGTGAGGTTCCGTATTCCTTCCGGCTTGTGACTGGTAAAGCGTGAGGTTACGCATTCCTTCTGGCTTGTGACTGGTAAAGCTTGAGGTTTTAAATTCCTTTCGGCTTATGACTGATAAAGTGTGTGACTCATGGAGATGACTTGTTAATGGATCCAGTATTTGATATGACATTATTTGAAAGAATAGAAAATGAAGGGGTAATTGGATTAGAGGTTGGTGATGATGAACTCACTAGATTGCTTGTGACTATATGGGAAGATTATGAGTTTTGTTTTGTAAATAATTGAGAAATTGAATTAAAAAGGCTTTTGTTATTCTTGTGCTGTGTTTGAACTCTAATCGATAATGTAAATGTTAATGTGATGTAATTGTTAGACAAGTGGGAGTTAAGTATATGAGGATCGTCTTTTTGAATATGAAGAAAATTTGGATTTTGGTGTTATGTAGTTATAGTAATTGGAAATAGTATAAGGGAAAAACGGAAATGAAATGAGGAATATTAAAATGAAAATGAAATGAGGAATAATTTGGAATCGGGTTAGTAAATTTAAGATGATGTTCTTTCTTAAGTGTACTTGTTTTCAAAGAGAATTTATGGCTTCCTAATGGTGAGAAATAAAGATTTATGGCAAGGAGTTTTCTTAAGTGTCAAATGAAATTTTAAGAAAAAGATACTCTACGTATAATATTTTGAACTTACAAAACGTCACCTTACTATATGGTATCACCCTGCATGCATGATTATTTCTATCTATGTGATAGTTATAACTTTAGAACTATGAGATCTCCTGCTGGGTATTAGTGCTCACCTTTTGTTGTTTTATTATTATTATTTTTTTTTTCAGGAAGGGAAATTCGGATTCATTAGTTGAAGAGTTATGGAGTCCATGTATCTCTTATGAGTGATCTCATGGTAGATGTGAAGGAAATGAATTTTGTACATTGATGTTTGTAATTATTTATTTGTAACTCCGTAGCGAAAGCTTGGCATGTATTATTGTTATTGTTGTATTCATTGAGAGAGAGAATAGCTATTATTATGTTTCTATTACTCAAGGGTAATGGATATATATATATAATGGACCTAAATTAAAGGCTTTTGGTAATATTTCCGAGTAATTAAAAATTTGGGACGTGACAATTTGGTATCAGAGCTAATTGGGTTTGAAAAACCTGGAGCTCATGGGAAGTGGTTTTACCACAATGGGTTGGCTTCGCTTGGTGAGTATGTTTGCATGTAGGAAATAGGAGGAGCAGGACACTATGAGTTGCATTGTGTTATAGGGTAGACTGGGACGGGAGAGCAATGGTGGTAGTCAGAAAGAATGGGAGAAAGAAGAAGAAATGAAAGAAAAAAAAAATAAACAAAAAACAAAATCAACTTTTTTGTGTTTACAAAATTTAGTAAATTTTATAAATTGTTTATAACCTTTTGAAAACAAAAGCATAAACCAAATGAGTTTTTGTTTACAGTTTTCAAAAATTCTATAAATATTAACTGAAAAGGGTAAATATAAACGTTACTAAACAGACCCTAAGTGTTTTATATATATATATATATATATATTTTAAATTGTTTCAAAAAACTAATTTTTAGTTTTTCAAAAAAAAAAAAATTCTGAAACAAGTTTTTCAAAAGAAAACTAAATATGGCCAGTTGTTTCCCTCCCTCCCCCCTCCCTGTCAAAAATAGAATGTTAGTATGTTAGTGAATTTAGGTTACAACTTAAAAGGGCCACCACTAATTCATTTGCTCGAACCCTAGACCTTCCACTCATCACACCCTAAGGCACTTAGCCACAAGGGCGTCGGCGCAACATGGCAAGGTGTCTAACAGATATAATTCCTTATTTAATGGGTCCCTAATTTTTTAATAGAATTAAATTATATTAAATAAAATATTAGAAATTTAAATAATTAAAAAAAAATTGATAGCTTGATGGGGTTATGGAACCCATCATTACACATGTAAGGTCCCCCAACAAATACATTAGCAAAAAGTAAGCCTAAAATACTTAGTACTTTTAAAACAAAGTTCATATGGTATTTCAGATTATTAGTTGTGGCTTAAATTGAAAGATTCACCACTTTTGTATTAAAATTTTAAGAGACAACATAAAAAGTATTAATTAATAAATAGAATTAAATATTATTTTAAGGGTAATGAATAATTTCTCCAACTACTATTTGGGAAAATAACATGAAAGTGACCTTTGTAATTGGTTTTTGGCATGATGATGCCATGAATAATAGTTTAAAATAAGTATGCTAGGGTACAATATTAAATTAGTTATCTCATTTTGATTGGTAGGTAATAGGGAAAATAAGACTATCATATTGATAATTTAGTAATGTATCTCCATCCTAGTTTTCTCGTTTCAAAGGGGCATAGGATTTACATGACTGAATTTGGTTAGAAGGGGACATTCACATTCAAAAAGTATGCTGTGGAGCAATACTAAATTAATTGTTTCATTTTAATTTGTAGGTAATAGGAAAATAAGAACATCATAAAGATAAGCTAGAAATGCATCCCCATCCTAGGTTTTTTCTTTTGGTACCAAAAGATTGTAAATAATTTTTTTTGTTAAATAAATTGAAAGTATTAAAAATAAATAATAAATAAAAAAAACTTTCTCTTTCCACAACATCTAATTACATGGACATGTATGCAACATTCTTAGGCGATGCTAAAATATTGCTTCAAACAGAATTAGGCTGATCATACTCTATTTGTTAAACATTCCTCTTATGGTAAGACTACATCTCTCATTGTATATGCGGATGACATATTGCTTACAAAAGATGATATTGAGGAAATCCCTTTGTTGAAGAAGCATTTGGCCAGTGAGTTTGAAATTAAAGACTTGGGGAACCTGAAGTACTCTCTTAGGATTGAAGTAGCTAGGTCCAAAGATGAGATTTTCATTTATTAGAGAAAATATAAAATATATCCTTGACTTGTTGAAGGAAACAAGGATGCTTGGAAGTAAAGCCTATGACACACCACTGGAACCTAATCTGAAACTTTATGATGATAGCGGGGGAGCAGCAGTTGATAGGGGGAGTTATCAGAGACTAATGGGTAAGCTTATTTACTTAGCCCTGTAGACACCCCATTTTTGACCGACCTTAAGACTCAGACGTCACCGATTGAGCGCTCGGTGATGTTGCATCAAGTCTCGGTCGAAGTCGCAGTCGCGCCTCCGACTTCCGAACCTTCTTCTCGATTGTCTCGATGGCAACCACTCGGTTTTCTGCTTTTTTTTTTCCCGAGGGAAGGGAGTGGTCCCAGACTATCTCCCAAAGGGCCGTGAGCTACTTTTTTGGTCAGAGGCCATTTTGCCCATTTCGAGCCCGCTTGCCTCGGTTTCGAGAGTCAGTCAGGCCTCTTGACCACCGACCATCTCCGATTTTTTGCAAAGTGCCTCTTTTTTATCGTTCGAGGAAACACCGGGTTCCGAGACCCACTTTCCGAACACCATTGCCCTTGCATCGATCCCAACCACGCTTTTTGGCACCGCCTTGCCTTTTTGCATCGGGGTTCGCTCATTTTTGTTATCACTGCTTGTCCTTCCGAGGGACAGGGTCTTCGAGACCCACTTCGCAGCCGAACACCACTTCGGTGCCGTTCATTTTCGGATCCCAAACCACGCGGTTTTGGCCCCGAGCATTCATTTTGCATCGATGTCTGCTCATTTTTGGCGACACCTCGCTTGGTCCTTCCGAGGGACACTGGGTCTTCGAGACCCACTTCGCAATTAACACCACTTCGTGCCCGCACCCCATTTTCGATCCCGAACGCGGTTCCGCGCTTTTGGCCCCGAGCATTCATCTTGCATCGATGTTCTGCTCATTTTTGGCGACACTGCTTTAGTCCTTCCGAGGGACACTGGGTCTTCGATACCCACTTCGCTAACACCACTGCATTTTGCTCATTTTGACCCCATCCGCGGCTTTTGGTCCCGAGCATTCATTTCGTGATCCGCTTTTCCTCCGGTTTTTGGCGACCTCTATTTTATCGTTCGAGGAACACTGGGTCTCGAAACCCACTTCGGAAGCATTCACTCTGTTTTTGCCCATTTTTGGCCAGAACCCATTTTACATCGGTTTTGTTCATTTGGCAGTAAATTCATTTCACACCACATCGGGAACACCTCCGTCGAGACCCACGGCAGCTCACCACACGGTGCCCGCCGTTTCATTTTTCGACCCCGCGCGTTTTGGTCCCCGAGCTGTTTGCATCGGTTTTTGTTCAATTTTGGCAGTACCTTTTCATCATTCCACACAGTTTCGAACTGAGAAAGTCTCACTGTGGGATGCCCACTGGTGGCCGAACAAAATCTTTTTCTTTTGCCCTCAAAATATCTAGATATTTTGCCCTCAAAGTATCTAGATATTTGAGGAGAGATATTTCCATCTTTTTGGCCTTAAAACCAGCAACTTCCAGCTGGGGGAAGGGTTAGAAAAAAATCCTTGGAGAGCTCTTGTGTTGTATCTCTCTCCCTCTCTATATTTCCAAGCTCTAAACACCAAGTTCCAACCCATTTTCTTTATCACCACCAAGCACCACCACCACTACTCCATTCCCAGCATCTCAGGAGGCTTTCCAGCAGCTAAGAGGTAGCAAATTTGGTCCTAGAAGCAGCCAAAGAAGTTGTCTACAAGGGTAAGTCCTCTTTCCCTCTTTTCTAGCCCTATTTTGGCTCATTTCTTAGACCTATTTGCTTATGGTTTTGAGTTCCGAGATTAACTGGAAATGTCACTATTTTGAGGTGTTCTTCATGTTTGTTTAAGGTCTCAACATCATTTGGGGTCCCTATCTAATGCTTGTTTCAATATCTCATCATATGCCATTGTTTTTGCAAGCTTTCTTTGACTCATGAGTAATCTGATTTTGAGCATGACATCTACTGTAAATATGCATATTTTGGGCTCCTCTTCAATGTTGTAGAAGGAAATTTTTCTATTTGAATTTTCTATATACTACTTGCTTTGAAAATCCTCTCTTTTACCGTATTCTTGCGAGCTATTGTTGCCATATCTATGCTTGCATTTTGGCCATGTTTATTACTGAAAAAATGCCATATTTGGGACTGCCTTGCTACTGTTATTGCTTCCATGATCATATTTTGCATGTATAGCATGGCTATAGGCCATTTCGGGGCTTAATTTCACATTTTCGGGATGATTGTATGCTTCGGTTGTCATTTCGTATCGTTTCGGGGCTGTTTTACATCATTTGTGAGTGCTGAAATTCCTTTGCCATGCTTGCATATCATTTCCCATGTCATTTCATGCCTTAATGCATTGCCTCGGTTTGCATGCCTGTGGGTACGCACTTCGAGGCACCTTCGTTTTATCCGACGGCCTCCTACGTGAGTGAGCTGAGGCTCTCCCATGTTGGTGTAAGTCCATCGCGGCATTCCGTGTGTCATTTCATTGCATTTTATCATCGCCTCGATTTGGCGCTACCAGGCACGCTGCTTTGAGGCACTTCGGTTTTATCCGATTTTGCATTTATCATCGCTGACGGCGCTACCAGGCACGCTGCTTCGAGGTACTTCGGTTTTATCCAATTTTTGCATTTTATCATCGCCTCGATTTGCGCGCCTGTGGGCACCCGTTTCGAGGCACTTCGGTTTTATCCGATTTTCATCTTTCATCATCGCTTTGCTTATGCTACCAGGCACGCTGCTTCGAGGCACTTCGTTTTATCCGATTTTCATCTTTCATCATCGCCTCGGTTTGGCTATGCCAGGCACGCTGCTTCGAGGCACTTCGGTTTTATCCGATTTTCATCTGTCATACCATTGCCTCGGTTTGTGTGCCCGCGTGCACGCTTTTCGAGACATCTCATTTTCATCAGCATTGTGCATACTAGGTTGTATCTTAGTTGCATTTCATGCATATTGCACGGGAAACGAGGTATATTCTGTACTCCGAGTGACGGAGTGTGTCTCAATTCCCAAGTCACCAACACTCCGGATTACCCATGATGGAGTTAAGTTTCGTCGTAGCATTCATCCCTACATTGAGTTGTGCAATTCGGCCTCGCCATCATGCATCGATATGCGTGATTGGTGGCACGAGGATCGAGGCATGCATATATTTGTGAAATACATCGCTGCCCTTTTCCCCGCTCTCGCCACAAAGAAAATCAGAATCAACAACTTTTGAGCTTGGCACGATTTCAAGAAACATTGTGAAACAGAGGTCGATTGGGGCATCGTGGATTTCGCTACCAAACACTTCCAAAGATACATCATTCAAATAAAGCGAGGTCCTCGGCTTGCATGCCGCTTTTATTGCTTTCTTAGTTTAATTTGTCAATTAATTAGAAATCAGATATTTCGGATCAGTATATTCTTTTATTCGGTCTCAGATATTATTTATTCGACCCTCAAGCGAGGGCAATGTTGTAATAAGGGTGTGTGAGTGTGATGTATGTCTTCCAACCCCCATTTCTTTCTCCCTTTTATTTACCTGCTTTCGATGGTTAGATATAGGGCATATTTCAATTAGCATACAGCATGACAGCATGTTTGCATCATTCATCTATTTTACACGCACTGGGCTCGGCACATCATACTAACTGCATTTGTATTTCAATTCCAAGTTGAATATATGATAGCTGTAGCATCTCATATACCATGTTTAGAATAGCCGAGCCTGCTATAGTTGCATCTTTGCATGTGTTGCGTTAGGCATTTCAGTATATTTAGAATCATGCATGATTTCTAATCAGTTTTCTGTTTTAGCTTGGAGTACTCGGTAAGTTTTATGCTTTAGCATCCTTGCATGCGTGTGAGTGTTGCCATGATAGCATGCTTACCATGAGGCTATATGCTTATGTGATATAACTGCCTTGAATGCCTGTGGGTGGAGGTTGAGTTATTTGAATTGGGACAATTCATCTGATTGTTTGTTAAACCCACTAGATAGTGGCAACATCACTGTTTTCTAAGCCCACCCGAGAGTGGCAAATCCGCATTTTAAGCCTACCTGCGGGTAGCAAACCATCTTTCACAAACAAACATGAAATGTTTTGTTCCAATTCAGACGGCCCAGTCTATATTTGTTTGCTGCGAGCATCACATAGTAAACTAGGCTAATAACCAGAATAAGAGCATACAATGTTTTCAAAAACAGATATCATGGTTAGTAGAGGCCGGTCTTTGACCAGGCGAGAGGGGGTGCTCACGATGTGACCTTCCCTAATCGTACCCAAGTTCCCGAGCCAACTTTGGTGATGACGGACACGTGGCCTTTCGGCACCGAGTCAGGGTTTCCTAAATTTCCCATTTTAAAATATTTAGGTGGCGACTCTGTTATCTAGCAAAGCAGTCCATGTTTGGCACTTCTTTCAAAAAATCTGTTTTCCTTCAAAACGATTTGCCGGATTCGGACTCTTTGGTTCAAGATTTGGAACCGCAACAAAATCGAGTCCGAACTGTAGCGAGGTCCCTCGCGGGCGTTGTTACAAGCCCATTCTCATCATGATATTGCTATTTTCATTATTGTGGTTAGCCAATTTATGCATACACTTGGCGACAGTTATGAGAATTTTGAAATACTTAAAATCTTTTAATGGAAAAAGGTCTTTATTTTCCAAACAAGATCATCTTGGTGTGGAAGCTTATATAGTTGCTGATTGGGCAGGATCAATAACTAATAAGAGGTCCACTTCAGGGTATTGTACTTTTGTTGAAGGCAATTTGGTTACTTGGAGAAGTAAAAAGCAGAATATGGTTGCCAGGTTTAGTGCAGAAGCTGAGTTTAGAGCTATGACACAAGGTGTGTGTGAGCTCTTGTGGATCAAGTTGCATGATCTGGGAATTGACCAGAAAGACTCCATGTGGGCTATATTATGATAATAAGGCTGCCATCAACATAGCTCACAATCCTGTTCAATATGACAGGACAAAGCATGTTGAGATTGATCGTCACTTCATCAAAGAGAAGCTCACTAGTGGCACAGTATGTACTCCATTTGTGACGTCTGATGAACAACTTGCCGATATTCTTACCAAAGGAGTTGGCTGTAAACCATTTCATGATATTCTTGGCAAGCTGGGCATGAAAGATATCTTTGCACCAGCTTGAGGGGGAGTATTAAAATATATGTTAGGATCATTCTATTATTTGTTTTCTTATTTAGATTATATTTTGATTTCTTAATTAGTGCCTTAGGACCTTCTTATTCTATTATCTGTTATTCCTTATTTTGTTATTTCCTTATTTGTGCCTCCAAGGTTTCCATTGTAAGATACCTATTATCAATATAAAAGGGGTGGTTGCCTAATCATTCTCTAAGTTAGTTTTCTCTCAAATAAACAATTGAAGTATATTTGTTTAAATAAAATAAAAATAGATAATTCACCATGCAAGTTACTTTAACCTTAATATCTTTAGAATAAACATTATGAATTTTTTAAGAAAAAAAAAAGTTAAAAACACGTTGGGTCTGACTAAATCTAATTGGATCCTATTAAAACTCCTTGATTTCCAAAATAACAACAAATCATGTAAATATATTGGCTATTTTCGTACTACACTATTAGTTGTATTATGTCATTAAACTAAAAAAAGGGAGAAAAAAGAATTGAAATATATTGGACATGATAGTTTCAAGAATTGCATGAATCATAAAAAGTGAATTGAATCATGAATCAATTGTGAATTGTGTGATTCATAAAAGATTCACTTGCAAAATAGATTCACTCATAGATTTGTATGGATTTGTAAAAACTGCGAATCGAATCGGGAATCATAAGATTCTAATAATAGGCTAGGGTAAAGGAATTTTCGATGTTCACAGCCAGAGAATCACTTAATGGGCAAAAAAGGATGTAGTATAGCTTTAGGAAACTATAATCTACTTACCATTGGGTTTGTTATGGGTCTTGGTTAATTCATTTGAAGAATTAGAGCTCTGGGCGAAAGGGTCACTCGAGAAAAGGTAGGAAGAAGAGTACGAGAGGATTAAAAACTGTAGAGATTTAAGATAAAGACAAAATGCAACTCCTCAAAATATTCTCTCATCCGAGAAAGAACAATTAGGGTAGAAAAGCCCAAAACTAGGATTTTATATAACTGATGGGGAATCACCTAACCACTGTTTGAACAAGTGAACCATTTGGATATTGGGTTACTTCTAAAATATGATGGTTTTCTACGTAGAATGGATTTTATTTCATAAAATTATAAACTTCTTGAGTACATTACAAGTGACGTGGTTAGCCTTAAATTTCTATGGTTTTCAATTGTTACTTTTGTTCGTACTGTAATAATTTGCGCCCAACCTTTGTCATTCGCTAACACAAGTAAAATATTGATAATTTTCTCTTTAACTTTTTAGAAATTTCATAGATTCTGGAATTTGGTGATTTATATTGTAGACTGTTACCTTAAACATATAACAGAACTAGTTAAATTCTTTTCCATCCTAATCAAATTAATGTTAGCACCTACTAGCCTATGTCATGTTTTAAAGCTTCTCTTAATCCGATTTTAACTTCCATTATTAATTTAAGAAAAGATATTTCAACATAGGTGTTCAACCTGCTTATTGGGAAATGCTTGATGAGGGAAGGATCACGCAAACTACTGCAAATACCTTGATGGAATCTGTGGATGAAGCAATTAACTTGGTATCTCATGGGCCCTTGTGCGATTGGAAAGGTTTAAAAGCATAGGTGCATTTCCCAAATTATTACAAGTTTCTTCAATCAAACATTTGTCCACCAAAATTGGTTACATATTTCAATGTGGAAAGGTTGGAATTCGCCTGTTGCATTTCTCCAGGCCCATAGAATCGTGCGACGGCAACTACATGGCTTCATTGGTAAGAATTTTTTGTATGTTCTTAAATGTTTTAGGTTGTCATAACTTTATCTTTTACAATGTCTTTCACTTTGTAGGAGTGCACAAATTCTATGAAACTAAGAATGCTTTTTTTTAGTTTAGACAATAGAGAATGAAAAGGAGGATGCATACAATGTTTGTGCCAAGAGGGGAGTGAATAGGCCAAACCCTACGTATTACAAGCCATTAAAAATTTAGATCAAGCAATAATAGGAACCAATTCAACATAACAATTCAAAGTATTGTCAATGAATCCAAAGTGTTAGGTTTTTATTCTTGGCAATCCCGTTTGACAAAACTCCTTTCAGTTGTAATTTTGTTCAACTTTTATTTCAGTGAGGCTATGAGTTTTTAGATGTGAATCCAACCCGAATTGTGCCTTGTAGAGAAGTTTTTGATGTTAATTCTATCATGTTTGCCACTTCGTTGACTATGTTGGGGATCGAGTGGCCATTCCTGGGAGTTATTTTTTTTCGCTCGAGTGGCCATTTCTACGCTCGAGCGTAGACCCTATTTTGAAACACGCGTTTCAGTCAGTTCGCTCGAGTAGTGCTCGAGTGGAGATCGCGGATCTGTTTTCTATAAATATGTGGTTTTATCAGATTTTAGGGTTACGGCTACTAGATCTTCTTCTTGGGTATTAGGGTTTTCATCTGGAGCTTCTCTACTTGTTTCCTTTGATATCTGTGAGAGTTTAAATCATGAATTGAGTGGATTATATCAAAGGGGTTGTTTGTTTTATTTATTCAATACAAAAGAGAGAGAGAGAGAGAGAGAGAGAGAGAGAGAGAGAGAGAGAGTTGTTCTTCAGTGGATTCCGTGGAATTTGGGCCTAAAGCTTTGGTGGATTCTGGAGTGGCTCATCGTCGTGGATTCGACATCGGCATTATGGATTCAACGTTGGGCAAAATGATTTCGAGGTGAAGATCATGGTGGAAGAGGCATATAGGGGTCGGTTCAATTCGGGCGTGGATTCGCTAGGTAATTGAGAGTACACTTGTGTAATTCCTTTTGCCTTCTTAGTGGATTGTTTTGTGGCTTTTGCCCGTGGTTTTTTTTTTTTATCACAATTGGAGGCGCTCCAATTGTGGTTTATCCACATAAAATCGTTGTGTCAATTTGTTTTTGATTGTTTGATTAGGATTGCTATTTACTGGTTAAAATTTATACATAATCACAAATCAATATCTAGGGGATTTTTAGATTTTTCACAAAGGCAACCACACAAATTACAGTTATAATAAAATACACAGGCAATATACATGGAAAACCCTAGGAACAACCATCCTTGTGGGCAAAACCACGAGTAACCCTCTTAGATTGAACAATCCATTAGACTAGGTGTTTCAAATATAAGATTTAGGAAAAGTGAGTTTGAACACAAATTCTTATGCAGTTATCTTTGATGTCTGTAGACCCGACTTTCTTCGCGCACCCCCCTTTCGGAGAGGCGCAAATTAGTCTCCTACAGTTCGAACTCCTGTCATGGTTCTGAATCTAATCTCACAAAGTGCAATGTGAGACTGATAAACACCAAAGAGTCCAATCTGGCAAATCATTTTGGAAAATTGATTTTAGATCAAATAATGCCAAAACTGGACTGCTTTGCCAGATTACAGAGTCGCCACCTAAATATTTTATTTTTGGGAAATTTAGAAAGCCCTGACTCATGCCAAAGGCCACGTGTCCGTCATCACCAAAGTTGCCTCGGCTTGGGAACTTGGGTACGAGAGGGGAAGGTCCTGAAATGAGCACTCCCGCTCACCTGATCAAAGATCAGTCTCTACTACCATGATATGTTGTTTTATAAACCTTATGTGTTCTTTGTTCTGATTATTATTCTAACTTTACTATGTGGCGTACACATACAAGTATAGACTATGTCGCAAGACTTGGAACAAATCAACTCATGTTTGTTTTTGAAAATGGTTTGAAAGTGCCACTCGCAGGTGGGCTAAAGCGCAGATTTGCCACCCTCAAGTGGGCTTAAAACATGATGTTGCCACTTCGCAAAATGGGCTTAAAACTCCCAATCATCGAATTGTTCCAATTCAGGCAACAAAGCCTTCACCCACAGGCACTCATGCAGTTAATCACTTAAGCAAATAACCTCATGGTAAGCATGCGAAACATGGCAACACTCACACTCATGCAAGTATGCTAAAGCGAAAAACTTACAGTGTACTCCGAGCCAAAACAAAAGCTAGTTAGAAATATGCATGATCCTAGCTATGCTAAGATGCCTAATGCAACACATGCAATAATGCAACTAAATAGGCTCAGCTATCTAAGATGGCATATGAATGCAACAATTTGATACACGTATTCAAATAAGTGTTGAAATACGATGCAGTTTGAATGATGCGAGTCGATGCATGCAATACAAATGAATGATGCAAACATGCAAAGCATAAGGCATGCTAATTGAAATGTGTCCTAATCTAACCACCGAAAGCGGGTAAATAAAAGGGAAAAAGATGTGGGGCTGGAAGACATGCACACAAACACATACACGCTTATTACAACATTGCGCCCTTACGAGGGAGGGTCCGAATGAATAAGCTAACTAGCTATGCTAATTAAGCTAAGCTAATTATACAAACCAACTAATTAACCATTCTAGCTAATTAATTACAACACAACTGAAATAAATTAACTAACTATGCTAAGCTAATTAAAATATTACAAAACAGATCAAACTAATTAATTACATCACATGTATTACTTAATTACAACTATCTAATAAAGCGATAAAGTGGCCTTACAGGCAAGGGAGATATGCATGCTCGGTTGCATCCACCTGAAAATCCATCGCCTTAATCTCTGTTGCCTCTATTTTTATTTGCCTTGATCTCTGAACATCATACCAATTTCCAGGCTGCTTTTGCTCTAAAACAGGAACACTTTTGCACAAGAATGGACTGGTGGCTAGTCGGCTAGTCTGAGTGGTCGGTCAGCTACTTCAGGTGGCTGGTTGGCCACTGATTTTCCAAACTCTTGTTTTTGCTGCAACAGAGAACAACAGAGGCACATGAAGGTATTTTGCAAGGAAATGTGTGTACTGCCACTCTCCTCATCATGTCTCAAGCTCAAAGGAGTGTGGCACTTGGCTCTCAAGCCACCAATCAAGCATTTTCATGCATGATGGCCAAAGAGTCAAGCTTGTACAAGCTTAATGAATGCGCACATAAGACTCGAATGGCCGCCACCTTATCATGCATGATCAAGGGTGCCAGTGACCAAGAAACGTGGCACGTTTCATCACTTTGAGTATGAAACGTCCCACATTTCTTGTGTTTGGATTAACGTCCGATCCAAAAACATGCAATGCAAACAACATGCTTATCTTAGTGATCTTTTACTTGATTCGATTTTGTATACTCATTTTAGCATTTCCAAGCCATTCTTTAATTAGTTAAGTCCAATGTGAAAGTCCTCTAATTGGAAAAATAGCCTAAGCCGCAAGTGCCTTGAGCATGAAAGAGGTCTCATGTTGTTGGCTAGTAGAAACCCTCAAGAGAGGATTAAAGCCATTAGGCATAAGAGCCTCAAATTCATACTCAGGCCAACAACGGGCTCAAGACCACTTTCAAAGCAAATTGAAAAGTGAAGAAGAGGGGGAGGTGGTAGACTTTCAGTGCTGAAATGGCATGCTAAAGACACTAAATCTTGCAAGCAATACATGCAATACAAGCTCAAAAGCCAAAATCAACAAAGCTAGTATAGAGCACTACACTAAAGACATGCAATCTCAAACTTGAATGACCAAACCAGCTCTACATAGAGCTTAAACATGCCAAAATAATAGCTAAATCATGTTGGAATTGAAGCACAAAAAGCTATAAAATCATGCGCACATGTTGGCTCGCAAGCAAGACATAAAGCACAACTCCCAAAAGCTATGAAATAGTGGAATATGTGAGAGTGTGACAGAGCTACATGCACTGAAATTACATGTGAAATGATGCTATGGCATGCAACCATCTCAAGCACAACATGTTAGAAGCCTCAAAACACAAAGCTAGTGAAGGCCTTTGCACTACAACCCTACAAGATGAATCTCATATGACCAAGATAGCTCAAAACAGAGCTAAAGCATGCTAAATCAGTAGCAAAAACATGCTGGTATCAAACTAACACAAGCTAGAATGATAGGCTAAATCATCAAGTATGCTAAACTAGTAAGCATGATTGCACTTCAAGTACAAAAAGAAAGCAAGAAGTGTTCCAACCAACCAAAAATAGAGTTGAAGCATGTCAAAATAAAGCCAAAAACATGCTTGAACTAAGCTACAAAAAGGTAGAAAAGCATGCTCAAATATTAGGCCATCTACAAATTAAAACAAGATACAAGGAGGGGAGGCCACCCCTTCCTATTTTGGACCTCAAAACAAACTTTTTGTCACTAAAATTCCCCTAGAATTCAGTGGTTAAAAGGCCAAGAAAAGAGCATGTCAAAAGCTTTGAAAGATGGTTCAAAAGGCTTTATAAGCCAAAGAGCAAAAGGAGGAAACCACCCCCTAACCAAATAAGGCTCTAACCATCATTTTGAAACCTTAAAACTAGAGTTTTTTAGAGGTTAAAACTAGCTTCAAAGTAGCACACAAGGGTGGCCAAACAATGAATTAAAACAAAGCTTAAAAGAGTTAAGTTCTTACCCTTGAAGCACAGCAACAAATGGCCACTTTCTGAGCCAAAACCAGCTTTTAAAAGCTCAAATAAGACTTCCAAGAACCTCAGCTCCAAGGTAGCCTAAGTTGGCTAAGGGGTTGTGTGCAAAAATGTAAAGAAAACTCACTTTCAAGCACTAAATAAGAAGAGAGAGAGAGAGAGAGAGAGAGAGAGAGAGAGAAAGAGAGTAAAATTTTGCTTACAAATTTTCTGAACCCTCAAAATAGGGGAGAGACCTCCCCTTATATAGAAATGCAAGCATAAAGCTTGTTTTTATCCCTTCATACACGTGTATGGAGGAGGCTTTCAGTGATCAACAGCTGGCACAACTAGCACACAAAATATCTGAAAAAGGAGAAAATTGGCCGTCGGCCACTTCAGGTGGTTGGCCAGCCACCTCCCCTAGCCAACCGACCACTTCAAGTGGCCGACAAGGAGGAAAAGTGGCCGACAATAGCCAAAAGTGGCCGGCAAGGCCCTCCTCCCCTCTAGGCAAGAGGCACCAAGGTTTGGCCCAAAAACAAGGCCAAAACACAGATGGTTTAGAGGCCCAGAGACAAGGCACTCGGCTGAGACCTTCGGGCGCTCAAATCGAGCACAAACATGCGCAATCATTGAGTGCACAAACGATAACGTCAAAGTCTTGAGGTTAGTCAAAAATGGGGTGTCTACAATGTCTAAAGCCACAAACTTCTTGTTTGATCTCCACTCGCAAGTGATTATAAACACAATACTCCATTGAATTCTCCTCCCCCCCTTTCTCTTTCTCTAGATAGTGCGATCGTGAATTCCTTCTCTTGATTCATTTCTTTACTTATTTTTCTCTCTCCAAATATAGCTAGTGCCATTAAAGCACATGTTTTGAGCTTTGGTCTCCTTCACTCACTCTCTTCATTTTCTTTAACCTCTCTGTCCATGGTTGTGGGTGGCTTCTATACTCGGTTTTGGGTTTGCCATGGTTGTTTGGTCACAGTTTGGTAGCTCCACGCAAGGTCTTGCCATAATTGTAGGTTGAGCAATGGTTGTAGGGGTGCCAAATTGCAAATATGATTTTTTTTTCTTCAATAATTTAAGAAGGGTTCGTAGCGAGATGGTATTTGGCTCATTTTAAATGGAGTGGTGAAGGTAATTAAACAATTTGCTTGGGCCAATTAGAATCTAGGGGATAAAATTTTATTTCATTTAAGATCTCTCACTACAATTTTTGAATTTCAATGTCACAAATGTGAATTTTTGTTTTGTAGTGGACAAGTATGAGTATAAAAAAATAAGCACTCATTACATCCAACATTTACCCATGGAAGTACTCTTAGCCTGTATGAAGTGCTGATTGGCAAGCCGTGAGTATGTGACATGATCATCTATGGTACTGTTTTACGTCATTGAAGCTGAAAAGATACGTATAGTGCTCAAATCTAATCCAGCAGCAGAGGATATCTTTTGGCAAGTATGATGATATTGGGAGTTTATGATTCTAATCAATGTAGAACATCTACGGCCTCATTCATTGGCATCTATGTTACATAATTTGTAAAGTACCCATGTCAGGCACTAAACATTTAGGAAATGCATGGGATTTCTGGCTGATAAATTTAGTTGGACATGCATCTAACAAGTATGTCTTAAGTAGTGAAGTTTACTAGTATATAAATATGCATGAACCCCCTATTGTAAGCAATAAGAATCTCTGTGTTAATTGTTCAACATCATTCTATCCTAAAAGAAAGAAGTATTTAAACATATAAAATCTAGTTGCATCGTGATGTCCTTATGACATACGAATTTGACGAACTTAATACTATTTAGTACCAATTGTTCCAAAAGCTTAAACTACCCAACAATGTATATCAAGCTATCCGAAACCCTCCCTTACGTTCAACCCCGTCTTGCAGATGGAAAGGCAAACAAAAAGAGAACTAGACAACCAAATAGAGAAGAAAACACCAAATGGGGACCGAATACCAAATGCCAACAGAGAGATTTTAACTCAAGGTCTCTCTCAACCTTAGTTCTGTACTATGTTAAGTCACCATTTGTCCCAAAAGCTTAAGCCGTTAGGAAGTGAGCAACAAATACCTACATACCCGTAGCCAACACCAATTCCCAAGTCCATAGTAACATAGATTGGTATGTAACTCCCAAACACAAACTTGGTATAGAACATTGATTTCTAGTTCTTAATTTCATAATATACATTCCATTAGATCTAGAGTTGGACATGAACTATTAAGTTATGCAACCAAGTCAAGGATATACTGTTCATCTATTGATGTGTTTTCTTAGCTTGTGGATGTCTGTTGACTATGGAAAGGAGGGTAAAATGGTATTACAATTTAGTAAAAATTTTGATTAACTCTAGAGTGGTTATGGTGTCCCATATCCTTCAAATGCGCTTCATAGAATGGGTTATACAAGTTATCTATTGTTTTTGTTTTACATTTTTTATTATAAGTTAGATGGTATATTTTCTTTTACATCTTTTGGTAGGAAAGTGCAACTATTCTTGCCAAACTTGAAAACCCTTGTCGCAGAAAGGTCAATAATGAGTATATGCTTATGGCAAGAAACTATAGAAATTCCTCAACATTCCATTGGCCTTTCTGTTATCCCAGTTAGGCAACCCAAGAAGGGGGTGAGTTGGGTTATTAAAAAATAATTTACAATAAAAAAATAATAATAAACAAAATATTCAGAATAAAAAAAAATAATTATCAATATAAAAGTAAGAGAGATATGGAGAGAAAATCAAACATTGAGATTTATAATGGTTTGGCACGCCGAGCCTACGTTCACTCCCTAAGGAACCTCCTTGAGAATTTCTTTACTATCAAAATGAATCAATAAATCACCAAGGCTTCACCGAGCTTGTGGATTTTACACATGCCTTACTTTTATCTATTGAGCCCCACTCAACAATAAAATGCCTTACCCTTACAAAAATTTCTCACAAAATAATGAATAAAAATAAGAGGTACTTTAACCCTCTTTTACAATAATTTTCTCACAAAGAGTAGATATGAAAGTGTAAGAACAAAGACTACACTTAGATCTAAAAGTGACAGAGCATAATACAATACACTCAAAATTTTGGAGCACACATATTTTTTTTTCTTCAAGTTCTTGATTTTTCTCCACACAAAACACTTCTATTTATACCAAAAAATATACCCGTTGGAGAGACAGGCGCTCCTTTAGTTCAAGTGGAGACAGCACAATGCTCTATCATTATGGTGTTCTTTGAAGTCAAACGCAACATGAAAATTGTGCCAACTTGCACCATTTTCTTTTTCTTTATACAGGCAAAATCAAACATCCTCAAGGATTTGAAAAGAATAAATCTTCACCTGCAATCACTACAATTACATATTATATTCTATTATATATATATGCCTGGTTCAAAGTTCTTCTGTATCAAAATGAGTCAAACAGTCACTCTTGGTTCCTCCAATTTGATCATAAATTCAAGTCAGAATTCCCCACTTGGTTTCGTCGCTGGTGGACTAAATATGGGGCTATTAATGATATCTTTCCCTCCATTATGATTGAATAGGTCAATTATTTTTCTACTGTTTTCTCGTTCAGTCCACAACAAAAGAAATTTCCTCCACTGCTCATTTTTATATCCAAATACAAAGTCCCATGGATATTTAAATGGCAATATGATATTTCTGATGATTTAATCTTTCGTCGACACTCTGTTAAATGATGGGATAATTTCAAAATTCCACGCATCATTGAACAAGTTCAAGCTGAGTTTCCAGTCAACCTCTATGCTCCTACTCCTGCCATGATTAAAGCTCAGCAGAACCCTACTGCTTCAATAACACAAGGAAGCCAACTTTCTCCAGTCAACCTTGGAAACCCAACTTCTAGTTCTTCCAAGCCCAAGTCAGCAAAGCCCACATCTGATCAATCCAAATCCAAAGTAAAATCATCATCTCAGGCTAAGCCCAAAGTCAAATCCAAGTCATCCAAAGATGAGCTTTTGCAGATAGCCCGTCTACTCATGGCCCAAGCCAAGTCACGATCTGATGAAGACAGTTTAGAAGAAGGTTCAAATGGTGCACACTCTTCTTCCGGTTCAACTAACCAAGATCCTTATGGGCCCCAGTTTCAAGATGCTCAGGACCCATATGCTTAATTCAGTCATTGGATTCTACATATATATAATTATCAGCTTCAATCAATACTCTTCTTTTGAGAAAAGCTGCTGATATGTATATATATATATCTATATTGATTCCCCTAGTCACATGCCTCCAATGAATAGTGAAAAAAGTCAAATTTACTGTTCACTATTCATCAAAAAGTCAACATTACTATTCATCATTCATCATAATTCATCCAACCGACAAATTCAGAACAGTGAAAGGCAACCATCAACTTTAGTCACTCACCGAAAGTTGCAGACAGCACCCATGTGCTTCTTTCACAGTCAGATTCCTTCACAAGGCTCACAGTAACTCTTTTATCTGTAAAAGAGGCTCTTCAGTCAAGAATAAGGCAGAATTACAAAAATTGAGAGTTCTAGTAACTCCAAAAAAATCTCTGTAATTTTAATTTCTGCAAATGTATTTTGAAGAATTATTTGCTTCACTCAAGTAAACAATTGTAAGTCAAGTATTATGTATTTTCAAGTTATTTGTATTTTATATGTTTATTTGTACTTAATTATATGTGCCGCTTCCGCCCTCTTTTTGGTATCAGAGCCATGTTGTTGATAATCTATGATGTTTTGAGCTATTTCTTCTGTCTAAACTTCCCATGTGATTTTGTTCCATTAAATTCCGGTTTCCTTATTCTCAGTTAACTTATCTCTTGTTTTCCACCTTGTCAGTAGCCACCCACCTTTCGTCCCAATCCAGAGTAAGTCCTTTGGTTTAGGCAATTGAAGGATATAGGGGTTTCTAGAAAGGGTATGAGTGAACACACCGTATGTGAAAACCTGATAAGTTCTAATTGCAATTTGGAAAATTGAATTTAATCTGATAACATCACAATGAGTCGGTTATTCAGAAGTAATTCCTCAGTTAGCTCTAGATCTACAACTCTTGCTCCTATACCTAGTACACAGTTAGTATTAAATGAAAAAGAACATGAGTACCAAGATGTTAAAATTGATTTACGATGGAATATCCCTTAAGTTAAAACTAAGGAAATATATAAAACTAGTTTTTTCAATCTACTTTTAATGTTGATTTACAAGTCAAAATTGTTGAACAAGTTTATGCTCTTAAGTAAACCAAGAGAAACCTGTCAATTATTATCCAAAGATGCTATCAGAAAACATCTCAAAGTTGGTCATAATTTTATTCATTTAGGATTAATACAAGTTGGAATCAATCCGTTAACTCAACAAGGTAAAAATACTTCTATTTTATTATGTTTAATAGATGCCTGATTTATTAATTATAATGCAAGTGTAATGGGTATGATGGAATCCGGCCTCCATAAAGGTCATGTCCATTTTAATTGTTTCCCTGACTTTACATTAAGTTTACGTGATCCTCACATATTAAAAGCTTTAACATTGAATATTCAACTATTCGGAGAATTTACAAATATGATAGAAAGTGTTCATAACATTGCTTTTGTAATGATCCTCACACTGCCCTAACCATACTCATATGCATTTTATATGATTTTGCTCTGTTAAGCTTGCATTTCAAATCTTGACTTGTCTTGCATAAGTGTTACTTGAATGCTATGTTCCTTGTTGGTGTGTGTTTCAGCCGAGGTCATCTTGAGCCTAGGTCGCTCCTTTGATACTCTTACACTTAGGACCATCTTGGGATTTCTTTGGTTGACCTTCACCCGCACCCTGACATATTGGCCGAGATGTCATTATCTAGGCCGAGGTGTTCATCACCAAGGCCGAGATTTGTACTATCTAGGCCGAGATGTTACCCTTGAACCTAAGTGATCTTGCCCTAGACTGGTACGACCTAGACCGAGGTGTGGCACAGCTTGGCCGAGTGTTGTCCTTTCTGGTCGAGGTCATTGTTCCATTGCTTACCGAAGTCTTGTTATTAGCCGATGTCATTACTTGCCAGAGTTCCCTTGCCACCTAGCTTGTTGAACACACTTTGTCATAGTCTTGTCTTTTCACCCAGTCACCTTTTTGAGTAGGACCAATCAGCCGTTGCTACGTACTCCAGCTGAGTGTTAAGTCAACCGGCAGACCTAGAAATGTATCATTTGTTGTGTGCTTTTGTTCTTGAGGAGAGAGAAACTCTAGGAGAGTTTTAGAGTGAGAGAGTAGATTGCAAGCTTGATCTTTGGGTGCTTGAACCGTTTGATTCGAGTTTTGAGGTTAGAATCTTAATCTACTCTTGTTGTTCTTATTGATCGTCTAGCTGCATTGCATGATCGAATCTGTCCTGCATGCCATGCATTGATTTAAAGTTGGTTTTAGAAAGAGAAAGTTAGTGTTCATGAGTTCTTGAAGAAAAGCCTTGTTTGATCTGAAAGTTTGTAACAAGATTCATGTTTTTGTGTTTGTTTTCCCAAGATCTTCACACATGGGTACCCAGGTCCATGTTTTCGAACTCTTAGCATGAAAATCCCAGATTTTGAAATAACAAGTTATGATTGAACATTCATATTTTTCATGTTCATGTTTTTCAACAGAGTGAAACCCAGATTTTCCCGACTTCATATCCTTGAATGTGGCCCTCAAGACCACACCTCAGCAAGGAGGTGTGGGACCTCGGCCAAGACCTGGTAGGTGCCCAGCATGTTCTCCCGAGATGAGAAACAGTGTTTTATTTTGATTTGACTTAGCTTTTGAAGAATGCCGAGATCATCTGCATGCATGTGAAACTTGTTTGAAAGTGCATTCAACAGATTTCTGCCATGTGGTTGTAGGACTTGGGCTTGCCTTGACCCCGACGTTTGAAGAAATAAGTGAGTGGTATTTTTAATAAAGATATGTTATAAAGCTTTGATAAAGCCTTGTTTTGCCTCGTTCGGAAATTATTTACAAGCATGAATGATTATTCCTACTTGCAATAAGTATTATCTTGTTTTGATGACATTCTTGGAAAGTCCATATGTGCTAAGGGACTATAAGCATTTGTAGCACAAATTTGGAAGTCCATATGTGCTAAGGGACTATAAGCGTTTGTAGCACAGATTTGGAAGTCCGTACGTGCTAAGGGACTATAAGCATTTGTAGCACAAATTTGGAAGTCCGTATGTGCTAGGGGACTTTAAGCAATTGTAGCACAAGTCCTTAGTGTCCGGGGACTATAATGCAATGACACCATTGTTTTGAGATATCTCCCTTGTCTTGTCTTGCCACCGACGGTTTTACCGCATGGGTTAGTTTGTCCGGAATGTCATCACTTGTACTATATTGATGCTACCCTTGAAGCTTGAAAGATTTGATAGATGGACTTGGTTCATCCCTTGATTTTATACTGGATATATTATGTATTGTTTTGATTAAAGATCTTGAATATCAGTCATGCAAACCCCTTTATTATTTATACCATTCACTGAGTATCTAAGCTCACCCTCTCT
Source organism: Camellia lanceoleosa (assembly GCA_025200525.1). Taxonomy (NCBI): domain Eukaryota; kingdom Viridiplantae; phylum Streptophyta; class Magnoliopsida; order Ericales; family Theaceae; genus Camellia; species Camellia lanceoleosa. Next base: position 21,930,527 of record CM045769.1, on the reverse strand, counting down.
ATATATATGTAGGTGATGAGCAGGGCGGAGATGATGCCTAGATGTGTTTTGCCGATGTGTTTTTGGATTCGTGTTTTGCAACATCTTGAAGATCATGCTTCTTGGCTTGTAGTTAAATTCTTTTGTATATGTCGACTTGAGAAGCCTTTTGGTCAAGATGTATTTTTGCACTTCATTTTGTTGTATTAAAGCTATAATAAGATGTATGCCATTTCATTTAGCTTATGCACAGCTCTCATGGACCAATTAGATTTACATATATTGCTTCCGCATATGTAAGCCCTATACATATTATACTCTGATTGTGTGTGAATTCTTGTAAGTGGCCTTTGGTAATCTCGAATTACTGGCCATCATGGCACCATTCTACTAGGGGCGGAATGGGGTCGTGACAGCTTTAATTTATCGAATCTATTACAAATGTATTAAAACTAATTTAAATGTTCAAGCCTTAACCAAAAGTCCAAAGGATAAAACTATATTAATCCAAAGTAGTACAACTGCAACTAATATTACTGTTCCAAAAATGATTCAATGGAAAGACATTAATCTTCCTGAGGATTGGGTCACTGTCAATGAAAATTATTCCCAAAACCAACAATCATCTAATGAGCAAGATATTCAACATATTCAACAATTTACTGATGGATCTGTCCATATTAGATTTAATAGAACCTACAGTCAATCTACTCGACATAGTACATCTAGTTTACCTACAGAAACTGATGATGATGAAATTTTTAATACCCCTTTATTCACTAGAAAAGACAAAAAACTTCACCTTAATGAATCCACCTCCCAATCTGATCATAGTAAAATGAAAGGAATAGATAATTCCTCTACCTCTCAAATTAGTAAACTAGTTTACTCTACCCACACACATCTTCAAGAAGAAGATACTGTTTCTCAAGATTCACCCACTCAAACAAATTTTGAAGTTGTTCCTCCTATTAATCCACAATTATTAACTCTTAGTAAACCTTTTACTCCAGATCTTGATAGGCTTCATGCTGAATTTAAATCCAATGCAAATAAGTTGAAATGACAACATTACAGAAATACTTATGATACAACACAACAATCTAAAATTACCAAAATCTAGTATAACTTTATGCTAGAACATAATATTGAAATTAAATTCTTTGATTATTTAGAAAATTACTACCAAAACATAAATGTAATTTTAAAAACTAAATGGAAAACTTCTTCCAATACTGTTGTCTCCGCTAGTCATCCTCCATTAGAGAAAATACTTATTGAACATAAAGGCACTGTTGTCCCAGCTTCTCCATTCAAACTCCCTGGTGATGAATCCTCTGAAGTTAAAAAAGTAATTGAACAAAATAACTATACAAATCAATGTTTAAAAACTATTGGCAAACAACTTGATAAGATTGAAACATCTTTTGACGAATATTTAGTTAGTCATGCTTCTGTTAGTAAACCTTTAGATAAACCTCTTATTAATCTTCCTAGTAATAGAAAACGATTGAGTTTAAATACTGAGGACCATACCACTGTTGATGCTATTGAAAAAATATTTAATCAATTATCTACATCCACTAGTAAAGACATATCTACCTCCTACACTAATGGAATTACTATCTTTACACAACAACCTCCTTTAGAATTTCCCATTCTGTCTGACACATCTAGTGATAATGAGATTAATCATCTAGCCCAACAATTTCAACCTTTTCATCTTAATAAAATTACACATTCCAAAGTTAATCCTACTACTCTCACAAAAAATTGGTATAATAAACCCACACAACCTGATCTCCAATTTAAAGAAACCAATATTAGTAATCAATTTTCTGTTTCGGCTAAAAAATTATATGAATGGAATATTGATGGTCTTAGTGAACACCAAATGCTTCTCAAACTCAATCATTTATCTATGGTTTCTAATAATTATCTTAATAATTATCCTGATTACACTCAACCAGAAATAGTTCTTTTAATTACTTCTGGATCAAAACTTGGTGGGACAAATATCTTACTACTGATCAACGAGAATCAATCCAATATGTTGTTCAAATGAATGATGAAGGATTTCCCATTTTTGATGAAGAAATAGGTTCCACTATACCTGATGGTATTAATACTTTAATATATACCATAGTTAAACATTTTATTGGAACACCTACTAATATTCATTCTTGTATCCATGATCAACTTAGTAACCTCACCTGTCCTACTTTAAGTGATTTTCGATGGTATAAAGATGTTTTTACTTCTAGAGTCATGCTTAAAGATGATTGTACCAAGTTATTTCGGAAAGAAAAATTCATTAATGGATTACCCAGCCTTTTTGCCCATAAAATTAGAGATGTACTTAGTCACCCTAATGGTATTATAGAATATGATAATTTAACTTATGGTAATATTATATATATATATATATAATATAATAAATATGCCCCATGAATATTTTTTTTAAAAGGAGTTCAAACTATATTTTATAAAGTGCTTGCAAATTTCCATGACAAGATATCTAGCTCATCTTATTTCAAAATATTATATTAATATGACCCAAATTCCACTGCCATTGCCTTTTATATAATTTTAATATTATATACATGTAAGGTATTTCTCTCTTTGTCGAACTTTTGCAGACAAGTTGAATCAATATTTTGAATATAAAATTCAACTCACACTTTTGAATATAATATCATATATATATATACACACATATCAGATAAAAAATATATATATATATACCCCTTCTAAAAGTTTTGTAATTGTTGAAAGGATTATAAATACACTCAAATAAGAATAACCAATCATCCTATGTGAGTATATCAAAAAAAAAAAAAAAAAAAAAAAAAAAAAAAAAAAACAATTCATCAATATCACATTTGTCAAAATAATACAACCAATCAATCAATTTTTTCAAAATAATACAATTAATCAATTTTAAATTTGTCAAAAAGTGAATAGTGACTAGCCAACCAATCAATCAATTTTGTCAAAATAATACAACTAATCAATTTTAAATTTATCAAAAAGTAAATAGTGACCAGCCAACCAATCAATCAATTTTGTCAAAATAATACAACTAATCAATTTTAAATTTGTCAAAAAGTGAATATTAATATATTAAAATATTTCCATTTAAATAATATTTATAACAAATATATCATACGACATATATTTTAAACAGATAATATGTTGTGTCAAATAATATAGAATATGTATATTAAAAAATCCAAAATTTTCTAATAATATTTTAGACATCATCAAAATTAAACAACATGATTAACAATCTCCTCCTTTTTGATGATGGCAATATTTGTATGGATTTGACACAAAATAAAAATCAAAAAATTATTTGATAGTTTTGCAACATAAGATATTTGATAATTTAAAGCACATGTATGACAATAGAGTTTGTATCACATAAAACCACATAAGAAATATAACAAAGTGCAAAAATAATTTAAACATGTTGATCGGCGATGATGTTGATGATCGGAAAGAATGGAGAAAATCGGGGTTGAATGTTTAGAGATTGCTGATGAATTTTTGTAGATCGATGAAGGATCTTGGTGGATCAGTAACAGATCTTGATGGATCGATAATTGATCTTAATGAATCGAAAATGATGTGAAAGATCGGGGATGAAGATTTTGTGTAGAGTAGTGATGGATCTCGGTAGATCGGTGAGGAATTTGGGTGGATGATGGTAGTGATGAAAATGATGGATGATGTTGTGGATGGTGGAGCTAGTGGTGGACAATGGTGAGGATGAAAATGGTATCTGAGGATGAGAGAGAGAGAGAGAGAGAGAGAGAGAGAGAGAGCCAGAGCGAGAGAGAGAATATATAAAATATTTTTTATTTTAATTTTATTTTGATTTTAATTTTAGTTTTAGTTTTATTTATTTATATTTTAAAAAAATCATGTAAGAGTATTCATCATACCAAGTTCAGTTCTAATATAACAAAATTGTTCTTCATTAAGAGGCTTGGTAAATATGTCAGCTAATTGACGATTTGTAGGCACAAATTCGAGTTCAATGTCACCTTTGAGTACATGATCTCTTAGAAAATGATGCATTATTTCAATGTGTTTAGTGCGTTAGTGCTGAATAGGATTTTTTGAAAGGTTAATGGCACTTGTGTTGTCACATTTTATAGAAATATGATCATAGTGAAGTCTAAAATCTTGAAGTTATTGTTTCATCCAAAGCAATTGTGCACAACACCCAAAGACGACAATGTATTCTGCTTCAGTAGTTGACAGAGCCACTGAGTTTTGTTTTTTTGCAAAACCAAGAAGTGAGTTAGTGTCCAAGAAAATGACAAGTACCACATGTGCTTTTTCGATCAAGTCTGCATCCCGTAAAATCGGCATCTGAGTAACCAAAAAGTTCAAAGGTACTTCCCTTAGAATACCATAATCCCAAATTTGGAGTGCCAACAAGATATCTGAAAATACGTTTGATTGCGATGATGTGTGACTCTTTAGGTGCGGATTGAAAACGTGCACACATACAAACACTAGCAGTAAGATAGAGTGAGGAGCCGATCATACCTCGATATTTCTTTTCATCTACCGGCTTACCTTTCTCATCTTTGTCAATTTTTATTAATGTGCTCATTGGAGTTGTTGCAGGCTTCAATGATTCCATTTCGAACCTTTTGAGTAGATCCTTGATATATTTTCTTTGATTTAAATGGATCTCATCCTTGGTTTGTTTAATTTGTAGACCGAGGAAATAATTTAACTCCCCCATCATACTCATTTCGAATTCACCCTACATATCTTTAGCAAACTCTTTGTATAAATTTCATTAGTAGCACCGAAAATGATATCATCAACATAAATTTGAACAATTAGCATATCCTCCTTTTTGGTTTTTATAAGAAGAGTTGTATCAATTTTTCTTCTAGAAAAACTTTTGTTAAGTAGAAAATTACTCAATCTTTCATACCATGCTTTAGGAGCATGTTTTAAGCCATATAAGGCTTTTGAAAGTTTAAAAACATGATCCAGTTATTTATGATTTTCAAAATCGGGAGGTTGTTCAACATAAACTTCCTCCGAAATGTACCCATTTAAAAAACACTTTTAACATCCATTGGATATAATTTAAAATCTTCAAAACATGCAAAAACAAGTGACATTCTAATAGCTTCAAGTCTAGCAACTGGTGCAAAAGTTTCATCAAAATCAATGCCCTCTTCTTGATTATAACCTTGAGCTACTAATCTAGCTTTGTTTCTAGTAACAATTCCGAATTCATCCATTTTATTTCGAAAAATCCATTTTGTACCAATAAAGGGATGATCCTTAGGTCGAGGGGTCAAAAACCAAACTTCATTCCTTTCAAATTGATTTAATTTTTCTTGCATTGCTAAAATCCAGTTTTCATCATTTTCAGCTTTTAAAAACGATTTTGGTTCAATTTGTGAAACAAACCCTAAGTTACCACAAACATTTTTAATAGAGAAACGAGTTTTTATACCATCCGCCGCATCACCTATGATATGGTCTTTGCGGTGGCCATGAGCATACTTCCATTTCTTTGGTATTCTAGAAGAGCATATATTTCTTGAAGTTTCTCTATTGTCATTTCTTCTTCATGTTCGCGTAATGGATTTTCTTCATTTTCTTTTATGTAAATGCTCTCCATGCTTGGTTGATTTTCTGCAATATCATTACTTACAAGATTCTTGGAAATAATGTTGTTAGATTCATCAAAAGCAACATACACCGATTCTTCAACAAGTAGAGTTCTTTTATTGAATGCTCTATATGCTTTCCTGGAAATTGAATAACCAAGAAATATAGCTTCATTCGATTTAGCATCAAATTTTTCTAAGTTATTTTTATTGTTATTCAATACAAAGCATTTATAACCAAATGCATGCAAGTGACTAATATTAAGTTTTCTACCTTTTCAAATTTCATAAGGGGTTCTCTTAAGAATATGTCTAATCATAGCACAGTTTACAACATAGCATGCACTGTTAATGGCTTCCTCTCAAAAATATCTAGGCAAATTATTTTCACAAAGCATAGTACGGGCCATTTTTTCCATAGTTCTATTTTTTCTTTCAACCATACCATTTTGTTGAGAAGTTTTAGGGGTAGAAAAATTACGATAAATTCCAAACTCATCACAAAACATAATAAAATCATCATTTTCAAATTCTCTATCATGATCACTTCTAATACTACAAATATTAAGACTTTTTTCATTTTGAATTCTTTTGCATAACTTTGAGAAATTATAAAAAGCTTCATTTTTGTATGTCAAATATAAAACCCATGTATATCTAGTATAATCATCAACACAAACAAGAGCATAAGATTTTCCTCCAAAACTTAATGTTCTAGATAGTCCAAATAAATCAATATGCAAGAGTTCAAGAGGTCTAGTAGTTGAAACAACGTTTTTGGATTTGAAAGAAATTCTAGTTGGTTTCCAAATTGACAAGCATCACAAAGTTTCTCTTTTTCAAAAACAATTTTTGGTAAACCAATGATTAACTCATTTTTTGAAAGTTTAGAAATTAAATCAAAGTGAGCATGTCCTAATCTTCTATGCCAAAGCCAACCATTATCATTTATTACAGATAAACATTTAATATTAAAATGAGAAGACAAATCATGCAAATCAAACACATATACATTCTCATGTCTATAACCTACAAATAAGGTTTTGTTTTCTAGGGTGTTTTCAATAGTGCAATGAGTTTTCTCAAAAATAACTCTATAACCTTTATCACACAATTGACTAATGCTAAGCAAGTTATGTTGTAAACCTTCAACAAGTAAAACATTTTCAATAATAGGAGAATGATTTTTACCAATACTACCTACACCAATGATTTTACCTTTGCTATTGTCACCGAAAGTCACATATTTGCCATCCTTTGGTTGGAGTGTGGCAAACATAGTTTTATTTCCGGTCATGTGCTTCGAACATGCACTCATCTTCATTTCCAAGTGCCATTGAACATAGGTTAGCATCCTTATTTTTGCAAACTTCGATTTCTAAGTCGCTTTCATTGCTATCTTCTCCCCCATGCTGTAATCATGGCTTTCTTCTTGTCCTTCTTGAATTGTTTCTTAATTCCGGACATTCTGATTTGTAGTGTCTAGGTTTGTTGCATTTGTAGCAAGTAACTTCAAATTTTTTATGATTTTCTCCCCTTTGAAAATCCCTGTTGTTGAAGTCTTTTCTGAAAAAATTCCGCACGCCTTGTTTCTTTTTCACAAACCTTTTGAACTTCCTAGTGATGAAAGCCATTTCCTCTTCATCATCCGAATCATCTTCCTCATCCTCTTGATGTTTCGAGGTGGATTTGAAGGCTATTCCTTTCCTTCTTGCATTATGAGCTTATGAGTTAAGAGAGATCCTATTAACTCATCTGGACTTAGCTTTGATAAATCCTTGGCTTCGATAATGGCAATGACTTTTGTCTACTAACTTTTTGGCAATAACCTAAGCACTTTTCTTACAATTTCAGCATTAGTATATATTTTTCCAAGAGAAGTTAAACCGTTAATAATATCAGTAAAGTGAGTAAACATTTGAGGAATAGTTTCATCAGGCTTCATTTTAAAGAGTTCATAATTATGGACTAGCAAACTTACTCTAGATTCTTTAACTTGTTCGGTTTCCTCATGAGTCACTATAAGTTTATCCCAAATTTCTTTTACAGTTTTACATGTGGAAATTTTGTTGAACTCATTGGCATCTAAAGCGCCGTACAACATGTTTGCGGATTTGACATTGATTTGGGCCATTCTAGTATTTGATTCATTCCACTCATTTTCAGGTTTTGGTACCTTAAGGCCATCTACGATTTTGGTAGAAATTTTTGGACCATTGCAAATAATTTTCCAGCATTCATAATCATTAGATTGAACATGTATGGTCATCCTAGTTTTCCAATAGCTAAAATTCGTGACGCTAAATAGTGGTGGCCTATTAGATGCTTGTCCCTCAGGTAAAGAATAACTAGGGGTTGCCATGATCTACTCTAAGACGGTTAAGTTACACAAACTAGAGTCTAAGCTCTGATATCAATTGTTATTCCAGTTAGACAACCCAAGAGGGGGGTGAATTGGGCTATTAAAAAATAATTTATAATAAAAAAAATAATAAACACAATATTTAGAATAAAAAAAACAATAATTATCAATATAAAAGTAAGTGAGATAGGGAGAGAAAATCAAATATTGAGATTTATAGTGGTTCGACACACCGGGCCTATATCCATTTCCCACAGAACCTCCGGGCCTACGTCCATTGCCCACGAAACCTCCTTGAGAATTTCTTCACTATCAAAATGAATCAATACACCACCAAGGGTTCACCAAGCTTGTGGATTTTACACAGGTCTTACTTTTATCAATTGAGTCTCACTTAACAATAAATGCCTTACATTTACAAAAAATTCTCACAAAATAATGAATAAAAATAAGAGGTACTTTAACCATCTTTTACGATAATTTTCTCACAAAGAGTAGAATACGACACACTCAAAATTTTGGGACACTTATTTTTTTCTTTTCAAGTTCTTGATTTTTCTCCACACAAAACACTTCTACTTATACCAAAATATATACCTGTTGGAGAGACAAACGTTCCTTCGGATCAAGTGGAGGCAACACAATGCTCCATTATTATGGTGTTCTTTGAAGTCAAATGCAACATGAAAATTGTGCCAACTTGCACCTTTTTCTTTTTCTTTATGCAAGAAAAATCAAACATCTCCAAGGATTTGAAAAGAATAAATCTTCTCCTGCAATCACTACAATTACATATTATATTTTATTCTATTATATATATATCATATAATAAATACGCACCATGAATATATGTTGAGATTATTTCATTTTTACGCCTATACTTTGTCACGATTTTCAATGACCCCCCCAGACTACTCTTATTTTCATGCGTACCCCTATACTATTTAAGTTACTATCAATTTTGCCCCTGCTGTTAGATTTGAAACGGAAAAAGTTCAAAAAATTACATTTTGGCCCCAAATTTCAAAAGAAAGATGCAGACCCACCCAACAAACCACCACTAGCAACCACTACTTCAAGCCCTTCTATCTCCTTCATCATAACTCTGTTTTGCCTTATTTTTACGTCATTGGATTCAACTCATGATCTAATTTTCATATCACATCTCACATATCTCATTCTTACTCTTTTTGCATGCTATCGGAGCTCTGAAAGTTGATAAAAAAAAAAAAATAAGACTTTTCTTCTCGTTTCTGACTTTTCTTTGAGCCATCTTTCGAACTTCATATCTTTCTCGATTCTTGATGGTTCTACTTCATTCTTTTTCCATTCTCTTCATCTCACTTCCTACTTCATCCTATACTACCTTGCTTTCTCACTTCTTCGTGTAATGGGCAGTTTTGGTATGCCGAAAGTTGTCCGAAAACTAATTTCAAAAATTTCAAAACATTCATCTTTTGTTTCTTTCTTCTCCTTCTTCCTCATTCTTCTTCTTCTTTATAACATGATGTGGAACATGGTTCTAGGTGCTAGCAGAATTGATGATGGTGGTGGTGGTGGTCCGACAATGGCGGTGGGATTGGTGTTGTAAGGTAGTGGTGATGGTAATGCTTATGGTGGTGGTAATGGAACTTGGTTGTGAAAAGGGTGGGTTTCGTGTTGTAAGGTGGTGGTAATGGTAATGCTCATGGTAGAGGTAATGGAGTTCGGTGGTGGTGAAGTTGGTGGTTCAGGCGGTGATGTTGGTGAAGTTATGGTTGAGATTGCATATGCCCCGAAGAATATCTGTAATGACCCTCACACTACCCTAATCATACTCATATGCATTTTATATGATTTTGCCTTGTTAAGCTTGCATTTCGAATCTTGACTTGTCTTGTATGAGTGTCACTTGAATGCTATGTCTCTTGGTGAGTGTGTGTGTTTCAGCCGAAGTCATCTTGAGCTTAGGTCACCCTTTTGATACTCTTGCACTTAGGACCACCTTAGGATTTCTTTGCTGACCTCCACCTTTGTCCTGACATATTGGCCGAGATAATTATCATCTGGGCTGAGGTGTGTATCGCCAAGGCCGAGATGTGTATTATTTGGGCCGAGATGTTATCCTTGTGCCGAAGTGATCTTGTCCTGGAGTGGTATGACATAGACCAAGGTGTGGCGCATCTAGGCCAAGGTGTGGCACAGCTTAGTCAAGTGTTGTTCTTCCTAGCCGAGATCATTGTTCTTTGACTTGCCGAAGTTCTGTCCTTAGCCGAAGTCATTGTCCCTTTGTTGCCGAAGTCTTGTTATTAGCCGATGTCATTACTTGCCGGAGTCCCTTGCCGCCTAGCTTGTTGAGCACGCTTTGTCATAGACTTGTCTTGTCAATCTATCACCTTTTTGAGGAGAACCAACCAACCATTGCCACGTGTCCGAGCTGAGTGTTAAATCAGCCGGCAGAGAGAGAGAAACCCATCATTTGTTACATTCTTGTTTTGGAGTAGAGAGAGAAGCTCTAGAAGGAGAAGGAGGGATTTTAGAGTGAGAGAGTAGATACCAAGCTTGATCCTTGGAGTTCAACCGTTAGATTTGTGTTTTGAGGTTAGAATCTTGGTCTACTCTTGTTGTTCTTATTGTTCATCTAGTTGCATTGCATGATTGAATATGTTTGAATGCCATACATTGATTTAAAGATCGGTTTTAGAAAGAAAGTTGGTGTTCATAAGTTTTGAAGAAAAAGCCTTGTTTAATCCGAAAGTTTGCAACAAGTTACATGCTTTTGTGTTTGTTTTTGTAAGATCTTCTAGTATGGGCACCCAGGTTCATGATTTCGAACTCATAGCATGAAAACTCAGATTTTGATACACGCAAGTTATGATTTTGGCGTTCATCTCCTTCATGATCTTCATGTTCATGTTCCTCATGTTCTTGAGCAGAGGGAAAACCCAGTTTTTCCCGACCTCATTCCTTTGAAACTGGCCCTCGGGACCACACCTCGGCGAGAAGGTGTGGGACCTCGGCCAAGACTTGGTTGGTGCCCAGCGTGTTCCCCGAGGTGGGAGACAGTGTTTGTTTTGACTTGACTTAGTTCTTGGTGAATGTCGAGATCATTTTGCATTCATATAAAGTTTGTTTGAGAGTACATTCAACATATTCTTGCCATGTGTTTGTAGGACTTGGACTTGCCTTGACCCCGACGTTTGAAGGAATATGTGAGTGGTGTTTTAATAAAGATATGTTATAAAGCTTTGATAAAGTCTTGTTTTGTCTTGTTTGGAAAACTATTTACAAGCATGAATGATTATTCCTATTTGCAATAAGTATCATATCTTGTTTGATGACATCCTCGGGAAGTCCGTACGTGCCAGGGGACTTTAAGCATTTGTGGCACTAGTCCGTATGTGCTAGGGGACTATAAGCATTCGTAGCACAAAGTTTGGAAGTCCGTACGTGCTAGGGGACTATAAGCATTTGTAGCACAAGTCCTTAGTGTCCAGGGACTATAATGCAACGACACCCTTGTTTAGAGATCTCTCTTGTCTTGTCTTGCCTTGCCACTGACGGTTTTACCGCGTGGGCTTGTTTGTCCGAGATGTCATCTCTTGTATTACTTTGATGCTAGTAAGCATCCCTTGAAGCTTGGAGAATTTGATGGATGAACTTGATTTATCTCATGTGTTGTTTTGCTAAAGACCTCGGATATCATTCATGTAAACCCTTCATTATTATGCCATTCACTGAGTATCCAAGCTCACCCTCTCTATATATATGTAGGTGATGAGCAGGGCGGTGGTGACGCCTAGGTGTGCTTGCCGATGTATTTTGGATTCATGTTTTGCAACATCTTGAAGATTATGCTTCTTTGTTATTTTCTTGTAATTTTGTAATTGATGGCCGAGAAGCCTTTTAGTCAGGATGTAATTTTTGTACTTCATTTTGTTGTATTAAAGCTATTTTGAGATGTATGTCATTTCATTTAACTTAAGCACTGCTCCTATGGACTACTTGGTTTTATTTATTGCTTCCGCATTTGTAAGCCCCATATGTTTACTCTGATTTGTGTGTGTGATCTTGTAAGTGGCCTTTGGTAGTCTCGGATTACTGGCCATCATGGCAACATCCTACTAGGGGCGGGAAGGGGTCGTGACAATATCACTTTCAACAATATCATTCGAGCACTTCGTGTCGTGGGAAAAGTGAAGGAGGCATTGTCAGTAGTAGTCCTCATGCGTCGAGGAAGTTCAGTCCCCATAAAGATTTCTCTCAACATTTTAATTAGGGAGTTCAATTGACAAGGCAAGCGGTTGAGTGCTTGTAATGTGTATGGTGCTGAGAAAATTCCATTGGGAAAGATGATATGTATGTATATAATTGAAGAAGAAGAAGAAGAAGATCATTATTCAAAGCACCAACTTCACCGCCATCGCCAGACCGCCACCGCCACCACCACCACCATCACCAGTTTCGTTACCACCTAGAACCATGTTCCACATCATGTTATAAGTGAAGAAGAAGAAGAAGAAGAAGAAGAAGAATAATGAGGGAGATAGAGAAGAAAGAAACAAAAGATGAATGATTTGAAAATTTAAAAATTAGTTTTTGGACAACTTTCGGTATACCAAAACCGCCCATTACATGAAGATGTGAGAAAGCAATGTAGCGTAGGGCAAAGTAGGAAGTGAGGTGAAGAGAATGGTGAAAGAATGAAGTAGAACCGTCAAGAATCGAGAAAGATATGAAGTCTGAAAGATGGCTCGAAGAAAAGTCGAAAATGAGAAGAAAAGTCTCTGTTTTTTTTTTATCAACTTTCAGAGCTCCGATAGCATGTAAAAAGAGGAAGAACGAGACATGTGGGATGTGATACAAAAACTAGACCTTGAGTTGAATCCAACGACGTAAAAATAAGGCAAAACGGAGTGATGACGAAGGAGATAGAAGGGCTTGAAGTGGTAGTTGCTAGTGGTGGTTTGCTGGGTGAGTCTGTATCTTTCTTTTGAAATTTGGGGCCAAAATGTAATTTTTTTAACTTTTTTCATTTCAAATCTAACGGTAGGGGCAAAATTGATAGTAACTTAAATAGTATAGGGGTATGCGTGAAAATAAGAGTAGTCTGAGGGGGGGTCATTGAAAATCGTGACAAAGTATATGGGTAAAAATGAAATAATCTCATATATTTATTAAAAGAAGTTCAAACTATATTTTATAAAGTGCTTGCAAATTTTCATGACAAGATATATGGCTCATCTTATTTCAAAATATTATATTAATATGATGCAAATTCCATTGCCATTGTCTTTTATATAATTTTAATATTATATATATGTAAGGTATTATTAAATACACTCAAATAAAAATAACCAGTCATCCCATGTGAATTTATTAAAAAAGGAAACAATTCATCAATATCACATTTGTCAAAATAATACAACCAATCAATCAATTTTGTCAAAATAATACAATTAATCAATTTTAAATTTGTCAAAAAGTAAATAGTGACTAGCCAACCAATCAATCAATTTTGTCAAAATAATACAACTAATCAATTTTGAATTTAAGTGAATAGTGACCAGCCAACCAATTAATCAATTTTGTCAAAAATAATACAACTAATCAATTTTAAATTTGTCAAAAAATGAATAGTAATATATTCAAAATATTTCCATTTAAATAATATTTTTAACAAATATATCATACAACCTATATTTTAAACAAATAATGTTTTGTGTCAAATAATATAGAATATGTATATTAAAATATCCAAAATTTTCAAATAATATTTTAGACATCATCAAAATTAAACAATATGATTAACACCTTCTATTAGAAGGATTCGTAAAAAAACAAGTTATCCAAGAAGAATTGATTACATCTCCTACATCATTATTGCCTTCATATGGGGATCTAAACTTCATAGGATCACAAACATCAGGTAATTGAAATTTATTTAGCATCCCATAAGATGCATGTTTACCAGTACTCCACCTTTTGTTTACATACTATTTTCTGTTATGTATAATTATGATGTTTTGGTTTGGGTTTTGATATAAACTTGTTGTTTATAACTATTAGTGACCTTATCATTGTGTTTAGGGTTTGCATCTTCACTTGACATGGGAAAATGTGCTCTATAATGTATATCAAGCTCTCTAAAACCCTCCATCACACCCAACACATAGAGATGTAGACATCCTTACATACAGAGAATAGAGAATGTAAATAGGAACCAATTGCAATTGGAGAGAATTGAACCCAATATGTCACCCAACCTAGACTCTAATACCATGTTAGATCACCACTAGTCGCATCAATATATATCAAGCTGTCCAACAATATAAATTTCACAGCCTAAATAAATCCACATTATGAGATCTATGAATCTTTAGAACAACTAGTGAACATTCAAGAAACATGTTTGAGAATTGAGCTCCTGGAATGAGAACAATTCATAGATGGGTTGTACGTAAAAAAAATAAAAAGGAGCTATTTTCATAAATCCCGTTTCTAACACTTTTATACCATAAAACCCAAATCATTTTTGATTATCTCATTAGGTCCCATTTAGTGTAGTAAGACCAAAGTACCCTCTCTGCATTTTGAGAACAAAACCATTCCTATTCCCCATATCTTCACTCCGCAAAACACTCATTCCCCCAAAAAAAAACCCATCGTTAGCCCAAAAAACTCCCAAACCATAACCCTAGATTTCACATTGTGTCACCACCGTTATACTTCGCCACCCACCGTTGCCGCCCATTGTTGTTCCACTTCATCTCACCGCTGTGAAGGTTTACATTGGAAGGAGTGTGGTTCGCTCTTCCGTGGTTCCCTGTTTTTGTCAAAATCACCACTGTTGATCATTTGGAACAATACTTTGAAGTGAAGAATCAAAACTGTGAACATTAACTATCAGTCGAACATGATATTCATATTGTTGTTGTTATTTTCCTTCCTTTGTGATTGTTGTTCTTGTTGGTGTTGTTGATGGTGTTCAAAGATATGAGCCCCTAATTTTTTGCTTTTTTCCAAAAAATAATGATATTGTGGCCTGATATATTGTCCATGTGTGTAAATATATGTCAATATTCTTATTTTTAATCAGTGATAATATGTTACTTTTCCCATTTTTGTAATTGTTGTTGCTGTTGGTGTTGATGGTATTCAAAGGATGTGAACCCTCTTTTTTATTATTATTATTTTTTTATTTCTTTTAAATAATGAAATAGTTGTTTGATATATTATTGTCTATGTTATTCATATTGTTGTTATTATTTTCCTTCCTTTGTGATTGTTGTTGTTGGTGGTGTTGTTGATGGTGTTAAAAAATATAAGCCCCCTATTTGTTTGTTTGTTTGTTTTTTTTTTTGTTTTTTTTCAAAAAATATGAAATTGTGGCTTGATATATTGTCCATGTGTGTAAATAGTGTAGTGATATGAATGTTCACAATATGTGAACATTCTTATTTTCAAGCGGTGATAATATATTACTTTTTCCCTTTTTGTGATTGTTGCTATTGGTGTTGATGGTGTTAAAAGGATGTGAACTCTCTATTTTATTTTATTTTCAAAAAATATTGAAATAGTGGTGTGGACGTGCCCCGAGGGCCTTGCTTACCACAATTCAGACTCAAATTGTCACAGTTCTTAATCTGATCTCACAATGTGCGATGTGAGACTGATAAATCACCAAAGAGTCCAAATCCGGCAAATCGTTTTGGAAAATTGATTTTTAAGAAAGAAGTGTCAAACATGGACTGCTTTGCTAGATACAGAGTCGCCACATAAATATTTTGTTTTGGGAGAATTTAGGAAACCCTGACTCATTGCCTAAGGCCACGTGTCCGTCATCACCAAAGTTGCCTCGGCTCGGGAACTTGGGTACGATTGGGGAAGGTATATGAGCACCCCCGCTCGCCCAATCCGAAGATCGGCCTGTACTAAGCATGATATCTTGTTTTTGAAAAAACACATGCGTTCTTATTCTAGTTATTAGCTAGAATTACTATGTAATGCGCACAACACACAAGTATAGACTAGATTGCCTAATTTGGAACAAAACATTGCATATTCGTTTGTTTGAAAACGGTTTGAAGTTTGTTACTCGCAAGTAGGCTAAAACACGGATTTCAATGAATCGTTCTAATTCAAGTAATCCAACCTTCATCCACAAGCATTTAGACAATTATATCACATAAGCAATTAGCCTCATGGCAAGCATTCTGTCATGTTAACACTCACATACATGCAAGATGCTAAAGTATAAACACTCACAGTGTACTCTGAGCCAAAACAAGGAACATGTTAGTAATCAATGTATGATCCAAGTCCATGTTAAGATGGCTAATGCAACACATACAAAATGCAACTAGAATAGACTTGGCTAATCTAAAATGGCATGTGAAATGCGACAACTCGATACACGTATTCAAGTTGGAATTGAAATACTATGAAGTTAGTATGATGCGTCGAGCCCGGTGCATGCAATACAGGTGAATGATGCAGACATGCATAGCATAAGGATGCTAATTGAAACATGCCCTAAGACTAACTATCATAAGCGGTTAAGTAAAAGGGAGAAAGAAGTGGAGGTTGGAAGACATGCATCACACACATGCACGCTTATTACACAATTGCACCCTCTCGACGAGGGACCGAAAGAATAATACAAATTACATAATTAACTAACTAACAAGCTAATTAATTATTACACAACACTTAACTAATTAAACAAATTAATTAAGCTACTAAAGTAGTAAAACAGCCTCGGGAAGAGGGATGCATGCATGCTCGTCAGCTTCGCTAGGAAATCCATCGCCATATCGTGTTGCCTCTGTTTGCCTTTCGGCCGTGACTCTGGCTGCATAAGTCTCAAGGATACTACAATCACCTGCAGGTCTTTGTGAGAGGCCATCGGCCAAGTGGAAAGGCCATCAGCCAATGTATGAAGGTCATCGACCAGAAATGAGGCTCTTGGCCATCAATACATAGCCAGCCGGCACTAAAGATGGCCGACCGGCCATCTCTTCCGGCAGAATCCTGTTTTTGCTATAGCAGAGGACAGACAAAACATGGCAATGTATTTTCAAAGCAATATGTGCACAACCACCCTTCCTATCATGCCATGAACTCAAGGAAGTATGGTTCTTGACCCTCGGGCCATCAATCACGCATTTCAATGCATGATGGCCAAAGGAGCCAAGTGTGCATCTTAATGTCTAATGAAATGCACACAAAACACATGAAGGACCCCAAACTCTATCATGGTTTATCAAGAGGCAAGGGATATGAACGTGCAATGCAACCTAAGCATGCAAGTGTAGATGTCCTCGAACATCCCGGGAGCGAATCCCGTTTTGTTCATTTGGGCTCACTACAGTTCGGACTCAAATGTCACGGTCCTGTATCTAATCTCGCAGAGTGCAATGCAAGACCTGTCACGACCCAAACCCGCCCCCGTGGTTAAGGACGTAACCGGCTAGTAATCATGATATTACTTACGGCCTCAAACCAAACCAAACGTGTTTTAACAGAGTTAATAGGGACCAAACGAAAGCAATTTAAAACTTTGTCCATAGAGCTGTGCTTATATGCACGTCATAACATTCCAGGCATATGTATGTTAATAACTCACGACAGAAACATAATGACATAAGTTCTGTACAAACAGAATCATTCACAACTAAGTCAACCCATCACAGCTATGTATAGACATACACAAAGTCCTCGCCAACACGACAAAATATAAATACATAACAAAAGGGCGAAGACGGGTCTCGTACGTGAGACACAAGGGCTGACTCTCCAAAACCTTTGTTGCTCCCCACAAACTTCACTAGGGCTGGGTTTGGACTTCTCTTCGTTCACCTACAAACACATGAATAAGCGTGAGCGAAAGCCCAGTGAATAATATCAAATCAAATTTAGAAGTTACATAACAATGTAGAACAACATGTTCCAAACGGCCTTGGGCCCAATTCATATTTCTATTTAACAGATATATAACTATACGAAATTCAAATCAAGTGACTGTAGTTCCAAACATTTTGGCCTTTGGCCCATTCAGATTTCTATTCATGTCAAAACGGCCTTCGGCCCATTCATTTCTATCACAACGGCGTTCGGCCCATTCATTTCTATCAAAACGGCCTTCGGCCCATTCATTTATGTCAAAACAGCCTTCTGCCCATTCATTTCTGTCAAAACGGCCTTCAGCCCATACATTCATATCAAAACGACCTTAGGTCCATTCATATATGTCAAAACGACCTTCGGTCCACTCATTTATATCAAAACGACCTTCGGTCCATTCATTTCTGTCAAAACAACCTTCGGTCCATTCGTATATGTCAAAACGACCTTCGGTCCATTCATATAAGTCAAAACGACCTTTGGTCCATTTATGTTTATCGAAACGACCTTTGGTCCATTTATGTTTATTCATGTCAGACTTTTGTCCACAATCCCAATTAGCAACTCATAAAGCTTATAAGGGAATAACAATTGGACATTCACAATCATTCAAATATCGATATTACTCACAGTAATCGGCTTGTGGATCTGCCCTGGAGCTTGACCCTACACATTTCATGAACACAAAAGGGTTACAAACAGTTCAATCCGTTTTTTAATCAACATACTCCTCTTTAGGCTTTATTCTTATCCCATTAACTCATTTACAATGCTTAACATATGCCTAAGAGTGCTTACAAGTGAAAGAGAACGGAAAATAGAACACAGAATGCATTTTCAGAATTTCAGAAAGGGGGTCTTTCGGCGTGGACTTCCATTTCAGCGGACCCTTAAGCCTGCAAAAGTACTGGTTACCTCAAATTCCCGCTCGAGCGTGAACTCGGCCGCTCGAGTGGACTGCCTGTCTACATAGCTCCCCGCTCAAGCATCAACTTCCCCACTCGAGCGGGCACCATGGTATCCAAAAATCTTTGGGAGCACGATTTTCCGCCGGCGGAACTTCCCTTCGGCGAGAACTTCCCGCTCGAGCGGACACCAAAAATCTGGGTTTTCCAGATTGAGTTCTTGAGCTCCAATTCGATTTTCAACCAACAAAACATGCATGTTATGGCCCAAATCTCAAATATAATTATACTAACATGATGTAAGCTCCAAATCACAGCCCAATGAAGCTCAATTCTCAAATAATTCACATGTGTGCCTCAATCTCCCATCAAGCTCCTTCTAACATAACAATGTCATGCATTCAAGTTCATATCTTCATAAATTGTGCACAAATTGTACATGCATGTGACGAATTAGCCACATTCTTAACTTAGATAACACAAATGGTGATCAAAACATGAGTTTCAACTAAAACTCTACATGAATCATGTATTTCAAGCTTATACATGCTATTTCACCACAATTTCATACATGCATGCATATATCAAGCTTTAATTCCAACAAAGCCAACTTAACTCATGCTCTTGAGTACAAACAACCCTTGAACACACAAAGTTACAACTATAATCCAAGAATTACTCACCTATAAGCTTTAATTCTCACAATCTATAACAATTCTTGGATAATCTTCAAGGTTCCCAAGCTTTAAGCTAGAATTTGCACAATTCTCTTCTCTCTTCTCTCTCTCTCTCTCTCTACAGCCCGCTCTCCTCTAATTTGAGTCCCTAATCAGTCAAATGGAGCAAGAGTAGAGAATAGAGGTGTAGTGCCCTTGCCCAACAAAACCCACTATAGGCATTATAAAAATAATAAAATAATGGGGCACTAATTAATCGATTTAATCAACTTAATCTGGTCCGAATCAATTTTTCAATTAAATTTCACCGTAGGCTCTTAAAATTATGCCAATCACAATGGCGTAGTCAATTTCGGGTTCTGTGGCCGATAAGGCCCTCAATTTAATTTTCGAAGCAGATAATCAAATAGATATTCCTACGATGAACAGATAGAAGTTCAAAACCACCTATTTTCACATAATGACACACAAGATCATACTCAACACATAATCATACTCGTATTAGGGACCAATTAACATAACACAGAACAGGAGTATTACAGTCTTCCCCCCTTTAGGAAGTTTGGTCCTCCAAACTTATTTTACCTTTAGTCGAAACAATTCGGAACACTTTTCATTCAACGGTTCCAATCCTTCTTAATAGTCATTCGCTTAGTCTCAAAATCAAGCAACGCTCTATTCTCAATCAGTCGTAGACTTACCTTTTTCCGCCATACAAGGCTTGTATGGTGCCATGCCAAAACTAGAGTGTGAGCTATTGCTGCAAGCAAAGTTTGCCAACGATGGATAGATCTTTCCAACTTCCCTGAAAAATCTAATGCATATCTTTGGAGCATTCCTCCCAAAAATCTAACACGTTCTTTCTGATCATACATCAATTTGCGGATGGAAAATAGCGCCGAATCATAATTCAGCTTCGTATCAAGTTCATAATTTGTCCAGATCATATACAGAAGTCATAAGTCATGATTAAGTTTACGTGATACATTCATTAGCATTAACAGAACAGAACAGAACGGAACAGAACATAACAGAACAGAACATATACACGTGAGGTTACGAATAACCAGTTCCATAAATGAACCTCCGGATTCGGGTAACATAACAGAACAGAAGCTAAGCCCCCCATTGCCTCTTGAAGGCTGTTCAGAATTCAAACACATTTTAGAATTTTTGTGTAAATAATAGATACTGGGACCCCATGCAAATGAGCAATCTTATCGATGTAAACAGTGGCTAGTCTACAAGCATCATACAAGATTTTATAGGGAGAAATGAGCAAACTTTAATAATTCTACCTACAATAGCCCAAATGGGACTTATACCTTGGGTGCTCAAGGTAGCCCCACAACGAAATTCGTAGCCACATATTCCTATTTCCATTCCAAAATAGAGGGAGGTTGAAGTAGTCCCGTCACTATCTGAAATTCAACTTCAACCTATTGGCACCGAAAAAAATATTTAGACACATTCACCAATTGCCCTCGTCAAGGTAGGTCACCAACATATTTATTTCAATGACAGCTAACTTTATCACAGAAGTTCGGTCTATTCCTTGTCACAAAAGTTCAATTCATTCTTCAATAATTCCACAATTCACAATCCGATTCAGTATTTAGTCCAGTGACTCATCACAATTATCCAAGGTCAATCAAAAGTCTTCAGGAATATAAGGTGGATCCAGATACTGATTCCCGAATCAACAAAGGTAACATCGAAGCAATTAACCACACAATATACGTAACTCAGTTATCCCTATAGTACCAATTGTAAAGCACAATAACATCAAAGCAGTCGACTTCTAACATAATACACGTGTTCTCACTTCATTCAATAGTTTACAGTTTGCCATTCGATTCAATATTCAATTCCCTGTTCCATCGACTCTTTCTACATTATCCAATAGTCGTCAAAAGCATAAGGCAATTCATATATTAATTCCCATGGCTTCAAGGATATTATCAGAAACAGTCAATCACATGTTGAACACCATTTACACATCCTCAGAACCCCAATTGCAGAATATAATGGCACTGAGCAGTTATTACACAAGGCGTACTGAATTCACACACTTTCGGATAATCAGGGTTTTTCAAAGCTTCTTGGATGTTAATGGCATCTCCATAATACCAAAGGATGACATTCTGGACAGAACAAAGGAATAATCGTCTCAGAATCAAAGCACACCCGTTCACGACCGTCGGTGGCCGACTCGAGATCGATTAGGCAAGCCCACCCATACAAAACCGTCGGTGGCAAAAGAGACTCATCAACAAAGGTGCTACATAGGCTTAACGTCCCCTAGCACGAAAGGATGTCTCAAGAATGTCATCAAAACAAACACAATACCACTTACTATAACCTGATTTCTCAAAATTCGATAACACTGAAGCAAACACATGAAACGTATTCTGATTAGTCAAGGATAGATATTCTGTACGGTTCACAATCAAACCAATCCGTTGTCATCGGTTTCCATAGCGTCAAACAAGCAAGAATATGACAACACACCAGCATTGTTCCTTAAGACACCCAATCACTGGATTTGCACAATTCAGTTCATCTATAACACATATGTTCTCGATAGTTGGGGTTGGTTCTCAACGGTGTTCATGGTTAGATCAATCTGTTGATAGCCCACCAAAGGTCTTTCAAATGGGTCGAGTACTCTAAATAGATTCAAGTTTTTGGTCTATCAGTTTTTCTGCCAAGAATAATCTGGCTATTGATTTACAGGCAATCCTTAATCCCTTTTTACAAAATTAAATCAGATAGAGGGTCTTATCAAACCAATCTCGACACAGGTCTTGCCAAATCAAATCAAACAAAGGTTCCATCAAATTATGTCAAATGAGGGTTCTATCAAGCCAAATCGAACAGAGGTTCTATCGGACCGAATCAAGTAAAAGTTTTCTCAAATGGGGTACATTCGGTTATGTAAGGCTCACTTCGTTTGTTTAGGCACATGGTTGATAGTTCCACAACTGTCCTAAGTTCATTAGTTCTCGAATTCGTATCAGAATCATTCTTTACAACAGTTCATATCAAAATGCTTCAAATCATGTACGATACGGTATTATCTACATAAATTCGGGGGTAGTTGTACAAACATGCAATTATTCAGATCAGGAGGTGTGTACCATAATCAATACAGTAATTCCCAACAAGTCTTATATGCAATACATGGTGTACAGTAACACATTAAACAGAGTTCTTCAGTTGTACATAAGATAGGGTCTATTACTCAAAAGTTCCAAATTAGTCACAAAGTGTAGGTTTATGGGTTGAGCCCAATATAGTCACATAATCCAGTCAATCTTCTACCAATTCAAATGCATGGTCTCACCATTATCGAGTCATAATTCCAATGGCTTAGCCATTAAAGACAGTAGTAACAGATCACCCTGAGCATAGGTTCAGATGTACATGTACATGTGCATGTACAGTATTAAGCAATATCCCAATACATATTTCACAAATTTCCCAAATGGAGCATATATATTCAATAAATACAGTCTCAATCTTGTGGGTCTGACCAATACAAATATACAGGCAGCAAATATGAAAGAATATGCTGATCTGAATCGAATAATATCCCAAGCAAAGATGTACACATGTACTAATTCAGAATCAATCAACACATAAGCATTCATTTGTAAGCAGTACAGATACCTGGGATAACGGTCACAATATTTTGAGTGCTTTCTGGGATGAGTGTATTTACTCTATCCTGAGTAGCAATTCCTACCGTTGGTACGAATCTAACTGAGGCAGAACATTTATTCACATTTGCTCAGTTCGGGAACAATTCCTTACCATATGGTCCATTTTACCACACCTATAACAAGCCTCAGAAGCCCGATAACAAATTCTTCGGTGTTTCTTACACTGATGGTGGCAAAAGTTCTTGCCATAGCGGCAACTGACGTTACTGTCTTAAGATCTCTATCATTTCCTGCACCATTCTTTCCAGTCTATTGAGTCGGGCTGTGGAAGAGCCTTCCAGCTTGTATGCCCTTACTCAATCTATACTCTACACAATCTCTTATTAAGCTTCACCAAATATGGGGGTGTCCAATACAAAAATAAACACATAATCACATTCGTACGTAGGCACGTCTTTATATTCTCATTTCACATATCGTAACAGATAATTGCATACTTATCAGATATCGCATGCTAAACATTTACTAAGTAATTATATACTCAAATCATGTTCATATTTCACATAGACACTCGTAGGCAGAATTGAATGCACATAAACAACTTTTCATGATTCATATATTCATGGGTGTGCATTTCAACAAAACAAACTTGTTGTACACATTAGTGTAACAATTCATATCTCATGTTCAAGTCATGTGTGGTACTTCCCTTAGCGTAACATATCATACTGGTCAAGCATATCAAGTTCCATAATGGAACCTTCGGTACTGGTAACATGTCTCATACATAGGCCACGGTATTATTTCCCCCGGGCTAGGGCCTCATGACCATAAGCCACAGTATTATGTCCCCTGGGCGAGGGCCTCTGCTAAGGATACCACAATTATGTTCAAGGAAAATTTTGAACAATCATTAATTCATACAAACATAACATTTCAGGGGACTTTGTCATTTCATATCATCATAACTGAATTAAGGCTAAACGTAACTTTATAGAGTTCTTACTCACCATCCGATTGAACTTTGTAGACGTCCCGGGAGGATGACTCTCGTTCTGTTCATTTTATGGGTCTACTACAGTTCAGGACTCAAATTGTCACGGTTCTTAATCTGAACCAAAAAGTCCAAATCTGGCAAATCATTTTGAGAAACAGATTTTTGAAAAGAAGTGCCAAACATGGACTGCTTTGTCAGATGCAGAGTCGCCACCTAAATATTTTTTAATGGAGAAATTTAGGAAACCCTGACTCGGTGCCAAAGGCCACGTGTCCGTCATCAGCAAAGTTGCCTCGGCTCGGAAACTTGGGTCCGATTGGGGAAGGTCAGCTATGAGCACCCCCTCTCGCCCGATCCGAAGATCAGCCTCTACTAACCATGATATCTTGTTTTGAAAACATTATGCATTCTTATTCCGTTTATTAGCCTAGATTTACTATGTGATGCGCACAACACAAAAGTATAGACTAGATCGCCTTAGTTAGAACAAAGCATTGCATATCCGTTCGTTTGCAAGATGGTTTGAAATTTGCTACTCGCAAGTAGGCTAAAACATGGATTTCAACGAGTTGTTCCAACTCAAACAATCCAACCTTCACCCACAGGCATTTAGGTAGTTATATCACATAAGCAGCTAGCCTCATGATAATCATGCTATTATGGCAACACTCACACGCATGCGGTATGCTAAAGCATTAAAAGCTTACCGAGTACTCCAAGCCAAAACAGAAACCAGTTAGCAATCATATGCATGATCCTAGTTCATGTTCAAAATGGCTAATGCAACACATGCAAAGATGCAATCTAGACAGGCTCGGCTATCCTAAACATGGCATGTGAAATGCAATAGATAACACGTATTCAATTTGGAATTGAAATACAATGCGATTAAGCGTGATCGTAGAGCTGGTGCATGCATACAGATGAATGATGCACGCATGCATAGCATAAGGTATGCTAATTTAAATATGTCCTAGTCTAATCATCATAAGCGGGTAAATAAAAGGGAAGAAAGACGTGGGATTGGAAGACATGCACACACTCACACACGCTTATTACAAATACACCCTCACTCGGTGGGACCGAAAGAATATCTGATCAGAATAATGAATCAACTATCCTAGCTAATTAATTATTACAAAACTTCTAATTTAATTAACAAAGTAAATATAGAAGGAAGGTGGCATGACCACTGCCTCGATGCGTGAATGATGCATGTTTGACTCGTCTACTTGAGCTTCATTTGTCATATACTTGTTGCCTCTGTTTACACTGCCCTGCCCCTCTGAGGGTCACACAAATTTCTAGACCTGCTTTGAATCACTCCCTGAGTGCTTCGGATCGTCACCGGCCAGAACAAAACTCCACCGGCCATGGGAATGGTACTATCGGCCAAAACTTGTGCTATCGGCTAAACATGTTTGCCGGTCGGCACTAAACACTGCTGACCGGCCAATTATTCCTACTGAAACCTGCAGTTGACAGCAGCAGAGGGCAAGCAGTGTATGGCATGGAATTTTCAAGCAAATATATGCACGGACACACTCTCTATCATGTAATGGACTTAAGGGAGTGTGGCCCTCGACCGTCGAGCCGTCAATCACACATTTCAATGCATGATGGCCCAAAAGCCAAGTGTGCAACTTCGATATCAAATGAAATGCAAGTGCAAAACACACCAAAGGGCCCCAACCCCTATCATGTTTGATCAAGAGGCAAGGGATGCATGCTCAATGAAATGCAACCTAGGCATGGAGGCTAAGTATGCAACATGAACATGCGAATGAGCAATGTATACTAGGCGCGCAACCTAAACATGTAAGCAAACATGGCATGCAACAACATGTGATGATGGACTTAAACTAACATGGATAGCTCGCAAGCATCCCAAAATCAGTGGCCATTAGATGAAAATGAGACAATCGAAATGCGTACACACATGTACGCAAATCGAGGACCGAACCTAAGGCATCAAATGCCACTCTGCCAAGGCATGGCAAGGGATGCAAGGTGGCATACAAACATGCAATTTCAGCGCTGCAACATGATGGTAAATGGTCCCAAAACATGGAAATATGGCACCCGATGCATGAGGTGAGCCCCGAAACTCAAAATTAGGCACATGTATTGACTTATAGCTATACAAAGCATGCATTATTTGACTATGAAGCACAAAGACAGAACCAAGGCAGTCCCAAAACATGAACATTTCTAGTTCAAAGTATGGCCAAAAAGTGTTCACATGAAGATCTAAGGCAACATGCAAAATTGGCTAGTAAGCATGAGTTGTATTACAACTATATGATGCGCATTAAATCTCACCAAACCAGCCAAAATCAGTGAACAAATCATGTCCAAAAATGCTGAAATAACCACTGAAATGCAGTCAATGCATGCAAAAAAGATGAGCTCCTTTAGAGGGCCATACAAGGGGTTACTTAGCACTGCAACAAGGACACTTAACATGGCAAAACTAACTCTGGAAATGGGTTATGGAGGTCCTAAAACCCATTGAAAAATGCCTAAACCGAGCTCAAGAAGTATGCAAATATAGGCCCCTTTGTAAGGCCAAAAAGGGCATCAAACCTACCGAGGAGAGAGGGGGTCAACCCCCTCTGATTTTGACCCTCAAAATAGCAAACCTACCACTGAAAATCCACTGGATTTCAGTGGCTAGGAGGCCAAGTAAGGGCTTGCTCGAAGGTCTTAAAGAATAGAACAAAACAAGGCCAAAACAAGCATGCAAGGGGGAAGATGACCTCCAACACCAAAATAGTCTTAAACAAACATCTTAAGCATGCAAATACAAAACTTTTTTCAGTTTATAGTTAAGCTGAAAAAAGCATGCAAGATATGCTAAAATGAGGTACAATAAAGTCCTAAAAAGGGGAAGAAACTTACCCTTGAAGACCAATTTCGAGATCAGCAATTTCAGGGGCCAAAAACCAGCTTTTAGAGCTCAAGAAACCCTCCCAAGAACCTCAATCCAATGGTGGTGGTGTACGGCTATGAGGTGTGGTGCAATAGGCCAAGAACAAGCCCCTTTTGAACCCTCTAACACACAAATGTAGAGAGAGAGGGAGATATATAGAGAGAGAGGGTGTATATATATCAGATATATATGCCCTAGGTCTAGTTTTTGCTGAACCGTCTCAAAGAAGGAGAGGCTTTGCTTATATAGGCAAGGGAAAGCTCCAAGCTTCTTAGAGAAGCCATTGCAAAAGAGTCAAAAGGACCAAGCTTCCAATGGAAGCTACCCCAAAGGTGCAAGCTTCTTGAGGAAGCCAAGACAAGGGGTCAAGGCTTCCTCAAGAAGCCTTGAGCAAAGGGTGCAAAAAGAGGGGTCAAAGGTGGTCAAGGTAAAACAACCACACATATGCAGGGAGAGGTTTGTGCATCCCACCGGTGGCATGCACCATGCTTGAAGGGTGCAAAAAGGGTAAAATTGGCCACAAAAGGAGGTCATCGGCCAAATAAATGGCTAGTCGGCACAATAAATGGCGACTGCTATTTTTCTAGGCCAGCTAAATAAATGGCTGATAGGTGGCTGCCAAAAGGTCAAAAGTGGCGGAGGTGTCTAGATTAAAGCCCCAGAAGTTAGCTTTCCAATGGCATAAACCTTGCATTAAAATTCCTCTTGTGCAAAAAGTTATGCCCTTTTTGGTGAAGCCGCGCAGATTCGATCCAACCGGGATGATGCCCAACTTCAACCGATCATATCTCCCTCACCCGGACTTGGCTTTAGGAGATTCTTGAGTGCAAAATGAAGCCCCCAAAAGTAAGCTTTCTAACGGTGGTGGCCTCATAGCTAAAATCCAAGTATGTAGATGAATAAACCCGATTCAACGAGGGTTGCTCGACCCTCTTCTACCCGGATTCATGCCGAACTTCTCCCAAACTATTTTTCTCCTCTCCTTTCCTCTTTTCTTCAACTTCAAACCCCTAAACAAAGTGTTTCAAAAGATTTTTCAAAGATTTTATCTCTCTTTCATTCATCTCCACTTTGTCGTTGCTCAGTTTATCGAAAAGCGTATCATTTGACAAAATGTGAGCCTCGGAACATTGTAAAAACTTTATTTCAAAACTGTTTTGAAAGAGAGGGTTCTAAGATCTAAAAACCATCCACAATAACTTTGGTCCAAAACGGGGTGTGAAGTTGAGATTTGTCTCTTTCATTGTTGAAGAAATTGAACCTTTGCCACACTTTTTACCACCAAGTAAACCATTAGTAACACCAAGTCTTGAGAACATCAAAAATGGGGTGTCTCTGATTTGCCCTCTTTGACAGAACTCGAAAGTCAAGAAGTGACGTGAGTGAATGTCAAAGCCCAGAGACGACCCATTTTTGATGAGGCCGAAGACTTGGACAAACAAACAAAATACAAATGTAATTGGTTGAACCCACAGGCTGCCTACGTATCCCTTTGCAAGGAATCAAACCAGCGTAGTTCAGGGGCAGGATGCAAATGATATGCAGGAAGACTTTGATAATTGGACTTATACACTACGCGAAGCCGGTTTGAAAATTGTGAAATCTTCACAAATATGTGCGATAGATACACAAAGTGAGTAAGCATGTGCGATAGATACACTAAGTGAGCATAGTGTGAATATACACAAAGCAAGTAAAATGTGATAGATACACAAAAGTGAGCACGTGTGATAAATACACAAAGTGAACAAAGTGTAATAGATGCATTAGGTAAGCGTGTGATAGATACACAAAGTGAAGCGAGTGTGATAGATACACTATATGAAGCAAAGTGTGATGTATACACTAGGTGAGCGTGTGATAGATACACAAGGGTGAACACAAAGTGTAATAGACGTACTAAGTGAACAAAGTGTGATGGATACACAAAAGGCGATGAAGTGTGATTGATACACTAAACATGGACACAAAGTGTGATAGATGCACTAAGTGAACAAAGTGTGATGGATACACAAAAGGTGATGAAGTGTGATTGATACACTAAACATGGACACAAAGTGTGATAGATGCACTAAGTGAACAAAGTATGATTGATATACTAAAGGTGAACACAAAGCGTGACAGATGCACTATGTGAGCAGTATGATTGATATACTAAAGGTGAACACAAAGTGTGATAGATGCACTTAGTGAGCAGTATGATTGATATACTAAATGTGAACACAAAGTGTGATAGATGCACTTAGTGAATAGAGTATGATTGATATACTAAATGTGAACAAGTGTGATAGATGCACTTAGTGAGCATAGTATGATTGATATACTAAATGTGAACACAAAGTGTGATAGATGCACTTAAGTGAGCAGTATGATTGATATACTAAATGTGAACACAAAGTGTGATAGATGCACTAAGTGAACAGAGTATGATTGATATACTAGAGGTGAACACGAAGTGTGATAGATGCACTTAGTGAACAAAGTATGATTGATATATTAAATGTGAACATGAAGTGCGATAGATGCACTTAGTGAACAGAGTATGATTGATATACTAAATGTGAACACGAAGTGTGATAGATGCACTTAGTGAACAAAGTATGATTGATATACTAAATGTGAACACGAAGTGTGATAGATGCACTTAGTGAACAGAGTATGATTGATATACTAAAGGTGAACACAAAGTGTGATAGATGCACTAAGTGAACAGAGTATGATAGATATACTAAAGATAATGACGTGAATATGTGCATTATAGATACACAAAATGAGGATGTGTGTGATAGATACAGAAAATGAGAATACGTGTAATAGATACAGAAAATGAGAATGTGTGTGATAGATACAGAAAAGTGAATATGTGCGTGATAGATGCACAAAATCAGAATGTGTGTAATAAATACACAAAATAAATAAAGTGTGATTGATACACTAAATAAATGAGAGTGTAATTGATACACTGAATGAAATAAGAAAGTGTGATAGATATACTAAGGGTGAATGAGGTGTGATTGATACACTAAATAAATGAAGTGTGATTGATACACTAACTGAATGGAGTGTGATTGATACACTAAATAAATGATCTCAAACGGAACTTCTTTGAATGAACCGTACATACAATATTGTGCATGATTGAGAAAGAAACTTGATAGGTACAATGCATTACAATGCATGATGCTTAAGGAAAGCAATAAACGGATAAGGCAGCGCTTTAGAAAGCACCTTATGAGGTGAGTGGCGGTGGACCGCTCTTCTCTGATGGGGATCTCCCCTTGTGCTCTTCAAACACTTACCTTCAACTTACAGTACAAAGGCTCTGAAATGCTGGCAAGGGTTCTTCACGTAGAACACTTTGGATGCTGCCTTTCTTCCTGATCATATTACAACTTTTCCTATTCTCCAACGGGGTGACAGACTAGGTTGGTTCAGTATCCAGAATTGAGGTGCATACACGCTATCTCAACCTATGGGGCTTCCATACAGATTCCAAGCCGGGGATACACCCCTAGGTATTTAAACCAGACTTTAGTCCCGAAAATCCCGAACCTTTACATTCTAGGCATCAGCCATTCAAACTCTAGTTTTCACCGTCCCAGTTGGTCTCCTAGGAACTCATTGCAAACACGGCCAAGATGTCCCTGGCATGAAACGGTACTTGATGAGAGCACTTCTGATCGCCATTTTGGCTTGAAGCAGACTTGATCTTGAGCTTGAGGTAGAGGCACACTCATACTTCGGAGCATTGGCAAGACCGGAAGAGGTACACACGGAATGTAGTCTCGAAACTTACTAAAGTTGAAACAAACTCAGATACCTGAAATTTTCCTCTTTTGCTTTTGCCTTGCAGTCCGGAACCACTATAGCTTCAAATAGGTCCTGGTTCTACTGTTCTCACATGACCTGGGTTGAACCCTGCGATTTTATGAAAGAACAAATATTGTTTTGCACAAATGTGGAGAATGGCACAACACTCTAAGCACAAGATGATTTTTTTGAAGTTGAGAAATGAGTTCTCGACCGGGTATTGGGCCTACAACTGAACACAGCGAAAAAGACTCAATAATGGAAAACAAAAGGTCAACAACCTAGACACAAACACGGACACTTGAAATGACTCAAAGTAAGAATCGAGACAAACAAAACACAACAAAACACAAGACTCAAATATGCACAGGGAGCCTATTTCTCCGGGTATTGTTTCCCATCCTTTCTTATTTGTGATTCTCACATCATTCGGCCCTCAGGCTCTATTTTTCTGAGAAAGCCCTTTTCCTCACTTTTTCTCTCATCGCACATCTCTCCATTCTTCAATCTCTCATTTTTCATCCCTCCCCGGGGTGGTTGATGGATAAGCAGGAAGTTGTGGGCTCTTGCCCCTGGTATTCTACCAGACTCTTCTTCTTGTTCACAACAGTGAGTTTCTTCCACAGAGGGGCTGCGCTATAACTGGGTGTGTAGCAAATCTGCAGCTAACATCGGTTGATGATGCCCTGCTGGGGAGTTTGGACGTGGTTAGATCTGTCCAGATGTGGAAGTGGAACATCTTGATCCATTCCAATTCGTGCTTCGCATTTGACTTGATGCCTCGTTGCTTGGAGAATGTTGAGAGCTTTCAGCCCTTTTGTTGTTAATCTCAGTTGTACCCTTCTTGGCAGGTAGAGTGCCCTTCTGGCGAGTAGTTGACGACGGGGAAAATATAGAACACCTGACTCAACTGTGCTCTTATTTCATCATTTTGACCATTTTTTTGTTTTTGGCTTTCCACTAAAACAATTTTGACCAAAATGAGAGTTTGATTAACATGCTTGTTCGATTTTTGATTTGAAATCATGCAAGTCAGGTTATGAGCATTGAAAATTTTCCTTTTTGAGTCCAAGAAAATGGTCCAGTTTTAGAAAAATGGAATAATTTTCAAGAGAATTAGTCAACCTCAGTAACAATTCTCAAAAACTATTTTTGCAAACGGTCATTGCTCAACGAGCATGGAACCTACTCTTGAGATGCACAACCTCGGATCGAAAGGAAAATTGCCCCTTGCTTGAAAAGGGCTGCGTGGCGACGGAAAGTTGCCCCTTGTTTGAATGGCACCGCAGTGCATTGAATAGCAATGGAAAGTTGCCCCTTGTTTGAACGGCACCACAGTGCGTTGTAATCAGTCTTCATAGTGAAGGTCACAACCAAACCCTCGGGTACAGAGAAGGCAAAGATGATCAAAACCATTACATGGACACAATCGAATTTGGAGTGTTTTATGGCTTGACTTCAGAATGAAGTTGCCTACGTATCCCAAAGATGGGAATCAAACCTTACGTAGTTCGGGGTTAAGGTACACTCGGGTATTAACCTCTCCTTTTGCGCTCTAACTTTTGCCAAGGGTGCCCTTTCGGGTTTTCAACCTTGCGAGCTTTGTTCTTCTTTTCTTTTCAATTTTTTTATTTCTTTTCTTTTCTTCTCTTTTCAATTTTTTTTTTTATTTTTCTTCATTTCTTTTTTTTGTTCTTTGCATTTTTGTTCTTTTTTTTTTTTTGCTCTAACTTTTGCCTGGGTCGCCCTTCCGGGTTTTCGGCCCAGCGAGCCTCTCAAGGGTAAAAGTGTAGCTTTGTCCATGTCAAATGGTTCTGAGATCTCGAATCTGTCTGAATCCAAGAGAGTGGCTGTTGTTTGCTGACGATGTAGGCGTCCATCCAACGGGGGCTGAATTTTCCCCTAGTGTTGTGGATAGGAACTGGGTTGTCCTTCAGCAAAAACTGTCTTCTTTCCTCCCTTCTGGGATTTGGCATTCTTGCCGATCTTCGTCGTGGACTCTTCGAGTACATTCTTTGACGTCTTTTGCCCCTTGTTCGAGGGGTGCTTTTGATCTAGCTTTGCAAGCTTTTTTTGACGACATCTGATCTTCTTGATCTGACTTTTTTCTTTTCTTTTTTTTTTTTTTTTTTTTTTTTTTTTTTTTTTTTTTTTGTTGTTGATTCACGGGCTGCTTCGAATCTGGCCACACAGGCCTCACATTGTAGTTGACCGTTGAATTTTCTGAGTCCTAATCCAAGGTTTGAGAGCAAAAGGGCTCGAGTCTTGAGGCTGAGAGCGATCCTAGGCTGCACAATCTCAAGAGCGATTCCACACAAGTCTTCGCAGGACCGCGCAAAACATTTTTTGAAATCTTTTAAGAAAGCGACAAATCGCTCGCGCTGAAGATAGTGTAGGACCAATATGGATCAAGCCAGGATCCTTCCCAGTACTCATGTTAACAAACATGATCTCAATCATTAAGGGCTTAGCACGCCTCTCTTTCTCTCAATTGTTTAAATTTTGCAAAACCCGAGGAATTCCTTCCTCTTCGTTTTTATCACAATGTTTCAAAAAAAAAAGTTTTGGAAAACTTAGGTCGATGCAATGAATTCAAAACAGAAAAGAACCGACTTCTAGTCAAATAATGCCATCTCATTTAGAATTTACGCACAAGCGGCACACGGTGAAGCAAACACAAGAGTGTGAAAATCACTGCTATTCCATTTAGATCTTTGGTGTAACTGGCCCCAAGGCAGAAACAAACTCAAAAGAAAGCAAAAAGATAAACACAAAACAAGCAAGTGATGTCCGAGGTAACACCCCCAGAATCACCCGACCCTAACAAAATAGGACTGACTCGATAAAACAAGACAGACCCGACTGACTTAGTATGAAAAGACTGACTCAATACAAAATGACAAGACTGACCCAATACCCAAGTCAGAAAGTACAAAACTAGCATTCGCAAATGCTCAAAATAGTGCGTGCCAAACGCCATATCTGGAGTAAACTGAGTGCCGCCCGCAGGTGGTTTATCCCCTGATCACATAATCACATTATCCCCCGCAAGTTCACTGATCCAATGATGATAGACTTTGCTAGATTGGTGCGGCAATGACCTTGCTGTCAAAAAAATCTTGTACATCATGGCGCAGACGAAAGCAGCTATCGGTCTCATGACCTATTTGTTGATGATGCGCCGCATGCCAAATGCGGTCATGCTTTGGAGGGAGAGGATCGGTAGAGTCGTTGTTCGATGGTTTCAAATGTCCTTTCCGGATTAAAACCTCTAGAGCCTTTGACAAAGGCATATAAAGTGGGGTAAAAACTCTCTTGACTCGGGGTGGGTATTTGGTTTTCTGTGAGCTACTTCCGGACGCACCGGTGAATGGGGTAGCTTTTTTTGACGTGGTGGTGGTGACCATGCCCACTTTAGAAGATCTTGCGGCCGCATCACCACTGGTGGTCGCATTCGAATTGTGGGAAAATGCCCGCCTAGGCTGCTCCTTCTCCTGGTCAATAAGGCCCTCCTTCATGGAATCCTCGATCTGTACTCCCATCTCATACAAATCTGAATAGGGAAAGGGAGCACAATCATTTTCTGCATTAGTTTGGGTTGGAGGTTGTGCACAACCATCCGTATTTGATCCTTGTCCGTTGGCCTAATGGTCATTATTGAGGCTTTGGCCCTCCAGCGGGCCATGAATTCCGAGAAGCTCTCCTCGGCCTCCTGTCTCGTCATCTCAAGATCACGGGTCGTAATCTCGATTTGTGTATTATATGAGTATTGCGCAATGAAGGCCTCAGCCATCTCATCCCAATTCCTCTTGACATCATTTTCCAATTTTGCATACCAGATGGCTGCCACACCCGACAAGGTCCGGCCAAATAGAGACAGCTTCTGCAGTCTGGTGAGGCCCATCGGCCTTAAGATATCTGAAAACAATCTCAAGTGCACCATGGGATCCCCGGATCCATCAAATCGGTCAATGTGCGGCATTTTGAATCTGTCCGGCAGCGTCACAGCTGCGTCGGTATATCCATCTTCAATGTTAGGGATGGTCTTGACTCCCTGGGATCTCTTGAACAGCTTTTCAAGCTTGCTCAACTTCAATGCTGTAGGATCTGTCTCGAACTCAAAAGGGGAATCCGGTAGGTTGGTGGGTGTCTTGGATAATAGGGGCAGGATCTGGGGTAGAACTGGGGGTGGGGGTGGGGGTGGTCCTGTGGGAATGTCTGTATCATTCTGAACATTAGTTGTCTCCCCGAGGGCTGGAGCTCATGCCGGAGGAGGAGCTTGTTGTGAAGTAGATGCTCCTGTTTGCTGCTGCAGCCGGGCAATTAAGTCTGCCTGTTGGGCCATAATCTCAGCCTGCTGTTTGGCAAATTCTGCTTGACGAGCAGCATCCTGCTGCATGGTTTTCATGCTCTCTTGAAGTTGACGCATTATTTCCTCCATCCCTGCTATAGAGTGCTGGTTTATCTGAACAATCGGTATATCTATCCCTCTAGCAAAGGAACACTGATTGCCCTTGAATTGAATCTCTGACCCGACAAAGTCTATCAACACAAGTCCAATGAATCTGGGGGATCTCAGAGCCTTCTGAAGCTATAGTTCTAGGACTACCTAGCAAAAGAGAAAACAGATAGCATCTCAACTCAATTTCCTTGGAGCGGATATGAGCATGGCGAACGGTACTCAATACTAATCCTTTGTTCCCAAAATAAGCATCCCAAAAGCTGATACCCTTAGGTGGCGATTCCCCAAATCTTTGATGCGGACTTGCAAACTGATACATGCATTCCCTGTAGAGACACATTCTAAAAGCACATAGCATGTAAAAGAGAGCCAAAACACCCCTATGTTGGGGTAGGGTTTCCCTGTCCTATTTTGTCAGGAGCTAGGGTTTCGCTATGCACATAGCGGTTTCAAACAACCTATATCGGGTAAGCAACCTGTCCTAGTTTGGAATGGTCACTATGGATTCCGAATATACACTAGGCCGAATGGTCAAAAGGATGCCCCGGTAAAACCAGGGTTTGTGTTCCCATACTGGTAGAGCCTGCAACCGGTCAGCCTTATGGTCATGCCTTGACAAGACAAGCCTCCGGCAAACCGTTCAGGAGTAGCAGATGGCCAACACGGTGTCCTAGGCGCACCAATGCACATGCAATGCAAAGAAACACATAAGTGAAATCAAAACAAGATATCACGAGTTCGAGTCAAGCTCTCTAATCTCCCAATGATGCGAAGCGTAAGCGTCCCGACGTCGGGAGGATGACTCCCGTTCTGTTCATTTTATGGGTCTACTACAGTTCAGGACTCAAATTGTCACGGTTCTTAATCTGAACCAAAGAGTCCAAATCTGACAAATCGTTTTTAGAAACAGATTTTTGAAAAGAAGTGCCAAACATGGACTGCTTTGCCAAATACAGAGTCGCCACCTAAATATTTTTTAATGGGGAAATTTAGGAAACCCTGACTCAGTGCCAAAGGCCACGTGTCCGTCATCACCAAAGTTGCCTCGGCTCGGGAACTTGGGTACGATTGGGGAAGGTCAGCTATGAGCACTCCCTCTCGCCCGATCCGAAGATCGGCCTCTACTAACCATGATATGTTGTTTTGAAAACATTATGCATTCTTATTCCGATTACTAGCCTAGATCTACTATGTGATGCGCACAACACAAAAGTATAGACTAGATCACCTTAGTTGGAACAAAGCATTGCATATCCGTTCGTTTGAAAGATGGTTTGAAATTTGCTACTACTTAAGTAGGCTAAAACATAGATTTCAACGAGTTGTTCCAACTCAAACAATCCAACCTTCACCCACAAGCATTCAGCGGTTATATCACATAAGTAGCTACCCTCATGATAATCATGCTATTATGGCAACACTCACCGCATGCGGTATGCTAAAAGCATAAAAAGCTTACCTAGTACTCCAAGCCACAACAGAAACTAGTTAGCAATTATATGCATGATCCTAGTTCATGTTCAAAATGGCTAATGCAACACATGCAAAGATGCAATCTAGATAGGCTCGGCTATCCTAAACATGGCATGTGAAATGCAACAGATAACACGTATTCAATTTGGAATTGAAATATAATGCAGTTAGCGTGATCTTGGCCAGGCCATGCATGTCTGAGATGAATGATGCACGCATGCATAGCATAAGGTATGCTAATTTCAATATGTCCTAGTCTAATCATCATAAGCGGGTAAATAAAAGGGAAGAAAGACGTGGGATTGGAAGACATGCACACACTCACACACGCTTATTACAAATAAGCTCTCACTCGGAGGGACCGAAAGAATAATACAGTCCGAATAATGAATCAACTATCCTAGCTAATTAATTATTACAAAACTTCTAATTTAATTAACAAAGTAAATATAGAAGGAAGGTGGCCGCAGCCTTGACTCGGACTGCGTGAATGATGCATGTTTGACTCGTCTCGCCCAGAAACTCGCTGTCATAGCACTGTTGCCTCTGTTTACACTGCCCTGCCCCTCTGAGGGTCACACAAATTTCTAGACCTGCTTTGAATCACTCCCTGAGTGCTTCGGATCGTTACCGACCAGGAGATAACCCGCCCGGCCATGGGAATGGTGCTATCGGCCAAATCATGTGCTCTCGGCTAAACATGTTTCTTTGGTCGACTAAACACTCTTGCCAAGCCAATTATTCCTACTTAAACACATAGTTGGCAATGATGGGGGCAAGCAGTGTATGGCATGGAATTTTCAAGCAAATATATGCATGGACACACTCTCTATCATGTAATGGACTTAAGGGTGTGGCCCTCGACCCTGGGCCATCAATCACACATTTCAATGCATGATGGCCCAAAAGCCAAATGTGCAACCGATATCAAATGAAATGCAAGTGCAAAACACACCAAAGGGCCCCAACACCTATCATGTTTGATCAAGAGGCAAGGGATGCATGCTCGATGAAATGCAACCTAGGCATGGAGGCTAAGTATGCAACATGAATATGCGAATGAGCAATGTATACTAGGCGCATACCCTAAACATGTAAGCAAACATGGCATGCAACAACATGTGATGATGGACTTAAACTAACATGGATAGCTATAACCATGCCAAAATCGATGGCCATTAGATGAAAATGAGACAATCGAAATCGTGCACACATGCACGCAAATCGAGGACCAAACCTAAGGCATCAAATGCCACTCTACCAAGGCATGGCAAGGGATGCAAGGTGGCATACAAACATGCAATTTTAGCCTGCAACATGATGCTAGATGGTCCGAAACATGGAAATATGGCACCCAATGCATGAGGTGAGCCAGAAACTCAAAATTAGGCACATGTATTGACTTATAGCTATACAAAGCATGCATTATTTGACTATGAAGAACAAAGACAGAACCAAGGTAGTCCCAAAACATGAACATTTCTAGTTCAAAGTATGGCCAAAAAGTGTTCACATGAAGAGCTAAGGCAACATGCAAAATTGGCTAGTAAGCATTAGTTGTATTACAACTTAATGATGCCCATGAAATCTCACCAAACCAGCCAAAATTAGTGAACAAATCATGTCAAAAAATGACCAAATGACCAAATAACCCGAAATGCAGCCAATGCAAGCAAAAAAGATGAGCTCCTTTAGAGGGCCATAGAAGGGGTTGCTTAGCACATGCAACAAGGACACTTAACATGGCAAAACTAACTCTGGAAATGGGTTATGGAGGTCCTAAAACCCACTGAAAAATGCCTGAACCGAGCTCAAGAAGTATGCAAATATAGGCCCCTTTGTAAGGCCAAAAAGGGCATCAAGCCTACCGAGGAGAGAGGGGGTCACCCCCCTCTGATTTTGACCCTCAAAACAGCAAACCTACCACTGAAAATCCACTGGATTTCAGTGGCTAGGAGGCCAAGCAAGGGCTTGCTCGAAGGTCTCAAAGAATAGCACAGAACAAGGCCAAAACAAGCATCCAACACCAAGATAGTCTTAAACAAACATCTTAAGCATGCAAATACAAAACGTTTTTCAGTTTATAGTTAAGCTCAAAAAAGAATGCAAGATAGGCTAAAATGAGGTACAAGAAAGTGCTAAAAAGGGGAAGAAACTTACCCTTGAAGACCAATTTCGAGATTAGCAATTTCAGGGGCCAAAAACCAGCTTTTAGAGCTCAAGAAACTCTCCCAAGAACCTCAGTCCAATGGTGGTGGTGTATGGCTATGAGGTGTGGTGCAATAGGCCAAGAAGAAGCCCCTTTTGAACCCTCTAACACACACAAATGTAGAGATTGAGGGAGATATAAAGAGAGAGGGTGTATATATCAGATATATATGCCCTAGGTCTGGTTTTGCTGAACCATCTCAAAGAAGGAGAGGGTTTGCTTATATAGGCAAGGGAAAGCTCCAAGCTTCTTAGAGAAGCCATTGCAAAAGAGTCAAAAGGACCAAGCTTCCAATGGAAGCTACCCCAAAGGTGCAAGCTTCTTGAGGAAGCCAAGACAAGGGGTCAAGGCTTCCTCAAGAAGCCTTGAGCAAAGGGTGCAAAAAGAGGGGTCAGGTCGTCAAAGGTGCAAAACAACCACACATATGCATGGGGAGAGGGTTTGTGCATCCCAGCTGGCACAGCTGGCATGCACCATGCTTGAAGGGTGCAAAAGGGTAAAATTGGCCATGAAAGGAGGTCATCAGCCAAATAAATGGCCGGTCGGCACAATAAATAGCTGGCCTGCTATTTTTTCTGGCCGGTCGGTTAAATAAATGGCCGATAGGTGGCTTCCAAGGTCAAAAAGTGGCCGAAGGATGTCCAAATTGAAGCCCCGGAAGTTATATTTCCAATGGCGCAAACCTTGCATTAAAATTCCTCTTCTGCAAAAAGTTATGCCCTTTTTGGTGAAGCCGCGCAGATTCGATCCAACCGGGATGATGCCCAACTTCAACCGATCATATCTCCCCCACCCGGACTTGGCTTTAGGAGATTCTTGAGTGCACAATGAAGCCCCGAAAGTAATCTTTCCAACGGTGGTGGCCTCATAGCTAAAATCCAAGTATGTAGATGAATAAGCCCGATTCGTGAGGGCTACTCGACCCTCTTCTACAGATTCATCTTAGAACTTCTCCCAAACTATTTTCTCCTCTCCTTTCCTCTTTTCTTCAACTTCAAACCCCTAAACAAAGTGTTTCAAAAGATTTTTCAAAATTTTATCTCTCTTTCATTCATCTCCACTTTGTCCTTGCTCGGTTTATCGAAAAGTGAATCATTTGACAAAATGTGAGCCTCGGAACATTAGAAACTTTATGTCAAAAATGTTTTTTGAAAGAGAGGGTTCTAAGGTCTAAAACCATCCAAAATAACTTTGGTCCAAAAAGGTGTGAAGTTGAGATTTGTCTCTTTCATTGTTGAAGAAATTGAACCTTTGCCTGCACTTTTTACCACCAAGTAAACCATTAGTAATGCCCACGACTTGAGGGCTGTCAAAAATGGGGTGTCTACAAACGTGCATTATACCTTATACAAAAATACACAGTGTATGCATATACCAGAAAGCATACATATTCCAACGGCATACAATGCACGCAATCCACAAATTTACTGCACATAATCGTTTACATTAAACATTTAAGCGTATTTTTGATGCCTTAAAATTCATACTTATGACATGAATGCATCCTTGATCTTTTATAGATGCTTATTGCTCTTTTGGACAAGTGCGTGAGTTATTAACTCATGCTTTGATACCACTCTCTGACCCAAACCCGTGGTTAAGGATGTAACGGCCAATAATCATGATATTACTTACGGCCTCAAACCAAACCAAAGCGTGTTTTAACGAGAGTTAATG
This sequence comes from Camellia lanceoleosa, assembly GCA_025200525.1. Lineage (NCBI taxonomy): Eukaryota > Viridiplantae > Streptophyta > Magnoliopsida > Ericales > Theaceae > Camellia > Camellia lanceoleosa. The sequence goes on along the minus strand of CM045769.1, from coordinate 21,889,843 downwards.
GGGCCAAGCGGAAGCAATTTAAAACTTTGTCCATAGATTTGTGCTTATATGCACGTCATAACATTCGAGCATATATGCGTTAATAACTCACGGAAACATAATGACATAAGTTACGTACAAGCAGGATCATTCACAACTAAGTCAATCCATCACACTATGTATAGACATACACAAAGTCCTCGCCAATATGACAAAATATAAATACATAACAAAAGGGTGAAGATGGGTCTTGCGTGAGACACAAGTGACTCTCCAAAACCTTTGTTACTTCTCACAGACTTCACTAAGATTTGGGTTTGGACTTCTCTTGGCTCACCTACAAACACATGAATGGCGTGAGCAAAAGTCCGATGAATAATATCAAATCAAATTGAAGTTACATAACAATGTAGAACAACATGTTCCAAAGCGGCCTTGGGCCTAATTCATATTTCTATTTAACGGATATATAACTATCTGAAATTCAAATCAAGTAGTGTAGTTCCAAACATTACGGCGTTTGGCCCATTGATTTCATTCATGTCAAAGCGGCCTTGACCCGTTCATTTATGTCAAAACGGCCTTCGGTCATTCATTTATGTCAAAACGGCCTTCGGCCCATACATTCATGTCAAAACGACCTTAGGTCCATTCATATATGTCAAAATGACCATCGGTCCACTCATTTCTATCAAAACGACCTTCGGTCCATTCATTTCTGTCAAAACGACCTTTGGTCCATTCGTATATGTCAAAACGACCTTCGGTCCACTCATTTCTATCAAAACGACCTTCGGTCCATTCATTTCTGTCAAAATGACCTTCGGTCCATTCGTATATGTCAAAACGACCTTCGGTCCATTCATATAAGTCAAAACGATCTTTGGTCCATTTATGTTTATCGAAACGACCTTTGGTCCATTTATATTTATCAAAACGACCTTTGGTCCATTTATGTTTATTCATGTCAGACTTTTGTCCACAATCCCAATTAGCAACTCATAAAGCTTATAAGGGAATAACAATTGGACATTCACAATCATTCAAATATCGATATTACTCACAGTGATCGGCTTGTGGATCTGCCCTGGAGCTTGACCCTACACATTTCATGAACACAAACGGGTCACTAACAGTTTAATCCGTTCTTTAATCCGTATACTCCTCTTTAGGCTTTATTCTTATCCCATTAACTCATTTACAATGCTTAACATATGCTTAAGAGTGCTTACAAGTGAAAGAGAACGGAAAATAGAACACAGAATGCATTTGAATTTGAAGCAGGGGTTCCCACTCGGCGTGGACTTCGCTCGGCGGACCATAAGCACAAAAATCTTGGTTACCTCAAATTCCCGCGGCGTGAACTCGGCGCTCGGCTGATTACTTTGTCTACATAGCTCCCTGCTCAAGCGTCAACTTCCCTGCTCGAGCGGGCACCATGACTGTCAAAAATGCTAGGAGCACGATTTTCCCGCTCGAGCGGAACTTCCCCTGCTCGAGCGGACACCAAAAATCTGGGTTTTCCAGATTGAGTTCTTCAGCTCCAATTCGATTTTCAACCAACAAAACATGCATGTTATGGCCCAAATCTCAAATATAATTATACTAACATGATGTAAGCTCCAAATCACAACCCAATGAAGCTCAATTCTCAAATAATTCGCATACATGCCTCAATCTCCCATCAAGCTCCTTCTAACATAACAATGTCATGCATTCAAGTTCATATCTTCATAAATTGTGCACAAATTGTACATGCATGTGGCGAATTAGCCACATTCTTAACTTAGATAACACAAATGGTGATCAAAACATGAGTTTCAACTAAAACTCTACATGAATCATGTATTTCAAGCTTATACATGCTATTTCAACACAATTTCATACATGCATGCATATATCAAGCTTTAATTCCAACAAAGCCAACTTAACTCATGCTCTTCAGTACAAACAACCCTTGAACACACAAAGTTACAACTATAATCCAAGAATTACTCACCTAGAAGCTTTAATTCTCACAATCTATAAGAATTCTTGGATAATCTTCAAGGTTCCCAAGCTTTAAGCTAGAATTTGCACAATTCTCTTCTCTTTCTCTCTCTCTCTACAGCCGGCTCTCCTCTAATTTGAGTCCCAAATCAGTCAAATGGAGCAAGAGTAGAGAATAGTGGTGTAGTGCCATTGCCCAACAAAACCCACTATAGGCATTATAAAAATAATAAAATAATGGGGCACTAATTAATCGATTTAATCAACTTAATCTGGTCCAAATCAATTTTTCAATTAAATTTCACCATAGGCTCTAAAAATTATGCCAATCACAATGGCGTAATCAATTTCGGGTTCTGTGGCCGATAAGGCCCTCAATTTAATTTCCGAAGCAGATAATCAAACAGATATTCCTACAATGAACAAATAGAAGTTCAAAACCACCTATTTTCACATAATGGCACACAAGATCATACTTAACACATAATCATACTCGTATTAGGGACCAATTAACATAATACAGAACAGGGGTATTACAAGACCGATGAATCATCAAAGAGTACAAATCCGGCAAATCGTTTTTGAAAATAGATTTTTTTGAAAGAAGTGCCAAATATGGATTTGCTTTGCGGAATCTGATCGCCACCTAAATATTTATTTTGGGAAATTTAGGAAACCACGACTCGTGCCTAAGGCCACGTGTAAAGTCATCACCAAAGTTGCCTCGGCAGGGAACTTGGATGCGATTGGGAAGGTCGCCGTGAGCACCCAGCTTCGATCAAAGATCGGCCTATACTGACCATGATATCGAGTTTTGAATACATTATGTGCTCTTATTCCGGTTATTAGCCTAGAATTACTATGTGATGCACACAACACACAAGTATAGACTAGATCGCCTAACTTGGAAAAAAGCATCTCATATCCATTTGTTTGGAAATGGTTTCGAATTTTGCTACGCAAGTAGGCTAAAATATGGATTTCGATGAATTATCCCAATTCAAGCAATCCAACCTTCACCCACAGGCATTCAGGCAGTTATATCACATAAGCAATTAGCCTCATGGCAAGCATGTTGTCATGTTAACATTCACATACATGCGAGATGCTAAAGCATAAACACTCACAGTGTACTCCGAGCCAAAACAAGAAACTAGTTAGTAATCATGCATGATCCTAGTTCATGTTAGCAATGGCTAATGCAACGCATGCAAAATGCAACTAAGATAAGCTCGGCTACCCTAAGAATGGCATGTGAAATGCGACAACTCGATACACGTATTCAAGTTGAAATTGAAATACTATGCAATTAGTATGATCACAGCCGAGTGCAATACGGTGCGTGTCTGAATGAATGTATGCAAACATGCTATCATAAGTATGCTAATTGAAACGTGCCCTAAGACTAACCATTGAAAGCAGGTAAGTAAAAGGGAGAAAGACGTGGGGTTGGAAGACATGCATCACACACACGCACGCTTATTACAAAATTCGCCCTCTCTCGGAGGGGCCGAAAGAATAATACAAATTAATTAACTAACAAGCTAATTAAATATTTACAGACCCTTAATTAATTAAACAAATTAATTAAACTACTGAAAGCAGTAAAACAGCCTCGGGAAGAGGGACAAATGTATGTATGCTCGGCTTTGCTCGGAAATTCATCACCATGCTCATGCTGCCTCTGTTTACACTGCTCTGCACCTCTGAAGACTGCACAAGTCTCAAGGTTGCTTCTGAACTTCTCCCTGAACACTGTGGGGGGTCACAGACCAAGAGGAAACACCACCGGCCATGGTAGACTGGTCATCGACCAAAAATGATGCCCTTGGCCAAACATTTGTAGCCGACCGGCAATAAAGATGGTCGACCGACCATCTATTCCTGCGAAACTTTGTTTTGTTGCTTGGAAGAGCCAGACAAAGGCATGGCAATGCATTTTCAAAGCAATGTATGCATGACCACCCTCCTTATCATGTTTGAGACTCAAAGAGTATGGTTCTTGACCTTTGGACCATCAATCACGCATTTCAATGCATGATGGTCCAAGAGGTCAAATGTGCAATTTGATATCAAATGAAATGCACACAAAACAAATGAGGGACCCCAACCTCTATCATGGTTTATATGGGGCCGAGGGATGCATGCTCGATACTATGCAACCTAAACATGCAAGCATACTAATGTAATGTGAGCATGTGAACAAGCATGCAAACATGTAACAACATGTCAAACGCATGACAAAATGCAAGCTAACAAGCATGCAAAATGCAACTTAAGCATACAACAATATGCAATGGGCCAAGTATGCAACAACACACAAGGCGAGCATGCAACAACATGCAAAGGATGGGCTTACACCAAGATGGACAACTCTCTAATGGGTCCAAAACAGTGGCCATTATGGTGCAACAAAAGCATGGAATTGATATGCGAACATGCATGCACAAAGGCCGACCATCTAAGGCATAAAAGAAGCAACTTTTAAACACATTTAAAAGAGACTATTATGGACAAATGGCAAGCATACTAAGCTCTGAAATCACATGAAAGATGATGCTAAATCAACTAATCAAGACAAACATAGCATGTTAATGGACTTAAAGCTCAAAGTTAGCCGAAGGACTTACACCATGGCCATCTCAACCAAGCCCCAAAGAGCCAAAATGACCAAAACAGTCCCAAAGGACACCAAAACAAGGCTAGAACATGCATTGGATGGGAGGCAGAACATGCATTGGATGGGAGGCAAAACATGCTACAAAGGCAAGTACAAAACAAGATGCATGCAAGGCCTAAAAGGGCAAATGCACTACGCCTCTTGCAACCAAACATGGCATGTTTTAGGCAAATAAAATCAAAGTTGTAACACATCAAAATAAGCCCCAAAACCTAATGAGAAGGTCTTCCAAAGACCAAATCATGGGCGCATGCAATGGTCTATTCTTGAGGTATGAAACACAAACTACCCCAAGCATGGAATGGATGGTAAATACAAGTGTGTGGCCATGGAACATGGACTGAAATGGCATGAAGTGATTTCAAATCCTTTGAAATAAACCAATGGAAGCATGCTAATGACTCACACACCGAAGCCAACAAGCTAGAATGCAAAGAGGCTATATAAAGCATGGCAAGCATGACCAAATCGACACCAACAGAGCTTAAACATGTTAAAACATGACCAAAAACTTCACAAAGCTAAGCCAAAACATGCAAGCATGGTGGTCCAAATGCATGATGCATTTCTAGGCAAAATAGAGAATGCAAGACAAGTGTATGGTGCATGCAAGGCATGTCTAAACCAACTTGAAGCAGAGGTATAACATGGAAAAACAAGGCCTAATACCTCTTGAAATGAAGCTAAAACAAGCTAGGCATACAAGCCACAACACAAGCCATTTGTGCAAACATCAAAGACAACATGGAGAGGGATGACCCTCTCCTATTTGAGACAACAAAACCACCTCTTCATCACTAAAATCCTCTGGATTTTAGTGGTAGAAATCACATAAAGCTCAAAACAACGGCCAAAAGGTATGGCCTAAAACAAGGCCTAACAAGGCCTTGGAGGGGGGAGACAACCCCAAACCTCAAAGTAACCTTAAACAAAGTTCTAAAACACATAAAATCAGAACTTTTATGAGTTATAGTCGAAGCTTAAAACAGTAAACAAGAATGGCTAAAAGCCTATGCAAAAAGGGGGTATATAAAGTAAAGATGCTCACCCTTGTAGACTCTCTTCAAGAACAATGCTCCAGCAGGTTTTTTGAGTTCAAAGTAACCCAAGAACACCAAAATCAACCTCCAAGGACCTCAGCTCCAAGAGGATAGTGTAATGCTAGGTGTTTGTGTGCAAAAGTGTGAACAAAACAACCTTATACACACAAAATAGGATAAAAAAGGGGAATATAGATACAAAGTTGTATCTCACTCTCTAACCCTAATTCTCTGAACCTCTGGAACCCCTAGGAGGGAGGAGCTCCTCTTTATAAATTCCAAAATTGAAAGCTTCTAAGAGAAGCTAAACAAGAGCAAATCCCTCCATACACATGTATGGAAGGGGTGTAATGGATACCGGTATTGGTGGCATAAAATATCTGCCAAAAGTAGATGGAAAGAATCGACCAATAGAAATGGCGATTGATCAACAAATGTGGCCAACCAACCACAAAAGGTGCCGGCCGGCCATAACCTTTGGCGATGGCAAAAAAGCAGGGCGATGGCCTCAAGCCATGGCCGGTGAGGTGTGGGGATGGCTAACAAGCCATTCCCTGCCCTCAGAAGCAAAAACACAAGTGTTTGGTGCAAAACCAAGCACAAAACAGACCAGGTGTGAGGTCTTGTGGCAAGGTCGCGACCAAAACCTCCGAGAACTCAAGGCGAACACAAACATGGATGATCCGAGTGTTCAATCGGTGCCGTCCAAGTCTTAAGGACAGTCAAAAATGGGGTGTCTACAGCAAGGAAGCTAATGCAATGTATCATGAGCATGACAAATGCAATGCAATGTTACCTAACATGCATCCAAACATGCAAGAATATGTAACAACATATCCAGCACATGACAAAATGCAAGCTAACAAGCATGCAAAATGTGACTTAAGCATGCAAATATGCAAGGCATGTAACAACATTCAAACATATAACAACATGTGAGGCAAACATGTAACAACATGTTAAGCAACTAAAAAAGAGAATGCATGCCAAATGCATTACAACAAATGTGCAACAACATGTGAAGTAAACATGTAACAACATGTTAAGCAACTAAAAAAAGAGAATGCATGCCAAATGCATTACAACAAGCATGCCACAACATGTTATGGACCAAGTATACAACAAGGCACAATTGAACTAGCATGCTACAACATGCAATTTACCAAATATGCGACAAGCATGCAAGGCAAGCATGCAACAACATGCAGGGATGGTCTTAAACCAAAATAGACAACTCTCAAATAGGTCCAAATCAGTGGCCAAAATGATGCGACAAAGGCATGAAATACACATACAAACATGCATGCTAATGGTCCATTACTTTAAGCATTGTAGAGCAACTTTTAAGAACACTTAAAGGGAGACAAACATGGATATTAGGCAAACATGTTAAGCCCTAAAATCATGCAAGGGATGATGTCAAATCAACCAAACCATGCAATTAAGGCATGCAATAAAGCCTAAAACTTGAAACTAGCCAAGGGACTCAAACCAAGGCTACATGAAGCAAGCCCCAAAGGGTCGAGAGGACCTAAAACAGTCCTAAGGCAAGTCTAAACAACACCAAAAGTGAGCTCAACACTAGCCAATACAAGCTAGAACAAAGCGGCAAAACATGAGGCATACAAGGCCACAAAAGAGGTGCTTACACTACACCTAACACAACCAAACATGGTATGACTTAAACAACCAAAATCATATTTATGGCATGTTAAAACAAACTCAAAAACCCACTTAGATGGCATCTAAATGACCTAAGCATAGGGGCATGCACAATGACCCGATCATAGAGCATAAGACACCAACTCTTCAAGACATTGAAAGGATGACAAATGCAAACATACAAGTATGAAATATAGACTGAAAAGACATGACAAATGATTCCAAATCACTGAAATGGCCCAAGTAAAGCATGCTAGTCACTTAAGCACCCAAAGCTAACAAGCTAGATTGTATGGTAGCTATACAAAACAATGCAAGCATGACCAAGAAGACCAAAATCAGAGCTTAAGCATGTCACAACATGGCTAAAAGCTTCATGGAGTTGAACCAAAATCATGCTAAAAAGTCATGTTATAACATGGTGCATGTTAAGGCAAATCATGGGATTACAAGACAAGTATACAAAGCATGCATGGTATGTCTAAACCAAGTCAAAACAGTGCTATATCATGGAAAAACAAAGCCTAATACATACTGAAATGAAGCTAAAACAAGTTAAGCACACATGCTACAAACATAAGCCATTTATGCAAACATTCAAGACAACAAGGAGAGGGGATGACCCTCCCCTATTTAAGACACCAAAACTACCTCTCCACCACTGAAAATTCTCTAGATTTGGTGGTAGAAATCATGCAAATCTAAGAACAATGGCCAAAAGGGATGGCCTAAAACAAGGCCTAAGGGGGGGAGGGGAACAACCCCAAACCTCAAAGAGACCTTAAACAAAGTTCTAAAGCAAGAAAAATCAGAACTTTTATCAGTTATAAACTAAGCTCAAAACAATAAGCAAGAAGGGTTAAAAGCTTAAACAAGAAAGGGGTATCTAAAGCAAGTTTGCTCACCCTTGTAGAACTTCTTCAAGAACAAAGCTCCAGCAAGTTTTCTGAGTTCAAACCAACCCAAGGACACTGAAATCAACCTCGTAGCACCTCAGCAACCAAGGATGGTGTTCTAGTGTGTGTTTGTGTACAATAGTAAGACAATACTATTCTTTTAGACACAAAACAAAGCCAAACAAAGGAGAATAGATACAACACTATATCTATCCTCTCAAGAACAACTTTTCTGAACCTTGAAGGAGGGAGGAGGGGCTCCCTCTTTATAGAGGTTCAAATTCTAAGGCTTTCAAGAGAAGCCAAGCAAAGGGCAAATCCCTTCATAATTGTGGATGCCAGCTGCACCAGCTGGTACAAAATATCTACATAAAGCAGATGAACAGGGTTCGGCCACCAAAAATGGCCGATCGACCAACATAAGTGCCGACCGGCCAACACTCTCGGCCGATGGAAAGAAGAAGGGGCCGATGGCATCATTCCATGGCCGGTGGGTTGTGGGGATGGAAAACAAGCCACCCTCTTCCCTTAAAAGCAAAAACAAGTGTTTGGTCCACAACCAAGAACAACACAAACAAGTTGAGAGATCTTGAGGCAAAGGCGGCGTGGCGAAACCTCCGAGAACTCAAAAGCGAACCACGAGCATGGATGATTATCGAGTGTTCAAGCGATGGCGTCAAGTCTTGAGGGCCGGTCAAAAATGGGGTGTCTACAAGTGGTTTGTTATATTATTTTTTATGTGTGTAGCTAGTGTTGTGATGTGAACATTCACATCATGTCTGATACCAAAAAAAAATAGTGGTGTGTAGTTTATGCATTGTTGATGCTGTCATGTTTTCTACTTTGTAAGTTACAATGTAAACATTAGCATCATTCTTATATTCAAAACAGGGTTGTTAATGTGAATCTCGACATTAACATTATGAACATTAACATTTGTATGTGGATATAATATGAAGATTACCATTAAAAAGTATTAATTCCTACTTAATATTGTCCATTTTTTTGCCCCAGTGCAAACTTTCACACATGTCACCATGATCTTATTGATATAACATTATGAACATTAACATTTGTATGTGGATATAATATGAAGATTATCATTGAAAAGTATCCATTCCTACTTAATATTGTCCATTTTTTTGCCCCAGTACGAACTTTCACACATGTCACCATGATCATATTGATATAACATTGTGAACATTAACATTTGTATGTGGATATAATATGAAGATTACCATTGAAAAGCATCAATTCTTCCTTAATATTGTCTATTTTTTTGCCCCAATGCGAACTTTCACACATGTCACTATGATCATAGTGTCTTTATCTATATTCCAGAATTTATGTGAACATTCACATTCGTATGTTTTGGTGTGAACATTCACATCATGTTTATATTCAAAATGAAAGTTGAGGCTTATGGTTGTGTAATTTGATGTAATGTTGATGTGAATCTTAACATCACTTTTATCACAATGGTAATGAACACAGTAAAAACATATTCACCATTCAATATTATATAGGTGTGAATAATATTAATACCAATTAACGACACAATGACAAAATTTCATTTCAAATTAATGTGAATATAATGACCGTCAACATCTTGATGTAAGGGAACTATCAAAACATAATGACAATCAATAAAAAACCATGTTTAATTTTTTGTGTGTAGTATATATCAATATTAAATATAAGGGTATAAAAGTCTAAGAAAATAGTGTAAATCAAGAAAAAAAATGGACAATATGGAATAAAAGTATAAATACATGAGTCTAAGTGGGTTATAAATTTCCTTCATGGAATTCTTGGATTAGAACACTCTTAAATGGGATTTATCAATAAAAATCCCAAAATAAAAAATAAAAATAAAAATAAAAATTAAATGAGTCTATTTGAATATACAGGTTTCATGCACTAGAAGAATTAAAGGGGGCCTGGCAAGGTCAATGGCACACCTAAGTTCAAAGTTCTCCCTTCTATATTAAGACATAATTACGATAAATCTATTTCCAAATAAATAGCAATGGCACACCGAACTATTATTCTGCCCTTCTACCTCCATAGGATTCAGCTAGGTCTTTTACTCACCTTATTAACAACTAATTACCCCCAATGTGGGATTAATTTTCTCTTTAATTAAATTGGTTTTAGAACTTTATGTTGCGTCAAACCCATGCTATGCTCGGCTAAATGCATGTATATTATCAACATGTTTGAAAAACCTAAGTGATTCATGATTCAGATCAAGATTAATTGTAACAATACCCAAACAATTTCAACAGACAATCTAAATCATCTAGCACATACGAAAGTGATTTAGATTGCTGCTTCAAAATCAATAAATCAACACTATAGATTTTTACGTGGAAAAACCACAATTAGAGCACCTCTAATTGTGATTAAACAACCACGAGCTAAAAGCCACAAATCAGTCCACTATGAAAGAAAGAAAGAAAGAACACAAATTTACCAAACAAATTACCCAAACTCTGCCAATTTGTCTTCAACAATCTGTATCTCTTTCATCGCAACCTTTGTCTCAGAATTGATCAGATTGATGTTGAATCCACAACATCCATGTCGAATCGATGACTATGCACAACTTCGAACTCCTTCGAATTCTCCACGCTTGAATCTCCGAATTCCACCGAAGAAGAACACTCTTGAAGTAGAACACTCAAATAACCAAACTCTTTGATGTATGCTTATCAAACCATGTGAGTTTAATACTCAATCAAACATCAAAGAAAACTAGCAAAATAGCCCAGAAGAAAACCCTAGAACCTTTAAAGAAGATCTGGAACCCGTGCCATAGATTCGAAGCAAATTGCAACTTTATAGAAGCTGAAATCGTGATCTCTGCTCGAGCGCAGAAATGGTCGCTCGAGCGGTGATGCTAAAACATGTGTTTCAAACCACAGTTCACGCTTGAGCGCTAGAACTTACGCTTGAGCATAAAATCACACCTCACAGTATTTTTGCAGATGAGTCAAAGCGAGAAGACCAAAAATAGAGGAAACATTACGACTCAATTAAGCTAAGCTTGTTCGCGGAATTGGCAACAAGTAGGGACCTAATAATCTCCCCCTTTGTCAATTTCTAGATACAATTTTTCTAACAATTTTTCCTAACAAACACATGCACTAGAAACACTAAACAAGACAAACACAAGCTCTAACTTAACAAAAACAAAAACGGCAAAACCACAAAAGCCGAATTGATTGAGAAACACTTAGAAACATTTTGAACAATCCACCTATGGAAAATACCAAAATACCACACAAACCAAAATTGTGGAACGAAATAAGATAACAAAGATAAATAGATATGAATAAGCAAAATGTCCAACCGTATATCCAAAACTATCTATTCCAATACACCCTAATATTCCTGCCCAATAGTGGTTTAGCAAACACAAATGTCTAGCAGTTCGAAACCAAAGTAAACAACCAACCAATATTATCCAAGTAGAGAGAAACAGGCATCAAAGATCTGGCGACGGCGGAGGCTGTTGTAGCTGAAGCAGAGTCAAGATCTAAGCAATAGGCTGGGAAGACAGAGCAACAGACTCCTCAATGCGGCTGGAAGAGGCCTCCAAGGCAGTGAGCCGGGCATCAGTGAAGGTCTCAAGATCAGTAAGCCGAGCATTAAAGATATCCATTCAGCCGTCCAAGCGATCAAAATAGGAAACCATGGCATGCTCAAACCGACTCAACTGGCCTCTGACAGAACGAGCAGAAGGAGGTTGCTCCCCCTCACCGGCAGCAGCAGCATCATACTCGGCCTCCTCGGCCAGAGGATCATCACCTGTAAAAAATGACCCACCCTAGAAAGACCTCCATTGACATGTGATTGACTCTGGGAGACAGTCTTTTTGGTAAATGGTCGGGTAGGAAAGGCAAATTCATCTTCTTCAAAGGTAGGAACCTTGTAGCGATCCCGGTTTCGATCCTTCTTTCATGTTTTGCCCTTCTTTGGGCGGTCGGATCGGTGCTGGTCGACTCACGGGTCGAGGCGTGGCGGGGTCAAGGGGCAGTGCCCCCAAAGCAAAAATGCAAAATGCATTCGAAGTTGCTTGTCCGCTCGAGCGGCCGTTTATGTGCTCGAGCGAAGAATGTTTGGTTTCAAAAGTTTGACATGTCTACAAAAGTACTGGGTTAGTGTATTTGACGCTCGAGCGGGCGTTCCACGCTCGAGCAAACCATGTTATATCAGTCCGTGAATCTTATATTTCAGATCACTTTTTCAGTCCTCTCTCTTTCTCTAAAACTCTCAAGAATTCCAGATCGGGAGCTTCTCTCTTTGATTTCTCCAAATCCATTGGGATTTAGACTGAAGTTCTTCACCAAAGTTGGTTATCATCTCGAGGGCTTCGTTGTGTGTGGTGAAGATCGAGTTTCGACACTGTTGATTTTGGGGGTTTCATTTCATTTCTTCTTGAAAACTTGAGGTAGGGATTTTCTTAGAGTTATATATATGCTTTTGCAAGATCTATATGATTTTCAAAATCATCTTTCGATAGCTTTGAAACTTGATTGTTGATTCAAGAAGTTGAGCGATTTTGAAAGTGTATTTGTCTCTTGTTCTTTTAACATGATCTTATGGATTTTGATCTTCGTTGATTGAAGAAAATATGATTTTGAAAAGTTTTCTTTAAAAAGATTTGAGTTGTATAGTTTTTGTGAGAAAACCTAGAATTTGGGGATTTTTTTTAAGAGATTGAAAATCCATGAATGATATTGTTATATTTATTTTGTGTGTCAAAATAAATGGATCTTTGGAAAATTTCTTATTTATATTTATATAAATGATGAATTTTAGGAAATATGAAATTATTGTTCATTTTGGAAATTATTGTTTAAAACGTTGAATTAGTCTTGAAATAGCTAATTGTTGAGGATACTTGAGAAGAGGGAATTGTGTTATTCCTTAAATGATGAATTGGAATAAAAGTATTTATATTCATCTTGTGTAATTGGCATATCAATTCATTTGATTACATTAAACTTTGAAAGTTGATTTGAAAACTTGTATTGAGAAAAGAATGTTGAGAAACAAGTTTTCATGAAATGGTTTTTGGGTAAATACGTTGGTAAGTCTTGATAGGTGGTGTAGATGATATTGAATAAGTTGGCCTGAGAGTACAAGGTGAAAGACTGAAAACCCGCGCGAATAGGTGTTGAGCCTTCCAGTTAATACCGATAAAAATGACAAATTGGTAGCACTTGTATAGTCTACTTGCAGACACCGACCTAGGGATTACCAAAGTCATATTTACCGCCCTTGAAATAAATTGTTAAGTTTTGAACAATTGAAATTGCATGATATCATTGAGGATGATGGTTTTCAAAAGATGAAAATGTGATTTATCTTCAAAAATGGCATAACATAGCATGTGCATTTCATCTCTTGAGACTTGTATAAAATGTATATACTTTGTTAAGAATTTCCTACTGGGTTTTATGCTCAACCTACGGGATTTTTGTGCAGGAAAAGATATGGTGATCCTACCCAACTAGGGGCGTGGAAGTATGTGTGTTGGAAGTACAATGCTCTCACTTTGTTGTGACTCTGTGTGTAAGCCAAGGGTTGTGTTTGTGTGGGTTTGAATAACCTTTTTGTGTAACCAGGCTCTAGCCTTGGAAACTTGTAAACCCTTAGGGGTATTTATTTGTTTATTTACTTGTTGTTGGATTAATGTATTGTTGCATGAAGAACGATTGTATCATGTAATGTAAGTTTGGAGATTTATATTCAGTTTTCCTTGAAAGAGCCATGATTGTTGTATTATCATTTGGGCTAGAAATTTTGGGCGTTACAAAACCTCAAGTTTGGTAAGAAGATGGTTAAGAAGGCAACCATAAAGGAGACCTAAAGATTTTATCTCAAACGCAGCAATCATCTTTTGAATAACAAGGGTGGAAAGATTGATGAAAAGGTGGTGATCTATGCAAAAGAGAACATAGCCTTGTTCTGGATTGATCTCGGAGCTATGGGTGGTGACAATGATATTAGCAAAGACAATTAAGTTGGGCAAACGGAACCGAGGAAGGAGTTCATGTTGTTTAATCAAGGCCCCCTTAATCCAAGTACAGGATGTACCACACAATGCAGTGGCCACCTCGTTGAAGTCATAGGTGGGTCAGATAGGAAAGGGATAGTGATACGGAAAGACACATCCTATGCCTAATAGCTCACGGATAAGATCGGGGATAATGGTGATGGATTTAGACCTAACCCAGGTCTTGAAAGAAGGGCCAATATCCTCAATGCCCTTGATGTTACAATAAAACTCTCGGACCCAGTCAAGGTTTTGACAACTGGAGAAAGAGAGAACCAAGTCAAACCCCAAAGGATCAAACAATAGTCGAATGGGTATAGACTCAAAAGTGTTAGGCTGGACATGATGCTTAAGATGGACAATCCTAGAAGTATAAAACTCTCTAAAAGAATTGGCTTTTTCAGTGGATGGAAAGCAGTCGGAGTTATAATGTGGGCGGTTAGCCGTAGACTTTCGGCGTTTACAAGTAGACATGGCTAAACCCAAGGACAACCAAAGACAAACACCACCCCCCAAACCAAAACCAGAGACAAAGCCATGAGGCATAAAAAACAAAATTAGTAACACTGCCAGTAATAACAAAATGCAAACCCAAAAAACTATGAGGTACTAACATCCCAATAGAGCATTATTTATATTACCAAAAACAAAACACAATGATTCCAATAAGAACCAAAACCAAACCCATTAGTAACTCAAAGCTACAGATGGAAAATTCTAAGCATTATGAAGAATTAGTAACAGCAATGGACATACAAAAAAAAAAAAACAAAAAAAAAAAAACAAAAGAATGATAAGAGAGGAATAAAACCATTGCATAACCAAACAAGCCCCAAGCACATCCAACCACCAGTCAACCCAGTACACATGAAAACTAAAAAGCAACTCTGGGGAGAGTGTAAACACGTGAAGGCCAAAAAAACAAAGACCCAACCAAGACACCAAAAAACAAAAAAGCACACCGAGAGCGACAAAGAGATAAACAAAATCAAAAACGAAAAAAAGAAGAAATACAAACCTAAGAAAACGATGTAGCACAGAAACAAGGATGAAGACAAGGATGTACATGCCAATGTAAAGCTCAAATGGGAAAGTGGAGAGCACTAATGGAACCCTAGGAGAGAGAAGATGAAAAATTGGGGAAAAATGGATTGAAAGGTCGAGGGCTAAGTTTTTAAAACACTACAGTCTGCTCAAGCAAGGGGTTTGATGCTCGAGTGTATACATGCTTTTGGCTTTGCTTGAGCCAACATTCATGCGCTTGAGCGCAAAAAACAACCCCTCAGAAGTTTGGCGCCTTTGCAAAAGTGCTGGAAAAGAGAAATCGCTGCTCGAGCACAAGGGAAAGAAAAAACAACAAAGCCAAAATGTACCCTTCTAAGCAAATAAAACCAACTCACTGTCAAGTGGGACCTAGAACAAAAAGAGGTAAGCACAATAACAAGAATGTGACACTAAGATGAGATAATCTACAAACCATGAAGCCCACAAACTTGCAATTTTGAAGCATAGTATCATGAACAAATCAGGTAAACATCGATCAATGAGCATAAGCTGCATGGGAATACACAACTCAAAGACAAACATGAGAGCTCACAAAATGAATGTGCGTGTGTGCAATCCTTGAGAGGCTACAGAGCAAGAGTTAATCCTTGTAGTGATCGGATAGCTGTACCTCTGGCAGGAGTTACTAAACATCATTGAAAAAAGTCAAACCACTAGACTTCAAAGGGTATTTGTTGAGTAAAAACAGAGACTCCCCCTCAATCAATGAGTCCTTTTTTGTTTTTTTCATTTGATTTTTGACTTTTCTTGCTTGTGGGCACTCACGGGTGGCATGCACGGTCAAGAGTATGGAGACCAAACTAGTGAAGCATGAAAACAATAAGGATGGCTTGGTTGGTGCGTCCGAGGTAGCCTTTTCCTAATGCCCAGACAGCAAAGAGGGGAGGGAGAAACCGTGGAAGTGAAACAAGATGGTGGATGGTTAAGAGACTCAACATCACCCATGAAATGCCAGTATAGGTCAATTCCTCTAAAAATGTCTAAGAGACACTGTTAGAGGTCCATAGAGAACTTTGATCACTTGTGCGGAAACCCCTGCAACAGTTTATCTCAAGGATGTGTACAAAATGAGATCATGAAGTCAATGAGCATGAGTATTCAAAATGAACTATGAACAAAGATAAATGAAATCTTGCAAGCAACATGAGAGGTGTTCATTAAGTCTCCGTGCAAAGATGACAAGAATCAATGGTAATGAGATTATAACATCCAAGCACACAAACAGTCATATAGTAACACCCACTCATGTAACAGGACACACTCTAGTTACTGAGCACTACGCCCAAGGTCTTTCTAAAGAACTCAAACCTAAGAAGATCAAGGGTTTTTGTAAAAATATTAGCCTTTTGATGCTCAGTGGGTGCATGTTCAAGAATAACAAGGCCCTCTTCCACTAACTCTCAAATGAAATGATGATGTATGCCAATGTGTTTGGTGTGAGAGTGTTGGATAGGATTTTTAGAAATGTTAATGGCACTTATATTATCACAGAAAAGGGTGAGAATATTCTGGTCTATACCATAGTCATGAAGCATTTGCTTCATCCACAACATTGTGCCGCGACAACTACCTTCAACAATGTATTGACCTCAACGGTCAAAAGAGATAGTATTTTGCTTTTTGCTATGCCAAGCAACCAAATTATTCCCAAGGTAAAACACCCTCGGATGTGCTCTTCACGATCATCAACACACCACTTGATTGGCATTAGAAAAACTAGTGAGTTCGGCAGTAGTGTTAGTCGAGAACCAAATCCCATACCCCAATGTCCCATTAACATACTTAATGATGCATTTGACTGTAAGAAGATGACTCTTTAGGACAGGCTTGGTAATGGGCACAAACACCTACACTAAATGCAATGTCAGGTCAACTAGCTGTGAGGTACAAAAGACTCCCTATCATACTTCTATAAAGGGTAGGATCAACATCAGTACCAAAGAAATCTTTGGAAAGGTGAAGACTGGTGCTCATGGGAGTACATGCATATTTGGCTGACTCTAGACCAAACTTAGACACAAGGTTTTTGGCATACTTGGTCTTAGAGACAAACATACCGAAGGAGATTGTTTAATTTGAAAACCCAAGTAAGGCAACTCCCCATCATGCTCATTTCAAACTCATGTGTCATGCAATCAGAAATATTTTATAAGAAAATCGGCGGTGGATCAAACACAATATCATCAACATAAATCGAGCAACAAGTATATGAGACTTAGTATGTTTCACAAATAAGGTCTTGTCCACACTACCTGTTAAAATCATTATCAAGAAGAAAGGTAGTAACTCTATCATACCAAGCAGGGGCTTGTTTCAATCCATACAATGCCTTGTCTAACTTGTAGACATGATGTGGACATTTTAGGTCCTCAAACCCTTTTGGTTGCTCAACATAAGCCTATTTTTTGAAGTACCCATTCAGCAAGGCACTTTTCACATCCATTTGAAACAAATTGAACCCAAGAAACAATGAAACACCAAGTAACAAACGAATAGTTTCGAGATGTGCAACAGGGGCAAATGTCTCATCATAATCAATACCCTCTACTTGTGTATACCCTTGAGCAACCAACCTCGCTTTATTTCTAACCACAGTAGCATTCTCATCAAATTTATTTTTGAAGATCCACTTGGCACCTATCATATTCATATCTCTAGGTCTTGAAACAAGAGTCCAAACTTTATTACGTTCAAATTGACCTAATTCTTCATGCATAGCATTAACCCAACTATTATCTAGTAAGGCCTCTTTTATATTTTTAGGTTCAATTAACGACACATAGCACTTATGAGATACCTCTTCCCGAATTTGTTTCCGTGTTTTCATTACATGCGAGACACTTCCAATCACCTATTGAGCTGGATGATTCAGTCTTACCCTTGCTGATGGTTTTAACTCTGGACTAGTAGTGATAGGAGCATCAGCGCTTGTATCTCTTTGTGCACTTTTTGGACTTAGACTTACCATTGAAGCTGGTGTCGGCTCACCTTCTTGGGCTTGACCTTGTGCTTCTCCTTGTCTTTGTAGTTCAGTATCCAAGATTGAAGACTCACCATATTCTTCCTCATGTGTTGCTAGCATAGGAGAACCTGTGTCATCTATAACCACATTGATTGATTCCATTAGAGATAAAGTACGTAGGTTATAGACACGAAAAGCTCTACTAGTGGTTGAATACCCTAGAAAAAATACCTTCATCACTTCGAGAGTCAAATTTGCCCAACAGCTCCCTATCTTTGAAAATATAACATTTACTCCCAAAAGTTTTGAAATATTTTACATTAGGTTTCAACCTTTTCCACAATTCATATGGAGTTTGTAAAGTGTCGGGCCTTAAATACACATGATTCACAACATAAACCGTGGTATTTAAGGCTTCAGCCCTGAGCTTAGGAGGAACTTTCTTGCTAAGGAGCATGACCTTAGCCATCTCTTGAATAACCATGTTCTTCCTCTCAACAACTCCATTTCTTTGTGTAATGTCGGTACTAAAACTTATGCTTAATTCTATGTATATCACAAAAATCCAGCGAACTATTTTCAAATTCACGACAATGATCGGTTTGGATTCTTATGATCGCTCAATAGAAACACCTGTTCATTTTGGATTTTAAGGACTAAGGCACAGAAAGCATCAAGCGTGTCGATTTTTTCTTAAAAATTAACCCATGAAAAGCAGTATAATCATCAATAGTTAAAAATATGATCTTTTACCTACAATGCTTTTCGATGCAGTGGGTTCCATAAGATCCATATGAACCAGATTCAAGAGGGCGTTTGGTTGTGAAGTTGTTCAACTTTTATAAAGAGTGCAGTTTGCTTCCCAAGTTGACATGGCCTACACACATGGTTCACATTCTTACCCATTTTGGGTCCTCCTCTCACAAGCTCTTTGTTGGCAATCTTAGTTAGGTCTTTGAAATTCATGTGATCTAATCTTTGATGCCATAGGTCAAGATTACTTATGATGGCTGAGTGGCAAGTGAGATCATTTGTGGTAACAATCCTATAGCAATTATCAGATGTGCGAACCCCATGCATGATAGTATTTCTCTTCTTATCCAAAATTTCACATTTATTTTTTGAAAATAATACTTCATGGTGGGAATCACGCATTTGACTGATGCTCAAAAGATTCGCTTTAACGCCATCAACAAGTAAGGCATTTTCGAGCTTTGGAAGACCGGCCACACTTATAGAGCCCTTATCAATGACTCTAGAAGTGCCACTATCTCCAAAGGTAACAATTCCTCCTTCATATTTTTCAAGAGATGTGAAGTAGGATTTGTCACCTGACTTGTGACGAGAGCACCCACTATCGAGATACCACATGTGTGGGTCATGTGCTTTCAATGCAGTGTGAACAACAAAACAAGTTAAGCCACTTTTCTCACCCATAGCTTTTTGGTATTAACAAAAATAGGACTAGCAGTCTTGGTAACTGTCTTAGTGTTGTGAGCACCATTCTGCCTAGACATGTAAGGTTGTCTCTTAATCCATGAAGTATTAGAATTTCTAATTTTTTAAGACACCTTACCAAACAACTCATAACATTAAGGACGAATGTGGCCATACCTACTGCAATGATGACAAACGAAAATAGGTTTGACCTCTTTTGGTTGATCTTACCCCCTTTAGGTTGATGAAGAGAGGGATCACCCTGTTGAACCTTCAGCTTTCCATTTGTTTGAGTTTTAATGTCATGTGATGTAGAGGCCTATCCCTTTTGAACTGTTGCATTACCATAGCCTATCCCACTTTTGTCACAACTCATCTGTTGAGACACGAGGATGTCTTCCAAAGTCTTTGACCCTTTGTTTTACATAGCAATCGTGGCTCTAGCATCTTTGAGCTCTTCCTCTTTTTGACTGACCATCTCTTCTAATGCAGCTTGTGACATCTCAAGGATTTGAATCTTCTCTTCGTATGTGGCATAGATTTTCAGAAGTTCATTCCTTTTGGTCTCATAAGATAGAAGTTTTCCACATAGATCTTGCCTGTCATTTGAGATCTTGATGACATCCTTTTTTACTGTTGCAATCTCTCCCTTTAGCTTGACATTCTCACTTTCATATGTTTTGAACTTGAGAGTGAATTTGTCATTGATCTTAGACAAGTTCAGACATTCATTGTAAAGCTTTTCATAAGCTTGTTGTAGGTCATCACCCCCAATGTCATCATTGTCTTCTAAGGTTTCATCATCTTCTTTTTGCTTTTCTTTCTCCTTAACCTCATCCAATCGAGCAACTAAGGCATGAAAGTTGATGGATGGTTATGCAAATGACTCTCCTCTTTCGTGGATTTGACTAAAAATGTCATATGCATCTTTGGCGTTTGTGCAGTGAACAATTCGTTGTTGTTCTTCTTCAGAAATTGCTTCATGGATAGTAGTTAAAACACTTTGATTGCTCAGATTGTCAGCACTTTCAGCATCCTTCTCAATTACTTGCCAACCTTCAGGGTCATAAGCTCTAAGACACATCCTCATTCGTATCTTCCAGAATAAGTAATCACTCCCATCAAAGGTAGGAGCACGGTATAGACTCTGACCACGAGCAAACTCAACTGGGCTTGGAGATGGTTGAGTGACAGTAGACAAAAATTCCATGTAGGTACTATCTCTGTCTTCACCGGATTCGGTTTCTTCGGGTTCTTGCTTTGACCCGCTTTCGTCATCCCAAGTCACAGTATAGACTTTCTTGCGGTTCTTTTTTTATGGACATTCAAGTGCAATATGTCCAAACCCTTGACATTCATAACACTTGACACCTTGCCCCTTCACAGTCTTCTTCTCAGTATTAGGAGCAACTTTTGGTGGAAAAGATTTGAATTTTTTATTACCCTTATCTTTTTAACTAGAGTTCTTGAAATTTAGCTTCTTTTTCTTTAATTTTTTTTTTTTAAAAAAAAACTGTTTGGTAAACATTGCCATCATTTTGGACTCTAGATCAAACTCAACCTCAGGGGTCTTAGTAGTCTTATGAACACTGGTAAAAGCCACACTATGGAGTCTTGTGCCCTTTCCACAACTCACATGGAGTATTGTCTACATTCTTTTGAGGTATTCTATTGAGAATGTAATTCGCGGAGAGAATCGCTTCCCTCCACAAGTTTTGTAGTAACCCAGAACTTATCAACATTGCATTCATCATTTCCTTTAACGTCCTATTTTTCTTCTTAGCAACTCCATTTGACTGAGGGGAATAAGGCGATGTGGTTTGGTGAATAATCCCAAATTGAGCACAAGTCTTGGCAAACGGGGATTCATACTCACCACCACTATCACTTCTTAAAGCCTTGATCTTTCGGCTTAATTGATTCTCAACTTCATTATTGAAAATAATAAATTTATCAATCGCCTCGTCATTGCTTTTAAGCAAACACACATAACAGTATTCAGTGCAATCATTAACAAAAATGATGAAGTACTTGTTGCCACCATGTGATTGTACAACTTTCAAGTCACATACATCACTGCGCACTAAATCCAAAGGCTGAGTACTTCTTTTAATAGAATGAAATGAAGTCCTTGTCAATTTTGTTTCTACACAAGTTTTGCACTTGTGATTTGGATTAATCTTGAAAGATGGTATGTGATCTAATTTGATTAATCTATGCAAAGAGTCAAAATTTACATGACCCAGTCTACCATGCCATAAATTAGGAGACTCAAGCATATAAGCAGAAGAAGAAGTTTCTCATTAATTTTCGGGACAAGAGTCATTACATTGAGCTTAAATATACCCTTTGCCCACATAAACCCCACTATTGGTCAACACGACCTTATCAGCCTCAAATACCATACGGAAGCCATGCTTACTCAAGAGTGATCCTAAGACAAGGTTCTTAGGAATGTCCGGTACAAATAGGACATCGTTCAGAGTCAGCTCTTTTCCTGAAGTCATCTTCATGACCACCTTGCCATTTCCCTCAACAATTGAAGTGATAGAATTCCCTATGAACAACTTCTTACCATTTGAAACCGGTTCAAAGTTTGTGAACATCTTCTTCTTCGCATAGATGTGGCTAGTGGCCTAGTGTCCACCCACCATTCCTTGAGTTAGACCCCATCGTGTTTACTTGGAGCGGCAATTGCTAAATGGTCGTCCACATCTTGTGATAGATCCACCATTTTGACCATGTGGACACAACTTTTGTTTTGTGGGTGTACTTCTCGTAGGGTCTCTTCTTCTTGGGGCGATCAAGCTGCACGATGCCCATCGCTTCCACAGTTAAGCACTTCCCATTGAATCTAAAAGTAGGTTCTTGAGGCTTGTGGTGGCCTCTTGGAACACTACCTCTTGCCCAACTTTAAGCTTTTGCTGTCGGTGATTTTTCCTCACCCAGAGAACTAGCCATGCTTAACCACATTTGCTTTCATAATGGAGGCACTCCTCCTTTCTTTCTATTGTCTTCCTCAATGGGAGTTTGACAACGAGCTCTTCATTATCTCCTTTTCTTATGCTTCAAGTAGTTCTTGAAGATTTTCCAACCATTAGGTAGCTTTAATCGGACAACTACGGAATGATTAAGCTCGGGGAACATTTCCTCTGCATGAATCTCGTCTTGAGAATTACTTGGAACTCTTGGACTGTTGATGATGGTTTTGAGTCCACCATCTTCAAGTCTAGAAACCGGCCAACGACAAATTTCTTTGCCTCAGTATCCTCGATCTTGTACTTCTTGTCCAAAGCATCTCACAGCTCCTTTGCCAACTTCTTGGCATAAAACACATTGAACAATGAATCGGCCAAGCCATTCAGAATATAGTTCTGACAAAGGAAGTCTGACTATTTCCAAGCATCTAGAGCCATGAGCTTCTGTTTTTCTTTATCATTCTCCTCCACGACTGGTGGATCGTTACTCAAAAACCTCGCAAGGCTTAGAGTAGTCAGGTAGAACAGCATCTTCTGCTGCCACCTCTTGAAATTCACTCTCGTGGACTTCTCCGAGCGCTCATGATGGTTGAGCGGACCTCCTGGAATAGCAAGAACAATAACAAGATTGACAATAGAGGTCACAACAGTAAAGGTTGGCAAGCCAATTGCCCCAGGGTTCAGATCCCCACCAACATTAGCAATAGTAGCAGTATCGGTAACAGTTGCCATTTCTGAAAAATACAACAAAATATCACTTTGTGTTTCCAGAAATTAAGCTTAACACTAGAAAATTCCAGAGTTGAAAAGTTAAATCAAAACTAATCTCACCACTAAACCTAGAATCGAACATGGTCAAGAATGTTCCCAGGAAAACTAGAGGGGTCACATTGGTCCCACTTAAAACGCGGTTAACCTTTTGAAAAAACTTTCAAGAGCATGTTGACTCCTAGTCCGTGAGAAACAATTTTTAGAATTAAGTTTTCCAAGAGATGAACTAGGTTAAACAAACCAAGGTCTAACACTTACAAGCAATTAAAAAATTGCTAACCAAAATTACAAGCAATGTAAAAAATTGCTACAACAATTACAAGCAAATAAAACTTACTTCTACATAATGGTAAAAAAACCATAACAAAATCTCAAGCAAAACAATTGCTTCAATTATATAGTCCAAATAATTCCTTTCCATGCTTAGGTATTCCTGTTCAACACAAAGGTTAGTAGTCCAAAATTTTGTTTGTATAATGCAAATCTATTCATTTGGTTTTGTATTTGTTTTCCAATCCCTTTCGCATAGGTATTTCTGCAGAGAGAGTTAGCCAAAAAAAAAATCTAAAGAAACTGTAAAATAATAAATTGATTAATAGAAAAATTAAGTAACATTAAAATGCTAGACAAGTTATACAAATAACTCCCAATTAAATTAAAATATGAATAGGCAAGAGTTACAAAATAAACCTAGAACTCTAAGCATTGAATTAAGATTAATACCCATGAGTTATATGTATAAAATTATTACACAATAAATATGAAAATAAATATATATAACTCCAAAACTTTAAATTAAAAGTTTAATAGGCAACAGTTATGTAAAATTATTACAAAACAATAACCATGTAATAATTCCAGTAATTAACATGGAAAAAAAAATCCTAGCGATTAAATCATGTAAGAAAACTAAAACAGTGAACTAAATAGATATCAAATTGAATTTCAATAGGCAGAAACAAAAGCATCAAATTGGCAATCTATAAGTATGCAAATTAGATTGAAAATAAACATATAAAAAAAATTTAAACAATGGGCACGGTCAGCATGCAACTCTATTCTATTGTTTATTTAATATTGTAATTCTAAGCATGCACCTTCCAATGAATAAACCAGTGTACCAAAAAAAAAAAAATGGTACCAAACTCATATTCATAAACAAAAGACATGCAATCATCATGATAAGCAACTAGAAATTGAACACAAAATTATACTATCATACTAAAATCATACACCATGAAACTATATTCACTTAAAGGAATTGGCGCAGTGTGTGTTTGGAATGTAATCATGGATTTAACATACATGAAATAATGTGCTTTACATATTAAAAAAATGGCACACTAATTTTAATTCCTTGAATTCCTAATTAAGCATAGCAAGTCAATGGATCAATTAACTTATAAACCGTGAGCTACTAGTAGGAAAACCTATATGATGTTTTGAATTTATATATGAATCTATTAATTCAATTTCACGAAAAAATTAGCTAATTTGTTTTAAGTTTGTTGTACATTTTGTGTAATTAAATAAAACAAATAGAATCATATTGAACAAACACTTTGAATTTCAAAACAATAACATGTTGGAATTTACAGAAATTCATAATACAATAAAGCTAGCAAAAAGAAGCAAACCGAAGCCTGCACTAGACAGTCTCCTTAAAAGCAGTTATTTGCCTCACGGTTGGGTGCTAGAGGTTGTTTGACATCATCTCCTAGGATACAATGGTTGGACGGATACACAATGCCTTGACTCGGTAGCTTTGGCGAGCGAACCGTAACACTCTCTCGAGAGGAAGAAAATAATATAAAAACTTGAAAACTTATGAAGGCAGGAAGAGTAGCAATTTACGGTGTGGAAAGTTGAAGAAGAGGGTCTCCTTTATACACATGGAGGGAGAGAGGAAGAGGCTCCCTGCAACAAATCTTGGATTTAATTGACATTAACATACAAAGCGATGGGTTTAAGTCCATCAACGGAGGAGTGACTAGCTATACACATAAGTTTTGTGTATATATATTTGCAAGCCACAGTTAAGATGGGTGGGCCAAGCCCAACCCCACACTCAATCCATTCCAAGCCCAAGCCCAAGGTCCAAGATTCACAGACCCAGACCCGGTTCGGACGGGTGATGTGGGTGTGTGGCAATTTTTGCATAATCAACTTGGACCATAGCCTTGGCCCTTGTCTATCCTTGAAGTATCCATAACTCTTTTCTTTCGAAAAAATTGAATGCCCCAAAGGGCTTACACCCTTAGGCAAAAATGGGATTTAAATACCCATCAATGCTCATCTACAATCAATGTGGGATTCAAAGTTTTATACCTTTTCCAATACCTCTTTCGCGAGGCCAACTTAGAGAGTCAATTTCTCATTCAAATCTTAATGGTTTTCGGTCATTCTTTTTGTGGTGTAAAAATCTCACTACAAAGAATCTAAACCCACTTTACTCCACCTCAATTGAGGATTGACATCCACTTTAATATTGCATTAAAGTCACTAAAATCCATTATTTTTCCAACAATACACACTCTACATATAAGTTTTCTATACATATACTTAATTAAGAACTTTCACTATGGGACAACAAACCGATCATGATAATAGGATTAGTCAATAGAAAATCGAGCAAAACTAAAAAAGTAAGGATTAGTGGCGGTGGTGAGAGAGTGGAAGAAAAACAGTGATATGGTGTGATCAATGCTTGAGAGTGTGGATTACATGGGAAGAAGTGAATATGTATATATATATAGGTATAATTGAAAAAAAAGAGGAAGAAGAGGGTATAAAGGTTAATTTATATATTTTATTAACAAAAGGAAATTCTATTTACACACCACTAATCCTCTCGGTACATACTATTATGATTAAATTTATATTCTATTAACATCCTCAAATGAAAAAAACCATTAAGGATAATATGGAGATGTATTCTACCCATTTAAAGATTTCATATGTAAAAATAAAAAATGCTCTTCACACACTATCATCACCTATAAACATATAAACATTCAAAATAATACATCCAAAATAAATTAGTTTTGAAGCTTAGGGTTTAATAATGAAAAATCTAAAATCCCCATGATATTGATTTGTGATTATGTGTCAATTTTAAGCCGTAAATAACAATCCCAATCAAACAATCAAAGACAAATTAACACAACAATTTAATATGGAAAAACCACAATTGGAGCTCCTTCAATTGTGATTAAAAAAAAACTGTGATTTAGACCCCCTCAAAACTCTCACCCCCACACACAGGTGGGGGTTGGTGAATGGAGGAGGAGGAAAAAAAATTAAAATTGACCAATCAAAGGCAAAGGGGGTTAAAGTGGGTGGGGGAACGGGGGTCTTAAACATTTTTGAAAAAAAAAAACCACGGGCAAAAAGCACAAAACAATCCACTAAAAAGATAAAAAGGAATTACACAAGGGTACCCTCAATTACCAAGCGAAACCATGCAGAATTGAACCAACCCTATACGCCTCTTCCACCACCGTCGTCACCTCAGAATTGTCTTGCCCAATGTTGAATCCACAACACTGATGTTGAATCCACGACGACGAGACACTCTAGAATCCACCAAAGCTTTAGGCCCGAATTCCTTGGAATTCACTGAATAACAACTCTCTTTTTTGTATTGAATAAATAAAATAAACAAACTCTTTGATATAATCCACTCAATTCATGATTTAAATTCTCACAGATATCGAAGGAAACAAGCAAAGAAGCCGCAGATGAAAACCCTAATACCCAAGAAGAAGATCTGGAAGTCGTACCATAGAAAGCCTTGAATTATAGAAAGCAATTGCGATCTTTGCTCGAGGTGCTTGAATAGCCACTCAAGCGGTGACTAAAACCAAGAAGTGCAGCTTGAGCACAAAAACACAACTCGGTACTTTTGCGAGAAAGTTCAAACTTGGAACCAAGATTTTTCGCTCGGCGCACAAAGGCGCTCGGCGGTCAATAACTTCAATTGCATAGGCATGAAATTCGGGTTGGATTAGTATCTAAATACTCATAGCCTCGGTGAAATAAAAGAATGAGTAAAATTACAAGTGAAAGGAGTTTTGTCAAAGCAGGATTGCCAATAACAAAACGACAAATAATATTGAAATCAATTGGTTTTGAAGATCGCATACCATGAATGACCTTTGAAATTGTTAATTTCGAAAATACAATAATGAAAAAGTCAATTTAATACTTTGTTTTTGAATGTTCATACATAAAAATTGAACATTTTAATTCCTTAAAATTTCATTTTGAAATTTTCAATTCAATAATTTAATTTGTTTATAGGATATTTTACTTTCTGTTTTACAAAAAGTAGATGTATGCAACATTTACAAAAAAATGAAATAAATAATATATAATATATAATATATATTCAACATAATAAGTCTGAACGACTTGAAATTATTTAGCATATAAAGTATAAACGTATTTATTTTGTTCAACATAAGTATTTTGAACATATTCAATTTGTTCAATTTTATTTTTTATGCGATGATATTATGTTAGGACAATCGAGTTGAGTTAAACTCAAAATAGAAATTGCTATGGAAGTTAAGTCAATAACCAAATCAAAGAAGATAGGAAAAACATACCAATGTGAGAATAAAAGGTGTGAATCAAGGGTGAGAATGACAAATTTTCAACACTAACAATGCCTTGACAAAACAACGGCAAGGCGATGGCAAAGATGGAGATTTGAAACAACGATATTACATTGGCAAATAGCGGTAAAGCGATGGCGACGATGGAAATTTGAAACAATGAGAATACTTGGCCAAATGAAACTCTCTAGGTGTTGGAGATCATACTTAGAAGATGGAGATCTATGGTGTTATGAAGGTAGAGATATTTGGATGTGGGTTGTGTTGTGTTGTGTATTCAAATACCACCGGTGGTGTGTTACCTTATGACTAGTAATGTAAAGTTAAGGTATGAACTAAAATATTTTCAAACTCTAAAAATTATTATGTGTGTGTACTAAGTAATGGTGTGTACTGAAAGAATTAGTGGTGTGTAAATAGAATTACCTTAACAACAATTAGTGTGGGTTATGTGGTTATTTTCAGGATAAATTATACTTTGCCCTTTTTATTTTTGATCACTTTCTCACTTTGGTTTTAAAGATTGTTTGTTTTTTTCACTTTGACCCTTCATGTTTTTAGTTTTTTTCTACTTCACTCCTAAAACTAACTTCTGTTAAAAGTTAGACAAAACATGACACATTGGCAGTCACGTGCTATAAAAATATTTTATTATATATAACTCACATTTCTGACACAAATTCAAATCTCAATATCATAATATAAATTTTATATTATGGGACAATTATCGTTATATTTTCTGTCTAATTTTGAACATAAATTAAATTTAGAAGTAAATTAGGAAAAGCTTAAAACATGAAGTGTTAAAGTAAGAAAAAAGAAAATTTCAAAGCCAAATTGAGAAAGTGATCAAACATAAAAAGAACAAAATGTGATTTACCTTTTTTTTTTTTTTTCAAATGAGAAATCTGCACATAAACCAAACCACAATGGGATAAAGTAATTTATCCTTTTTCTCTCTTTTTTTCTTTTTTTTTTTTTCTAAGTCAACAATTTCTTTTTTTTAATGATCTGGAAATTAAATTCTTATCAAATGAATATACAAACAGTTAACATGAAATCTTGTGAGGTCGTCCAATACACAAATTATACCCAAAAAAAAAATAATAATAAAAATAAAAAAATCATAAATTGAGAAATAGTTTCTTGTAATTATAAATTGTAGATCGCCCCGAACTCCGCTCCGATCGCGAGGGCGCAAATTGTAGTTCTAGCTACTATAGTTCGAACTCCTGTCACGGTTCTAAATCTAATCTCACAAAGTGCAATATAAGATTGATAAATCACCAAAGAGTCCAAATCTGGCAAATCGTTTTGGAAAATCGATTTTAATCAAAAAGCACCAAACATGGACTGCTTTGCCAGATTTCGGAGTCGCCACCTAAATGTTTTATTTTGGAGAAATTTAGGAAACCACGACTCATGCCTAAGGCCACGTGTAAAGTCATCACCAAAGTTGCCTCGGCTCGGGAACTTAGATACGAGAGGGAAGATCTGAAAATGAGCACCCGCTCACTCGATCAAGATCGGCCTCTACTAACATGATATGTTGTTTTTGAAAACACATGTGTTCTTGTTCCGGTTTGTTAGCTAGCTTACTATGTGATGCGCACAGCATACAAGTATAGACTAAATCACTCAAGTTGGAACAAAACATCTCATGCTTGTTTTTAAAAGTGGCTTGAAGTTGCTACTACTTAAGTAGGCTAAGGCGTGGATTTGCCACCCTCAAGTGGGCTTAGAAACATGGTGATTT
This sequence comes from Camellia lanceoleosa, assembly GCA_025200525.1. Taxonomy (NCBI): domain Eukaryota; kingdom Viridiplantae; phylum Streptophyta; class Magnoliopsida; order Ericales; family Theaceae; genus Camellia; species Camellia lanceoleosa. The sequence goes on along the minus strand of CM045769.1, from coordinate 21,859,942 downwards.
GCCACAAACAAGTGGGCTTAAAACTTACATTTTGATGAATTGTTTCAATTCAAGTAATGAAGCCTTCATCCACAGGCATTCATACAATTATAGTAGTTAAGCAAATAGCCTCATGGCAAGCATGCTGTCATGGGAGTCACTTACACACATGCAAGGATGCTAAAGCATAAACACTTATAGTGTACTCCGAGCCAAAACAGAAAACTAGTTAGAAATCATACATAATCCTAACTATACAAAAATGCCTAATGCAACGCATGCAAAATGTAACTAAGATATGCTCGGCTATTCTATGATGCCATGTGAATGCAACTTGATTACATGTATTCAAATAGGAATTGAAATACAATGCGATTTGAATGATGCGCTGACCTCGGTGCATGCAAAACAGATGAATGATGCACGCATGCAAGCATAAGGTATGCTAATTGAAACATGCCCTAAACCTAACCATAAAAAGCTGGTAAATAAAAGGGAGAAAGAAATGGGGTTGGAAGACATACATCACACACCGCATACTTATTACAAAATTAAGCCCTCTCGATGGAGGGTCGAATAAATCAACTAACTAGCTATGCTAAGCTAATTAATTATAAACCAACTAATTAACTAACTATTCTAACTAATTAATTATTACAAACCAAATTGAATTGAATAATCAGCTAATCTAAGCTAATTAATTAAACTAATTAATTACAACACATGTAATTAACTACAGCTAGCTAGTAAAGCAGTAAAATGGCCTCGCGAGCAAGGAAGGCATGCATGCTCGATTGGCTTCACTCGGAAATCCACTACTGTGCCTTAAGATGCCTTTGTTTGCACTCTTTTGGACTTTAGAAAATTGTGCCAACTTCCAAGATGCTTTTGATCCACCTTATGAACATGCTGAGAGGTGGTCGGACAAGAGGGATGGCCATCGGCTAGATTTTATGGCTATCGGCCCATTTTGATAGCCGATCAGCAGACTTGGTGGCCGGTCGGTAGCTCTTATGTGTCGGCCCTTTGCTTCTACAATTTCTCCTTTTTCTTTGAGCACAAATAGAGGCATGTGAGTGTATTTTTCAAGGTATGTGTGCACAACCACCCTCCCTATCATTTCTCAAGCTCAAGGGAGTGCGGTACTCGACCTTCGGGCCATCAATCACACATCTCAATGCATGATGGCCAAAGAAGCCAAGTTTGCACAATTCAATGTCAATGAATGCACAAATGACACAATGAACCTCCACCTTATCATACATGATCAAAGGTGTTGGTGACCTAAGGAATGAGGCACGTTTCATCACTTTGAGTATGAAACGTCCCTCGTTCCTTGTGTTTGGATTAACATCCAATCCCAAACACAATGCAATGCAACACAAATGCAAACAGCATGCAAAGCAAACAACATGCAAATCTTGACATGTTAACACTCTTGCACAACATACTAGAACACTTAAGCACTAAACACTAGTGAAGGATACAACACTAGGAACATGAAACACAATGCTCAATGGACTAAACCACCACCAAATAGACCTCATGCATGCCAAAACAGTGGCCAAAAAGATCTAAAATGATGGCAATAAAAGCAATAAAATTCATGCTCATGCATTGGCCCATCAACTAGGCATAAGAGTACAACTCTCGAACATCATCAAAGAGGAATATGCATGAGAATATAGCAATGCTATATGCTCTAAAATCAAATGTTAAATGATGTGAAATCATGCAAATAGCCCAAGCAATGCATGCTAGTGGACTCAAAACACAAAGCTAGTGAGCAAGATTGAACTAAGGCTATACAAAGCAAGGCATTCATGACCAAAACAACTTAAAACAGAGCTAAGGCATGTCAAAATATGAGCAAAAGCTTGCTAGAGTGGAGCCAAAAGCATGTTAAAACCATGGTCCAAAGCATGATGCGTGTTAAGGCTATAGGAAGGATTGCATTACAAGTGCATGAAGCATGCAACAAGTGATCAAACCAACCCAAAATAGAGGTATAACATGTTAGAAAAGTCACAAAAACATGCTAAGATGGAGCCTCAAGGAGATAGGAAAACATGCTAACTTGGTGAGCCAATACCACATGCAAATAAGGTACAAAAGGGGTGGACCACCCCCATTTATTTGGAGCCTCAAAACACACTTTCCACCACTGAAATTCCTTTGGAATCCAGTGGTGAAAACAAACAAAGGTGATCCAAAGGCCTAAAAGAGATGGCTCAAAACAAGGCCAAGTAAGGCACAAAAGGGGGTAGACCACCCCCACACCAAAGAGGTCCCAAACAAACACTTTAAGCACTTAAAAATGAAGCTTTTTACAATTGAAATTTAAGCCAAAAGAAGCATGCAAAGGTGGCTAAGTACTCAAGCAAAACAAAGGCTAAAATGAGGTAACAACTCACCCTTGAAGAACCAAAATAGCGGCAACCGAGCCAAAGGAAAAACTTTGAGAGTCCAAACAAGGTCCTCTAGCACCTCAGCAACAAAGCAATGGTGCTTTACTAGGTGTTGTAGTGCAAAAGTGAAGAGAATACACCCTTTAAGGCACAAACTCACACAAATATATATATATAGAGAGAGAGAGAGAGCGAGAGGAATAAATATATATATAGAGAGAGATATATGTATATCTCTAAGCAAATTTTCAGAACCTCTGGAAAGGGAGAGGGGCCTTCCCTCTTATAGAAATCCAAGTCTGAAGCTTGTTGAACAAGCTAGAGGCTTGGTTCAATCCCTCCATACATGTGTATGGAGGATGAGTTCTATGCTCACCAGCTGTCACAACTGGCAAAGAAATATCTGCAAAGCCAAATAAAAAGGTCTCGGCCAAAAAAAATGGCTGACCGGCCAATAAAGGTCTTTGGCCATTAGCCTGCCACCGATGGCGATGGAAAGAAGGAATGGCCGATAGGCATAAGGCCTGGCCGATGGGTTGCAGGGCTGGCCAACAAGCCACCCTCTTCTCTTAGAAACAAAACCACAAGTTCTTGGTCTATAACCAAGCACAAAACAGACAAGTTGAGAGATTCTAAGGCAAGGCGTGCAGCCGAGACCTTCAAGAACTCAAAACGAAAACAACCATGGATGATCATCGAGTGTTCAAACGATGACGTCCAAGTTTTGAGGACGGTCAATAAATTGATCCTTTTCTTCTAAAGCACAATCCACTATTTCTTGTTACATTTATATATTCTTTTATGATACATTTTATCTCTCCACTCAAAATTCAAAATATGTACATAAATTATACCCACATTACATTCTAATTGCCACTACCTAAACCTTAAGTTTAGGTTGGCTTTTATACTAATCTCTCTCTATCAAACCACAATCCATTCTCATTTTCACTACCTGAAATTTAAACATTATCTTGCCTTTTGTACTCCTCTGTCTCTCTCTCTCTCAAACCTCATAGTGCATTCCAACCTCAACATACTGCAATAGCGGCGTCCCCATAGCAAGGAATGCTGTCCTACAATTCCTATGCATAACTTTATAGAAAGGAAGCATATACCCATCAAACCAACCATAATTTTTACGTATATAAAACCTTGTCTTTCCCCGAACATTAACCGCCCCAGTGAGCTTTGCCTCTTCCATATCAAATATCTCTTCCTCAAGCTCTGAAGTAACCAACGTTGCATAGTCAGAGCCATTCTGTATATGTGCCTGCAATCTATCAATAACTTGACCCACAAAATCGTCTCCTACAAGATCAAAAGAATCAGCATAACCATATTGAACCACACATCTGTATGCCCCTTTTAGGCCTAGTTTACTGACAACAATTCTTTCGTATGGCACAACTCTGGGAACCAACAAGTATCGAAAGGTCGTGAAAATAGTAACCTTGTGAAGAGATTTCATGTTCTTTATGTAATGCACGAGAATTGGGGTTAAACCGTCTTGAATGCTAGTGTAGAAAAAGCAGACTTTGGGAACTCTTTGGACTTTGGGATCGGATAATATCATTCTTAGTCGGTCTCCGTCTATCTTGTGAGATGGCTCATACTAGAACTTTTTGTGCCTTCCATGGAACCAACCGAACATGATGAAAGCAAGGATGAAAGAAATGGCAAATGGTATACATCCACCTTATAGGATTTTTGTGGAAACTACACTCACGTAAACGCCTTCCATCACAAAACTTATGATGATGTAAAGAGCAACCAACACGATTAAGTTAAGCCAAATCATGGTCATGACTAATGCCAATAGTATTGTGATGATGAGCATAACACAGCTAACAACAACACCTGTACACAATGTCTTGATGATCAGTAGATGCATTAAAATTACAAAATAAGAAAGTCAAATGACATATAAACAGAAAAAAAAGAAGCTGCCTAATAGAACAGAACGAACAACAGTAGACGTGTTTGATTGTGTTTTTTTTTTAATTTTTGAATTTTTTTTTTTAAAAATGCATTTGGCAAACTATTTTTGAAAAGCATTATGATAAGCTAGAAAGTAAATTTTCTGATGTTTGATTAAAAAAGAAATAAAGATTCAAGGTTAATTAGTTTATCATACCAAAAGCATTTCCAATATCCTTTCCATCACCAAAAATGAGAATGACAGCAACACAAAGTATCATGAGGATGTAATTCATTTCCAAGCGGTAAACTCGCCTTCTTTCTTGGAGGATGTGTGCACCACCATGAATCGAGAAACAATCGGCATGACTAATTGTGATAATGGAAAAGGTGGCGGAATATCGGTGACTAACTTCGCAACAATTGTTGCCAATGTGGCTACGATGAACATAGGCCAGTAAATTGTTTTTGGTATAAACTTGTAGAACCCGTCATCGTGATCATTTGCATTTTTGATCAGGTATGTTGTTTGTTCCACATATGTCAGAACCAACAATGGGTATATAGTAAATAGATAGACTAGCTTCTAGGAGAGAATGTGTTAGAAAACCGCTGCATAATATCAAAGAAATGGAAATTCACGAGACAGTGAGCTAAATACGACACCTAAATGGATTTCCAATTGAAATGACCAAGATCGTAAACAATGTACGAACACGAAAAAAGTGAAATTTCACATTAATGAATCAAGCGTGTCTAGAACAACATGCTCGCCTAACCAATAGATTCTTCCACCATGATCAACTAAGTAATTGAACCAAACCTTCAAAAACAAATATGAAAAAAAAAGAAAAAAAGCAAAACCATTTTACGAGACAATGGGCCCACAACAACCGCGAAATCAAGAAAATGATATTCAAATGAAAAAAATTAAGTACTATAATAAATTGGGTCGGCTTGAATTTTGAATCGGAATTTCGATCATCGATTCGGTGATCTCTTATTGGATTTGTCATAATCGGCCGCAATTCAAGTTGATTTTTTATAATTGGGGCGGATTCGAAATACAAATCTATCTGAATCCAATTCATTAACAAACCTAGTAAAGACCTTCATAAGTACATATACAAGCCAAAACAGGAGAAAACTTTAAGCACCAATTCTTTCTTGTTAATTGTAAAATCATTATATCTAAACCACTAAGGAAAAATTGATTATCTTCCTCAATCTTTACGCAATGAAGTACCTAAATCGTGGCTTTTGAACATTATTTTTCAAATTTTAACACTAGCATTTAGCACTACTATTCAAGTTATAGGCTAGAGGAATATGCTTTCTAGAAGTTTGTAAAAAAACGATGAGTGTCATTCGTTAATAACCACAATGTAATAGACTAGAAATCTGAGGCTCACGGTGATGCAAAGGGCGGTGCCATCAAGCAATAACCGACCTTTCTTTCCATTTCTCTAAAAAAAAAAATTGAGGATGTAGTGCAGAGATATTGCCTTGAATATGCTCGGATAATGAAGAATAATGCTATAAATTCCTATAAGAGTAGTGACGGTCCATGTGCCCATAATGGGAGAGAAAATGGAACTCACTCGTAAAGTGCCGTATACTGCGAGGAGCAGAACAATAAGAACTCTTGTAGACGGGACTTCAACTAAAGTACGCAAATTCAAAACCAAGAAATTTGTGAACACATAAACAAAATTTGAACCTATAAAAATGAAAAAGTTTGAGTTGCTACTATGATCTCTTCATTTCTCATTCTTTTTAGCTATTATATACATTTGTCAAGTGCTTATATCAAGTATTTCATAGGAGAAAATTTAAGTTCACAGAGAAATAGTTTAGTCCTTCACCGGCACATGTTTCCAAAATGACAATGGATTTACTTATCTTTTTGTTTTGATACTAGAAAAATGGGTTTAATGTTGATTTACCAATTTACCGTTTAGTTAGGGACCATATGATATGTAGCTGTAAAAAGTAGGGAATGCAACAAAAGGATTAAATTAAATCAATTTGGAAAGTTAGAGGGCCTATTTGAATGAAAAAATAGATTAGAGGCTTAATTGAAAAAATACACAAAGTTAAAGGGCTTTTGATTTCAAGAAAATGACACCTTGAAAAGATGTCATAGTCATTGAACTTCAACGACAATCAAATATTAGAAACTAGCTAAAGTTACAGAACTCCATGTCAATACTTACATTTCTTTGTGAAGGAAAAGGTGCTCTTATGCAGTCCATTGCTAATAACAACTTTGGAACAATTTTGATAAAAGATAGAAAACATTATGAACAATTTAACACAAAAAGCTTTGCCAAGAAAAAAAAAAGAAAAAAGTTAAGGATAGCTAAATTGTAACAAACCTAAGATTGCGGCGGTGTAAGTATCTCATAGCGATTAGCATGCACATACCTAGCATTACAATGAAAAGCAACACTCTTCACACGACCACACTTTTTTCAAAAAAATTACCTAGCCTACTTAAACTTTTGAGCTAGTTCAAAGCTACACATTTAGAAGAAAGAATTCAAATATCCAAGTTCCTACAAAGTAATGAATATAAAGCAAATGTTCCACGTGCAATAAATCATTATCGAATTTGAGAATTCGAGACAAGCGAATGCATATGGATGCAAGTGACATGTGGAAAATTTGTTCTTACAAATCAAGATTAAATTTAATATATCGAGCAAACAAGAATTTTAAATTTAGTCATAATAAGAGAATTAAATGTATCGCGAGAAACAAGCTTTTGTTTTGATAAGTATATCGACCATCTAAGACTTCTAGTATCATCTCAAAACCATTGTCGAAGAACAACTTGGTAATAAAAGCAGGCAAAGATTGATTGATCATATTCTTTCCTCTGAATAGAACTTTTGAGTCCTAGCTTCCACATATCAAATTCAATTCATAAGGACAAGTTTAATCTAAATCTGAGTTTATAACATTGAATGTGGGTAACAAATTTCCTAATAAGAGAATACAGGCAACTCAATAATGGAATGTAAGGACAATGTCGTCAAAAGCACCATGCAATTGCTATATAAAGAGGGTCCCCATCACTCCTACATATATAAGCCTCCACATCCAATAAGGAAACTTCATCAACCAAAGCGATACTTTGAAGGAACAAAAAAATTGTTGCATGAATAATAAATTTAAAACCTCGTAAAAATTATTGTCTTATTTGTGGTCAAAATTAAAGTAGAGTAAAAACACTCAGATAGGAAGTTCTCTACCTCTGATCTTGCAATGGCATTGGCAACATGCAAATTATTTTCATTCTTTTCTAAGAGTAGTTTTTTAAACCAAGTTTTTCGTACAATAAGGTACTAGATATAGTATTTAAAATTTATCGTCACATATAGAAGGATGAAAGTCCATCATATCACTCTTTGAGCGTGATTTGAAGTATCAATCTTGGTAATGGTATCATGGTCCCTAACAAAATTATTTCCAATAAGGCTCATTTTGCTCAATTCACTATGCAAAAATAATGGCAAAAATTAGGTTTCACTCTTTGATCCCACAAGAAAGCAATTTATTGAAAGTTATGCCGAAATAATTCAACATGAACTACCCACATTAAATAACATTCACTAAACCATGACAATAAACCTCCCATCTTTACATAGTTAATAAGAGAGTTTATACAAAAAGTTTCACATACGGATATACATTCGCGATAGAAATACGCCTAAATTTATAGCATGTGAAGCACCTAGTCTCAAAACAATAAAATGCCGTTAAGGGCTTACATCTTCAAGGCAATAGCCGGTTACACAAAATGCTCTCTCGGACCCATACATGTTTAGCCCTTGGCTTTACACAATTTACAACAAAAATAAGAGAGTTGTCTACTCTTCACAAAAATGTCCACGCCCTCGGTTAGTGAGATCACCACATCTTTACACTGCACCAAATCCCATAGGAGTGAGTAGAAAAGACCGATGAGAAATCCCTAACAAATTATATACATTTATGTATGATGTCACCATTAAATGTAAGTGCAAATGCGATGCAATGCCTTTTCTTTTTTTTCAAAATAATCTCATGTCATGTCTTCCTTGAAAATCACCATGTTTTTCATTAACATTTTGCAATCTCATCAATTTCCAAAACTTCAAAATTTAAATCATAAAGGTAAATAAAATCGACCTTGGTAATCCCTAAATTGGTGTGCAAGTAGACCCTATAGTACTACCAAATTGTCATTTTACATGTATTTAGGAAGGCTCGATACCTATCCAGCGTGATTTTACGCTCTTTCACCATGGACACTCAGGCCAACTTATCAAGTTCACTACACCCTATCCGGACTTACCACGTATTTGCTCCATACCATATTCCATGGTTCTTATTACAACATCTCATTCTTTCATGAAGTAAATATTTTTCAATCTAAACTCCTAATGTATGACAAGAATTATTTGAGACATGTATGCAATGCAATGATCTTTCCCATACTTCATAGTATTACTCAATTTTCAACTATCTCTACAACAATATTAATTCACCACATTTTCATTCCTTCTTCTCCATATTATCTCACAATATAACCATGCCATAAATTTATAGCACTAACAATCTCTCATCATGTTCAATTCATAACAAGTAAGTCTCTTCAAGACTACATGTGTTATTTTCACACATTAACTCCAATGTTTACAATTTTTCACTAACCAAGATGCACAACTATTAGCAATCTCCCAACAATACACTTTCAAATGTTTGACAATAAAGTTAGAATCACATTTTATTTCTCATATATCCGTAGATTTCCATTTTTGCTAAACATATATGGAAAGTTCACTCTCTTAATACAAACAACAAGATACCCTAAGCATGTTCCATCTTTCAAAAATCCCCAAAACTTCTAGGGTTTTTATGTCAAAAATAAAACAAATATCTCCACCTTTTTGAAAAGATTTTCTCTATTGACATCACCCTTCTATTATGTGAGTTAAAATTCTCAAGAAGATAGTTTAGAAGCAGAGAGAGAGAAGATCAAACCCACCTTTAAAACCCTAGCATTTTATGAGACAAGACCAAACCTTCAATATCATTAATGAAACCCTTAAAATCAACCCAAATCTAACATAAATGTATATATAACTCAAGAAAAATTTCCCTACCTCAAGGTTTTGATGAAGAAGAGGAGTTGAAACCTAGGATTGATGGTGTCAGAATCAAATCTCCACCACACACAAAGAGAGCTCTAGAGATGTTCTCAATCTTTGATGAGGAGTCAGGTTGGATCTCAATGGATGAAAAGGCGATCAAGGGTTTTGATCTTTTGCTTTGAGGTTGGAATGTAAGCGAAGGGAGAGATGTATTTTTTAGAGAGAGAGATGTGTAGCTAAAGTGATACATTAAATAAAATAGAAATAAAGCCAGTTGAGTTCGGATTTGCCCGATGGCCGGGTCACTTGCGTGTGGAACCTCTCTACGCCTTGCGTGCGGCTCCCGTCCTCCGCAAGTATGGCCCTCCTGCACGCACCAAGTCTCGAACACACGCATATATTGCGGTGTTACCCAGCTTGCCCTAAAATCACCGCACGTGCGGCCCCACTCCGTCGATATGGCCTCTCCGCACGTGCGACCCTAGGCCCCTTACGTGCGGCTAATAAACGATCGAGGAAGCTTTAGTTCAACCCTGGACACTCCGGACTGACCTCAACGCTCTTGGGAACAAGTGAAATTTGACATCGAGCGAAAACAAGAACAAGAGCGTTAAACTTTGAGGCAATTCCCGAACTTTTTCAAAGCCCAATCAAAATAAAATAGGGACGAAGAAGAAAGAAAGAAAAGAAAAGAAAAAGGAAAGATCCCAGAGATTAAGTCACAACCTCCCCACCATAGGAAATTTAAATCCCCAGAGAAATTTAAACCCCACTAATCAAATGGAGAATTTCTACAATTATAACTATACCATTAAAATTTCCACTCACAAGATGCGATATTTAACAACATTTACCATGCTCCATCTTCATTAATTTCCCCTCAAAACAACAATTACTCATTTAAGCATTGGATTAAAACATTCATGGCAAAATATCATCCCTCCATAACCTCGTATTGTTCAAATTAATCAATAAATACTGCAACAACATGTGATCAACAATTTAACATTTTTCCCTTCAACAACTTTGGGGAGACTTTACAATTAAAACAAAACAACTAAGCATACTCAAATAAATTCAGGATACTTGGAGGCGGACTTCCGCTTCCAGTTCCCAAGTTGCCTCCTCGATCATCCATGGTGTCCACAACACCTTTTGCCGCTAACTTGATATGGTTTTGCCTCGTAACACTTGTTCTCGGAATTATCTAGGATTTAGGCAGTGCAGCAAACCCTAAATAAGAGAGCATCTTCATCTACCTCCAAATCAACTTAATCCACACACATGAGGAAGGGTTAGAGTTGGTAGCGCTTCCTAAACATGGGCACATAGAGCACATTACGAACTCCCCGAAAGTTGTAGGCGGTAAAGCTAACCCAGGTATGCCATTTCCCGAATTCTCTCAAAATATCTCGAAGGTCCTATGAACCTTGGAGACAACTTCTCCCTCTTGCCAAATCTCATCCAAACCACGCCTAGGTGAGATCTTAAAGAAAATATTTGTCACCGGCTTCAAAAGGATTAAAAAAGGTAAATACTCACTCTTGTCAACATAACTTTTTGTCGGCTTTTTTTTTGGTAGTAGCTCAATCTCTTCCAAATGAAAGAAGAGCTTTCTAGGTTGTCTCTCTAACAATTTATGGGCCCAACAATGGTGCATCCCCTATCATTGGCCCAACAAAGGCGTATCTACAAGGTCGGCCATGTTACAAAGGCACCTCAGCGGTGGCATCTTGATGCTAGCTTGATAACCTCTTTGTTGTAGGAGAATTCAATCAAATGGTAAATGCCTCTCCCAAGACCCCTTGAAATCTAGGACACAAGCTCTAAGCATGTCCTCCAAGAATTTGGATGAATTAACGTTTGTTGCCCGTCCGGTTTGAGGAGTGGTAAGTGGTGCATAAAGGTCAACTTGGTTCCCCCTGCTTGCGCCTCTTGAAGGCTTTGCCCACAATTGGGTGGTAAAACAAGGATCCTATCCAGAGCATAATGCGTTCGACCGAACCCCCATGAAGTCAAACTATCTCTCTAACAACACAACTCTAGCAAGTGCTCAAGTAGCTGAGTCGTTGAAATGCGCATTAGAATGAAATGTGTGGACTTAGTCAACCTATCAACAATTACCCAAAACAACATCATTGCCACTGTAGATGCGTTCTAGGAAGCTGACTTCTACACAATCCATGGTCACGCTGTTCCCCATTTCCATGACTATTGGTAAGGGTTGTAACAAACTTCATTTGGTCTTTGATGTTACGGCCTTCACTTGTTGACCAAGTAAGACATGCTTGGACACAAAAGATGTGACATCCGCTTCATACCCATGGCCCACCAAAAGCCCGGCGGTAGGTCACGATAGGCCATCTTGGTGCCTCTCGGATGTGCTTTTAGTAAGGCGTGAGTGATGGAACTCTCGAAAGCTTACTTCTTCCTACAAGATTCGGCACAAGCAGGACAATCTAGGTAGCGTATGCTCTGCAGTCACGAGTGAATGTTCAAACCTTTCTCTTCTTTCCCGTTAGAATTCTATCCACCCAGTTAGCTCTCATAAGCTCATGGTCACCTTGTTTGTGCTTCCACAACTTTACTAATCAAGACAGGTTGTGCACTTAAGGTAAACAATGTTTTTTCCCTCTTCGGACTCACCCAATTGCAACTCAAACTTGCTTGACTTCACCCAACATGACCCCCTCCGAATGGCCACACTTTTCTTATTAAACTACTCACGATTTTTTAGACTTAAGGCATCGGCCACTACATTGGCCTTCCCGGTGATAGTGTAACTTTCAAAGTCATAGTCTTCCTAAAAACTCCATCCACCTCTAGTTGACGTAAAAATTCAAATCCTTTTTGGGAAAACAAATACTTCAAGCTCTTATGGTGGGAGAAAACCTCAAACTTCTCCACCATACAAGTAATGCCTCCAAATTTTCAAGAGCAAACACCCACTATGACATTAACTCTAAGTTGTGGGTAGGGTAATTCTTCTCATATTGGCTTTTTTAATTGCCGTGAGCAGCCAAAGGCTCTGACACTTTCCCCTTGCATCAAAACACAACCAAGCCCATCCAGGAGACACATCATAATGGCAATTGTAACCAAAGCCTCTCTCGAGAATAATGATCCCAACAGGTCCGGTGCCGTAGTCAACCTAGTTTGAGCTCTTGAAAAGGACTTTTTCACAAGCCTCCACCACGCAAATTACTCCTTTTCTAGTCAATCTAGTCAAAGGCTCGCATTAATCTAGAGAAGTCCTCACAAAAGCGCCCGATAGTACCCCCACCAATCCCAAGAAACTCCGGGATCTCAAAAAGTATTGCGTAGGATTGCTCCCAATCTTGCCTTACCGAATCTATCTTTGATGAGTCCATGGTTTACTACCCTCGCCAATGACACTACATGGCCCAAAAACTTCACCTCGGTGAACCAAAACTCCACACTTCTCCAAATTTAGCATACAAGTGTGGTGTTTTTCCTAAGCAAATCAAGCACTACCCTCAAAGTGACCCTCGTGTTTCACACTCCTCGGGAAGTCGAGCAGATTAGGATGTAAAATCTACAATGATGACCTACAAAATCATCCAAATGCTCCTAAAAAATTAGGTTTTGTCAAATCCATAGAAAGAAACAGGTGCATTAGTTAGCTTAAATGGTATTACAAAGAACTCCTAGTGGCCGTGGCTTAGCGTCTGAAAGGCCGTTTTACGGATAACCCTCCTCCCGAACTCTC